>JAGIKU010000495.1:0-600000 GCA_020086695.1 Penicillium sumatraense | reverse complement strand
CAATACCCCTAAGATGATCCGCGCTTGCGAGGAGGCGAACCTGTGGCCCGAGCTGGTCTTCCTGTACTGCCACTACGATGAGTTTGACAATGCTGCTCTGGCCATGATGGAGCGTGCCGCCGATGCCTGGGAGCACCACTCCTTCAAGGATATCATTGTCAAGGTTGCCAACCTGGAGATCTACTACCGTGCCTTGACATTCTACCTGCAGGAGCAACCCCTCCTCATCACCGACCTTCTGCAGGCTCTCACCCCCCGTATTGATGTCAACCGTGTTGTCCGCATCTTCCAGAGCTCTGACAACATCCCTCTGATCAAGCCTTTCCTGCTCAACGTCCAGACCCAGAACAAGCGTGCGGTTAACGACGCCATTAACGAGCTTCTGATCGAGGAGGAGGACTACAAGACCCTCCGCGACTCAGTTGACAATTACGACAACTTCGATGCCGTCGACTTGGCCGTCCGTCTGGAGAAGCACGATCTGATCTTCTTCCGCCAGATTGCCGCCAGCATCTACCGCAACAACAAGCGATGGGAGAAGTCTATTGCGTTGTCCAAGCAAGACAGGTTATACAAGGATGCCATTGAGACCGCTGCTATCTCAGCCAAGCCCGAGATCGTCGAGGAGCTCCTCCGCTACGTAAGTTTCCCCGCCGTGGTCCCATGGTTACACACACGCACACCTAGGAACAATCCAATGCTAACATTATCACAGTTCGTCGATATCGGCAGCCGCGAGTGCTACGTCGGCATGCTGTACGCCTGCTACGATCTCATTCGCCCTGACGTGATCATGGAGATCTCATGGCGTAAGGGTCTGCACGATTTCACCATGCCATTCATGATCAACTTCCTATGCGAACAAACCCGTGCAATCGAGACATTGAAGAAAGACAACGAAGAGCGCAAGTCCCGCGAAAAGACCCACACAACCGAGCAAGAAACCGGTCCCATTCTCGGTGGTTCTCGGCTCATGTTGACCCAGGGCCCCGGAGGTCCCGCCCCGGCTAGTCCCATGCCGTATGGTCAACAAGCTAACGGGATCACCCCGCAAGCTACGGGATACCGTGCATTCTAGGAGATGAATACTGAGTTCTGATTCTAGTCTCTTATTGTCTTTTCTTTTTCTCTATTTTGATCATGTAACATAAAGCGAAGTGATGACCTCTTGGTGCGAGCAAAAAGACATGAACGGGGAAGCGATGGATGGGTTGGTTACAGTACAATGCCAAAGGGTTCGGCATGGTGCTAGCTAAGCTGTCATCAATGGGGATCAGCATGGAATGGGCAATATGCAATATCCCCTGGCCTGTTAATTTTCTCTTTCTCTTTCTCTTTCTCTTACTCTCTACTTTTTGCTTTTCATTTCTATTTTTTTATTTTATCTTTATTATCAATTGTATTTTGAACACTGCGTTCTGTTACTCATACTCATACCCAGCTGTCCTAGCTCTTTTCCTTAATTCCTCACTACCTAGTAAGTAGGTAAGGTAGTGGCTAGTGGGTGATATCACCGATACACATGACCACCTCATCCAGCAAGGTACTATAGAGTGGGACTCCGTAGATCCTGCAATCCTCCGTACTACACTATTTCCAACAAACCCGCCAAGTATCCCTCTATCCCTCCCCTCTGATATGCAAATAACCGCCATAACCAGTCCGTCTGCCCAGCCCAGTCCACTCAGCGCCAAGCGCGCCAAGGTCAATCATTCTCAATTATGTACCCCGTGCTCCGTAGCGGTGCTACTAGTACTCCGTCGCTGTATCAGGATCCTCACCGTGAGTACTGTACGGAGTAAGGAGTAAGGGGTACTAGTACGGAGTTCTCTCCTCTCTCCACTCTTCTGCTACTTACCAGTAGCTAGTATGCCAAGTGTACTTCTAGCTGCTACATAGCTGCTGGAGTGGGACTGAATTTGTAGGCAGATGCGATCTGCAGATTCCGCCACGGAGTCCTCCCTGTCCGGTGGGATGTCTGCAGAACACCCTGTTCACTCAGGCGATCTTGGCACGGTCGCAGATATGGGCGTACAGTAGACTGGGCTAGAATTACTTATTTTTTTATTTACTTTTTCTTTTTTTTTTTTTGTTATCTGACAATTCGGACGAAGGGATTACTACGTAGAAAGCATAGCCTAGGTAGGCTATGCTGTAGACTGATTGATGGGAATAGCCACCCTGGCTATAGTCTACACCGTCTACACCGTACTCTCCGGCTGGACTGGGCAGACTGGGCAAGGTAACACATCCCCTCCACTCAACACAGAAACAATTCGAGGAATTCAACACTTCTCCGTCAGACCGGAGTAAAAATAATTGCCCGGCGGAATTCAATTTAGAAATATTTGGATTTTATTTTCCACTTTTCCGCTGTATCGAGGAGAGGACAGTCTTCCGTAGACTGTCTGAGTACAGTAGTTCGTGCCGAGGCGCTGATGTCCGATGGGTTTAAGTAGGAGCTGGTATAGGTATACTCCGGGTACTTCAGCGGAAGATCTAGTGAATCTGAAACATAGTGAATCTGATTGAACCTATCTAATGTATTCCGTACCTATTGTAGCTACTAGCTAATTGTATGAACTCCGGGGAATGATTTACCCCCACACCCACAGTCGTGGAGATAGCCTGTCTACTTACTGGTCAACTGTCTATTGTCTACTATCTACTCTGTGTGGGTGGGTGATATGCGATCGTGGGGGTAGAGTAGGTGGATAGTAAATTGTGGCTGATTCATTTTTGAGGGCTTGGCTGAATGCAGGGTTGATCATTGGAATAATCATAATTTGGTTGGTGATAAGAGTGACCAGTAGTGAGTACCTTACTGGTAGATAGAGTATACACTGTAGGGAGTAGGAGTATCGGGCAGGTTCCCGTTTCACATGAATAACTCGGCAGATAGCCAAGGACTGGGCATTACACTGAGTACAGAGTACAGAGTACAGTAATGATCTCTTCTACACTGTCATACTATGCGGGAGATCACCGCCAAGGGGAGCAGCAAGGTAGGAAGGAGAATGAATGAATGGCTTGGCTGCGCGGTTCTCGTCGGGCGATACACCGAGGACCCGTTAAGGTGTTCAGCGGGCATCGGAGCGAGGCAGGAGATCCTTTCCTCTAGGGATGAGCACGCATGACCAGCTCGGGTTGCGGGACCGTAGTTCTCGACGGGGCAAGAAGATCCAGAAGATCCAGAAGCAGCCGAGTAGTAAGTAGGTAAAAAAAGTAAGTAAGAGAAATAAGTAAAAAAGAAAAGAAAAAGAAAAAAAAAGAAGTCCGGAATGACTTTCCCCGAGGTGAAGTTTCAGGAACGAGGGGAAACCATCCACACACAATCGACAGAGAAATCGTGGGAAATTGTGGGTGATGATTGGTGGTCACACAGCTGAAGTGACGAGAGTTCTCCGAGTCAACCCCGGAATGAAGGAGTTTCCCGTCGATATCCGTTGAATAGATCTGACGAAAATGAAAAGTTTTCAAGAGTTCAGACTGTTATTCTAGACTCGATAGGTATTCAACACAGGCCCGAGGACCCGAGGTAATGTGGTTTTCCCCAGGACTGCATTTACGGAGCGATTAGGTACTCCTTTGGCCTAATCCACCCGATGAAGGAGAGAATCGCGATGATCTCATCGGAGTGAGTACAGAGTACAGCAGGGTACAGAGTACAGTAGAAAGACTGAATATTAGATATAATAGAATAGAGTAAATGTAGAATGAATAGGTAATGAAATAACTAAATAACTAAATAGTAGAGAATACACCGAAGATCATCTAGCAGTCTTCGGTGTGCCGGTGAACACTCAAGCAGTAAGTACATTACCAGCCAAGTACCAGTTGGTAGAGTGGGGAAGTACTGAGTACTTCCACTCTCGCCAGGCTAATGCTGCTAGTCCCGCAGTCTGGGGAGACTGAGTGACTGTATCGGTTACCTCATCCCCGCAGATCGCCCGTGATTCCCTTTATCAGCTGCTTCTCCCTCTTCTTCCTCTCCCTCCCCTCCCTCTTTTTTTTATTTCTTCACCTCCCCAATTCCTCTCTCTCTCTTCATCTCCAGCGCTCCCTATTCCCTCCCACTGTTCCAGTCCAGTGTGCTTTTGCCGAAATCGGCCTGGACTTGATCCGGAGCTCCCAGCTTCTGTGAGTCACCCCGCTATCATTGCACCTAGGGACAGCAATCGTGTAGCTGTACACTCACTGTACAGCACATCCAGCTGGATAGCTGCACATCACTGAAGCAATTGGATCGAAGCAATTGGATCACTACCACTGATCCATTGCTATTCCTCTTCTTCAACGCCACTCCCTCTGCTGTTACAGAGCTGACTCTGACTTCCAGTACCCCACCATGGCCGCCAACGAAGATGCCATCGAGATCGTCGAGGACCACCTGGAACACCACCAGGACTCCGTCCACCGTCGTCTCCGTGCAAACTCCACCATCATGCACTTCCAGAAGATCTTAGTAGCCAACCGTGGTGAAATCCCCATCCGTATCTTCCGTACTGCCCACGAGCTGTCCCTCCAGACTGTCGCCGTCTACTCCCATGAGGACCGCCTGGGTATGCACCGTCAAAAGGCCGACGAGGCTTACATGATCGGTCAACGTGGTCAATATACCCCCGTCGGTGCTTATCTCGCCGGCGACGAGATCATCAAGATCGCTCAGGAACACGGTGTTCATCTCATTCATCCTGGTTATGGTTTCCTGTCGGAGAATGCCGGTTTCGCCCGCAACGTAGAGAAGGCCGGTATCGTTTTCGTCGGTCCCACTCCCGACACCATCGATGCCCTTGGTGACAAGGTCTCTGCCCGTCGCCTCGCTATCAAGTGCAACGTCCCCGTTGTCCCCGGTACTGAGGGCCCCGTCGAGCACTACGACGAGGTCAAGTCCTTCACCGACACCTATGGCTTCCCCATCATCATCAAGGCCGCCTTCGGTGGTGGTGGCCGTGGTATGCGTGTCGTTCGTGACCAGGCTTCCCTGCGTGACTCCTTCGAGCGTGCTACCTCCGAGGCCAAGTCTGCCTTCGGTAACGGTACCGTCTTCGTTGAGCGCTTCCTCGACAAGCCCAAGCACATTGAGGTTCAACTGCTCGGTGATAACCAAGGCAACGTCGTCCACTTGTTCGAGCGTGACTGCTCCGTCCAGCGTCGTCACCAGAAGGTCGTCGAGATCGCCCCCGCCAAGGACCTCCCCGTCGATGTCCGCGACAAGATTCTGGCTGATGCCGTCAAGCTGGCCAAGTCTGTCAAGTACCGCAACGCTGGTACCGCTGAGTTCCTTGTCGACCAGCAAAACCGCTACTACTTCATTGAGATCAACCCCCGTATCCAAGTCGAGCACACCATCACTGAGGAAATCACTGGTATCGATATCGTCGCTGCTCAGATCCAGATCGCCGCCGGTGCCACCCTGGAGCAGCTGGGTCTGACCCAGGACCGCATCTCTACTCGCGGTTTCGCCATTCAGTGCCGTATCACCACTGAGGATCCCTCCAAGGGCTTCTCCCCCGACACCGGTAAGATTGAGGTCTACCGTTCTGCTGGTGGTAACGGTGTTCGTCTCGATGGTGGTAACGGTTTCGCCGGTGCTATCATCACCCCTCACTACGACTCCATGCTGGTCAAGTGTACTTGCCGTGGTTCCACATACGAGATTGTCCGCCGCAAGATGCTGCGTGCCCTGGTTGAGTTCCGTATCCGTGGTGTCAAGACCAACATTCCCTTCCTGGCCTCTCTGCTGAGCCACAACACTTTCATTGATGGAACTTGCTGGACCACCTTCATTGATGATACCCCTGAGCTGTTCGCCCTCGTCGGCTCTCAGAACCGTGCTCAGAAGCTTCTCGCTTACCTGGGTGACGTCGCTGTCAACGGTAGCAGCATCAAGGGCCAGATCGGTGAGCCCAAGTTCAAGGGTGAAATCATCAAGCCCATCCTCAAGGACGCCTCTGGCAAGCCCATCGACGTCTCCGTCCCCTGCCAGCAGGGTTGGAAGCAGATCCTGGACTCCCAGGGCCCTGCTGCCTTCGCCAAGGCTGTTCGCGCCAACAAGGGCTGCTTGATCATGGACACCACCTGGCGTGATGCCCACCAGTCGCTGCTCGCCACCCGTGTGCGTACCATTGATATGCTCAACATTGCCCACGAGACCAGCCACGCTCTGCACAACGCCTACTCCCTGGAGTGCTGGGGTGGTGCCACCTTCGACGTCGCCATGCGTTTCCTCTACGAGGACCCCTGGGACCGTCTCCGCAAGCTCCGCAAGGCCGTCCCCAACATTCCCTTCCAGATGCTGCTGCGCGGCGCCAACGGTGTTGCTTACTCCTCTCTCCCCGACAACGCCATCTACCACTTCTGCAAGCAGGCTAAGAAGTACGGTGTTGACATCTTCCGTGTCTTCGATGCCCTCAACGACGTTGACCAGCTCGAGGTCGGTATCAAGGCCGTCCAGGAGGCCGGTGGTGTCGTCGAGGCTACCATCTGCTACAGTGGTGACATGCTGAACCCCACCAAGAAGTACAACTTGGAGTACTACCTTGCTCTGGCCGACCGCATTGTCAAGATGGGTACCCACGTTCTCGGTATCAAGGATATGGCCGGTGTCCTGAAGCCCCAGGCTGCCCGTCTCCTGATCGGTGCTCTCCGCGAGCGTTACCCCGACCTCCCCATCCACGTTCACACCCACGACTCCGCCGGTACCGGTGTTGCGTCCATGATTGCTTGCGCCCAGGCTGGCGCTGACGCCGTCGACGCCGCCACCGACAGTCTCTCCGGTATGACCTCTCAGCCCAGCATCGGTGCCATCCTTGCTTCCCTCAACGGCACCGAGCAGGACCCCAACCTGGACACCAGCCAGGTCCGCGCTCTAGACGCCTACTGGGCTCAACTCCGTCTCCTCTACTCTCCCTTCGAGGCCGGTCTCACCGGACCCGACCCCGAAGTCTACGAGCACGAGATCCCCGGTGGCCAATTGACCAACCTGATCTTCCAAGCCAGCCAACTGGGTCTGGGTCAACAATGGGCCGAGACAAAGAAGGCCTACGAAGCCGCCAATGACCTCCTCGGCGACATCGTCAAGGTCACCCCCACCTCCAAGGTCGTCGGTGATCTCGCCCAATTCATGGTCTCCAACAAGCTCACCTCCGAAGACGTCGTCGCCCGCGCCGCCGAGCTCGACTTCCCCGGCTCCGTCCTCGAATTCCTCGAAGGTCTCATGGGCCAACCATTCGGTGGTTTCCCCGAGCCCCTCCGCTCCAATGCCCTCCGCAACCGCCGCAAGCTGGAGAAGCGTCCCGGTCTCTACCTGGAGCCCCTCGACCTGGCGAAGATCAAGAGCGAAATCCGCGAAAAGTTCGGCGCAGCAACAGAATGCGACGTCGCCTCATACGCAATGTACCCCAAGGTCTTCGAAGACTACCGCAAATTCGTCTCCAAATTCGGTGATCTCTCCGTCCTACCAACTCGCTTCTTCCTCGCCCGTCCTGAGATTGGTGAAGAATTCCATGTCGAGCTGGAACAGGGTAAGGTTCTTATTCTGAAGTTACTCGCCATCGGACCCCTTTCCGAACAAACAGGTCAACGTGAAGTCTTCTATGAAGTCAATGGTGAAGTTCGACAAGTTAGTGTTGATGATCAGAAGGCTTCTGTTGATAATATTGCTCGTCCTAAGGCCGATGCTGCTGATAGTAGCCAAGTCGGTGCTCCTATGAGTGGTGTTGTTGTTGAGATTCGGGTTCATGATGGCCATGATGTTAAGAAGGGTGATCCTATTGCTGTTCTTAGTGCTATGAAGATGGTAAGTCGCAGCCAGCGCAGCAGAAACGTGCCATTCATCTATTCTTTCTGAATATTTTGCTAATTTTTTGTGTATAGGAAATGGTCATCTCAGCACCCCACAGCGGAAAAGTCTCCAGTCTCCAAGTTAAAGAAGGTGACTCAGTCGATAGCCAAGATCTTGTTTGCAAGATTAGCAAGGCTTAGACTGGACTACCTGCTGGGATAGGAATATTATAAACTGTTTCAAAAGCGAATAAAAATATTTGCTCCGGATTACTTGGATTTGGATTTGATTTGATTTTGGCTTGGATTGGATTGGCTTCTGTATAAGACTGTGCTCTATAAATGAGTATGAGTATGAAACGATAGCGTTTTGTTTTGCTTGCTTTGCGTTTGCGTTTGTTAGCTGTTGCTTTGGCTTGGTTGGCTTTGGCTTTTTACGATTTATTGAATTGAATTGAATTGAATTAAATTATCAATGAATTCTATTTGTTTAGATTAGATTCCTCTATATTATAGTACTAGTACCTACTTTGTGTACCTACCTAAAACATCAATCTAAGACTAAGACCACTTACTTCATCCTCCCTATCTATAGCTAGGTAGCTAAGCTCATACAGCAGATTCTCGTCGATCTCTGGAGTACCTTACTCCCGAGTAACCTAGAGAACCATTGGTATTGACTGATGCAGTCCATCACCTGCCCAGGTTTGTGAGAACATAATGTGAAGAAATAATTAGGTAATTATTTAATCTTCCCTCTAACCCGCTGAGTCTTTAGTTCAACTTTCTTACCAATTATACTCTATTAGGGGTTATAGGCTAAATTTTGATACAAATTGCATTTGTTGTAGATCTAATCTAGGTATCTTCCTGATAGGTTTCATTTACTCTGGCCATCTAGTCTTTAGTCTTAAGAGTATAGCATACTATACCATGGGGTTGATACTACTGCTACTACCACTACTACTACTAGTACTACCAGTTAGTATCAGTAGCACATCCTAAAACTTAATCCATAAAAGAACCATCAAATTAAAACAACAAAATCACACTACACTACCCAAGTCAATCCAAGGCACATCTAATTTCCCCTAGTATACCCCTCCCAAAGTTTCGAAAACACACCACCCTTAGCACCCTGCTCATTCCAACTAGCCCTTCTCCCCGCCATATCCGCACCCCCAGTCTCCCTCTTCTGATTCTGCAGATTGGAAAATAGACCTCCACCACTCGCACTTGAGCGTCGGCGTTCGGAGACTGTTGGTGGGTCTGCGGCGGCGGGGTTAGCGGCGGCGGGGTTAGCAGCTGCGTTATTGCTGGTTGATGATGAGGCTGAGCAGGTTGAATCCTGGATCAGGAGTCAGTATAAGTATAGATATAGGTATACCTACCTAGGTAGGTATAGGGATGGGTATGGATGGTAAGGCATAGGTTGATGTTCCAGGGCAGACATACTCGACGGGCATTCAGATTAGATGTCATTTCAGGAGTTAGAGCCCAAGGAGCTCGACCAGCGGGGCTTTTTGCGCCGCCGGCGACCCAGGTGTTGAGGTGTTCGTGACGGTTGCCGGATGTTCCGTGCCAGTGGCGGCGGGTGTCGTCTGTCATTTTGTGATATAGATGGGTTGGTAGGAAGGTAGGTAGGTAGGTATGAGATAGATTATTGGGATTGTATGAGGAAAGTAATTGCTACAAGTAGTGAGTAGATGTAGATGAGAAATGGGGATGGAAATGGAGTTAGGGGATGATGAGTGGTTGATGGGAGTTGAGTCGAAGACGTCATGAGGTTGGATGGTATGTGGATGGGTATTTGTGGAACAGGGTTGGGGGAATGTAGATGAGCAGAACGGTTGTGATGAATATCTTGGAGGGAATGAATGGTATTAGGAAGAGGTATTGATTATTTAGTAGACATACCGTATACAACTGGAACTAGTAGATCGGTATTGCTGGAGTAGATGAGAGATGAATGAGGGGTTGCTTACGTTCTAGGTTTATATAGGTGGAATGAATGGTGGATGGGACGAAGGTCGCGTGGTATCCACTAATAATCAGGTTGCTTCTTCTGTATTTTCTAGCTTGATGATTGGTAGATTGTGCAGCTGGAATCCTTGTTCAATGGGTGCTTCGTGATTAGTTGATACTTCGAGGGTTCGAGGGTAACCCTAAAGGGTTCGAGGTACATGGACTTGGTGCTAGGATGAATTAATACAAGACTACGAGGAGCACTGGCAGATATTATGCTATTAGAATAAGCTTAACTAGGTCACGGTCATGGCAATTGAATTGTACTATAGCTATGTTGTCGAATGTAATTGCGATTCTTCAATTCGCAGGGGTGATATGTCGCGTGACGTAACAGAACGCGGGGAAATGATGTACCGGTACATACTTTGCCATGTTGAAGAGGTTACAGTTGAGGTAGCAGTACATGATAAGTGGATCAGTGGATACACTCAATTCTTCATGATGCTATAGTACTTATAGATGAGATGTGCAGATAATACACCGCTTCCCTGCTGCCCTGCTGTCTACAGCTTCGGCTTCTCTCTGCCCGAATCCGCCGCTCTAACAGCCTTCCAAACCCTCACTCCCTCTTCCCACAACGAATCCTTGCCAACCTGAACATCAACCGTTCCATCCGCTCTAAACGTCCTCACCCCATGTCCACTAGTTCCCCAACCGAAATCATCCTCTCTCTCATTCCTCACAAATCTCGCCAAAGGTCCAATAAAAGCCTTATGAACAGCCCCCTTCTCACCCTCCGTCAAAACATCCCCATTCCCCCAAAACCAAAGCGGATAATCCGACGAATGCGTAACTCCCCATCCCCATTCAATCGGCATCTTCTCATCCATACACTTCGCCCGGAACTCAATCCGATACCGTGAGATCAAGTGACTCGCATCAACACCAGCCTCATTAGAAGTAAGCGCATGAATAAGTCCGCGCTGCATCTGATAAACCTGCATATCGGCATAAATCTGACCCCAAGCTTCTGGCGTCCAATTCTTACATCCAGCGGGTAATTTACCACCAGGGTAATGCATCGCTAGGACAGTATCAACGACATGTTCGGGGTAATCAGCAATGAGTCGGGTACGTAGTGCGTCGAAGGTGTTTTCCTTTGGAGGGAACCAGATTGCGTAAAGGTGTGATTCTTCACTACATTCACCGAGAATGAGTCGGATATTTCTTGCAACGAGTTTCGCCGCGAAGGCGCCGTTATCGAGTGATTTGAACAGTGAAGGAAGAATGAAGGCTCCGTCTGTTGTAGGGCGGAATTGGTGCAGGTTTATTTGCTTTGTTGCGTCGATGAGAGCCTTTGGAGGGAGAGCGCGTAGTCGAGCTAATTTCTCAGGTCCACTGAGCGAAGAAGGGATATCCAGTGCCGTCAGGAGTTCATCAAATTGCTTCTGAGTCTCCTGTGGACTTTTTGGTTGGACTGCTGGTGAATTCGAGAACATTATTGCTTGACGGACGATTATTGAATCATCCGGTTGGCGAAGATCGTAGGCTAACTGGTGGAAGACGGAATTGGCTCCGGCGGAATAACCCGAGATAGTAATATTTGAAGGATTTCCGTTGAAGAGGTGGATGTTGTCTTTCGTCCATTCAAGAGCCAGTCTTTGATCCCAGAAGCCGTGATTGCCGACTGTTTCGCTGGCGCTGGAGGCGTCGTGGGCTAGTTCGCTGGAGTAGAGGAAGCCGAAGAGGTTTACTCGGTATGCTGGCATTACGATGACAGCTTTGAAGTCTGTTTCGCCGAGAAGAGCAGCGGCGTTGAAGCCATTTGGTGAGCCGAATTGAAGCCAGCCGCCATCTGAGAAGTTAGCTATTGCGATAGGGAGAAGCTGCAAGCAGGTCATAGGGGCACGTCATACGGATGAATACAAAGACGGGCCAACCTCCCTTTGGTGGGGAGCCGGTTGGGACCCAAATGTTTGTTTGGAAGCAATCCTCATTCCAGGCATCTTGGTTCTCTGGCACGAGAGGCTCGAATGCGGGTTGCGGGCACAGGTTGGCACCCTGATCACATTGACTCGGTTGCTGCGGAGTCCCGTAGCTGAATGATGCAGGGAGTCGACGAGCTCGTCGCCAACGCTGAATTGGGGGAAGGGCATAGCGAACGCCGCCAAAGTAGTGACATAGATCGCGAGAATTGGACTTGTCGGTGATTGTGACACCCTGAATGGAGCCGAGGGCGCCGAGGGATTTCTGGATCGGCCGAGTAGTTGTTTCCATTTCTATGGTGATGCGATGAGGGCACAGTTGGATGAAGGGATTCTCTGCTCTCGATTTTCCTATCTTCCCGGGTGTGAAGAAGCAACAACTGGCAATCCCGGTGCTGTTTGAAAGAATTGGAGTTGTTGGAGTCGGATGGTCAGTGTTCCGCACTGAGGTCCACTTTATGGCGTTATCTCAGGAAGCCAAGACAACAATCTTGGCCAGGGGATTCTCTTCTTATCAATGCATTGTCGGACTTCATTCCGCTGCGCCGCCGTTGCTCGCTCGGGCATCGTTGTAGCCGAGATAAAGACAGCCGGGGAAGAAAGTGGAGATCTTATTGGTGATGGAGACGAGGTGGTCGGCAAAACTGGGGGATTCGCGTTTGCGGGGAGTTCGGAGCTATTTCTGGGGCCGATGCACAACTTCCAAGGTTGCGTACTGAAATGAGCATAGCATGAAAGAGTAGCTACCCTGGGAACAGAGCAACAAATATTTATTTACTAATGTATGCTTTGAAAAAAGAGTCTTCTAGTCTAGAAATATTGAGCTTAGTCAGAATTCGACGGAGTCTTAGATCTAGCAATAAAAATGAGTTAGAGATTTGTTTGACTTTTAGCATGCTACCTGTAACTCTAGAAGACTAGCAATACTTTATTGCTGGTACTATTGTTATAGGCCTGTGTGTGACAGGTACTACCTAGGATCGCACACTTCAAAATAATCATCATCATTATTTCTACCATACCTAAGTATAAGCTAATGTAATTAAGTTCCGTAAAAAGTCAAAGGCCCATTAAAGGCCTATAATAAGCCCATGAAGCCTAATAAATACCTAAAAACCTATAGAGAGCTCAATAGAACTCAAAAAAGCTGTAAAATACCCAAAGAATGCACAGAGGAAAGGCAGAGAAAACCTGGCGAACACCCAGCGAACATTCAGCGAACACCTAAAGATTACCGAAAGATCACCCAGAGATTACCCAGAGATTAACCAACAATCACCCACAGATTACCCAGAGATCACCCACAGATTACCCAAAGATCACCCAAAGATTACCCAGAGATTACCCAGAGATTACCCATCAAAGGTCCAAATTCCATAAAACCCATAAACTTCCTCTCAATATGCGAAGGCTCACAGATTAATAGGCATTTGGGAATATTGGATCTACTAAGATAATATGCAAGCGGTCTCTGATCAATATAAGAAGATTTATAGTGACTTAGTACATTGGATACCATAACATGATGTCCCCGAAGTCCTCTATCCAAAGGTCTCTCCCCCATTCTCCAAATAATCAACCTCCTTATCTGTAGACTTCCTCCCCATAGCCTCATTCCGATGAGGATACCTCCCAAACCGCTCAATAATAACCAAATGCCTTTTCTCAAAATCCAAAGTACTTTCCAGATGCGCTTTTAAAGCATCTTTCTTCTCTGCCAAAAGCTCATACGAAACCTTCTCATCACCATCCAATGATCCAACATCCTTCCGCAGGAATTCTTCCATGTCCTTAGCCATATCCTCGTGCACAGTAACCGCGCGCTTATGAACCTCAAGACTTTCAGAATGCATCAAAGGAAGATGGAACCAGAACCGGTATGCAAGGTGATATCGAATTGGAGAATGTTCAGGTACACCGGTGTCAATGGCACGAAGAGCTATTTCTTGTGCGAGGGGATCGAATCGAGTGAAGACTTGCTTTGATTCGGATCCCCGGTAGCAGTTACGGGGTACTTGGTCTAGTAGAATTACTAGACTGAGCCATGTTAGAGGAGGAGCTTTATCAATGTCAACGGCGGCGAGAATATCCGATGCTGTTGCGTTAGAAGCTAGAATTGCTTCCAGGGCTGGTTGGAATTGTGTGCTGTGATAGTTAGTTCGGTGTTGAGTGGAGTGGAATTTAGTCTCAGACTTGACTCACACGCAGGCTTTGTCAAATTCATCATCTTTCTTGAACCATTTCATCATTTCAGTTTGACCGGGTAAGACTAATGCATCTTCATCGCAGAAATGAGCGAACCAGAAGTTGCGGATTTCGTCAAGGAGTGCAGGGGTGATGGTTTGCCTTAATTTGGTGGCGGTGGTAGCAGTAGTGGTGGCAGCACTTGTTCCCGCCATAATGGAAGATGATTTGAATGAGCGACGCGAGTGCGTTGAGCAGATATTAGGCAATTGAGTGTTTCCAATTGCTGGTCTGCCGGGGTGTTTGGTGAATATCAAGCTCGGATGCGCGGGTCTGCGCGGGAAACTTGGAATCGAACCCAATGGGCAGAATTTCCTAGCGGGGACCTGTAATTTCATGAGCATTTGTTCCAAAAATGTGATTTTATTCAATCATACCCTACTTGAGCGCACCAGGGGAGACCAGGACATTGTTTTGGGTGAAGTTGGAATGAAATGACTTTCGGTCGTCGCGCTTCATCGCGGGATCCACGTGATGCCAAGACTATCAATAAACGAGCTCTCGTCTCTTTTTTGTATTTTTGGGATGATAAATTTAACGAAAGAATTATTTGGATTTAATCTTACAACTAGAGTGTCTCATCATTGAAAGTAGTGCCTATTGTAGGAGGCGCTAGTATCTCATTCAAGTACCTAGTTGACCTTGATCTTACTTTGATTTCAAATCAGATCAACTAATTTCATTCCAAATTGGAGAATTTCCAACTTTATAATAAAAAAAAGTGCGATCCTACGGAATAGATTTTACTGACCCCCTTTCAATCGCTCATACTCCTCATCCACAATGGAAGGAAGTTCCTTCTCCAAAGACGGGCCACCAGGTATCCAGCCCAAAACCTCTCTCGCCCTCCTCGCATAACAACGCATATTATAAGCCCAGCTAGTTGCTTCAAACCCTGCCAGTTCCTGTGCAGTATCCATTTGAAGCTTAATCTCCTCAGGTCTAACATGCAAATACCCTTTCTCAATGGCGATTTCACCAATACGATGGGCCAAATCGCCCCAGCAATGCTCACCCTCTTCGACAAGGTAATATGCCTCAGATCCCCAGATAGCAGGGTTGGCGTTGTCTTTGCTACCATGCAAAGCGGCTTCGAATAGATGCATAAATAGTGATGTCACGCTGTGAACGTGGATATTCGATCCGATTGCGCGTCCTTTACCGATGACTGGGATCTGACCGTGTCCGAGAATGAATTTTGACATCTCGTATACCTGTCTGCTTCGCTGGTAACAAGGACCTCTGCCTTTGCCTAAATAATTGTCAACACTTTTTGCACACATTCGAGAGCTGAAAGCCTACCGTAGACCGTAGTTGGGGCAATAATTGCTGTCTTCAAAGTAGACGAATGTGCACTACCAGCCTCGAGAACAGTTTTATCAACAGTCTTGTGAAAGGCATGATCTGGAAATGAAAAAATCTCATTTATACCGTGCAGATCATCGTATATCTTGTCGCTGCGCTCTCCGTAAATTTTATTTTCGGTGTCGTGGAAGGATAAAAGGCCTGCCCCGCTTGTATGTAGCCAATACGCAGGTCTGTCCGGGGAATGGCCTTCAATGGCTCCTTTTGCGATTGCTTGAGCGGCAGAAAGGTGGTCTGCAGCATCGGCAGTGTCTGTTATGTATGTTGGTTAGATATTGAGGATTGATCATAGTAACGTGTATGGTTGAGTGAGTGATTGGAGCTCGGCTATTTGGATTGGATAGTGTTCCTTACGGATGATGATGTCTGCAGCGGCACTTTCTCTAGTAAGAAGTTCGCTGTCATCGAGATTTCCAAAGATTACAGTGACATCAGGAAATATTTTCTGGATTTTTTGCCCGCTTGCTTCGCTTCGGACCAGGATTCGGTATTTGTTTTCGGGGTATTTGGCGATTAGTTCGGATAGAATGTCTCCGCCAATATAACCACTGGCTCCAGTGCTATGAGATGTCAATAACTGCCCACAGTACGCATCGAGGATATCATGAGATGTCTCACATAAATATTGTCTTCATATTGAGGTCTGGGAATGCTTCCGAGGAAAATTGAAGCAAGTATAGGTGTTTTTGACAAAGAATAACCGCCAATGTGCTTTGGCCTTGAGCTGTTCATCACATTTGTCAGCATATTGATATGACGTCAGTTGCATTTATAGGTGGAGCTGCATCTGATATAGGAGCATCAGTTGAATAAAAACATAATTTTAGCATTGGGGTTAAGAGTTCACTAAATAAATTGTGGGATTATGGTAGTCGTGAGGCTGCCATTAAGCATAACGTTATGTTCGCGCTCGCTCCGCGGCTGGCGATCTTACATTCCAACACCGTCCAATCAAGATCGTTCTCCGAAGGGAATTATCATTGAGAGAGCAGCGTAGCGTGAATCATTTCATGCTTTTATTTTTTCAGGATAAGTCACACCTGGTAGATGGTAAATCTAACGTTATGCCAGTTTAACTTATAAGCAATTCACTTTCCATGGGGGTAGTAATTCTTCAACCCAAACAATCATACAAATCAACACAACACCATCCACACTTACAAAAATCCAAAAATCTTCTTCATCATGACTACCAACTACTCGATTCCTTCCATCATCGCTGCCTACGGTCTAGGCATCGCCCCGCATGGCTACTACCTTGTCAAAATGATGGCCAACGCCAAAGGTCAATCAAGCAACATTCTGTCAGTCACAAAATGATCCCAATACAATGAAAAAAGTCCTTACTGAAATTTATCCCCAAGTCCACGAGAAAATTTAACGAACCTGAAAGGCAAAATTTCAACTCAAGTTTGGGAAAAGCTAGCCAGAGCCCGAGGCGCACATCTTAATGCCATGGAAGGTCTTCCCATGTTCGCTGCTGCAATGGTAAGAAATACCTTCAAAGTGTTTCCCTTAACCATCGATGATCCTAGGAGTGAGTACTGGACTAATGTTTTTTGTACGTTTCGCAGCTAGCGGGAAATATCGCGAAATTGCCAGCCAAGGATCTCAATTATACGGCCCTTGACTATCTCGCAGCACGAGTACTTTACACGGCTGTTTACATGGGTGTGAAGTCGGAAATTGGAAGTTATTTGCGGACGGGAATTTGGGCTTGGAGTATTTCTATCCCGATTTGGGTACTTGTACGTGCTGGGAAGGCTGTTAATGCTGGCGATCCTCTATGATCAACGTGAAGAAGGATTGCGGGATAGATCTGATTATTTGGATTTGAATTTGAACTTGAACTTGAACTTTGCTATTCGTCACATTTTGACAGGAGATTCGATAAAAACCTAGGAGTGATTCATGCATTAATCGCCAATCTTTCTTTCCCTCGACTCCTTCTAGACCGATTACTACACTCCACAACACCCGTATCAAAAGCCCACCACCAACGCTCAAAAACAAGTTGTCCAATCTCCCAAGTCCCCGCCTCAAATGGGTTCTGCCCCGTAATAGTAATTCCCTCTCCACTATCATCTTCCATATCATAAACAAGTCGTACAAGACCCATCGGATCCTGCGCATTCCCTGGTCGCATGTGAAGTGGAAGATTGAAGACTTGTATTAATTTATCGCGGGTACTTGGCCAAGGAAGGAGGTCTAGTAATGGGTGGTGGGCGATGAGTTTTTGGGTTTGTGTTGGTTGGAGGTGGGAGGGGAGTTCTGTTAAATCGATTTGAAGGCCTGAATTTGAAGGTGATGGTTCTGATGTTGATGTTGACGTTGATATGCCTGATCTTGGGTCCAGGGAGGGAACTGAAAGGGAGAGTTCGGATGAGCTGATACTTGATGGCGATTGGTAGAATGGACTTATTGCGGCGATGTCCCAGATTATATCGGAGACTTTGAGCTGTTCGGCGACTCTCATGGCTGCGTTTAGAAGGGTGAGAGATGGAACTTTGAGGGTGTGCTCATCAGGGAAAGTGAAAAAGGTGGTATCGTAAGTTTGCAGCTCTTCTGAAATATCACGAGATTCATCTGCAAGGCTTGGAAATTCGGTTGGGGGCTGTTTGTTCAGAGATAGTGTCCCTGTTTCGGAGTCGATGGAGTTTGTGTTCAGAAAAGACCAAAAGGGGTCTATTTCAGATGACTCAAGCATGCTCCATGGCTCGAGGCAGTCAAAACTGGCCCCCTCTGAGTTGGATTCGGAATTAGAGGTCCCGGATTGACCAGGTACTGGGTTAGAAACATCCTCGACTCTTGCAGAGTCTGTCGTTGACGAAGAAGACGTGGCTTTAGAGGCATTTGTACGAGACTCAAGAGCTTGAATACGCTCCCTTTTTCTCTTCCCTTTTGAGGTTAGTAAATATGCGAGAAAGACAAGGGACAGAAGCAGACACACTGTATCTTCGTTGTGCTAAGACGTTTAACACGCGTTTGCGCTCCGCAGCATCTTCGTCCAGGGTGGGAGGCACCAAGGCCTTTGTGGAGGGCTTCCTGGTCATTGATTGGGATTGATTTTAGCTCCGGCAAGTCCTTGGAAGGGCAATACCTATTAGATCATCTAAGGTTGCAGGTAGTGTGGGAAGGTCAAGTGTGTCATCTGATGTAGCGGGGAGCTTGGCACTCGTATTCCAATTTGTACAGCATTAACAGTTATCTATGTTATTAACTCTACATTTTAAATGAGAAAGCTTGGTGCAGAAATATTGAGATCTAAATTGAAGGCATTTTAAGGAATCCGAGAATTTCATTATCGTAACTGACGATCAGTCTTGAAAGTTGTAACTAGTTATGGTGTATACATGTACTCCGGATTCAATGTGGAGAAAACAGATAATTGGCAATACCAATGAGAAGATAAAGCTTTAATAAGATTCAAATCCGGCATGGATCCTCTTAAATCTATATTTGAGGTATTAATACCAATTTAAATATTCACTAGAATACACGGTTCTACTTCGGCTTAGACATGTACTACATTACTGAGGGCAAGTACTTAAGCTTACCCCACACTCTACCATAATTGATAGTCTTACAAATTGCATCAAGAACACAGATTCATATTGATTTGATTTCAGGAATATATTGACTCTAGAATACTAATATTCCCATTAATTTTTCCCTTTGAAGATTGTCAATGCCATGATGAATGCCTCCGCGGCGATTGTCTCTTTGTCTCCGCCTTGGACGGCCCCACTCCTTTCATCTCTTCTCTTCTTCACTTCACTCCAACTTCAACTTCAACTTCTCCCATCAATCCCATCACCTCATTCCACCTCACCATAATCAGATCAATTGCAGGAGAGGAGAAAAAAATTGGAAATATCTCCACCGTGATCTAAGAATCTTCAATCCGCGTTGCACCACTGAGCTTATTGCGTTATCTCCACCAAAACAACTTGCCCCTCACCATCCACTCAAGGCTCACCTCCAACATGGCAGATGGAGAAGCAAAATACGCCAACGACCCAGAATGGGCATCAATCACTCCAATCGAGCTAGACGATGGCTCTGACTCCGGCGCAATGCCTCTAGCAAGCATTGCCTATCCAGCCGAGTATCTCGAAGCAACATCTTATCTCCGCGCCGTAATGGCTGCAAATGAGATGTCTGAGCGAGCGTTGAAATTGACTGAGCATGTTATTTCTTTGAATCCGGCTCATTATACCGTGTGGTAAGACCGGTCCCCGCTATGATGATCTTTATCTTGATCTGGGAAGCTGTACTCCATATCCCCGAGCTCGCTAACACTGTTTCAGGATCTACCGTGCCAAGATTCTTTTTGCTTTGGAGAAGGACCTTCTGGATGAACTAGAGTGGCTAAATGGAGTTTCTCTAAAGTATCTTAAAAATTATCAAATCTGGTACGTAAGAGTGTTCCATCTTACCTTGATCTGCAGAGCATGCTTTCCATTGCGTTCCATCGCAATGATTGTGGCATTCGCAGCGCAGCGCAGCGCGGGATCAGGCCAGTCTCCCGCAAAGGGGACCTTGAAAGTCAAGACAAAAAACAAAGAATAATGCTGACCATCTCAGGCACCACCGCCAAGTCCTAATGTCATCAAAAACGCACTTCCCAGAAATCCCCACCAAAGAACTAGATTTCCTAATGGAAATGTTCACCCAAGATTCCAAAAACTACCACGTATGGACCTACCGCCACTGGTTAATCCGACACTTCAAACTCTGGGATCTGCCCCGAGAAATCCAAGACGTAAATACTCTCATAAAGTCCGATGTTCGAAACAATTCCGCCTGGAATCATCGATACATGCTTCGATTTGGACCAAGGGATGACTTACCTGATGCTGGTATGGTTAATGCTGGCGACTTGACCACAGGGACGCAGGATAAGGGTGTTCTTTCGGTTGTTGATGAAGATGTTGTTGATGAGGAGTTGGAGTTTGCTAAGGCGCAGATTGTTAGAGCGCCGGAGAATAGGTCGGCTTGGTGGTATGCTAGGGGGGTTTTGAGGGCTGCGGGACGGGATGTTGGGGAGTGGGAGGATTTTGCGGGATTGTTTGTTGATGCGGATGCCGATGGGGTTAGGAGTAGTCATGCGCTTGAATGGTTGGCGGATGTTTATGCGAAAGAGAGGGGGGAGAAGGCGGTTGAGATGTTGACTTTGTTGAAGGAGAAGTATGATCCTATCAGGAGTAATTATTGGGATTATCGGATTCAGCAGGTTCAGGCTGTATGAGACCTGGAGGGAATGAATGGGATCATTTCTGATTATCAGATGTAAAATTGATTGAGGTTGCGAGTTGCAAAGTTCCATTAAGATCTTTTTTCTATGCGGTACGCTGTGAATCCTGTATGCAATCCGAAACAGAATGTGAATGAAAGAAATGAGATGAAATGAAATGAAAAAAGAAATGAAGATGACAACAAAATAAGCATGAGCCATGAGGTAAAGTAAGAAAGAGAAAAGGGTTGAAAGTAAAAGAAAATGGTATATCAAACAAAAAAGCCAAGTTTATAAATCATCATCATAATCAGACCCAACCTTGAGCCAACATATCACGGTATTCAGCCGCCATACCAATAGTAACATTACTTCCACCACAAACAACAATAACAACACGACTCGACTCATTCAAATCAGGAACAAGTTGCTTCAACTTAGACTTGAAAGCGGGAGTCGACGAGGAAGAGGTAGAGTTAACCTGGTTAGAGCCGACCTCCTCAGTCTCAGTCTCATTATCCGTCGACGAGTATCGGTCATCCCCGTAACCTTCATCCCGTTGTTCACCGACAGCAACAGAGCCCCTCTTACGCTTCTTTGAGCTTTGGCCCCCAGCCACGGCGTTCGCCGAAGAAGATGCGGAGGTGGAGGTGGTTTTTGCCGCTTCAGCATCGCCGATAGCCGCCTCGACACAGACACCGCAGGCCAATTCAACGAGGAGACGTTCATCATCTGCGAGACGGAGAACGCCACGGGCGGCCTCTGCATCTGTGAGGACGGTGCTGTGCACTTTGATTCCTGGAGGGGGTGCGACGGCGTATTGGAAGGTTGTTTCCGATACGCGGATGGCACCGAGGGATGTGGCTTGGGAAGTGATTTTGGGGAGAGAGACGAGGGTGTTCTTTGCGATGGCTGCGGCTAGAGAGTCTGTGCCGTCTGTCTCGATGGCAAGGAGGTGGATGGGGCTTGGGCCGGTGGTGGTTTGTTTGGTGTGGACTTCGGAGTTAGAGACATCCATGTAGCAGTGACCGGTGCTGGAATGGCCATTTGCCTTTTGGGATCGTCGCTTTTCAAGACCCATGACTAGTCCGTTGAGAAGACCGCCTCCGCCGACAGAGCATAGGATGGCGTCGAGGGGAAGTGCCCGCCCGCGGTAAACTTCCTCTTCGTCGGTGTTGGCTGCGGCGGGGAGTTGCTTCTCTAGTTCGTCCACGATGGTACTGTTTCCTTCCCAGATAGGCTCGTTGTCGAAGGGGTGAAGGGCGATGTTGGAAACTTCCTTGTCTTCCTCGGAGCGTTGCTTCATGATAACCTCCTTCATATAGGAGCCTGCTTCGAAGAAGTTGTCACCGTGACGAATGACATCCGCAGCACCGGCAGCTTGTAGCTTCTCAACCATCAAGGGCTTGGTAGATAGAGGAACCACGACGGTGCAGGGGTAGCCTAGACTACGAGCAGCGCAGACGGCAGCAAGTCCAGCATTGCCACCGGAAGAAGCGTAGAAGTGGACTCGACGGTTGGCGTATTCGGGTTTGCGAAGATGAGATAGAATCTGATTTCCCATAGCACGAGACTTGAACGAACCACTAGGTTGAACATTCTCCAACTTCAGAAAGATCCGGCACCCCGCCGCCCGTGAAAGACAGGCAGACTCGACGAGAGGAGTCTCAATCCATGGTGTTTTGAATTTGGGCTTATAGTCCTCGGCGGAAGGAATGATGCTCCCCATTTTGTTGAAGTTTGGGGAGGAGCAACCGGGGGAAACGACTTGAATAGATTCGATCGATGGATCTGTAGAAAAGGACACAGTGTGTTGAGAGTGTCAATCAAAGACAATGGGTCCTAAAATAGGACTATGTTTTGGATGAAGTGGTACACGTCAAGGCGAGATAACAACTTGTTGAGGAGTGGAAAGAAAAAAGAAAAATAGAAGAGCGACCACGAGAATGTAAGGTCGAAGGAATAAAAATAATCTTCTTGATATGTCACAGTAATTCTAGTATACAAGTAAGCAGGGAAGTGGTATAGTAATAATAATGTAAGTGTTTTGATATAGATTGAGCCCTAATTTGGTTTTCCGACGGGAAACCCGCCACTTCGCAGTGGAAAGTTTCCCGTTCCCGATTGACGCCGGGGGGAATTGATAGCAACGCACCAACTCGCCTTCTCCCACGGTTCTGGCCCATTTTTTCCCGCTGATAACCTTGTGGGCGGCGCCAATCACGGACCCATCGGTGATGACATTACAGGGTCACCGGTCAAACCTGGCCAACCTGGGCCACAAATAGTGAACTCTTAGGTGGAGGAGCCCGGGAAATCTTCTCGATGGAGATGTTGCGCCTGGGCGGAGACGTTGCAAATCTTTATTCAGACGGGACTCTAGCTGACCCATGATTGGTCTGAAGGACATTCTTCTTATCAAATCGAAAACTTCCTTCCCACGCATGTTGCGCAACTTTTTAGTCCTCTGTGAGGAGGGGAAGGAAAAGATAGCCCTTCTGGACATTTTGACCGTATTCTTGGTCCGAGCCATAGACCGCTGCTGCAAAGGACCGCTTGGACGGATTTGACGTGTCTACGCGAAGAATCTCGAGCAGCTCTTGTGACTTTCCTGGCATGAACGGCTGGAGAAGAATAGCGGTGATACGAAGTGATTCCGCCACGTTGTAGAGGACCCATTGATGATCGGGCGTTTTCCACGGCTCCGCCGCATGGAAGTATTTGTTAGTCTGATCGGAGGCTGGTTACTACTTGTTTCGTGGATGCGGGGACTGAGGGGGAAACTAGGGATTGGGACTAGGGGCGATGATTCTCCATACCTTCTCGATTATGCTCATAATTTCTTGCAGCGCGGCACGGGGATTCAGACCGGTCATCTGCTCGGCAACCCTCGGGGGCGTTTGCACTAACATGATCTGGTGTTCCACATCGGCTGGTGATGGCGCTGGGAGCTTATTAGACGTAGCTGCTTGTATATACGAACCCAGCTTCCCCTTGGCACATCCAATGGTGCGACTGGCGAGGTTGCCGATACCCCCTTGCAGCCATTTCTTGTAATCACGCGTGATAAAGGAATTGTCATAATCAGCATCATTGGCAAGACCGCCCTGGTAGGCTAGGAAGAATCGCATGCCGTCGACTCCGAACCGGTCAATGGCGAAGAACGGGTTCACCACATTGCCTGTAGATTTCGACATTTTCTCGCGATTCATTGTCCAATGCCCGTGCACGAGGACGTTCCGGGGCAAGGGAAGGTCTAGAGCCATGAGGAAGGCAGGCCAATAGACGCAGTGAAACCTAAGCTGATCAGCTGCAAGTCGGGATCTTTTGGGGTCATAGCGGGCTACCTACCGAACAATGTCCTTCCCGACTACATGAACATTGGCTGGCCAAATTGATGTCTTTTCTTCCCCTGGAGGGAAAGGATATCCTGCTCTGGTCAGATAATTGACGAGCGCATCCAACCATACATAGATGGTCTGCGTGTCGTCGCCGGGAACCGGGATGCCCCATGTCAGGCGTTCCGCAGGTCGAGATATGGACAAATCTTGCAATCCGGAAGAAACCGACTGGATCAGTTCATTTGCATATGTCGAAGGGGTGATGAAGGAATCGGGTCTCTGGTAAAGCTCGAGAAGACGGTCCTTGAATGCGGAAAGTCGAAAATGATAATTGATCTCTGACGACCACTCTACTTCTTTCCCAGTCTCGATCGACACCATGCGTTTTCGCCCTGTTGATGGATCGAGGGAGTTTTGTACTTGGGCCGGAGGATAGAACGTCTCATCGCTAACTGAGTACCATCCTTCGTGCTTGGAGGTGTATATATATCCGCGGTGTTTCAGCATTTCCTACCGAAATTCGTTAGACTGGCTCAGCGGAGCAGAGTCGATCCAGCATACCCAAAAATATTGAACAGCTTCTCGGTGTTCGGGGTCTGTTGTTCGGATAAAATGATCGTGACTGAGGTTTGCAGCTTTCGCGAGAGACTTTAAACTGTGATCAGCATACGAATTGGGTTGGCTTGGGCAATCCTTGACCACTTTATATGCATACCTCAAAGGTTCGACAGTTCATGTCGCAAAATGCTTGGGTATCCATGCCGGCTTGCAGAGCGGCTTGTTGGATCTGTCGACAACGTCAATAGCTGATTCGCGATAGAAGACGTATAAGTATTCCAGATATATCCCACCTTCATTCCATGCTCGTCCGTTCCGGTCAATAATTGGGCGTCTTTATCACCGAGGAGGACCTGCCATCGTTTCAGGATATCGGCCATGACCATGGTATACAAATGGCCAACATGAGGTGCTATTGAAAATGGAAGAATTAGATTCAGTTACTGGCAGGCATAGGGCAGCTTGTAGGTAATTCTCACCGGCATTGACGTAGAAAATAGGTGTTGTGACATAGTATGGTTTCTTGGGGGTGCTCGGAGTTGTCGCGAGTCCGCGTCGCAGAGGAATCGATCGTAGACTCCCGGCTCTGCAACTAGAACATGTCCACGGTCGGACATTGAACAGCTGCGTTGCCCTCGAAAAGGAACGCAGGGGTATTCTGGAAGTCATGGTTGGTTGAAGGAGAACAAAGAAAAGAAGAGAAGCAGAGGGGAAGAAGAAGAGGAATCATCGGAGGGCGTCGCATGTTCTTCCGCATCTTCGGTGGTCCAAGCTTCTTTTCTTCCCTCCGCAATTCTTTTTCTTCTTTTCTTCTTCTTTTCGTCTTCTTCTTCTTTGACCACATCACTCAACCGCACAACCTTCCTTCTTTCTTGCAAGATCAATTATTGTTCATCCGAAAGCCACTTCTCAATTTGATCTTTATCTGGCACCGCTCCTCCGCCCTTTCATCTCAATTCTTGTCGCGCGGTCACTCCAACTTATCCGCCCTCACAATGGTTGCTATCACCGACGATACCCTGACCAAAGTGTCTACTGAAGGTACGTCCAGGTCTCTATGAGACTAGTTTGAATATCCCGACTAATTCAAGTTGACAGCTGCCACCGATTTCGTCCACTCCTTCTACAACGCGCTTCAATCCAACCGCCCATCAATCGAATCCTACTACGCACCCGCCCCTACAACAATCCTCTTCAATGGAAACCAAGTAGCAGACGGAGCTGCCGTCCAAGAAATCTTCACCAACCAAATGCCAGCCGCCAAATACGAAGCTCAGTCTTTCGATTGTCAAATTATCAACCCCGCATACCCCACCGTCACAGCCAACGGACCCAAGCCTCCCTCCGAAATGACCGCCAAAGATATGTCCATTTTGGTCATGGTCAGTGGGCACGTCCGATACGGCGACAAATCTGATCTGCCTCAGCGCGGGTTCAGTGAGACCTTTGTGTTGATTCCCAACCCGGCTTCGGAGAAGGGGAGACGTCGAAAGGAGTGGTTGATTCAGAGTCAGAACTTCCGTCTTGTCGTTTGATCTGATCTTGCTAAGACCGTGTTCTTGTGATGGGAAAGAAGGGAGCGGACAGCATAACGGTTGAGATTACACTGCACCACACCACTACGAAGAACAGCTACGAAGACAACTCCACATTCGACTGGGAGGATCTCAACTTCCTCTATTTCCACATACAACATATGGCAGCGCAAAGTTTGAGAAATTTACTGGATATCATGATTAGGGGTATGTCAGAAGGCAAAGAAACCAAGAAGCAGAACTCGGGGCATCAGCATCAAGCTATCCCATCATTGCTGTGACGCTGCCGGCTTAGAGATACGGGGAACGCGCAGATTCGCCTTGACTCTCTCCAACAACTCCTCGCGCGTCGCATTTTCGTTTGGCAAAAGTCCTCTCTGCGATGGAATGTTAGGATTTCGCCATATCAGGAATAAATCACGGGGTACTGGGATACGGGGACATACTGCACCAAGCCATCTCCGCATCTCCTCCACGGTCCAGCCCTCGGGATCTGTGGTTACAGTTTTTAGAACGTTTTCTTCATTTCGAATAGAGAAAGAAATGTGTGTTTACTCACTGCCTTTTGGATCTTCTTGTGCAGGAAAGACATCGGTGCCAAAGATGGACCAGGCCGCGACTGCGGTTACCATGCCTGCGAATCCTGTTGGGGAGTTAGATATGGAGATTGGTGATATATACGAATCAATACATAGAGCGTTGTCTTACCAATAAACAGATTCTAGAGGACAGTTAGTCAGTAATCTCGATGTAGGAGTATATGTATATCTAGGATTGTCGCATACCTTGGAGTTGAGAGCTCGGTCCAGTTGAGTAGGCATCTTTGGTTTCTACTGGGTTGAAGGTATCTGGATGTACTCGGAAAATGAAGTGTAATAGAGAAGGAAGAATAAAAGAAGAGAGAACAGATTATCAGACGGAATGATAGAAAGGTGGAAGCCTGGAGTAAAGAACAGCTTGACTCTTGAGCTTTAAGCCTTAACCATTTTTGCCTTAAAAAGTTGGCAGTTCACCGCCACCGCCACCATCGCTCCTTCTACAATTCAATGTATACTTCGACAAGTTCAACAGTCACAAGGTAGTTACGATAGTCAAATGATTTAGTTGATAGTAAATAACATCCATGATTCTCTCTTCTTCACCTCTCTTCACCTCTCTTCACCTCTTTTCACTCTCTCGGAGAGGCTCCCTTCTCATGCACATACCTACTCACCTACATCCTATGATATCTACAGTCTAACCACCGTCACCATGGACATGCTCGAGGCCATTCTTTTCCTCACTGCTGTCACTTTCGTTATCGCCGTCAGCCATTCTGCAATCCAAGTGTAAGTCTTCATCACTTTCTGGCAATCTTCTCAGAACCGTCGATCTATAGCTGACCGACACTAGGTATGCCTTCTACCGAACGTATCGCATTCGACTGCAGATCTCGAACAAAGTACCCTCCTTACACACCAGAGAGCTTGGCCCAGATACGATTCCCTTGCTCCCGGACCCAGCTCCCGTGGCTCATTCTCTCCACGATACTGTGCTGGGAAGTCAACGATGGCCGGACTATATGGACCGCCGAAGGGCATATACAATGTCGCGTCCAATGCCAGGTAGCGTGAGCATCAACATGAATGGGAATGCAAATCCAAACTTCCAGTCTGAACCAGCTGCACCTCGTCCATTTACCAACTTTGGTGCCAATACTCGGGGATATCCTAATGCTAACGGTGTTACCCCCGACTTGCATCCCTTTGAGAGACTCGCCACACCCGACACCATCAGCCACCAAACCAGCCACACCACGTGACCCAGGGCTACGCGGGCAAACCCTAAACCCAATGCGATCCACACAATTTCCCGCTGTCGTCAGTCATTTGAGCCTCTCCATCGCATCATCATCTGCATCAATCCGCCATTATGCCTTCCGAAGTCTCCGATATCAAGCAGTTCATTGAGATCTGCCGCCGCAAGGACGCCTCTGGTACGTTTTGGCTCCAATTCTGTCCCTCCCCGAACCTGTCTTGGTTCAATGTGGGATGGGGCAGCTTGGGAGATCACCCGGAGCTTTCCACCCGCTGACACATTATGCCAATATAGCTGCCCGCATCAAGCGTAACCGCAAGTCCCAGCAGGTCAAGTTCAAGGTTCGCTGCCACCGCAACCTGTACACCCTTGTCCTCAAGGAGTCCGACAAGGCCGACAAGCTCAAGCAGTCCCTGCCTCCTTGTACGTCATCCCCACACATTCCTTCCCCGCGATTTCACCACGTCAAAACATGAAGGCCTTCAAGTGTTCAATGCCTTGAGGCTTGAATGAACCTTCTTTCTTTATTCAACCCAACCCCGACACATTCAATCGCGCCTTCATTTAATCGAACATAGCTAACCAACCTTTCCATCACAGCCCTGAAGGTCGTCGACGTCTCCAAGGGTGACAAGAAGAAGTCCCTGTAAATCAATTGAATATGGAATAAACAGAGGCCGGAGCGCGCTACGACAAGTCGTCAATGCAACAAATGCCAACTGTCGGGGAACCCGAACTCGAACTCGAACTCGGACATGCCCCTCACTACGACCCGACATGGGTATGATTCCCTTACTTGACCTCGGAACCGGAGATATCTAGGCTGTGGTGATGGTGATGGTTTCGCTCTCGCTCCACGTCTTAGTTAGTTGATATCATTTTTGACTGAGATGACTTTCGTGTGCACTCGAAGAAATTCGCGGCCCCCTTACACAATCAAACAAGAGAAAAACAATAAACAGTCGAAACATCCTTAGCTGGATTTTTTCCTGGCCTTCGTTCTTGCGGGGCAGTTTTTATCCATCATTTCTTTCAATGTTGTCCACCTTCTAATTTACAACCGACTAGTAGTCAATGTAGAACACGACGTAGTTAGCTAAGGGAAGGTTCCCTTCATGGGAGTTGCTATTGTTAGCTCTGAAATAGCATTTCCATGGTTGACTGTATACAAGATTAGATCGTACTAAGATCAAAGGCCTCGGTTGAAACACGGGTTGTGTTTCACCCCCACCTTCTTTGACCATTATTAGTATAATTATTAGTATATTTATTAGTATGACCTACATTATTAATGTAATAATACTTTGGAAACCTCGACCAAAGTTCTGGAAAAAGATTTCATTCAACTTGATTTCACTCGAAGTGATTGGCTGGACTCTTTGTTTATAACGTCTCAGGTATTAATAGGGCATTGCTGTCTTTGTATTCTCATCAAATCCACTGGTTTTGATCATAATGTACAAATTAATGTCTTTCATTGAGTACTTGTACTTACTGACCAAATGAATTGATGAGCGTTCTACACAGAAGGCATTTTTCTATAAAGATGGCCTCGATTCCTATCGAATACTTTCTCATCAACTGCATACATCTCATTTGCATATCATCAATCTGTACTTTACAACTTCTAGCTTTTGCTAGCACACTCCATCTGCGTCATACTTATCACAATGAATCCGATGGAAATTGAAGAGCTGCCCGACTGGGAATTGGAGTTTTGGCCCTCCCTCATCTTCGATATTGATATTGATTTGGGAACTGACGATTCCAAAATGGACATTGGCCCAGACTACCTTGCTGACAGAGACGCCTACTCTGACAGTGACACGGAAGACTTTATCGACCGAGACTATAGCCCCTACTATATCTCCAGCAAGTACAATGGCATACGTGTACAACATACAAGCAGCCCGTCCACCTCCATGGAAGTCAAAACATCCCTTAGTGACCGTGACGACCACGACGAAGACGACTCAATGGAGTGGCTCCCAATTTCAAACACATCCACGTCCTTGCTCACCCCCAAGTCTCCCCAGTACAAGTACACAACTTGGCTCCCAGGCTCAATGGCAAAACTTCCACTAGAGCTAGTCTATGACATCTTCGACCGCATCCTCTTCGAAAACACCTCTCGTCTGTCCCACGATCGTCTCCACGGCCTTATGTCATTTCGGGAAGCAAGCAAACACACCAGAGAAATGGTGGATTGCTATTTGAGAAGGGATTCCATATCAACTTACCTCCGGCCGCAACTTATCGACTGGAAAAGTCCCGACTGCGTAAAGTGGTATCGATCTAGAGTAGAAGCCTTTAGCGCCAGTCGCGCTAAAACTCGTGCTACCGGAGCAAACCCAGCTCCTGATTGTGACCTTCTAACCGAGATAGTAGTGGACGATTGCCCATATTGTTACAAATGGCTTGGCCAAAAGATTCCCGGTTTTTCACAGACTGCCTTTGCTTTTAACGAGTATGGGTGGCGATTTGTTGCCATTGCAATTCGATCTGGTTCGTATAAGATCTTAAAGCATCTTGTTAATCTTAAGAACTGCGAACCACCTGTGAGGCTCCTCACTGATTTTGCGGATGCTTGTGGATTCTCGGAAACTACCTGTCTGGGTATGCTTGCATATCAAAATGATCCAATCTTCACGGAGAAAGTGCTTGATCTTATCGGGCCACTGGTTCTACGAGACCAATCGAAAGGATGGATTGCCAAGGCCTTTAACCGCAGGGAGAAGATCAGACTCTGTAAGTATATTACTGTCCGCACGGCTGAGTGGTTAACTTTATTAGGGGTTCGACTTTGGAGAGTTGGGACTCTAGGACTCAGACCTCGTTTGAGAGGTGGGTTTGGAGGATCGAGACCTGTGATGTCCAGTGAACCAACCAAGGTGAATAATGTTGCTTGGAATGCGGCTATTCATAACACGCCTGAATTCTTGGAATTCTTGTACAAGCATGACCCTGAAGGGGTTTCGCGGACTGTGGATAATTTACGACCGATTCATTTTGCGGTTTGGGCTAATCGAGTTGATACGTTCAAGTGGCTACTTCGAAAGATGAATAAGCTGGATATAAAAAATCCTCCGAATGGGGGTGTTTTCTTCAATTCGACTAACCGGATTGATGTAGCTATTGCGAGACATACATCTCCTGAATCAGAGATTATGCTTAAGCACATTCTTGCTGGACCAAGTGCCGATGGACATAATTACCAAATTACTGGTCAGTTCATCAAAGATATCGTTCTTGGGATCAAGGAAGCTGTTTTGAATCTCGCTGTTAGGTCTGATTTGGATCAGGATTCTTTGGACAAACTTAGGTTTGAGCATGAGCAAAGAGCTATTAGGAAGGCTAAGGCTGTTTCCAAGGTTTATTTCGATACAGGCCACCCTATGCCGGTCCTGACTAAAGCGGACGCTAATGCTCGTCACGCTGATGCGATCAAATTGGCGCAGACTTTGGGATTTGGGGAATTGGAGAATGTTTTTGCTTCATATAGTGCAATTTAGACTAGTTTTTCAGATTGGAGTTCGGCGATCTATCGAGTGAATTGAACATTTATCAAGACCTATATATTATATTATAAATTCAAGCTTGTAATCACATTTCTACATTGGGAGAAGATTCTACTAGAATTTTCTCCCAATGTAGAAATGGGATTAGAGTTGCTAAGGCGAATCATGCATCAACCGGTGTCGATTCAAGTTCTCTTCTAAGAAGTATTTAGTAAGTAGTTACTAGTAGATACCAGTCGAAGCAACCGGTTATCAGTTTTTCACTCCTTTGTTCTGATCTTCCAAGGTAAAACAATACCTATGTTTATCAAAGCGGTTTGAACTCCTCAATTTCAGCCGTCATGCCCATGATCAACAAGTCCTGAAAATCCACCAAGGAGCCCTCACTCGACAAAACGCAATCGCCACGGACTTCTCGGAGCAATCATTGTCACAAATAAACCAGATGACCAACATCAAGTTCCTCCTCGGTATTCCCCCGACCAAGCGGATCCCTGAAACACCCACAAAGCCAAGAGTTATGCTTAAATACCCTGGATAAAAGACCGTGTCCAGAATGAAACATGTCGATCATTTCTCTTCATGCCACGGTGATAGAGACTTCCACCGCACTTCTGTCTTGCTTGGCACGTCGCATCTCATACCCCTTGGCCCCAGCTTTTCGACCTGCTCTGCCAACTTTTGACCTTCTTCAATTGCCTCGGGCTGTTTCCCGTTTCCGCTTCCCCGGATTAGCATCCGCTCTATGCAGCATGACGCTGTAAGCGCCACCGTGCCTCTTAATTCCGTTCAGCTAAACCAAGACCTCAAATCTATTGCTTTTTACAGCATGTACTCAACGTGCCTACAGTGATCAACCGAAACGATCTGCAGGTACTACCGGCTGATGTGGACCACAGACCCACATTTGACAGGAAGTATGAAACACTTGGCTATTTCATACAAAGACACATCTCTCCGGATAATCTCCATGAGACTATTCCAGTATCAGAACGGAGTCTTCAGGGGGGTATATTCTAGAGCAAGATGATGGGGGAAATAGTATTTAAAGCTGGCAAAATTCCAGCTTTCTATCAATCAATCCGCTCATTCATTCCTCTGCTTCCTCGCACAGCTACTCATTCCAACAATGGCTCCCTCAAAGCTCGCTACTCTTTCCACAATCTTGGCTTCGGCCTCTATGGTCGCTGGTCACGGCTATGTGTCTAGCATTGTTGCCAATGGCAAGAAGTATGTTACAAATCTTCACAAACCTCTGTGATATGTGAGCAGCAGTCATGAACAATTGCTAACTTTCTCCCAGCCACACCGGCTACATCGTCGATCAGTACGCCTACATGGATAGTCCCCCAGACAGCATCGGCTGGTCCACCACCGCCACCGATCTCGGCTTCGAAGACGGCACCGAGTATTCTGACCCGAACATCATCTGCCACCGCAACGGCAAGAACGCTGCACTCTCCGCCGAAGTCAAGGCCGGTTCCGACATCGACATCCAGTGGACTGAATGGCCAGAGTCCCACCACGGCCCCGTCATCACCTACCTCGCATCCTGCGACGGTGACTGCAGCTCCGTCGACAAGACGAAGTTGGAATTCTTCAAGATCGACGCTGTCGGCCTTGTCGATGGTAGCAATGTTCCCGGAACTTGGGGAACTGATAAGTTGATCAATGCTGGAAACCGCTGGACGGTGACTATTCCTGACTCGATCTCTGCTGGAAACTACGTGATGCGTCATGAGATTATCGCGTTGCACTCGGCTGGTCAGAAGGATGGTGCGCAGAATTACCCTCAGTGCTTGAACTTGAAGGTTACTGGTGGTGGTAGTGCTGATCCTGAGGGAACTCTTGGTGTGAAGTTGTATACTGAGGAGGATAAGGGTATCCTGGTCAACATTTATGAGACTCTCTCTAACTATGTCATGCCCGGACCTACTCTGTACAGCGGTTAAATTGGTCTGGATACCATGTAACCGCATTCATTTTGTCTGGAACCTCAGAATACATAGCTCCTGGTTGAGTTTGATATAGGGATAGCTGAAAAATATCATCGAGTGAAGCAGAGTCGAACGAACCCGTCCATTCTTTATGCCATGTAGTCCACTGTGTCTAGGTCGAATATAGTACATTCTACTCCTTCCGTGTATACCCAATCTCACGATAATCTTCAACACCAGCACCCTGCATTAACTCCAAAACACCCTCAATCCCAAGATCAACTCGCCTAAGCTCAAACTCCCCAAAGAAATTCGGCTCAGCAGAAAGTTTCACAAATCCCAACCCCTCAAACAACGCCAAACTCCTAACATTATTCTGACCAATCTTCACACTCAAACATTCAAACCTCAACCCACCTCCGTTCCCACTTGCACTAGCAGAAGCATCAGCAGTAGCAGAAGCAGAGCTTCTCAACTTCTCCGCAACTCCCGAATCAACCCCCCGAGTAACAAATTCCTCCAAAATCCCATTTGATTTCTCAAGAATATATCTCAAAAAAACCAATAAACCCGCCTTCCCAAATCCACGACGTTGATTCTTCTTTTCAGCAATCATAAGTTCAATTTCACCGATGATTTTTGGTGGGGTTGGTGAGTCTGAGTCTTCGCCGTCATCTACGCGAAGGAAGAGATTTATATCACCGATCATTTTGTCATTTGAGTCATACAGCGATTCTGAGCCACTTTCAATAATTGACAATGCTGAAGGGTCTTTCGCGGATTGACAAATTATGAATGTTAATTTGTCGGGGTCTTGACGCCAGCTTTGTTGCATTGCGTATTCTTCTTCGATGGTTAGGGGTTCTGAGGCTGTTGCTTGTTGGATTTCCTGGATTGGGCACTGATTAGCTTGAACAGACATCAAAAAAGAAAGTCTTTTTTTTTTTCTTTCTTTCTGTTCTTTTTTTTTTTTTTTATTTTTTTTTTCTTGGAATGGGGCTGTTGTTATATGTACCTCATCTTGCATCCATTCATGGTAACGAGGTACGTGCCAAGTTGAGTATGGGACTAGAAGGACTTTGGATGATGAAAGCGCTGATTGAAAGATGTTAGAACGAATCTTCAAGACTTGGGAGGTCCTAATTTATGGAATACTATTCCGGATGGATGTGTATAGATGGGTCAGACTGGGTATGAGGGGTAATGCGTACCTGTCTCGGCGTTGAGCAACATCGTCACGGCCTCCGGGTTCTACACGAAACCCGGCTCAATCCAATGTATAAAGAATGATTAATAGATCGCTGGTGCTTTTCTTGCGATTGACTTGTGTTGTTTGTCTACTTGAAGGAGAATTGAATTGGGGAAGATGAGAGAAGGAGGAGGTTCAGCCGAATCTTCGGAGTGGGCCTCGGCAAATGGCCGTGATTGGCTGGGTCGCCCTGGTTTTATAGAGATGCTCCAGCTATGAACTGGCAATTCTTAAGTTCTTGTGGAATCTATTGATATATTGGTATCATTAGCCAATGAATATGATATTACGATATCACTTCCAGTACAATCAAGCTGGTAATTCTATTTTTTCTCCTCCTGTCCCGTAAAAACGCCAAATCGGATCACCTCTGCCTCTAATGTTTCCGTATCGACGAGGACTAGTTCTCCAGTTTGCGAGAAACGGGGTAGTGAAATAAGACGGACCCGAGTTGGTGAGTCATTCTCATTATCAGTCATTTGTGTATCGCCTCCATCTAGTCGGAGTGGGACGAGGTCTTCGATCATGGTTGTTTGGAATTTGGGTTGGCTTCCTGCGAAGAAGATATGTGGGCATGCCTCGAGTACGAACGGGTCGATCTCTTGGAAGGGGTAAGACCCTGGAAAGAAGTTAGTAGAAGTTACAGAAGTGGCGGGGGCAGATTGATCGACATACAAAGAGTATCTGGGGCTGTGGGAACACCGCATCGCCAGCGAAGCATAGCTTCCATAATTCGCATTCGAGCTCCGGAGTCATCTGCCTCGGCGAGGTCTTCGTCTGCAAAATCCAAGTATCGCAGTACATCGTCTACATTCTGTCCACTGCATCCCCACAGACGCCATCCTTCCACATCACCCTCCCATGGATTCGTGACGTTGTCGAACCAACCGGGCTCTTGTTTATCATCCGCAGGTACCGGAGGCGCGCAATACGCCCTGGCTTGGGGGAACATAGCCCGGTGAATGCCCTGCTGAGGTAGGGAGAAGTTTGCCGGGTCTTGCTCTCCTGGCATGAGAGTCACGGGAATACTGGGAAGAATCTCCGCCAGGAAGTTATCGAGTTGTGTGATGGGGAGAGCATTATAAGCAGATGCATCGTATCCATACTTCTTTGGCCCGGCTTTTTTCTTTTCGCTGTTGGCAGCTGCATCTACGGTGACACTAGCACCGAGTGAATTGCCTGCAATGACAAGTCGCGTAATTTTCGAACCGTTTGTATATCCGCTGTTCTCCTCGTTGTCCTGGAAGCCTGTATATCCCAAAAGGTAATCCGTCAACAATTCCAAGGCGAGTGTATCGCTTGATGTGCCAGTAATTCCAAGCCCGCTGACAAAGGCAATCTTGCCGCCTTTCTGCGTTGAATCTTTTCCTTGTGTGCTTGCTGGTGCGCCGCCGTCTCTTTCCCACCGCGGAGGTTGGAGAGGCAGATCCGGGACCTTGAGATCGATCACTTCGAAGTCTCCGTTGGAGTTCTCTGTGCCGAGGACTGCAATAATGGCACCGGTAGCCAGATGCGTCGAAGAGAGGAAACTTCCAGTAAGACGAAGTCGGCCGGACTCATCTTCCAGCATAACCTGGGTGGATGAAGGGTCTGAGGGGTCGGTATAGGTAGGACGCGGTGCGGGCGCGGAGGTAAAGTTCTAAAAACCAGTATTAGAGAGCATATTTACGTAGGTTGATATACGGTAATGCGCACCTCTTTTGTCAAATCCGCCAGAATATTGGGCTTCAATGGCATATCCATATACACCGTGCCAGCCATCCAGCACAGCTCACCCTGTCGCACGTCCAAGACTCGATCCACACGACGCGCATGTTCGCCAGCAATCTATTCCCAATCAATAAATCGTCAGAATAAAATCAAATACGCCCAGCGAATGGAAATGCAAGTGTCCATGGTCCTTACGGTAAGTCCATCCCAAGCTGCTATCGCGACTTGTTCCACCGCGGGCTTAAGTCGCGCCAGACGCAAAAAGTACATATCGCCATATTGCTGTTTGTAGTGTCTTTCACTACCGAGGGGTAATTTGAATGTTTGAAGGGGATTGTAGTGAGAGGGGGCGCGGTAGATTGGTTCAGGTTCTTCGTTACTGTCCAAACAGATTGCGAGTAATGGTCAGATGGAGCTCGGAAATCTCGAGACTTGGGGCTAAGGCATACCTGGGAGGCCTCAAGAAGCCGTAATCATCGGAAGGTGTCATTTTGGAGAGGACCGGGGGATCCAAGGGGGAGAGTTGAGGTTGAGGCAGTGAATTGCTGGGATGGAAACGCGGACTCTCGGTTGGACGCGCAGCGCGTCTAATTACATTCCCGCTTTCGGCGGGTCTCTTCTGCCACTCCACTATCAAATTCATTGTCAGCCTCAAAATTAACAATCATTTAACAGTATGTAGTCAATTTGAAGGAATCAATATGAAATTCAAGTTTCATATTACATTATGAATGATTATGACAGGTGAATACAATGAATTGTAGCTATTCCATTATTATATTGCACTTCGTCAGTAGATTAAACTGAACTATCCAATCTAGCAAAAACAATTTTGTACAATCACTTTGGGTAATACAGCCTTGATTTCGATGTTATCAAACTCGAGGCTGTTTTCGATAAGCCAACAGAAATCTCTCAATGGCAACACGGCCGTTTGCCTGGGCAAATCGTGCTGCGCGTTTTCTCTTGATATCAAAGTCCTCGGTATTAGGGTGCTTTTCTAGCAGTAATTGCAAAGTATGAAGCCTGCCATGCTCCGCTGCTCCTTCTATCGCAGTACGACCTTCCTCAATGGCTGGCGCTCCATTGACATGTGCTCCATGCCGGAGTAAAATCTGCACAATACGAATATATCCCCCAATAGCAGCTGCTTGTAAAGCTGTGACCCCTCTTTGATGTGCTGCCGCAGCGTTGACATGTGCTCCCCGGGCTATGAGGTACTCTGTGAGTTTGAGAAACCCATGTTGTGCAGCTATCTGAAGTGCCGTGCGGCCTCTCACGGGACTCGGTAGACCATTGACATCTGCACCATGCCGTAGTAGGAGCTCTACCAACTCCAAATTGCCCCTTGAGACGGCTGTTTGTAAGGCAGTCCCTCCCCCATACTTATTTGCTGGTGCGTTCACATCAGCATCTCTCTCGAGGAGACTGCGAACAATATCAATGTGGTTTAGAGCGGCTGCGGCTTGAAGAGCTGTCACCTCACCAGGAACAGTCTTCACCCAGCGCTGGCTCGGATTGGTGCACGCAGCCAGTATGCATTGAAAGACATCAAACTCGTGATATACTGCTTTCTGAATGACAGGAACCTCGTTCGTGCCCCATTTATCATCGCCGGTACTTGCTCCTGCCTTAAGTAAGAGTTCAATCAATGCCATATTTCTTCGAGCCAATCCTAGACCTAGAACTCGATATTTTATCTCCGGCCGAGAAGTTATAGCATCGGGGCACCTTTCAAGAAGCAGTTTGACGAGCTCGGTGTTGCAGTACATCACCGCTGCTTCAATAACCGAGATACCATCAGGAGAGGCGGAGGGGGACTTTATATCCGCCCCATGTTTCAGGAGCAAATTTATGACCGACGAATGTCCCATCCCGGCTGCGGCTTGTAAGGCGGTGCGTCCATTGGACGCACCAGGATGTGCATTGATATCAGCTCCATATTCTATCAACAAGTCCACAAGCTTTTGATCACCCCGAGCCGAAGCCCTTTGAAGAGGTGTCATATTTGATTCTGCACAGTATCCCAAATTTGGGCTCACACCCTTTTCAAGAAGCTTCCTTGTCATTTCATAATCTCCACATTTGACAGATACATGCAAAGGCACATGATGACTTTTGCTTTTGCCCTTGTGTAAACCGACATGCCCCCCTGCGCGAGTCAAAATATGAATCATTTCTTTCTTGATTGCTGCATCATCAAGGCGGATGGCATCCGCAAGAATGGTTCCGTCATCCATGAGATTTGGATCTAAATTCAAAGCTGCTTGGGAATCCAGAAGTAATTCAACACCCTCAATGTTACCGGCCAAGACTGCAAAATGCAAAGCTGTCTTTCCGCCCCTCTCGGATGGAGCAGCATTCACATCGGCACCTGCCTTCAGCAAAAGCCTCAGAACCGTGGTATCAAGAAGTTTTGCAGCACCCTGAAGAGCCGTCTTCCCATAGCATATACCTGCAGGGGCATTTATATCTGCTCCTCTAGCTAAAAGCAATCTGACAAGTCTTTCGCTCCCGACCATCGCAGCTATTTGAAGCGCTGTATGACCCAGGTTTCCTCGGGCCCTAGCATCAATATGAGCACCCGAAGCGAGAAGCATGCGAGTCATGCTGACATTCTTTGCATGTACAGCTGCCTGGAGCGGAGTAAATACTGAGATATCTGAAGAGGACATTTCCTTCTCTAGTACATCTCTCTTGCATGATCTCCAGCTGGGATTGATATTCGCTCCTTCGTACAGTAGGAACTGTACCGTCTCCCAGTTCCCGTTTATAGCGGCAATAAGAATAGGAGACATGAATGGAAATGTAGACGCTTCAGCTAGACACATTTCATCACTAAACATAGACTGCCGGCCACCGAAGTCAAATTCCACATCTGAGTCTGAATCTGAGCCTGAATCGGAGTTCGAATCAACCTCGATATCTTCGAGACCGTTAACACGCGAGGATTTTCGTTGATAACCGGAATATGCATTTATTTTGGCACCTGCTTTCAATAGAAGCTCCGTAATACTTGAAGTTTTAAAAAAGATACTTGCAAGTTGAAGAGGCGTACCGCTCTTTGGATGAGAAAAGAAATTAGGATCAGCCCCCTCTCCCAAAAGATACTCAGCAAGGTCGGATTCCTCGTTCCCAATCGCCCACTGCAAAGGTGAGAGCTGAGAAGATTTTGATTGCGCATTGATTGCAGCCCCGAAGCTGCGCAAAAGGGTGACTCCTTCAAGTGAAGTCTTGTGCCAAAGATGGCAAGCGTATTGAATTGGAAAGAGTTTTTCAACGGGAAGGTTGGGGTCCGCGCCAGCTGTCAATAGCAGCTTTGCGCACGCAATTTTACCGTGAGAAAGAGCTTGATAGAGGGCTGTACCTCGTAGGTACTTTCCAGTGAGGCAATCAATATCTGATCCGGCTTGAATCAAAACTTCACAAATCTCGACTTCCCCTAGCTTTGCTGCCCTGCCCAGGAGATTCGCCATAAATATCTCCACAGCAATGTCGTTCGACTTCAAAAGTCGTTTTAAAAGAGAATATGCACGAGATCTTGCAATAAGTAATACAAGGTTTCCAGTTAAAGCTTCGTCGAGATGATCATTGGACGACAGGTAAATGCAGTGATTGAGATACCCGAATAGCCTTTCTCGCGCAGGGCCTTTGAACGAGGTTTTTGCTTTCCCGGTATATTGAAATCTCATGTTTTCTGTTGTTATGGGCTCTAGATCTAAGTCGAAGCCCCATTCGACTGAGTGTTTGAATTCTTTGGAGAGAACCAGGCGCGTCTCCTCGGCCACGCTCTCATCCTCCGTCTCTGTAGGACTTTGGATCATTGTCTTCCAATTTGCGGTGTCAAAATGATTAACAGGCGAATCAGTTCCGATCGTGTTGCCACTATGATCAACCAAATTGGCTGCCGGCTGCATGTTGTTGTAAATTATAGAATCCAATAAGCTAAAGTCAATCGCCGGCATGGAAGGCGCATTATGTAGTGATGTGCTTGCGTCAAGACCTGAGGGTTGTAGCCCGTCGTTTCCAAACGACGTTGAGAGTGCTGTTGCCTGGATTTCGGGCCCAGCGTCGATATGATTATAAGGCTGAGCTCCCGGTGAGCATACGAGAACCCCCTCTGGTGTTTTAGGATCTAAAATCAATTAGTATAACTCCGGGTTGGAAAATTCTATACGAAAGGCTTCGAAGGCTGAGTACGCACCAGATGCCCCCATCATAGTGTATTGAGAGGATAAGGGGACATTTCGAGCTGTCATTTTTCGCACCTTGCGAGGATCGACATATTTTTGATTCATGTAAACGTCGCCAGGGTCTTTGCCCTCCTGTTTCCTTTTCTTCTGGAGGAAATCCACATACTGCCAGCCTTCTTGGGTTCCGTTTTTTCTGTATCCCCATCTGGAGAATTGACGTCTGAACTCCGCTTCCCTGCGATGGAATGAGCTTTTGTGTTTTGAAACTGGATAGTAAATGCAAGGTTCCAACCTCGCATTTTCATGACTGACTCTTTGCAGAAGCCGTGGTTTTGAGACATATATTTTTGGACTTCTTTAGCAGTCCAATCTAGGTCGAGCCATACATGCCGGAGCTCTTCGCGGTGACTTTCCCACTCTGCTGCATGGTCGCGTGTCATAGTGTCAAAATGGGCGTCTTTCGGTGTCTTGAAGTTCAAGTTGAAGGGCTTTATGTCCCGCAACTGGGTTGTTCTATATACTATTTATACCGTGGAGGTTATTCGAACCCTTTAAATCGCATTCGTGGTCAAAAAGCCGCCTGCAGCTTTTTGACTTCCTATTGGATATTGCCAGAATCTTTCTGCCAGAATCAAAAATTTTCAGACCCCTGTTGTTTCGCCCAGCACAGGGCATCATGGCTTGGGGCTATTTCTGGCCACAACGAATGAGAGCATAGAATGTCGCGCCAGATGGACCGACAAGAGCTTCCGTGATTGGCCGAGACCCAAATGTTGATTGACAAAATGAAATGAGCTGAGTGCATAACCCCTGTTGCTACGACCCGTTCGTTTTTGCTTTTTTTTATGATGCGGGTTTGCAAACGTGGACGTGATCTTACCCCTTTTCTGTTTGTGCCCTGGCACTGCGTACCATATCCGTCTCTGCATTTTCTCCAGCTGAAGTCAGAGTAATAGCCATCGACGGGTAACGGAGTCTCCTCTATTATTCTTCTCATAGATCTTATAATCGGAATTGACACCGTAGCTTAGCTCCGTACTTAGCACCGCTAGTTCTAGTATGATTGGCTACTCTATGGGTCGTGGTAGGTGGAGACCCGCCTACCATTTAAGGTGCGGCGTAGTAGATACTATTTACTTATAATACTAGGGATGCAATAGACCAGATTGTAATGTCGGTAGTACATAGACATATTGAGTCGGTCTTTCGACCATTACAAAAAGCTACACAAATTCGCCCTGTTCCGTGGAGTGAGCGCTTGCGAGTGAAGTGGCCCGAATCAGAGCTGTAGGAAACACGTTTGAACGGCCCGAAAGGAATTTATTGGTAGATTGAGAGAGGAAGAGGAGAGATAAGGCGAGAGAAAACGAAAAAAAAAAGATTGTCGACGGCTTACCTCTGCCGGGACTCCCAGCTTCCTCGGAGGAAGCTCGTAGTACGATGGAAACTGTAACTTGACTTTACATTGCTGTAGTCCATGCAAACAGAATTTATTACATTCCGCATATATGAAAACAAAAATGATGAGAAATGCACCTTCTATCAGCCCTCTTCAATTCCACCGCGAAGAAATAAAGCAATCAATGGCTAAAAACGACAACATTCAATTCAAATCTCAAATCAAGTCCTTTATATTCTCTCTCATGGTGTCTTCCAGAGTAGCCCAGCCCGGTTTACCCATCAACCTCAACAGTTGCTCTGCGCGGTCCGCCGGGCCAATATCTAGGTTTCCAGTCCGATCCTTGTTTGTTACTGTTTCAATCGCAAACTTGCGATCGGGAAAGTTCTTTTGAAAAATATTCGCAATTTCGTTCCAAGTGAATCGATTTCCGAATGCAAATAATCGCTCGCTTTGCACGTTATGGTTGATAAGGCCTGCTACATGAAGTAATGCAACGTCTTCTACGTTGGCAAAGTAGGAACCTGTTCGATTTAGAAAACGTTCCAGAAAGGGATTTCTTGGGATGACGTGGGTGTATTACCTGCAGGTATTATGTGCTTCAAGAAAGGCCAGACTCTGTGAAACTCATTTTGGAATATTGCCGCTGGCCAACTAGATGAAGAAGCATGGCCTTGCTTCTCGGGTTCAATTGAGGCTCCGAAGCATACCGATGGGAGCACTTGAGAAGAACTGTCAAAGGGCTGGTGGCAAGAAATGGAAATATCCAGAACTTACCTGTATTGACCACGAAGTTCGGCTTGGAAATCTCCACCCAGTCCCAAATCGCCCGCTCCCCTAACGTCTTGCTTGCGGCGTAGACATCAAATCCCGTCTTTGGCGTGGCCGGAGAAATTTGATGTCGAACCCTCTCAACTGCGATCTCATTCCAGGTATCCGCAGTAATTTTTGTTCGATGATTTTCGTCATGTTCGAGGAAGGATGAGAAGACAGCCGCCTCCGATGAGGAGGTGTATACAAATCGTTTCACAGATGGCTCCTTAGATGCGGTGATGAGGAGATTCCGATTCATGGTGATCACTTTTTCAATCATATCTGGTTCATAGCCGAATATAGTCGCGACGTGAACTACACCAGAGACACCTGTTGCATCGATAAAACCTGTCAAAAAGAGCCTCATAGATAGAAATGTACTTTGCAAAGCTTTACCTCGAATAGCGTCGTCAAATGCACCTAAGCGAACCGCGTCTTTTACCTCGATCAATTCAAAATTCCTTTTCTTGTATCTTGTTTGAAACATCCCCTTCATCCATTGGCTCTTGGATAGGTCACGAACAGACCCAATGACATCGTATCCAATATTAAGGAGCTGGTTTGCAATATGCGAGGCAACATAGCCGTTGACGCCAGTGACTAGGATCCGGGACCCTTCTGGAATGGCAAGTTTTTCGAAAATCTGCTGTGTCATGCTCACGGTATCTATCGTAGTGTCAGGAATTGCTGAAGGTTGTATTTGAAAAAAGAAAATAAGAAATCGAGACTGACAACAGAGGGCTTTTACAATGTAGTAAACCTTGACTTTGTAGCTAGCTCGGTTAGAAAAAAAAGAAAAAAAAGAAAAAAAGGGAAAGAAAGAAAGAACGAATCATAGAGAAATGTAATCACGGCATTATATATGCCGAGGAGATTAACATCGAATTATCCGGTTTAGTCTACGGTCGAGGGTCGATGTTGTCAAATAATTATTCATCCGGGCTTGAACGACGCCCGAAATTGAGATACAATTTTCTTTAGATCCAAGAAAGAGCTGGTATGGACATTGTTCATTTCAGGTAAATCGCTATTTCAGAGCCGGGAAGAAGAATGATTTATTTGTTATTCTTAATTTTGATTCACATACAATCTCATAAATAGCTCAAGATTCTTGAATATAAGCCAAGTGCAGTCGATATTTCCTAGAAGTAGTGCCGAAGTGTGCAGCGACTCCCGGGGCTAATTTCAAGCCCGAGATGATAAAGCCAGGGCCAGCTGGGCGCAATACAAATTTTTTTTAGTAATCTCTGTCGATTTTTGTTTTAATCTGACTATTTGTACATTTTGCAAAATTTATTCTTATTATATCCATATCAATATTCCGAGTAGATTGAATAAATTGAGATAGTACCTCAGCAAGAGCTGTATTCATACTGAAACTCCTGCTTAATTTCAAGGGTTACTAACCCTAGTATATCCTCATTCGAAATAAATGGAAAATACTTTTGCTTGATATTTACTCACACTCTGACTCACCGACAAGCAAAAAGTAGCCACAAACCAGGCCCGCCGAACCATGGAAGAGGCCAAATATTTCTACCCTTTTGAGATCGGCCTGAGGTTATTTTACCTACAAAATGGAAGTGACGTTTCTTCTGAGAATATCTCATTTCTTCACCTCGCCACTTCGTTCACTTTGTTTACTTCTCAAAATGTTCTGAATCAACTAATCCTAGCCAATATGCGTTCTCGAGAAAGATACGTCTACGAGAGGTTTCCTCCATCAAACAAGCCGTATAACCGTGACCGGTTTCAAGATTTCCACGAACTGGTAACTGAAAGCGCCTCACCACACCGAGTTATCCTCCGCGTACCAACATGGAAGCTTGAGCCTGCTTGTCTGAGATCCTCAGCATGGGGTCTCTTCGAAGACCTAATTCCGGATCCTAAGAAAAGTCCCATAAAATTCGAGATGGTGGCACTTTCAGTTCGGGATGAAGCTAGCCATCTCGTGATTGACGTCAATAATTTCAATAATGATTTCGTCTCGGCAGAAAAAACAAAGACCGTTATTCCCACATATTATTGTCGGAATTGGGATGATTGCTATATTTATCTTGTGAGAACGCCTCAGCATGATGAGGCTATTGCTAAGAGACTGGAGGTGCTTCACAGAAGGTCTAGATCGGGTGCTAAGGTACCACTTTTTGAGAATCATACTAAGTTAGTTGGCGGATACCCTTGTACTTCGGATATAGTTTTTTAACAGACTCTGTTTCGGATTACCACCTGGTAATTACAAAATATGTATGTTACATTTGGTTGAGGCGCTTTCAGTTAAAAATCTTGATTGAAAACCTCTATCTCCGATTCACTTCAACTTGAAGTTAGATAGAGCGCCTTGGTTCAGGAATATGACTATCGTCATAGTATGATATTTGGACTATAAATTTCCGTTTGAATAAGTAATAGTATCGACCAGAGTATTAATTTTCACATTCTAAGTTTTGTGTACTTAAAATCGTTAGTACTACTGCTGGTTGCAAGTTACTCGGCTGTATGAGATATGCGCAATTCATAACTTCCAAGTTCAATGCCGATCATCAGATGCCTCGGTCCGTCCTTCTGCACAATTCTTCCCCTTCCCCTTCCCCGCATTCCACGGGGTATGCATATAAAATATTAACCTCACCTGCGACACATCACCATTTACCCACCTGCAATTATCCCTGCTAGCGCTGAATCTCAGAAGAATATCTATTCAAAACAAATACACGCGCTAACCCCACCAACATCTCAATCCCATTTATTCCACAACACATCTCCAACCAGCACCATCATCTCTCCACAGCAACCACCACCACCACCACCACCAAAATGTCCATCCAAACCCCCCTCTGCTCCCTCCTCAAAATCCAACACCCCATCCTCCTAGCAGGAATGGCCCGCGCCTCCAGCGCCCCCCTCGCCGCCGCCGTCTCCAACGCAGGCGGACTAGGCACAGTCGGCGGCCTAGGCTACACCCCCGAACAACTCTCCGAAATGCTCACTGAACTAAAATCCCTCCTAAAGGACCCCTCTCTACCCTTCGGTGTAGATCTCGCCCTCCCGCAAGTCGGCGGTTCAGCACGCGCCACAAATCACGATTACACACACGGACAACTGGACCAATTAATCGACGTAACGATTTCCGCCGGTGCGAAATTATTCGTGTCGGCTGTTGGTGTTCCCCCCGCGCATGTAATCAAGAGATTACACGATGCAGGAATTCTAGTTATGAATATGGTTGGGGCACCGAAACATGCCGAGAAAGCGTTCAAATTGGGCGTTGATATTGTTTGTGCGCAAGGTGGTGAGGGTGGTGGTCATACTGGAGATGTACCATTTTCCGTACTCATCCCCGCAGTCGTTGATGTTGCGCGGAAATATCGGAGTCCGTTAACGGGCGGTCCGGCATTGGTTGTTGCGGCGGGTGGTGTTAATGATGGGAGGAGTTTAGCTGCTTCTTTGGCGTTGGGGGCTGCTGGTGTTTGGGTGGGAACTAGATTTGTTGCGTCTGAGGAGAGTGGTGCGAGTCGATTGCATAAGGAGGCTGTTGTGGGTGCGCAGTATGGAGAGACGAAGAGGACGCTTGTTGTTTCGGGACGACCGTTGAGAATGTTGCCTAATGATTATGTTAAGGAGTGGGAGAGTCGACCGGGGGATATTAAGGAGTTGACGGGGAAGGGGATTGTGCCTATGATGAATGATTTGGAGAATGATAAGGATATTGATATGCCTTTTTTGATGGGTGATGTTTCGGCTATTGTGAAGGAGATTAAGCCGGCTGGGGAGATTGTGAGAGAAATGGTTCAGCAGGCTGTTGAGGTGGTTAAGAAGAATAATTCTTATCTTGTTGGAAATGGGCAGGGAAGTAAGCTGTGAGAGATACCTTTTAGCTATGTTTATATACTATACCATTGATGGCACTACAAGAGATTACGGATGCAAGAATGGTGAATGTGGACTTCTTCGTTGATATGACATGTACTTGTACAGAACCAGAGGAACTTCAATGAACCGATAATAACAATTGAATGCTAGAAAAGACAACCTGGTTACCGAGTAAAGCCGAGCATGATAATAGCATAGCTTATGCCCTAATGCAAAGTAGAACCCAGCTAGTACTTCATGCTTCTTCCAAGCGATAACCGAAGTGTAGTCTTGCTCATCACGTCCAACCATTATTGAATCCCTGTTCTGATCGTGGGCAATGCATTTCAGATCTCCAAAAGGAGAAAGGAGACGCAATGCCCTGAATCAAACCAGAGCCGGGAAATTCCGGGAAATAATTCTCAAAACTCGTTTAAAAAAGACTTAAAACAAACAATCAAACGCTCAACAGTGCTACTAGGCACTGGAGCATTTGCAATTCTTGCTCTCCATATAACTGTCGGTGAAACTAGGTTCAGTGACATCCATTTAACACAGCGGCATTTTTCGATGCCCGAGCCTCGAGAAGATTGGGTGGCGGGGGAGGTCCAAAAACAGGTCGCTGAGAAGATCCATCGGTACGAGGAATATCGCGATCAGGTTCATCAAGGTCACCCTCTTCACTTAATTCTTCCTCATCCTCATAATCATCGTCATATTCACTCTCGGTCCCTTCATCGTCATGATCCAAGTGTTCATCGCCTTCTGGTAACCCTTCACCTCGACCTTGTGCTTGCATGCGGCGACATAGAGTTTCGAGATGTTGACACTTCCGACGCCAGCCCTCCATCTCCTCTTGGTTTCGAGTTCGTTCTTCGGCCATTTCAAGAATATTCCGATTCGTTTGCTCGTGTTTGCGATTCAGGGTATGGTTCTCTTTTTCTAAGCGTTTAGTCTTCTTGGACATTTCTTCCATTTCCTTGCGGAAGGTTAGGAATAGCTCATTACTATTGTTCAAAGTATCCTCCACCTAGAACGGTCAGTAATGAAGGATTTTTTTTCGCCTATTTGTTTCCGAATATCGGACGAGAAACGTACCTGCTTGAACTTTTCCACGTAGATATTGAGCTGACTCCTCAACTCTGCTTCAGTATGTGAGAAAGTGGAGACCTGCGCACTCAAGGCCCTACCTCGGGCGGTCTCATTGTCGGCGGTCCGTCGTTGTTCCTCGTACTTGGTGGTCAAACTTTGGATCTCAGAGTCCTTGCTACGGAGGAGACCCTTGTAATGTAATTCGCGGGTATCGAATTGTTCACTGATCGTCTTCAGTTTCAAACGGAGACTGCGGATATGTTAGTCGATCTGGAGGAAAGGGCAGCTACAGCCTAAGGCGGTAATGGTGGTGGTGTTGGTGCATACGCTTCATCTAGATCCACGTCAACCTTTTCGTTGCGGGGATTCCCTTTCGCAGCCATGACGTCTTGGATATCGTATAGAAGAGAATCCAAACGTTCGTTGACAATTAGTCGAGCCTTCTTTTCTGTATCTTCGAGCTTTTTGTTTTCGTCCTACCCAAAGGAAATCCATGGTCAGCCTGAAATGGGGCACTGACAACGGAACATCTTGGCCTACCTTCACTTTTTTATTCTCTTTTGTCAGCTCACGACACAGCTTCTCCAGCTTGTCCTTCATAGTCACAGTTTTATTCAACTCCGATTTCCCCTTTTCTTGATCCTTTTGCACTTGGTCCGCTCGCTTTTTGCTTTTCGCATAGTCACGATCCAGCTTCTTCATATCCGACAGTAGCTCAATGTACTTTTTATGTACCGTTTCCAAACGAGTCAACGGAGACTCGATATTGTTTAAGAGCTGATTTAGATCCCGGGTCGCCTTTTTCACTTCGCGCTCTGTATTTCATCCAGATGTTAGTTACTCGTCCCAAGGTCCGCGTATATCGAAAGGTCGAATGAAACACTCGACACCTTATGGAGACCGCAATATGACGCCGAAACATCCTTGCTGGTAGAACGACGTACCGATTTCCTGCTCTTGATCCTTCTCACCAGCCGCATCCTGCTCCAACTGTGAGATCTTCGCGGCTAGCAGCTTCGATGTCTCATTCGGATCGGCGGCCTTCTTCCCCTTGTTCTTCTTGGCCATAGTGGTTGACGACATCTCTAGAGGTATGCCGGCAACACCGGAGGTTCAACTAGCGGATCGACGGAGGTGTGTCGCAGTCGTGCGGGGAGTTTGTCGGTCGAAAATCTGTGCAAAACGGGATGCACATAGGAGGTCCGCGGAACAGTCAATGGGAATGTCGGGGCGGTAAAAGGTGGACGGGAGAACCCAGAGGTAAGGGTAGATTGATCGAAAGATCACCCCTGGGGTCAGTTGGAGAGTGAAAGGTGGAACTTAGCGATTTCCTGGAGAAGCGGACCTTTGGGATTGTTGGAGACTCGCAGAAACTCGACGAGGGGGACTCTTAGTCATCGCCCAGCCACCGCCGAGTGGCAGCACACACAGCAAGTAGAGTACAATACAACATATAAGTATAGATATATCAGATTGGATATGAGGTATTTGATATTCTCAATATATTATTCTACTTTACTCTGTCTTCAGTAAATAGTTACAGTTCATCTGTTTCTGAATACTATCTGTCTTTAATGATGACTCAGCATCTTCGAATGCCAAGACTGGCCGATCGTTCTTGACTTTCCAACTTTCTTTTTGTTTTGTCTTCTTCACTTCATCGTCTTCTTTTCTTTTCTACGTTTGTCCTTTTCATTTGCAGAAGTCAAGGGGAAAGAGTTACTCTCGTTGTTCCTTTCATCTGCACTGGTGAAGTCATCACTCACCACTTTCACCATGTTGCGCTCATCGATGAGCCTGGGCAGGGTTCGTACCCCAGCTCTGCGTCAACCACTCTCTACTCGCGTTTTGAAATCGAACTCGGCCATTCCTCAGATTTATAAGTCGACTCGATCAGCATCAACAGTCACCAATTTAGACAACTTCCCAAACATCGGCGAGAAGCTCCATGGCTTCACTGTTCGAGAGAAGAAGCATGTACCGGAACTACACCTGACCGCGGTCCGATTGACTCACGACAAGACCGAGGCGGATTACATGCATGTCGCAAGAGACGACAAGAATAATGTTTTTGGAATTGGTTTCAAGACAAACCCTCCAGATGCGACTGGTGTGCCACACATTCTGGAACACACCACCCTCTGTGGTAGTGAGAAGTGAGTGTTCTTCATTTCCGAGATAGCAGTTTGACATCATCGGACTGTTAGAACAGGGAGACTAACTTGAGCTCTTTGCAACTAGATTCCCCATTCGCGATCCATTCTTCAAGATGCTCCCTCGATCTCTATCAAATTTCATGAATGCTTTTACCGCATCCGATCACACCACATACCCTTTCGCTACGACCAACCAACAAGATTTCCAGAATCTCCTGTCCGTCTACCTCGATGCGACGCTGCACCCACTGCTGAAGGAGGAGGACTTCCGTCAAGAAGGATGGCGACTTGGCCCCGAGGACCCGCGCGCTCTTTTGCCGACTGCCGGAGAGCCAGAGAAGAAGGCTCAGCTTGACGACATCGTGTTCAAGGGTGTAGTTTATAATGAGATGAAGGGTCAAATCTCGGACGCAAACTATCTTTACTATATCAAGTTCAAGGAGAACATCATCCCCGCTCTCAACAACTCCGGAGGCGATCCGGAATACATCACTGATCTCACCCACAAGCAGTTGACCGATTTCTCCAAGCGCAACTATCACCCGAGCAACTCCAAGATCCTGACTTACGGAGACATGCCGCTGGAGCGTCACTTGGAACAGGTTGGAGCAGTTCTCGATGGGTTCAACAAGGGTCAACAGGATACCGATATCAAGCAGCCCGTGGACCTTACCAAGGGCCCAGTCAACGTCACTGTTCCCGGCCCTATCGACACTTTCTCCAGCGAGGACAAACAGCACAAAACATCCACTTCCTGGTATATGGGCGACTCCACGGATGTCGTCGAGACTTTCTCCGTCGGAATCATCTCGTCTCTCTTCCTTGATGGCTATGGCTCTCCCATGTATCGGGCGCTCATTGAGAGCGGTCTAGGCTCATCCTTCACCCCCAACACTGGCCTCGATAACTCGGGCAAGACCCCTGTCTTCTCGGTTGGTGTGACTGGCGTGAGTGAATCGGAAGCAGCCTCCGTGAAGGAGGCTGTCCAAAATGCGTTCCGCGAATCCGTCTCTACTGGGTTCAGCGAGGAGAAGGTCCGGGGCTTCCTGCACCAGCTGGAGCTCTCTCTCCGACACAAAACCGCTAACTTCGGAATTGGCGTCATGGAGAAGACGATCTCATCCTGGCTGAATGGCTCCAACCCAATGAAGGAGCTGGCTTGGAACGATGTCATTGGAGAGTTCAAGAGGCGTTACGAGCAGCCTGGTTATCTTGAGTCTCTGGTTGAGAAGTACCTCCTCAATGATCAGTGCATGACCTTCACAATGGTTGGAACTCCTACTTTCAACAAGGATTTGGATGACAAGGAGGCTGTCCGCCGTCAGACCAAACTTACGCAACTCATTGAGCAGCATGGTTCGGTTGAGAATGCCGTTGCCAAGCTGAGCGAGGAGGAGCTGCAACTCCTGAAGGTGCAAGAGGACGCTCATAATGCTGATTTGAGCTGCCTTCCTACACTGCGCGTCAAGGATATCTCGCGTGAGAAGGAGCGCAAGCCCGTGCGCGAGTCAAAGGTGGACGACACCGAGGTTGTCTGGCGCGAGGCTCCTACCAATGGTTTGACCTACTTCCAAGCCGTCAATGCATTTGAAGATCTTCCTGACGATCTTCGTCTTCTCATGCCCCTCTTCAATGACTGCGTCATGCGTCTGGGTACCGCTACCCGATCCATGGAGCAATGGGAGGATTTGATTAAGTTGAAGACTGGTGGAATTTCCACCTCGCCTTTCCTTGTAAACTCTCCTACCCAGCTGGATCAGTTCAAGGAGGGTCTTCAATTCACCGGCTTCGCCCTCGACCAGAATATCCCCGAGATGCTGGAAATGCTCCGGGCTCTGGTCATGGAAACCGACTTTACCAGCCCCGCTGCTCCCGCCATGATCCAAGAGCTTTTGCGCTTGACCACCAACGGAGCACTGGATTCCGTCGCTGGCACTGGCCATCGATTCGCGGTTAACGCCGCCGCTGCCAGTCTTTCTCGTAGCTTCTGGGTTCAGGAACAGGTCTCTGGACTTGAACAGCTCCAGGCTACTGCCAACCTTCTCCGTGACGCTGAGTCTGATCCCGAGCGCCTGCAAGAACTGATTGAGAAGCTCCGTCTCATTCAAGCATTCGCCATCTCCAAGACCTCTAACCTGCGCGTTCGCATGGTGTGCGAGCCTGAGAGCGCTGCTAAGAACGAGACTGTTCTGCAGAAGTGGCTGTCCGGCCTTCCCAAGACTTTCTCTCCCAGTGCCTCCGGATCTGGATCCGCATCCTCTTTCAAGTCTGTTGACAAGGCTTTCTATGACCTCCCCTACAAGGTCTACTACTCTGGCCAGGCTGCTCAGACTGTCCCCTTCGTTGACCCGTCAAGTGCTCCCCTGACCGTACTCAGCCAACTTCTGACTCACAACTACTTGCATCCCGAGATCCGTGAGAAGGGTGGCGCATACGGTGCCGGTGCGAGCAACGGACCTATCAAGGGTATCTTCACATTCATGAGTTACCGTGACCCTAACCCTATGAACTCCCTCAAGGTCTTCCAGAACAGCGGAATCTTCGCCAGAGACCGCGCCTGGTCTGAACGTGAAATTGAGGAGGCCAAGCTTGGTATCTTCCAAGGTCTTGACGCTCCCGTCAGTGTTGACGAGGAAGGCTCTCGTTACTTCCTGAGCGGTGTTACCCATGAAATGGACCAGAAGTGGAGAGAACAGGTCCTGGATGTCACTGCCAAGGATGTCAACGAGGTTGCCGACCGATTCTTGGTTAATGGCTCGCGCAATGCCACTTGCGTCCTTGGAGAGAAGAAGGAGTGGGCTGATGCCGACTGGGAGGTCCGCAAGTTGTCCATGGGTCAGCAAGACGTTGCTGCTCCCGCAGTCTAGACTTATTCTCCCCCCACAACTCTCGCCTCCTGGAAGCGAATTTTTTCCCTTCCGTGTATTTTTACATCTGCATGTGCTGTGTCACGATATTTATGCATGCCCCTGTACATATATGTATAATATCTGCTTCATACAAACCAACAGTGTGTTGGTATGAACCTACTCTTTTCTTTCCTCTTTCCCTTTTCTTTATGTCTCTGTTTTTCCTTTCCTATATCCGCGCTCAAAGATCTATACGTGTCTTTGACACCAGAGCTTCTCACGTCTGCAACTAGCCACCTCCTTTGGTTGCAGATGTGGCATCCTATTCCCTTCATGGGGGATGCAGCGCTAGAAAAAAGCAGAATGCGAACCCTCGAGGTACGCTTCCATCTCCGTTTCTCGGAACCGCCCTGGACCTTTAAGCCTACGCCGGACGGACTAAAAATGTGAGAACATAACCACATACCATAACATATGCTATATTATACTATCTACCAGTATGTCATATCTTAATTTAAATAAATATCCCAATATCTTCTCCATCTCCATTTCTCCAGACAATCCAAGTGGATCACCCCGGAAAATCGGTCCGTGCCTTTCCAGCCCCAAAATCACAAATCACGTGGGAGTCAATCACGACCGACTCAACTTTGAGTTTCTCCTGGACCTCACGAGAAATGCGAACCTTCAAGGTTCAAATGTTCTGACTCTTCCAATCTCCAATCGTCATGGAGAAACAGGCCAAAATGGTCTTGGGTCCTAAGCCCACCAAGGCATGTGGTGAGTTAGAAAGAATAGTGTTCCCGTTCCTGTTCGCTGAGTCTCCCGTGTGGGTACTAATTGTAATTGTGTGCCAAGTCAATTGCAGGCGATTGAAGGTATGTACCTATCTAGCCGAGGCCCGGGTGCCTTGCATCATGCAATGATTTTTGGATGATCATTGATAGACCGCCCGCAGATGAAATGTGAGGTCTCAGGGGCTCCGCCTTGTCGCCGATGTAAACATACACAAACGACTTGTGTATTTAAGCCTCGTGCTAATGTGGGTTCATATCCCTGAATGAATTACCCGCAGGGTACTTACTTCTTCGAAAGTATTAATTAACTAATTCTTTTTGCAAATAAAAGGCCTCCGCTATTCATGAATTCATTGATGAAGCTCAAAGTGAACTTCTAGTTTCAAGATCGACATTCAATGATCAGCAGAACTCTAGTATTCTCGATCGCTTAGATCGTATCGAGGCTGCACTTGGTATCACCCAAGATGTATACGAATCTGGCTCCGTCTCTCAGGATATGAGCGTTGATGAAGAATTCGATTCTGTACCATTACAGGGTGTTTGGAATGCTGTTGCTCATTTACGTTCTATTACCCGACCAGCGCCAGATGAGAGGATATGGTCTCGTCCAACTGTCAAAAAGTTGTGGAGTTCGTAAGTACATTCTCCAAGCGAATTATATTCTGTCTGGAACTCTCAAACTAACTGTTGCACTCAGATTTCTAAATAATCTACCCCTTCTACACTTCCTTAGTGATCGGGACGCATTCGTATCACCTACGCCATTACTACTTGCATCCGTTCTCTACATATCCGCCCTTCACCATCGCTCATCTGAACTAGCCTCATTCGACGCCGGTTATTTCGCAGCAACATGCTGCGCAATAAACGAACTACTAACCCCAAACCTCAAACCCAACACATCAACCCGACGCGAAAGTCACACAACAGACGACTCCATCGAAACCCTCCCACCAAAACGCAAAGCCTTCAACGACATCCTCGGCCTAATAATGGCCAGTCTAAGTTCCGAAGCCTACATCGACGCCACAGGTTCCTGGATAGCAATGGCCTACCGTCTCTGGTTAGACCACTGTCCCGCCCAAGTCGATTCCACAACCCCCGAATGGCGCGGTTTATTCTCCGGTCTTCAAGTCATTGATATAGAACATGCGTCCATGCATATGTCATATCCCATGTTACCGCGTCAACCGCCGACTCCGGGTATCCAGCGTGTTGATAATCATCAGGGGAATGCTTATCAGGGCCTATCTGATATGATGCATTATGGGTTAAGTCATTTTGTGGGGAGGGGTTTACCGACTATTTGGTCTTCGATTAATTCGGATGTTCCTGATAGTCCGGTTATTCAGACTTCGTTTACGGAGCAGGATTCGGAGGTTATTAGGCTTTGGGCGAGGAAGATTGATGATTGGCTTGTTAGGTATAATGGGGCGTCTCGTGAGTTTCACCTTCCCTTGATATAATTTCTTCTTTTTTTTTTTTGAAATCATGCTGATTTTTGCAGAACCTTCTCCGTCTGATCGACAGGGTATTGTGATACTTTTGCAATATCATTTGCATAAATTATATGTTCTGTCTATTTATCACCCTGCTAGAGGCTTTGATCTAAGTTCGGCAAATATTACTCCTGTCGAAAGACATGAATTGCTTGTATCTGCGCGAGCAGTTTTGAGGTTACGGCAGGATGATGCTAGTATCTGGTCGAATTGGGACTTGATAGTAAGACATCCCTCTTAATATCCCTTGGAAAAGTACATTCTCACAGTTCTAGATGATCACCTGGGCAGCAATCCTCCTTCTCCGAGGTGTTGAAGATGGCATGACCCACCAAGACGGTTCGTCTCCCAATATTCCCTTGCAAAATAATATTCCGATATTATGAAATCTAACAATCACAGACCTCCACTTAATACAAGCCCACCTCCACAGTCTCGAAAGATCCCACCAATCCTCCGAAAGCATCCACACAGTCCTCTCCCAACGTCTCGAATCAAGCATGCAAGCAATGCACACTCCCCCCGACACAACATCCGCCCTCGCCTTCCCGGTGCAAAGCGCAGACGATTCTTGGGCAATCTTCGACCAAGAAATAATGTCCCTAGCAAATCCACCCTGGCTATTCCAAGACTCAACATTTCCCCCACCACACCACAAATCTCCATCCCAGGTCCAGCCTGTCCAGCCTCAGCCGATTCAAGCTGGTTTACAGACACAGTCTGTACCATATGCTTCGGCTTCGGGCCTTTTGTCAAATTCACATCCGAATCAACATCAACATCAACAATTCGCTCATAGTGCGCAGTGGAGTACACCGCCAGATGCTATACCGGATGCGTTGCCTTCGACGCTTAATCGGATTTTTGGGAATGAGTGTCAGCAGCAGAATAATAGCCTTATGTAGAATACTACTACTAACTAGTGTGATCTACAGTATAGATTTATTTGTATGGATTAATTTAGAAGAATATATGCCATCTACATACATCATGAAAATCTAGCTCTAACAAACTCTACTAGTTGATAGTAGTAGCAACAACCATCTTCTCGTCCAAGTAGCAGTCCCCACTCTGCCATTTCCAATTCTATCTACAACCTCCTAACCACAAACCTCAACTTAAAAGACTCAACATTATCATGATACCTATCAAACCCCTTATCAACACCCTGCCAATCCTCCCTCCACCCCTCAACCCCCCACCTCGTCCCCGTCTCCTCTTCAACCCGTCTCCAAATCCTCTTCCAACTATCCAAATCATGTCTATAATTACCTGGCGCATGTTCCTTATCATCCGGATCCTCAGGATCCACCCTTCCAGCCTGACGCCCAATAATCAAAGACCCCGGCTCGGGACGAAGTAAAGAAATAACACGCTTTATAGCTTCAACTTGTTTATCCCATGAAAAGAGATGAAAGAATGATGCTGCGTTTATGATGTTGAATTGTCCGCTGAAGTTTTGGATAAGGGCGGAATTGGCGTCGAATATATCTGCTATTATGAATTCGCTGGTCAACCTTTCGGAATCCGCGAAGAGGGTGTAGCCTAGATCGAAGAAGTCCCGGCGGAGATCGGAGGCGTAGATGTTTTCTTGTGGGACGCCGTCGTAGACCTAAATGAGTAATATTGATTAGTTTTGCATTCCTATCATGGGATGGATACTGGTGATGTTGATGCTAACCAGCTGACGAAGTTCCTGCCCAACAGCACAGCCTATGTCGAGAAGCTTTTCGCCGGATTTGAGGCGTCGGAGAATCTCTGGGTAGACGGGTGATTGGGGGATACTGAAGTCTAGGAATCGGAATGATCCGATGCATGGGTATGGGAACTGTTGTGTAGTGGTTAGTTGATTTTCCATATAAGTGCCCAAGAGGTAGTCCGGTGAACGTTTGATATTTGGCCCGGGGAATTGTCAAAGACAGAGACTTTGCAATCATGGACTTACGACTGAATAAGCTCGTTCCCTCTAAGTAATATGTTAGGATCAGAAACTTGATACACACACTTCTTGATTCCGATCTTTGATCTCGGCGGAACTTACCACGTCTATGACATGCTGCAAAACCTGATCTGCTGGAATTTTGCTATATTTCTGCAATATAGTCTTCGCTGGTTCTGGAACTTCTTCGATGCTCGGCTCATACCAAGGTAACTCCTTGGGATCAAGGCCATTGGTGAGCATGCTCTGGAGGTCGTTCTCGGCTTTGGCCATGTTGTTGTGGTAAAGGCTGAGAGGCTAGATGTCTGATGATTCCAGAGATAGACAACACAATTTATAGGATTTCGCGTCTAGGTAGACGATTCGGACCTCCGAAATTATCGGATGTTCGGCACCTTGATGGTCTCACTCGGGGGACAAGGCTGGAACCGGTGCTTTCGACTTCGCGAGTTGTGAGTCGAGACTGATGACGAGGCCCCGCAGCGGGGGTGGATCCATCCGAATGTTCGGAGATACCGGTCTTTGAAGATGAAGTTCAATTGTTAATTGAGGGTAAATCAGAGTATCAATGCCGAATCTTTTGTCTACAGAATATATTCAAGGCTTATCTAGTTGCTGGAAGGTTTCGTGACATGTAATGCCGATTATAAGGCTAATTCTTGATTCAATTCCAAATGCATTCGCTTTTCAATTCAAGCGAGTTGTAGTCGATAGTCAATGAAACTATTATCGACGGGGTATAAGGTACATAAGACAAATTCATCATATCGTACAGCCAATGCGGCAGAATCAAATGAGTGACAACACGTCACTGTGGGACTCAGTCTACCTCGTCGGGATTCGGGCTCCTGGCTGGATCCAAGGTTGCAACAGGTGTTTGACCCGATCCTAGACGAGGTGATGCCCCGGTTGTAGGTGAAGATCCTGTCGTGGCTGATACTTCAACCCCTAAGGGGGGAAAGGGTTCGTACGACTCGGCTGGAAGTTGGCGACCTGGTGAGCCGCTTGACTTTCGAGTACGAGTTTTGGGGTTTGTGATTTCGTTAGTTAAATAGAATGCCTGCTTTGGCGGGGTGTCAGATGATTGGTCTATAGGTTGAGAGTTCTGAGCAAGTTCGAAAATTAGTTCTCAGTCATTCGCAGATGGTGTGGTTAGGGGCGTCTCACCATATTAGCATCATCCAGTCCAAGACCTCGTTGTTGAGCCAGCTCTTGAGCAGCTAGACGTTTTCTTTTAATCAAAGATTCCTCATCCAGTCTGGCTCGCTCCTCTTCCATCTTTATATCATCCATTGATAATGCGTCGACACTGTGAATCACACCAGGTTCCGGGCTCGCTGGTGACTTCGAAGACGATTGCCTCTTCTTCTTATTCTTCTTTTTGGATTTCTTGGAGGAGGCCTCGGCAAGGCTGGACGTTCCTGACGCCGACCTTACCATCTCCGATTTCGTTCCAGACTGGTCATCTGATTCTAAGCCAGTTCCCCGTCGGCCAAAAGCAAGAGCAAATTCATCATCCAGGGGTACTGCATCTTCCTCTTCATCACTTGGGAATAAATCACCACGGGAGCTCAACGAGTTCGACGTTCCTTTGGAAGATTGCGTGGAACTACGGTTCCGGCCGTTTTGAGCGTATGGTATTCGAGTATCATCATCGTCTGCAGCTTCCATCAAGGGTTCATCTTCATGAGAGTGTCGCTTCATACTGCCAGGATGCTCCTGAAGATCCGCAGCAGAAGGTCTGTACTTGACGCCTTTCGCGCCCAACCTCCAAGGAAAGCGCTCAAGGAATCCGAGAAATGAAGAGCTGGGAATAACGGTCGGATCGCTGCGATTATCTGGAATGTGCACTGTGCTCCGCCGTCTTGTGTGACGTGTACCATAACTCATGCGTCTCGGTCGACGCGGTTGTTCCGCACCCCCCCTGGCTAAACCACTCCCAGCCAAAAGACGATCCAGCTCTCCAGTGTCCCATCCTAACAAAGTCTCATCCGTTTCTTCATTATCCCAATCATCATAGAAATCGAAGTTAGCTTCAGCATGACCGCGTCGTCGGCGCCGAAGATGATCTTCTCGACCTGGGAGACATGGATCGGTGCACGTTTGGACACAATTGCCGACCGCTGCGAAACAAGGGGATATGTAATTTTGCGAGAAGGCGTACAGTCCTTCTTGGGCGGTTTCATTAGCGGTCTCGAGGTTGTGAGAGAGCTGGTTGATCCGCTGCCGAAAGCGCGGATCACGCGGTCGCATCATCTTAAGACACGTCTAAGATGAGCATATATAAGAGGGTCTTGGATCTAGCGGAATTCACTTCATCGGAACGTTTGTTGGTTGGTTGAGAGAGCGAACAATCGGATGGAATGGGATGCTCCGTCGAGCTGAGACGATGTCATCATGGTTAGTCAGCGGGCACGTGAGGCTGGGGTAATCCGAAAATGGAAAGCCGAAGTATACAAACTCAGCAGACTATTTATTTTATTTTTACTTGCAAAAACTATGGATATTGTTTATATTTATGTCCTTTTTATTCAGTAAATTGTCATCCGAGACACCCCGGCACACAATAATCCATGAATCAAGCTTCCACTTCTTGGAATGTGAGAAGACACTTTTGATCCTTGGGCCGGGAAGCAATAATCTGGTCGTCAATGGACATATCACTTGACATTTCAGGAGCAACACTCGTTTTTAGCCTTCCATAAATTTCCCGCAATAGCGTCTTCATTTCGACGAGAGCGAGACTGTGACAAGTTAGTCATTTATGCAACAACTATACTCTGTAGCAGATCAGCACTTACTTCTTTCCAATACATCCCCGACCTCCAGCAGCAAATGCAAAGAATACCCGGTTTCTTTCAGCTTCCCCTTCCTTCTCCAACCATCTTTCAGGTCGGAATTCCGATGGGCTAGGAAATACTGATGTATCCATGAGGTGCATCGAGTACGCTTGACAGCTAACAATTGAATTCCCAGGCAGTTGGTACCCACTGATAGTTCTGCCATCCTTGGGTACATATCGAGGTAAACTCATCGGAATTGGCGGGAAAAGTCTCAGCCCTTCCTTGATCACGGCATCCATGTAGGGCAAATCGTCGAGTTTGGCATTTGGATTGTCTCTGATCTCCTGGTGTAGACGATTCTGAACGGACAGTGACCTAGGGAGTGAAATCTCGTACATGAGGAAGCAGAGTGCATCTCCTGTTGTGTCAATTCCAGCTGCTAAGTGATCCATACACTCTGCAGCCATCTGAATCTGCTCAATATTGTTCGACTTGCTTCGCAATTTGTGAAGAAGGGCCGACTCTTCTGTTTTGGAGCTAGATACTCGATTGAGCACGAACGTGTGAGATAGAGACATCATTGGTTTGGGTGTAAGACAAGATCGAATAGAGGCAAGAAGTGGCCAGTGATGCTGTACAAGCCTACCTAAAAGTCAGAGTTAGTACACCAAGGTTGAGTTCTCCATATTGTTCATTCTTACTCTGGAGTCGGTTGTCGTATGAGAGATCCTCCATCAATACATAATCCTCCTTTTCGTCGAGTGACCTTGTACCAGAGGGGTTGAACAGTGCATGCGAGGCACAGTCCAGAGCATAGCAATGCAGCACGGTCTGAATGATGGTCAGAAAGTTGTCGCCGGAGGTTTGGAGAGTGATTTCATACATAAGTGTCCAAATAACTACCGGCGGAGTCAACACATTTCTGAACAACCTTCGCGGCATTCTGTTGGATTCCTTGGATAATGGTGGAAGTCATGATATTGGTCATCGCATATCTTTCCGCAAATAGCTTTCTTCGCTGTGAATGCTGCTTGAAGTTAATATGAAGCCATAGCTTTTTGCAAAATTGTGATCCGAACCTCATTTTTATTCAGGAGGGCAAACATGGGCCTATATGAGATGTTATTCGCTGCAGGGGAGATGAGATTGTGCAATTATTTGAAGACATACCGGCGACCGTACTGCTTGAAAAGATCGTAGAATTCCGTTTTATCGTACCCACTTCCGCCACTTTGGTAGATTTCCTTCATTCCCTCCAAGTTGGCAAAGGCGACCTCATTGGGAGCGAGACGCACAACGGGTCCATATCGTTCATGCAAACTGTGAATCCAAACCCGACGCTTCCCTTGAAATTCATAGTACTTCAACACAAAACTTGTGAGGTTCGTGTACCAAGGCCCAGGTACTTTTGTCTTAATGGCTTGCAGTGTGCCTGAAAAAAGGTAGACGATCCATGCTATTACTAGCAGGTACAAGGTATACATGACTGAGTATCCTGGCACAGGGATGAAAAAAAGGTGCAAGTCAAGAGTTTTAAGGTCTTCGATGGACTAAGTCAATGGCGACTGAAAGGAATCATTTCGATTTATACCCATGATGAAGACAGAGCAGCAGCCGAGAGTTGCAAAATCGGTACGGCGGGTCAGGACCCATTCAATCGTGGTTAAACCCTGTATGGCAAGTGATGGAGATGGATAGGCATATATGCGAAGACCGATAATCACATTCACAATGACTGGTGGGAAATGCTTTGGGGTAGCGGGCGATCACTCAAGTCCGCCATCGGGCGACTCCGCACGAGGCCGATAACGCTATACCGAATCTAGGAAGTCGAGGAGATGCAGGAACGTTCATCTGCCGAGCTACCGATATCTGGAAGACTCACACTGGTCTACATGAGGCGAAGTTTAGTCTCACTGATCTAGCCTCGTTTGGCAGGCTAGGGCGATATGTTCAAAGATCTTCGCTCACTCCGTCAACCCCTCCATCCCTCACTGTTTCTCCTCGGGTTTCCTTGGGCGTTTATCGCGACGTTCCCACTATCAGCCGATATCGCCTCGTGCATGGCGAGCTGCGCGGGGAGCGCGGGGTATTGAACAACCAATTCCGGACTATTCAAATCAACCTGAAAATGACCACCCCAGTGAAACGCTCATATCACGGATGCGTTCGTTGCAAGCGTCGTCGTCAGAAATGCGATGAGCAAAAACCGAATTGCGCGCGTTGCTCCGATGCAGGAGAATCTTGCGAATATAAAATTACTTTGAAATGGAATGGTCGCGTGCCCAGGAAGGGGAAAGCATCTCCCAGAGATGGCGGAGATGTGTGCACGGGCGTATTTGATATTCGAAATCATAACGCCAACCTCTCCAAAAATCAGCCACAGTCTGATCAAAGTTGGGAATCAAGTATTCCTGCTTTGTCTTTAGATGTACAACGACCTGCGCCAACATTGAACAAAACAACTCAATTACTCCTTCATCACTTCATTACTGAAACTTCAAAGATATCAAGCTCCGCCCACATTCGAGACCAAATATGTCAAACAATTCTACCCATGACCCACCAATCTGATTCATTACGATATGCAACAATGGCATTCGCAGCCTTACATCGCTATACCTTACTCAATGAACTCCCAGCGCAATTTATGCCCGAAGATCACGTCGCAAGTCTAATCGCCTCTAGCATGCGCTGTCTACGTCGAGATCTGGAAACACCCGGATATCCAGTCCAACCACTTCTCCATACCATCCGAACACTATGCCACTGCGAGATCTTTTCTGGGCGGGCAAATTCCTCCTGGCGCGTTCATGTGAATGGAGCAGGAGCTATGTTTGCAGAGATCACATCAAAAAGAAATCTGAATGAGTCAGAGTACAGCTTCTGGCTTTGGTCTCGATGGTTCTGGTCAATACAAGCGCTAACAGCTACTACGGATGTTGGGAAACTGTCGGAGATGGCTTCTACAGAGCCTATTGCCCAGGAATACGATCAAAATTACTTCTTTGACACGTATACCGGGTATTCCTCAGATCTCAATATTGTCTTAATGGAAATAGGCTCTCTGATACATGGAAGTCATGGGAGCGACAATGGGGCCGATATGGAAGAAACTGAGAGTCTCATCCAGAAAAGGTCTCTTCATCTAGAAGCTTCTATCAAACACATGATAAATCGTGATATGGATCTCGGACTTAAATTTCCCGACAACGCCTTGGTCGATCATAACACAAGTGTTCAGTTTCAGGCTTGCAATACTGCTTATCAATACTCAAGTCTCATTCATCTATACAGAAGGGTTCGGGGCCTTCCATCCTTCAGCACTGAGGTTCAAGAATGCGTCAGGGCAATATTGGATGCTGTGTCTGGAATTACTCCAATTACAACACTCTCACCTTGGATTGTTTTGACTACCCCTATTTTTACTGCCGGGTAAGTGGAATATTCCAAATGAAGGCTGAAGAAATTAGAGCACAATGAATGTAAAGCTAACCGATACATTTTCCCCGCAGATGTGAGGCTATCGGCCAGGACAGAAAGCTTGTCAAAGAGCTCCTTCAAGAGTTATATTTTACCTTACATATTCGTAATATCATTAGAGCATTGGAAATCCTTGAACAGCGATGGGAAGCATTTGATCGCTCCATGAATCCGCTTGTTGGTCATGAGGAAAAGCTCGCTGGAGACTATATGCAGGAGGTTGATAGTGCAGATTGGCTCGATTTCATACCATACTGAAAGAATGATAATAAAATAAGAGAAAAAGAAAATCAAATAATAATTCATAAACAGTCACAGCTCAGCTTTCCGAAGTAGAAGCTTTCCTGGGGTGCACAGGCCTTCCAACAGGAAGGTACCGGCGAAAAATAGCCGACTGGTACTTGCGCTAAAACTTCGAATGCGGAGTCCTATTCCAAAATGCGTAAGCTTTATCTTTGCTTGATGCGGGGTTAGGTCCATCTATCTCAATTGCCGTTTATTCGCGTAATAAAAACCCCAATCTATAGACATCTGGAGGTGTCACCACTTGATTCCCCAGCCCGTTTATCTGGGTATCTGTATCATCAACCCGTTTAAAAACTTCTTTTCCTCGTATTTGCATAAACATTCTAACTTATAATTTTCATATCTGAGAATATCTATACGATGACAAAAATCAATTCAAAATCAGAAATAAATCCAGGAGACGACATTCAAGTCGCAACGCAGGGCGACTCCGTATCGATCCGACCACAGCTTGGCCAGCGTATTATTGACAGTTTCAAAAGAGACCCTCAATCATTTGCAAAAGATATCAATGACTCACAAGGGCAAAATGATCTTGAAAGTGGACCGTCAATTGCTGTAGAGCCACCACTACAGCGTCGTCTTAAAACCCGTCATGTTCAAATGATTGCTTTGGGTGGTTCCATTGGTATGAGAAATCAATAATTAAAAAGCAAAAGTCCTCAATATTATCAATTCGCTGATCAATTTTAGGCACCGGTCTTTTTGTCGGCACGGGTAGTACACTAGCAACAGGAGGACCAGCATCTATACTAATAGCCTACACATTAATCGGATGCATGTTATATTGTATGATGCACGCGCTCGGTGAGATGGCAGTCATATTCCCTGTCAGTGGTTCATTCGCACAATACGCGACTCGATTCTTAGATCCAGCCTGGGGATTTGCCATGGGTTGGATGTACGTTTTTTCATGGCTTGTGACATTGCCATTAGAGATTGTTGCCGCATCTATTACGATTGAGTACTGGAATCCTGGTGTATCCAATGCTGTATGGGCTGCTATATTCTGGCTCATCATTATTGGGATCAATCTTTTTGGCGTGAGAGGATACGGCGAGGCTGAGTTTGTGTTATCTATTATCAAGATTATTGCCATCATTGGCTTTATGTGAGTCTCCCGACGCTCGATGCGATTTACAGCCGTAATCGCTAACACTGAACGCAGAATTCTTGGGATCATTCTGAATTGTGGTGGTGGACCTCAGGGTCATTATATTGGTGGTCAATACTGGCATGATCCGGGAGCTTTCAATAATGGCTTCAAAGGTCTTTGCAATGTATTTGTTACTGCTGCATTTGCATTTGCAGGCACTGAGCTCGTCGGTCTGACGGCTGCTGAAACCGAGAATCCCCGGAAAGCTATTCCAACTGCTACTAAGCAAGTATTCTGGAGAATCATGGTCTTCTTTATCGTTTCCCTCATTATGGTGGGTCTGTTGGTTCCATATACAGATACAAGACTCGTCAGTGGATCTTCGAGCGCTGATGCACACGCCTCTCCATTTGTCATTGCCATCGAAGACGCCGGTAAGTATGCTCAATTATCCAAACGCGGACTCACAATTGACCGTTTTCCAGGAATCTCCGGCCTCCCATCTGTTGTCAACGTTGTCATTCTCGTTGCCGTTTTATCTGTTGGTAACTCTTCAGTATATGGTGCATCACGTACCCTGTCATCTCTTGCAGAACAGGGCCAAGCACCTCGCTTTCTGGCATACATTGACCGAAAGGGCCGCCCAATCTTAGCGATTGCCTTGACTTCCGTTTTTGGTCTTCTTTGTTTCCTGGCCGCATCCGATAAACAAACCCTTGTTTTCGAGTGGCTCATGGCAATCGTGGGACTTGGCGAAATCTTCGTTTGGGGCTCAATTTGTCTCTGCCATGTGCGATTTCGCCAGGCTTGGAAGTACCAAGGGCGAACTTTGGACGAATTGCCATTTCGTTCGCAGCCTGGCCTGGTCGGATCCTGGATTGGTTTTGGATTTAATTGCCTTGTGATGATTGCGCAATTTTGGACTGCTGCCTGGCCATCTGGTTATGGTGAAATGACTGCAACTTCTAGAGTCAGCACGTTCTTTTCATATTACTTGGCTGCGCCGGTTGTGCTTTTTCTCTACGCCTCATATAAGTTCTGGTATAGGACTAAGATTCTTCGAACACATGAAGTCGATTTGATAACAGGATATCGCATCTTTAATATCGATCATTTGTCTGAGCAAGAGGCTGCGGATCGTCATAAAATGTCACTCCTGCGGAGATTTCGGAATATTTTTTGTTGACGAAGAGAATATTCTGAACCCTTTGCGAAGATTCATAATTGTTTTCTAGAAGTCAGGCTTATAGTAGTTACTACTTATGTAAGTACATAAGAACTTTTTAATATACTAGTAGTATGTTTTTACTAAAAATACCTATTTTTGTATTGAAAGACAGGTGTTAGTAATATATATCTCGAATTTCGCACTTAAAATAAGCGGATCACGACGTGTGTCCACAAGCCTTACCATACAAACTCAATTTGTAGAATAGTTGTCTTGAGATACTATATAGTAAACCATGCGATCCATGGCTACAAGTTCATAAATCCGTGATCAATTAGTAATTGATCTGTTTACTAGGTAGATGGGGGCGTGTGTGGATAGAACTGTAGTGCGTAGTAAAAACAATTATCCGAAGTCTGATGGGGTCCAAGAATCCCCCCTAGCGATATTCCCGGGAATGCTAGGCTGTCGTCTTTCCCATCTCTCATTCGGAAAGTCAATTAAACCAGTGATTTTCCTAGTACCTCAGTAAACCCTTCTTGGGTCAAACTGTGCCAACGTTTTGGAAAATCCAGCTGGCTATTTCAAGCTAAGAACGCAACTAGACGCGGTCATGGCTTTCTCATCACTGCTTACGGCGATTGAACCGTACGTTGATATCCGATTCAATGTATGGTTTACCATCATCCTCGCCTTCACCTATGTGTGTGCCCTTCGAAAACCGGGCCTGCTTTTGCTCGTCGTCCTCGGGGTCAGCCCGACAATCTTGCTGTTTAACACAACGGGTAATTTTGGCGAAATGACCAAAACTATGATTCTGCTTCCCTTCGGCCTTGGCCCTGTCCTGGCCTTTCTCGTTGCGAATCGGTCTTTGCAGACGAGATATCTATCCGCCTTTACGACCTACATTAATTATGCAGTATACGCAAATATTGGCATAATGGTCGGAACTCCTCCAGGCGGCACTCTTCGGGGATGGTGCAGCAAAATCACTTGCATTGCTATCTTCGTTTGGATCGTCAAACAAGGACACCGCGCTGGATGGAAGACGGTCCGACTTCACAATAACTTATTCGTCTTCACTGCCGTCAGCAAATCGTGGATATTTGCACACGCAGCCTATCGATTCATTCTCTTGACATTGCCGGCCTTTGGGTCTGGACGCCGACATCGCCTTCTAGAGTTGTACTCTCTCACTCTAACATTCGCCTTGTCGTCCGCTACGAAACTTCCATTTGAGCATTTGTTTGGAATGGCCGATACATTGGTTGTTCCGGCGATTGCAGGATGGTCGGCTATTGCAACAACGTTCAATCTAGTACCGCGCGATAAGGTAAACGACGAATTACTGTCGAATCGGATCGGGTTCGGGAGGGGTGCAGATTTATTTCTGAGCGCGTTGTCACTGTCCATTGCCGCTTTTGTTTGTTACAAGATAGCTAGCACACCGCGACGAGGTTCGTGAGGATGATGGGGTGATGAATGTCAAGAGGTTTCTTGCCATGAAAGTACTGTTCAATCGCACAACTACCTTGGCTAGAAGATTGGGCATGAAGACCTGGCCACTGTCTCAACCAAGAGGGATTAGCTGGGATTTTATGTAAATATACTATATTTCAGGGCTACTAGCAATACTTAGTGTTCGACACAGCCGCTGGTTGTACTGCAGTATAACCAGCGGCTGTGTGGAATACTAGATATTACAGTACTTTGACATATAGATTACCTACGGGTATAAGATATATCTGAATTATCTAAAAAAACTCCTCCGAGGTGACGGTTGGCCATTACCACTAGTAGGACTTTCAGGGGGAAAAGGGAGTCCGAGACTTCCTAAGACTTATCTGATTTCGATAATGAATCAGATTAGTCTCAGAAACGCTCGGACTTCCTCTTCTACTGAGAAAGCTAATCTCCTTTGTGGACTCCATTTCCCTGTCTTCACGCCGTTTAGACGTCGCCGCCAAGAGTTAAACGATGTTTATTGAACTTGTTAGCTGTTGAGAAAGAATTCAAATCAAAGATTTGATACAGTAGTTCAATATATCGATGGTTAAATCACAACTTGAGATTTCAAGCTGGAAATGGAAATGTGGAAGAGCTCGTGATACTTTATCTGCGATGACGCGAAGACAGAAAAATTGACTCCACAAAAGTGTATAGTAAACGGGAGCAAGACCAAGAAAGAAGTGACGAGAAAAGAGATTAGAAGAGAGCGGCAAAAAACCATTAGAAGAATCTGACCCTGAATAACTTCCAAGTGGAAGGTGACGGGGTTTAAATGTTGAAATATTTTGACCCCTCGCTTTGGTTGCATACAAACAAAGAAAACCAACGCTGGTACGCCGAATGATGCTCGCCCCTTCTCACAGTTTCGAAATACAGTGCCACTATACCTGAGTATGTACTCGAGAAAAACACTGTTCGTGGAACTGGCTTTCTTGCCTAAGAGGTGGTTACTACATTAGTAACCACCATTACAATGTATAAGTCAATGTACCACATCAGTTCATCAAGGTATATCTGCTTGAGATTTTGGCCGTCCTTTTCACGGGCTTTAAGTCCCCATTCGGATTGATGCCATGTGATGGCGAAAGCGTTCCGTGAGGCCATGACAAGGCACCTGCTTTGCAATCTGAATGGGGGCTTAAAGCCCGTGAAACTCTTTGAAGGTGGTAGGTACCTGTGGTATGTACCTGCGGCTGTAGGGACAGAGAACGGAATAACTTCCAAGTTTAAATTAAGGTTAATTTTGAAAACTTTTATGGAGTTGGAATTACATTAATTTTCAATAATGTATCACCTGAAGGTTTAGCCGATTCTACAAAAAGTACACAGAAAAACAAAAGAAAAAGGTCCGCTGCATCGATCCAGATACGTACGTCTATTATGGACGATACTGAGGTCTGCAACTATAAAGAGAACTCTTCTGATGAACAGAGGAGAGATAATTATAGGGTCTTTGTGATAGTCTACCTATACTTAGAGGTATATCATCTCTAGACCACGCTCGTTGATGGCCCTATACTCATCTCTCTTCTGTTTATCAGGAGAGTTCTCTTTCAAAAGTCATAGTGGCTGATCGTTACTAATGATCATAGATAATGTATCTAGTAGATAGATAGTCATATATTCCTCAACGTCATATAGCTGGTTAAAAGTATAGCTAGGAATTATCAGACAGAGTTCCCTAGGCCATATATATAGCTGGGATTTATCGCACAGAGTTCCCTGGGTCTGAGGTCGGAGCTCAAAGAAATCTGCCATTAGAGTTCCATTTCTTTGATTGATAATCTTGCCAAAGTGGCTTACAGCCCTGAGAACCCTTCAAAGAGCGCCAAGAAGAGGAGATCCTCTCCGCCCGAAGATCGACAAGTTCCACAGTAAGCACCAAGCATCCAGCGCTTACTTACGGTCTCACAGTTTTCTTTCATCATGAAACTCGCCGAATACGGTGCTCTAAGCGATTTTCGTTCAACTCATCAAAGAGAGCATCGTGGTGGGGTACTTTTTCATACTAGATCACTTTAGGCCACATGCAGGTCAAAGACCAACTGGGCCAATCCCCTCCAAGTGGCCTCGCCACTTCTTAATCGTCAAATGGAAATTGAATGACTCGCCTCACCTTCCCTCGCAGTTCCACGGCGCCCTTCATTAACATCCTCATATTGACTAGCTCGCCCAAATGGCCCCAATAGGTCACGCTCAGGACCAACCGGTCTACAAAGCGAAGCGCAACTGTGGTAGCAAAGTGCGCACAGGTTGCATCACCTGCAAGTCAGTTCTTGTTTCAAAGGATTCGCCGACCGTGCGACCACTAGAAAGATGACTCATATAGAGCGTGTAGGATTCGACGCGTCAAATGCGACGAAGGAAAACCGTCTTGTGCTAAGTATGTTTCTAATATAACCAGTCAGGTCAAATAGATTCGCGTTAATGATCAATCAAATAGATGTGCACGCTCCGGTCGCCAATGCCAGGGATATCAGCAGCCACTAGCGCCACATATCGTGAAGAGACCGAGAGTTTTGGCCCCTGCTGTTCGAACAGACGACTCACCTATTGAATCAAGAGCATTGGAATTCTTTTTCCATGGCACAGCGCCTCAACTATCGGGATTTTTCGATGGCGCGTTCTTCCAAAGCAGTGTTCTACACGCTAGTCTCGAAGAACCTGCCATCCGACAGACTCTCGCTGCCATTTCTATCGTCCATGAGGAGAAGTCCTTGAATCCAGTGGGGCCGCGACGTTTCAGCTCAACGTCCCCAGTCCAGCTTTACAACAGAGCTATTCGAAGCATTCTACAAAGAACGATGAACGACCCGAATGCGGTGTCTTTGGTTTCCATGATTAGCATTTTATTCGCATGCTTGGAATATTTACGAGGCAATGCATCGATGTCTAGGTCACATATCACCAGTGGCATTCAAATATTCCAATCATGGGTCGAAAGCAGAAAATCTCAAACCCAAGCACCAGGACGAGATGGCAAAACGATTGAATCGCACTTCATGGAGTCGGAAATCGGACCGATTCTCTGCTCATTACGGATGATTGTGCTAGACAGGGAGACAGCCAAAAATAACCAGCTTTTTATGAATCCTATCGACGAGAATGGTGATCTCATGCTTGGTGATCGATTTGATTCGATTCAACAAGCTAGAGTTGGATTGGTAGATATGCTTACCAACACAAATTGGCGATTCGACAAGCTTGACAAATGTTTACCTCTCGGACCTCATTATAGCACCGCAGCTTCCCTGATTATGAACAGACTCGAGAAATCATTGGTTACATGGCAGAGGAATTTTGACGATTTAGTCCGTCGGAATGGCTCTTCATGGGTCAAAAGACAGAGGAATGCGGCAAATGCCGTCCGACTCATAAGATTGGATCTTGGCTTCGGGATCCGTAACTACCACGCTGATACCGAGTGCTCATGGGATGCCGGCCGAGCAGACTATGAAGAAGCGTTATCTCTGATCGAAAATCTGATCGCAGACAGAGATCGCTTCAGCCCTGGGAATAGCTTCAGGCCGTTAAGTTTGGATTTCGCGATCATATATTGCCTACATGCAATGACATGGAAATGCCGGTGGCCACGTCTTCGTCGGTGGGGCCTTGAATTATTCAGAAGAATATGCGGTCATGAGTGGCTACTAGATGCAGAGAAGTATTATAATATCTTCTACCGCATCATGGAGATAGAGGAGGCAGGCAGTAAGGGAATCCTCGACGAAGGTGCTTCAGATCAAATACTTCCTCCCGAAAATCGACGAGTTCATCATTTCTCCGTGGCGATACAAACACCACAGTCACCCACCGCTTTTTCTACAAAATATGCAGTGACGTTTTGGAGCAAGCCGGATGGGATAGATGGTCCTTGGCAGAAGGTTACAGAGCCACTACAGCCTGGTCTTTCTGAAACAGAAGAATCTACGATTCCGGTGAATCTGATTAACGAATTTTTTGCGAAGCCTCCACGTATTAGGGAGTTGGACAAGCTTATACAGGGAAAAGATTTGGCTATTCGCGAAAGATCATGACATTGCCGAAGGTTGAATACGGTGTTGGATAATGATTCCAAGCAGCACGAAATACTATTTCGTTTCTGCAGTTCATCTCTATGGCTGGATGGGGGAGGAAACGATAATTATATTTTCCTAGCTAGGTAGTTGAAATGTACGATATGAATACATCTAATGATCCTCAGTAGTGACCTGCTATCATAATTTGCGTACCCCAGGTAACTACTTGCTGAAGGAAGTTACAATGACGTTTCGACATTCACTGGAAAAATGACCAGGATGGCCGCGTTTGAAAGAAATTGCATTCAATGCTTTTCAAGATATCGCGGCGGTATTGATTGAGATCTGTTTCAGTGCTCCGTCTCTGCTAAGAATAATTAGGGTTATCAGTATCCCCTGCGTGAAGTATACCCGCGTGAAATACTATATGCTGCACCAAGAGTTGCCAGTTCAGGTATAAATACGGATATCACTTTCATTCTGCATCCATTGCAGTGCATCCAGTAATTTTATTTTCGAGTCCAAAAAAAAGAATAACAAGATCAAAAGAATACAATTGAGTCTCTGTCTCCTCTGTAGATACTAGTAAAACGCGAAATCGCGGGACCCGTCCACGTGACGCGACGTGGGGTTCCAAAAAAGGAATACAGATTAATCCAACTCTTAAACATCCTCACCCCTCTTCAACAAGTTACTGTATCAAGACAGTTCCAACACTCAATTAAAATGGTCTACTACATCCGCTTCCTCAAGCCCCCGAAATGGGACAAAAAGCGCTGCAAAGGCGGCGACGAATATTACATCTCATCCCTAATCACCATCACAAACGATCTCGGCAACGAATTTTTCGCAGAAGATGTCACACTATGTTACTCATGGGTTCGATACCCGGAACTAAAAATGAAAGCTCAAGAACTTGACGAGTGGGAAGCTGGATCTCGACAAAAGCAAATTATGATGGGTCCATTTACGGCTAATATGGTGGGCACTGGTGATGCGAATTTTAAGGCTCAGGTTTTGGATATTGGGGAGGATAGACTTAAGACGGATCAGGCACCTTTGGTTGTTGCGGCTTTTAGTACGCCTTTTAAGAAGAGTCAGGGGGCGGAGAAGTTGGTTGAGAGACAGTTTCATGTTGGGGATGAGAGGAGGACTAGGTTTAAGATTTGGGAGGAGACTGGGAATAGTATTGCGAGACATCTTTGGTAAGTTTATATCTATGGATGGATTGAGTACGACTGTGATTTTTTACGGACTCGGTTTCAGTCATTTACAATGCTGTTCTAAATTACTTGATACTGATGGAAATAGGGACGCGGCATTGGCTTCGATCATGTTTCTCAACGACGTGACCAAAGGCGCTGACGTTGGCATGCCTGCCCTCACCCAACTTCTCACCAGCGAGCGAAGCTCACCGATCCAAGTCGTCGAACTGGGCGCTGGCTGTGGCATGGTTGGCATCGGTCTCACCACAATGGTCGAGAACTGTGAAGTTCTCTTAACAGACATGGCTGAAGCAGAAGAGATCATTAAACGCAACGTGGATCAATCCAATCCGAAGGCCAACTCTGTCGCGAAATTCCAAGTCCTCGACTGGAACGAACCGCCAGCAGAATTGTGCGACAAATCATTGGATCTAATCCTGGTGTCGGACTGCACTTACAACTCAGATAGCCAGCCAGCCCTGGTATCTTGTTTGTCACGATTGGTCCGGAGTTCACCGGACGCAGTGATTTTAGTGGCTCTGAAGCGTCGACACGAGAGCGAGGCAGTGTTCTTTGAGCTGATGAAGAATGCCGGATTCGATTCCCAGCAGAAAAATGTGAAGTTGCCTACTCAGGATGAAGGGTCGGATGAGATTCAAATGTACTGCTACCGGCGACGAGCCGAGTAGGTGCAGCAGTACATACCTACATACATACAGTATCTGTGGATGAGTGGATGTGGATGTGGATAGTGGGTGACAATTGGAGGAAAAGAGACAGGCTCGTGTGACTTGACTGGTCCGTGCTTCCCGGAAATGTTCCCACTGTGCGTCATCGCGGGGGCCTTTTCCCAGCTTGCCGATCCTGCAGGCACAGAACCACTCCTAGCCAAAGTTGGCCGCAGAATCCAGTACGGTCCGCTATTAGAGAAAGTCAGAGTGAGGGGGAGAGAAAAAGAGAACAGAATCAGGGACAAGACGAGAACAGACGAGACGCTTGATCCTTGATAAGTGGGGAAAATCTGCGCCACCGACAACTGTGAGGCCACCACATTACCTAGTAACTCGTCGAAGACACACCGCATATTTTGAGTAAAAGGAGCATGACAACCCGGGGAGAGGATACTTTATTTTCAATTCTTTTATCTGGTTGGTGATCCGCAAGGACAATTGCCGCATCCCATGCATAGTTGCAGGGGGGATAGCAGTACAGAGTAGAGACAAATAATATCGATACCCAAAAACCAACAAAAATAAATCAGTCTCGAACATGAAATTCGCGCATAATAGGACTAACTATCTAGCTTAGGCTTCGGGATGTACATTCTTGTACTAGTACGAGGGACAAACCGTCAATTCCCAGTTTAGTTCGTGTTTGTCAGTCTGGCCGCTCCCAATTTGAATTTGCCCACTCGATTTTTTTTTTTCGCCCTTCACCGCCCGACAGCTCCAGGCCCGACGTTTTCTCCCCCGGAGATTCTCTCACCTCTCTGACTTCTTCTTCTTTCTCTTTTGTCCTCCATCAATCTCCCATTGGGTTTTCTCAGGTGAGTTATTTAATTGTTGCATACCCCATGTCGTGCTCCTCCTTTTCATTTGTGTGGAATTCCCCGTGTGGAATATATGACCGTGCGCTATTTTCCCACCACCAACGAACGTTGTGCCCTAACTAAGCCCTCTTCCCCTCTCCCTCCAAATTTAAAAATCTGAGCCTGATTCTCCTCTCTCAAACGTCCATTTTTCCCTCATACTGTCAACTCAGACAGAACACAAGTTCTTTCTCATACTAATCAGCGTTATCTAGACTTTATTTCCAGTTGACCTGCCTTTGGTCATCAAAGGCCCCAAGGTCACCACGGCTCCAGTAGCCTCTCTTTTGCTCCTCAGTCAAATTGTCTCCACTCGACGTCAGCGCGACACTCTTAACAACATTCCACCTCCACCTTCTGCTTGCCTTTCCTAAACTTCCGTCCGGTGCGCCTTTTTTCGCCGCCTTGACGCCCTCTGAGATTATTCCCTCAATTCTTGAGCTGCCGCATAGGACTTCTTCGAAGGTTCTTCCTCTTAAGGAGGAAGGGTCTAGGAGGCTTGGTCCAGTCAACTACGGTTGTGACACTTTTCGTCCTCCCTAAAACACGCAGTTGCGTAACTTGTTGAATTACCACCACTCTTTTCTTTTAAACTTTTTAAAAGAATCATTATACTTAACACCATCACGGTGATGGCACCTACTGCGTGTGTTTCCCCTGCTGAATTATGCACTATCAAAAACGGCATTAGTCGTGATCACTCCGCCCTGATCAATCATGGCGGGGACGATATGTTGCAATCTCGGTTGACTGCCAAGGATCTCGTCCTACAAATTTTGAAGAAGAGGGCCGCTGAAGTCGATGTCGATGATTGTGGCCCTGGTGACGAGGATGCGTTTTATGTTGCGGATATGGGCGAAGTGTACCGCCAGCATATGCGCTGGAAGATGAACCTGGGTCGTGTTAAGCCTTTTTACGGTATGTTCCCTCCCACCATGGCCCGCGATGATTGACCCTCTCACTGACCTCCCCAGCTGTCAAGTGTAACCCAGACCCAGAAGTCCTCCGCCTCATGGCCCAACTAGGCAATGGCTTCGACTGCGCCTCCAAAGCAGAAATCGATCTCGCCCTCCAAACAGGCATCGATCCAAACCGCATCATCTACGCCCAACCCTGCAAAACAAAGTCCTACCTCCGCTATGCAAAGGAAGTCGGCGTCAAGCAAATGACCTTCGACAACGCCGACGAGCTCTACAAAATCAAAGCCACTTTCCCAGACGCCGAGCTATACCTCCGTATTCTCACCGACGACTCAACCAGTCTCTGCCGTCTAAGCATGAAATTCGGCGCATCAATGGACGTAGCTCAACAGCTCCTCGAACTAGCCCACCAACTCGAACTCAAGGTCGTCGGCGTTAGTTTTCACGTCGGATCCGGAGCCGAAGATCCACGCGCATTCCTAAAGGCCGTCGAAGATGCCCGGTTGGTCTTCGATCAAGCTTCTGCCATCGGTCACGAAATGCATACACTTGACGTCGGCGGTGGATTTAGCGGTGATACTTTTGAGAAATTCTCTGGAATTTTGAGTGATGCTTTGGAAAGTTATTTCCCGCCTAATATCCGCATCATCGCTGAACCTGGTCGTTATTACGTTGCGAATGCATTTACACTCGCTGCTAATATCATCGCTCGCCGTGATGTTCCTGACCCCGCGGACCCATCGCGTGACGCTTACATGCTTTACCTGAATGATGGTGTTTATGGTAACTTCTCGAATATCATTTTCGATCATCAACACCCAACCGCTCAGGTCCTTTTGTCTGCTGGTAATGACAATGCCACGCCGAGCCCTTGCTCTGCGTCCGAGACCGAAACAATCGCTTACTCGATCTGGGGTCCAACCTGCGATGGTATTGATGTTATCACCGAACGCATTGATCTGCCTGGCTTGTTGAACACGGGTGATTGGCTGTACTTTGAGGAGATGGGTGCTTACACTAAGTGTAGTGCGACTCGGTTTAATGGGTTCTCGGATAATCATGAGGTTATTTATATCTCTAGTGAGACGGGGGCTTCTGCTCTTCTTGACTATTAGTTGGAAGGTGGATCCTGTTTTTCTCTTTTTAGAGAATCTTTGTTTTGTCTTGTTTTGTTTTGTTGGTATTTGGTATTTGATACTTGATACTTGATACTTGTTCTTCTTCGCATTTATTGCGGTCATTGTCATTCGTTGTGCATGTTATCATCGCTGAGATTATATTACGTACACCATGTCCTAATCGAGCTGTGAGACTACCTCGTTGCCTCAACAAGACTGTTATTGTGGTCGTTGGTCGTTGGTCGCATTTCCCTTCGACCATTAATCTCCGATCATGTTTTGAAAATTTGATCTTTGCTTTTGATGGTTATGGTTATGATACGTCTGCCACCATTAATTGATTGTTTTTTCGTGTCAGTGCGTTGTCATGCCATCCATGCCTTCTTCCTCATAGACAAGAGAAGACTTTTTTGGAGATTTATAGATTAGATTCTATGCTGCGTTTGGAATTTATTCTTTCTCGGTGGCATTTATTCAGCAGTAAAGTAAGTACGACAATCAAGAGCTAAAAATATGATAGTAGCTCAGTGACTGGAAGTGGATTTTGTAAATCATCACGTATGGCAGGTTGATTGATCTATTGCTCACACCTCTGGAGGTGCTTAGTTGGATGTTTCTGATCTTTGCTCTTCGGCTTGTAATAACTAGCCTGGTATCTAAAACCCCCATATCTTCATATCTTCATCCGTCGCAACTGTATGTGTATATGTTCTGTATCTTTACATCGTCTATCATCTAATCTGGTATCATGCCTGGTATCACTCTATCCCATACCCTCCTAGATTGGTAAATCAGAGCCAGCTCCAATCAAACCAACCTCTCAACACTCAAGCTCGCCTCCCCCTCCCCATCGACACCTTTAACCAAGCCCCCAGCTTCAATCTTCTTCTTCCACTTCGTAGACTCATACCTCGCCAAAATGAAAGTCAACTTCGCCAAAACACTCTCATCAGCCGATTCCGCAACAACTCTAGACAACGTCGCAGTCCATCTTCCAAATGCCCAGTTCAGAATATAATACCGAGTTGATTCATCGCCAGTTTTCCGGTTCTGTAAATCATCCGATGATTCTGCAGGTGGTTTTTGTCCGGATGTTCGAATAATTCCTTTAATTCGATAAACTTCTTCTCTTGGTGCTGAAGAAAGTAATGTCTCCAAGGCTAAGACGTCGATCGTTTTGCCGGGTTGACCTTTCAAAGTAACTGATAAAACTTCCACCTCGGACTGATGATCATGCTTATGCTTGTCTTCTCCTCCATGTCCATGCTCATGGTCATGGCCATCCTGTTCAATCCCCTCCTTCGCAAAAAGAGCCCCATCAATCCCCAACAAAACATCCTTATCAACAACCCCCTTAAGTGACTTAACCCAAGGAGTCTCAATCTCCAAATCCCCAACCCGATCCAAACAAACATCAAACCGTTGCTCGGGTACATTCTCCCACTTATTAAAAACAATCAAATCGGTATATTTCGCCTGAATCTTCGCCGTATAAGAAGTATCCTCATACCCTTCCCAATTCTCAACATCAATCACACTAACAACGCCATCCAAAATAAATCCTTCCTCTCCGGCGGGAGTCTCCCTAGCCAATCGATTCACCTCCATAGCCAATGTAGCAGGAAACGCACTCCCACTCGTCTCAATAATAATTCGATCCGGTCTCACCTCCGTACGAAGTTGAGTCAATGCATCACTTAATTGACCGACGAGATTACAGCAAATGCAGCCGTTGAGAAGTTCGCGGACACCGGAGATTGAGGAGGTGGATGCTAGTTGGGAGTCGACTGCTACGTCTCCGAATTCGTTTTTGAGAAGGGCGAGACGGTAGGTGGGGGGGAGTTGCGGGATTAGGTTGAGGAGGAGGGTTGTTTTGCCGGAGCCGAGGAAGCCGGTTACGATTGTGACGGGGATTGGTGGCATGTTGAGAATAGAGGAGAAGGAGTGAAGAGTGAAGGTGGGAATGAATGAGTGGTGGAGGGAAGAAGAGAAAAGTTGTTGAAGGCAAAGTTGAGAAGTTGAGAAGTTTGCGATGGCGGGGGCGGTGGGGCAGGTTGGAGCAGCAGAGTTGAGTTTACCTACATTATGTATTGTTGGATATTGTCTATAGTAGTATATTCGACTTAATAAAATTAGAATAAATAGATATACTCTAATTAAATATACTCTTTACTCTGTATTTATATTCCCTTGGTATATGTAGTACTAGACTATGCTATGCTGGTGACTGTTGTAGTAAGTACCAGCGGGACTGACTATCAAACTCTCCCTCTTTCTCTCGTCTATTTTCTACTTCCCTTCCACTCCTCAATTCTCTTCCTCATTGAACAGCAAATATATTTCATTGACTGCATTGCTCCTCCCAATAATGTAATCCTCCTTTCTGCTACCTGGTGTACAAAATTGTTTCACAAAGATGTACACCCCTGATGGGTCCAACGACGTCATCTCCAGGCACATTGGCCTTACAAGTTACGCCGGTCTCCACGTCTTCCTGGAAAACCACACGCCATGATCTCAGCCCAGATAACGAAATTCCTTCTGCCTGATAATTGGGCATATTGATCGACATAACTTGGCCCACCATGTTACAGCGATGTCATACCCCGGCCCTACACCATCCGTAATACTAAACTTCCATCTCAGCCCTACCGTCAGCCCTACGCTTTCCCTCTCTCATTCGGGATATCCCACAGTTCAGTTCTGTTTGTCCTTCATTACGCCAAGAACGATTAGAATAGGAAACGGAGCTGAAAGAAAAGGAAGCAGAACAGAACAGCATGAGCTCCGGCGAATCATTGTCTACAAATTCATCTGCCGTGCAAAAGAACGATGTCGATGCCGAGTCTCACCAGCCAAGTGTCCTCGCCAACGTGAAGCATCAAATCGACTCCGTAACTGGTGGTCGGTCATTATCGGAACTCGGAAACAAAGTCTCGTCCGTCGCCGGCGAAAAGGTACAAGACGCGAAAGAAACCGTCCTCCCTGTTGCCGAGGGTGCGATCCATACTGTTCAAACACAAATACAATCGTGGACTGGTGCTACGAATGAGGGGAATGTGCAGGGTATGTCATAAAACCACTTTATCCTATCTTATCCTATATTTCCGCTTCCGCTTCCGCTGTCTAATGTTCTAATCTTATATCTAGCCATTGATCCTGCCGTCGACGCATCCGAGCAACAGAAAGTTGATCAATTAGACACCGAGCGAATTTGCGACTTCTTGCGAGAAAAGCATATGAGTACGAAACCACCGCCATCAGTTAAATAGACAGAGCAAACCATTTGGGAATGAGCTGGGTACAACTTGATGATATATGAATATTCTCTCTCATGGCATTTCGGCATTTCCACTACACCCTTCACGCTTTTCAAGTGGAATTTCGGGACTACCTGTACTAGTACTATAAATTGCGTTAAGAATGTATAAAATACAGCATTTGGATTCAAAAGACCAGCCAGCACACCACCACTGGAGTGGGCACGACTATACTATATTATACAACAAGTACATCACAGAAACCGAAGTTCGGAACTCAGAGAAGAGCTCTAAATCCAACCTCACGACTCCGATCCAATCCCAAAAAGTCCGCAACAACACCAAGGTGATCAATACCCCAAAATCCCTCAGTCTTACCCTCCGAATTCGTACACTGGAACCAAGGTAAACCAAAAGCACCCTCCTTGAAAGATCGATCTGTATTAGCGCTCAATAATCCCTTGATTTCGGGCAGAGCCATCTGCGACCGAGTTAGTTATCCAATTCCAATCAATACTCTGTCACCAGAAACCAGCAAAAGATGATCAAGATCAAAGCCATCCATCCAGCATAAGTATAACTGATCAAAACATACCGCAGAAAGAACCTCCCCCGCCTCATCCCTCCCAAGAACATTTTCCAGAACAGGTCTGAACCCCTCAACATCCCCGATATTGGGGTTATTATCAACCCAAAAAGACCGATAAAGAGCCTCAATCGTATCACCGAGTTTAGACGGGTATTTCTGTGAAATTGCGCACAGAGCACGTTGAACGGGGAGAGTCTTTGGTGGGAATCCTGCTGGGAATTTCTCTGTCATGGGGACTGAGAAATATTTTGCCCAGCGCATTCTTTCTTGGCCCATCCATTTGTCTTTGTCTGTTTCAAGTTGAAAGGTCAGTCTTGTTAGTAAAAACCTTTGGAAAAAAGTTGAAGTTGAATTTGCCAACTTCATTGGTGCTGGCTGGCTAGCTAGCTAGCTAAAACGTACTTTTGATATTAATTGGCGGAGTATTATTACAAGCGTGCATTAAACCACCCAGAAAAATCGGGACATAGTTTACATTGCATTTTGCGAATGTTGGTGAGTTCTAATCATTCGGTCTCTCGTTAGCTATCATTTCTTAATTCAAGTTTTGAGGATAAGACTCACTCTCAATACGTGAAACGCAATATACCCAAACGGACTAACAATATCGACGTAAAGGGTAATCTGAGGAACTGCCATATCGCCAGAGGTACTGCGTACGATACCTAGTAGGTGTATAAGCAATATCACGCCAGAGTTGAGCAGTTGTTCGCAATGATCTGGATTAAGGAGCTTGCAAGGGTGTTCGTTCAAGCTTCGGCCTTTCTCCATTCCCCGCAATTGGGTGATTAGTCAGCAGTATCAAATGATGCCGAGGTCCGACTGGACTGGTTAGGGTTAGAGTGAGTACTTTAGTACTAACTACTCTATACATCGAAAGTAGATATTCTCCTTGTCAGTCTTGCCTATCAAGATAGGCCAAACACAATGACTGATCGCCTAGAGTGGGTACAAACAATGATCAGAAAGCAGATTCGATCACCAGGAAAGAAGTGTTTGATTTACCCTTCTATAGTATTGCGACCTTTTTCAAGAGATTTTGATTTCTTTATCAATTTACTAGTGTCTATTTTGATAGCTTTCTATGTATGAAAATTTGGCCCACAGTGTCTTCGAATCGCTGAAAACTATATATAGGTTCAGTGTCCGATGAAAAGGCAAACATAGTAGCGGTGCTAGACATAGTATGTCGAGTATACAACCCGCCGTACATGGGTTTACTTTCGCAAGGTTGATCCTCATTGGACATGAAAAAGTTCTACCCATTATTCAAAGGATAGCGAGCCCGGGGTCATGCTCATACTTGCAAACAACCGAGCCTTGAGTTCGATCGTCGACCTTGATGTCCTTTTTCTTATCTTCAATTGCTCTGAGCTGCCAGCTTTCGTAAGCTGAAAGATCGAAATACACCGCGTAGGGGTAAATGACTGGAATAGCGTCGACGCCATGTGATAGGTTGGTTCGGATGTAACCAGTTTGTCCGTTCATTATAACCATCTCCCCGTCCTTCAACAAACAGAAAAGCTCATCTCCGGTTTTCGAAGATTCACCCCGACAACTTTATGTCCTTTGGAGTCCATGATTATGCGGAGGGAGTCGAAGAGTCGTGCATGGCTTCAGTTTGGCGTAATTCTCAATCCCCCTTTGGACATCAACGAGTTCAATTCAATATCCACGAGATAGAGAACGCAGCAGTGTCGAACATATATCTCAACCTTTTCATAGGAAGTACCACGCCAGCTTACATTAGTGACTGGAGGTGACATAACAAGCTTTAAGTCTTCAAGCTTCAGTTGGAGATCAGCTGTAGAATCCGACATTCGGGATGAGAATCATGTGTGTTTCGTTGATTAATTCATAGCTCAAATCTTGTGCCGAATCACGAAATTCTTGCGTCCACTTTAAATTGCAGTCTGCTGTTTGGGAGAGTGATGGTGGTGCTTAACAATTTCTTGAGCGAAATGCCCCGGAAGCGCCAGCGATAGACTCGCCCCCGCTCTAATCGAGCAGCTTTAAGAAATTCTTCCACATCCGGACCAGCTTGGGTATCCAGGTCGAAAAACCGATCGATGTGGTTCTCGTGTGCCAGAAGTAGAAGCTGCAGGGTGTTTTCCTTTGGTACTCCCAGCCCGTTATTACCGAACATCAGACTCTGGATGGCACTTCTCTGAGGGACGCTAGGCATAGCTGGGCTTCCGGAAGTAACATCTGCAGTTTTGGTGAGAATGAACCCGCCGGTGAGATCATCCATAGGTTTTTTGAACTTCACGATGACGAGATTATCCGGGATATTTGACCCTTCAAAGCCAACCAAGGAAGATGCAACGACCACACCTTTCCACACTGGTGGCTTAGCAGCTCCTTGGCCAGTCTACAGGCACTGAAAATAAGACTTTCATTGGATCCGCAGCATACTAGAATCTTGTAGCCGTCTTCAAAGTAGAAATCGATGATGAAAGCCGAGACTGCTGTCTTACTAGTGCCTGTGCGACCAGTAATCAAGGTGACCCGATCCTCTCCATACTGAACTGATTCTTTTGTCGATTTCATCTGCCGTTCATTACGAGTTCAACAAGAAAATGACGGCTTCCTAGCTGATTTCGGCAGTCTCCGCAGACCGTAGCTGTCGTGGGAGATTTTCACAGGCGAGCAAGGCCCTTTTGACGGCGTTGTTGGCGGGAATACCAAGGCGGGTGTCCCCGAACAAGATGGTCTGTAACGCTTGAAGTTGGTGTCTCGGACCTCAAAATAGGAATTTTCGGTGAGAGTTTGCGGTCCGTGGTGTTCTTTATCTGGTGGAGCGTTTGCTGCTTTTTTTTCCCCCTTTATTTCTTGAGTATTTCCAACACTGATGCTGGCGTGGAGTTCAAGACGAGCATTTCCAGTGCCCTGAGAGGTTCCTACTGGAGAAGAACTTCTGCTCCAGTATGCATTTGTGACCCCGATATGAACGGAGCGTTTACGGTCGCCAATATAATTATTACTGGCCAAAAAAGAGACTCGAGTCCATTGTTGATTTCGTACTTCAGCTGCCTGGCTCATTTGCAGAGTGGCATGCCGGGGAGTAGCAACCTAATCGGTCAATGTGACCAATTTGATTTTCACGGTTTCAAGAAGTGTTAGAGTCTGCAGTTCGTGCATTTCAACCGGAGGGAGCCCATGAAATAAAAACTTCCTGTCATCCTTGTTCCAGTGACAGCCGGCACAGCAAATCAGATACTGTATTTTACCAAGCATGTAGGCAGAACGGAAACGAGGCCAATTTTTGGGGACAATTCGAACGATAATTTCGTCGTCGCTTCTGGACAAATTCGAAGCAAAATGTAGACGGGGCCTTTTTTGAGGTCTCGTCTTTTTTTTTTTTTTTTTTTTTTTTTTTTGCGATTATGGCCGAGGTCCCCCTGTTCATATTAGACCGAACCACGAAATCATGCTGAGAGTCCATGCCAAAAATCTTACGAAGAAATAAAGTGCGCAGCATATCCCCGCGACGTGCATTCGGAAATGCGTTGTATGTGACGAATTGGATCAACTCTGTAGGAAGTTCCTACAGAGTTGATTGCCCAATCAAACAGCCCCTGTTATGAACCCCTGCGGATGACTCGGGTCTCCTGGGATATTATCAGTATAGAATAATAAACAGGAAATGTAGAGTTAACAAAATGTACACATCGACTCGTAGCCCGGGTGCTTACTTGAGATTCCCATTGATAGAACTGAGATTGGAGTCGAATAAAGGATGAAGTCGAGATTGGGGTCAAGGAGGGATAAATCTACGACGGAAGATAAATAAATACGAAGTCTGAGTGGAAAATGGAAGGATTTTAAGCAATACATATGGAAGGCACGATGCAACTATGAGATGGTTGACATCGTACCGTTTGCTCTTTCTTTCCTTTTCAGACATCGTGTTTACGGAAGGTGCTGTCACCCTCATCAGCATAGTCACTTGCTCACACCCATATATGCCAGAACACGATTGAATCAGTAAGGACTTGAACTACGAGTCCATATATCCCCATACAATCAACAAGCACTTGCCTATTAGAATATCCAGTGGAGCCACAAGAAATGGACAGCCAAATCGCCAGACCTCATGAATGCACTTCTTCGACATCCAATTGCACGAGCAGCGGGACGCAAAGGAAATAAGAGAATCAAGAAAAATTAATTTTTTATTGCGCAGAGCAACAGGCTTAAAATTCATGGTTGCAGCAATAGCAACAGAAGCAGCCAGTGCGCAACACGAAGAAAGAGCAGATGGTGCATTGTTGACATTCTCATAATTACATCGTGCCTGGGTGTCAGCACCTTCCGTAAACAGAATGCATGAAAAGGAAAGAAAGAGCAGATGGCCAAGGAGAATTTCCACTGGAAACTCCTCTTCATCATCTGCTCTTGTCTAGTAGACATTTCCCTTGTCAGTCGAATCCTCAAAATAAAATCGATATCGCTCGAAAAAAGCAGAGCCGATGAGAGAACCATTTCCATTCCATCAAAAGAAGATGGCGTTCGCGATTTCCCGAGTATTGGCCTTTGAGGCTGCGCTGGGTTTCACCCAGACCATCAGACTACTACCAGCAAATGGTGAGTTTTCAGTTACTCAAGAAATGAACAACGTTAATCGCTAACAAGCTAACTAGTTGCCCCTTCCGAAAGGCTTTAGAGGCCATACATTCAGCATTCCAATGGATTGCAACAATCTGGCGAAATTCGGAATCAGCCTTGCACTCAACATCATCCTTGCTGGAATCGTCATGGGCTCGCAAGAAGCCCGCAGCCTGGCGGCAACCCAAACAATTTACATCCAAGATTGACTAAAGAAGCTACCGTTCCTGGGGAAAGCAACTCGAAACCCACCCGGCGCGCGCGCAGCTCGATCATGAAGATGGAATCATGATTTTCACCCTTGCTGAGATTTCTTCCTTTCCCCGCCATGTTTTCTTTGAGTCCTCAGTACTGTTCTCCATAACTTATATGGAAAACCATGGCCATCCCAGCAAGCCCTCAAGAGATCCATGATATTCTATCAAATATCGCGAAGGAACTTTCCAGCTTCATGGAATGATAATAATTGTTTTGAGTGATATTGAATTCCGTGTCCAATAGTTGACATTGTCATGCTTCTTGAGGGCCTCAACGACTTGGCCGCAGGATAAGGCATTCAAAGAAGGTCATGAAAATCAGCCACTGCGTCTTCGAGTGGCCTGACGCTTCCGGGACTCACAACAAAACACCTGATGCACCGAGATATCGGGAACCTTCCGAATGCGATCTTTTACGAAGGTCTCCTGAAAACCTCCCGTCGGACCAGCTTGGTAAACAAGCACTCTAAAGCTATGCGTCAATTCAACAAGGGTTACTTCAATGTCGCATCAAACATGATGGTCCTCAATGTGCCAGAAGGACTGCAAGCCCAGGATTCGGGCGGCTCTGGGGACAGGGTGTCTATCAACTTAAAAAAGGATTGGAAACCTACTCTTGCCGACCCTACACATATTGCCGCCGATGAAACATTTACCACTTCGAAACGGTTTATGGCAGAGATAAGTTTTCTGGACCTCCACCAGAAGCAGACTTACGCAAGACATCGAGTCTATCCGAAAACGAGTACAGGAGGAAGCAAAAAAGAGGATCAGCTTGGAGAAGCCCGGATATTGGCGACTGGCCACAAACCGGGGTTTCTGATTCGCCTTCTGCCAAACAGTTGTAGAGTTGAGTTCAGTCCTGTACCCGGCCTCGACTTTCCTGGCGACAGTTTCGATCAGGAGCCGCCATAGTGGGAAGATCACAGGGGACCAGTGAAGTTGGTGTTCTCTCTTGGAATCATCCAAGATGATGATTAAAGAGTTTAAATCAGTTACGTTTGATGGTTTTTCAATGGCGAAACTGGTCGGCAGGCTTCCGGAGGTCTATATTTGCAAGTACCTTAATCGAAGCCCTATCTAGCACTGCAAGTCCTCTACTAGACGGCCACGAGCTTAGCGACTTGAGTGACGAAGGTACCCTCCAGCCAGATGCACCGACCGATCATCAAACTCTGACATACCCAACCCTGCTTTCCCGGCGTGGATGGACCAGTTGAAAGTGATTGCTGTTTATGGAGGATATGGAGGCCTGAAGTCGATTCTTTATTTGCTTGATTTTGTTGATATTGATTAGCGGACCGACTCGGTCATTGGGGGCTCGGACCCCAGGTGTGGAGGGAAAAAGTGGATTTATGGTTTGGTTGAACCACGCTTGGTGAAGGACAAGAACCTTCTTTGGAAAGAGGAGGAATGGAAGTACTACATATATAGTATATATGAGGTATGATTAGCAAGAAAAATGGATTCAAAATGCGACTGAAATAATCCTTCGTAGACCAAAAACCAGGGATTTCTAACTTGATATTATCAGCTCGATCCCTGGTAATTGGATACTATTTACTAAATAATGTCCATCGATCTACAGTCAGTTGTTCAGATTGTTCAATTGTATAGATAAACCCGCTTTGTCATCAACTCCACATCACGTGCCACCTTGCGTCATGGCTTGCGTCTGACCATCTCCAACCTGCATCCAAGCAAGCAACAACCAACCTGAAAAGATGCGGGCCACAAACCTCTTCTCATCACTCCTATTATTCATACTCATCAGTTCCAGCACAGCAATCTGGAGCCTTGCCCTTCCAAATAGTCTCCGTCAACGACCACTAGTTATCCAAGACGGTCAACGTGAACATCAGCCCCTCATGGATCGAATCATCCCAGGCATAATAAAGCCCCAACCGCACGACGGTTCCCAAGACGGTTCCGGTTCCCAAGGTCCTGGCAAAGACAACGAAAACGGACCCATAATATCCGACGTCCTGCCCAAAACCAAAGGAATAAACATCTTCGCCCAACTAACCCGAGACTTCGACTCAATCTCCTCCCGACTAAACGATGCCTCAAAGAATCTTACCGTCCTAGCACCCCGCAACAGTGCTGTCCAGGATCTCCCGCGAAAGCCATGGGAAGATCCGGAGGATTATGCCAAGTTTGGTGAAGTTAATGCTTATGAGGGTCAGGGTGGGAAGGATAGGGCTAGAGATAATTTGAGGAGGTTTGTTGAGGCGCATCTTATTCCTGTTAGTCCTTGGGTTGAAGGGGAGGAGGTTGAGACGTTGGGTGGGGTTAAGATGAAGTGGGTGAAGGAGGGTGATAAGATTATGGTATGTTTGTTCTGTTCTGTTCTATTCTTATTTGATTTGATTTGATTCTTGTTGGATGTGGCTAATCATCATTGATGGGTAGATTCAACCCGGTGATATCGAAGTAGATAATGTTGCTGAGAAGGTCGCTAATGGTGAAGTTTGGGTTTTAAACAAGGTGATCAACTACAGTCGCTGATCTACAACTTGGTTATGTTATGAGATACGAAATTTAATGAAATCTGGATTGTGAACATTTTTGATATCCATTATTGCATATTTTAAAGTAGAGGGGCCTTTCTTTTTGAGCTTCGGCCCAGTATCAGCGAATACTCGCGCCTAGGGATATATACAGTCTGGTCCTTATCCAAAAATTGAAATCATCACATTCTATGCAGCTCTAAATTAGTTGATTTCGGGCGCAAAGTTGCGCAGGATTCTCTCCTCCACCCCGTCTAGAATACAGAAGTGCTCCATCACCTCGAGGTTCTCGGCCTCGCTGGCAAACAGCTTGTCGGGGTCTTGACCGGGTTGCATGGGGTTCATCATCGCGGCGGGGTTGGCCATGCCCATCTGCTGGGCCATTTGGTTTGCGGCTGCATAAAGAAAGAAACAGTCAGTCTCGGGTTCTCACAGATATCATGTACACGAGAGAGAAATGTGTTGTAAGGAATGAAGTAACTCACCGTTATCGCTTCCCAAAATGAAACCAAAAACAGATTGAAGGCCCATCAAGTTGAGGAAATACCACGACAAACTCGACACCCATTTCACATCCAGGTCACGGGTCATGACACCAGACTGGAGCATGGACTTGAAGCGAATAGTCAAAGGGAAAGGCAGTTTGACTGTGACCTTCATTAGTGGATTGCGCACATAAGATACACAAGGGTAGACATACGAATAACGAAGCCCGAGAAGAAAGCATTAATCCAGCTCATAATCAAGGTCTGAGGAATCATCATCATCATATTTCCCTTCAGCATACCCATCATAGCCTCCATTCCCTGTGGATCAGTCATCGGATTGGCCGGGGGTTGACCACGGTTATTGGGGTCCTTTAGGAAAGAACCATTGCGAAATCCGGTGATCATATAATTCCGACGAGCCTCGAATGATTCTTGATCCAGAACAGCAGCGGCGTGGTTGCGGAGGTTGACACCGCGAAGAAGAGCGTGTCGTTCGCGCGATTCGGCGAGAGTTTGAGGGGGTTTGGGAGGCGTGTTCATGAGGACGGTGGCATAGTGGCGCAGGATTCCGGTGAGGATCTAACAAGCAATCAGTACACGAGAAGTAATCTAGTGGGGGTAGAAGAGCTCAATCATACCATAACCACCGAGATTGGGAAGAGAATCCAGTAGCTAGATCGCGACAGTTAGTTGGGGGTGATTCCGCATGGATTGGCAGGGCTGTCTCTTACAAAAGAGCCGGATCCCTAAGGATGGTCTGCTCCACCCCTTGAACTGCCATGATGAGAGATCGAGCGGCAGTAGGAATTAGATCAATTCCGGGTGAAAATGGGGGGAGGAGTGAAGGTGAATTGTTGAAGTGGAGGGGTGATGAGAAGGGAAGAAGAGGAGGAAGAGGGAGTCTCGGCGGAAGAAGAAGAGTGGAGGCTGGCCCGATTGGCCCGTCACGAGCAGCTCCTCCCCAGCTTCTTCTTTTCCCTCGAACTCGCAACGGTGTCCCTTCACATAAACACATTCACTTCTCACCAACAATCACCACAACAGAGCATTTATTCTGGACTTGATCTTTTGAAATTGCAAAGCATTGCATATACTCACTAATTCACCTGCAATATGGCATCCAAAGTGCCTGTTTACTCAACAAATGGTCCGTCAGCCCTCCGATCTACTCCTTCAGCGCATACCCCTCTACCAAAATACAAACCAGAACACTCCCAATACGACAAGAAAGCTAACTGAATGGCTTTTCAGACCTTAAGTCAGCTAGCGATGACGCTCTCCTCCCTTACCTATGCACTCTCCCAGCTCCATATGCCTTCAAAGCCGACTATACAAAGAGCAACATTCGTTTCGCATTAGGTTACAGTGCCATCGCAATCGCAGGATTCACCTTCTACGCCGACCGCAAACTTGGATGGGAGGCGACAACTTCTCCTTGGATCATTTCTGCCGTCATCGCATACTTCACTCTGAATAGTATTCTTACTTTTTGGCTTTGGGCTGTTGAGGCTGGAGAGGTTTTTGCTGGGAAACGCAAGTCTGGAGAAACTGTTCGTTTGATCTCCCCTTTTCTTTTCATGGACACATTTACTGACCACCTCTGCTCTTAATAGATTACCATTTCCTCGTCCGCCAAGAAATTGACCAAAGTATACAAACTGCGCGTGCAATACAAGTCCCCCACAGGCAAAGTGCTACAGGATAAGAAGTGCGAGGCCCCTTTCACTACATGGTTCTCTGCCGAAGGTGTATTCCACCCGGAACCATTCCGTCGCTGGTTATCCGGTGAGATTGATGTATTGAGACTCGCCGCCAAGGAGAATGAGAAGAAGGCCACCAAGGACTCTTAAGGGAGGGGAAGAATGTGATGTTATTCCATGGATGTTTGATAAGTCTTGATTATTTGGGAAGGAAACAAAGTGCATACTTGAATGCCTTAAGCCGAATTTGCATGTCATTGTTGAAGTTAATGAGCAATATTTATTTCGTTTTCGAAATGCTATTAGCATTTAATGCAATCTATTGCACTTCAGACTCAAAAAAGCTCGAGATGATATCGATTGCAGCCTGCGGTCTCCCAACGTCTTTGTTGTCTAAACCTCATGCCACTCTTTCCCCACAACTCGCCCGTCCCTTTTCCAAATGACCCTCGACCAAATCAACCGATACCAATGTAGCCTCTTGATCCTAATTTTTCCTATAAGAAGGCGACTTATTCGCATGACTACATTTCTGATAAAGCTCATCAACCTGTTCAAGTGATAACCCCTTCGTGTCATAAATGAATTTCCAAACAAAAACCATCGCAAAGAAACAAAATGCCATCTAAATAAAGAAAACCTTACTTCCCAAATTCGCATTACCTTTGCCCAAATCTACCAGATACGGCGTGATGAAACCAAGAATGAAGTTCCAGAACCAAATACTGGCAGTCGTCATGGATAAGGCTTTGGATCGGACCTGTATTGGGAATATTTCCCCCGTGACGATCCATGCACATCTGCAAACACTTAAATCAAACCGCTCATCGTTGCAAATATATAGGTATGAAACATCTGCTATGGGAGAAGAAAAGACTTACGGTCCCCACGAGAACTAAGAAAGAAAATATAAACACAAACCAGAGCAATCAAAGAATTGTTCCCAGCTGTCGACGAAATCGTAATTCCCAGGACAGCCAAGACCAATTGACTAATAACTACACATACCAGTAGCACCAATTAGCTTCTCTGGTACGTCGCTACAACTTTGAGCTGGTCTTCCGGGACTTGAAGTTCAAGGCTATCTATTAGGAGGCTAGGTACTACCTACATAGCCCGCTCATAGAGGTATGGTTATAGGTATAACATGCTCACCTGGTCATATTATAGACGAGAATGAACTGAACTGAACTCAGTATGGCTGCCACTGAATGAATGCATTTCTGTATACACAAAAACCCGCTACATAAAACAAGACAACATCACACCCATATATACTATATATGGGTTTCCACTAACTACTAGTTAAAACACCAACAGCCCCCTCAAAATCAAACTGAACAGCATCATCCACCCTCCCCGCAACACCTCCCCACCTAACAACCCCCTCCCCATCAACCCCCCAACTCCCACCCCCCTGCCACCTACTCCCACTCTCAGTAGGACGATTCCAAATCCCCTCATCCCGTCCCATATTCCAAATAGAGACCAACCCCGCTGGACTAAGGACATGACTCCAGGGAACGGTGCCGAGCCCCCATTTGGAGTAGATGGAGCGGTTTGGGTCGATTATTAGTTTTACCCCAGAGGAGGAGCTGGAGCTGGAGCTAGGACCACCGATTGCTTCGAGCCATTTTGTTGTTGAGTCTGAATCACTATGTGATATTGCGATGAAATTTATATTTGGGTGTTGGAGTGCAGCGGTGCGCATGTTTAGATATGCTTTTTCAGCAACTGGGTTTGTTATTAGCTCCTGTTTCTGGCCTTTTTTTCCCTTAAAAGGGGGTTTGGGAATATTATGTATGTAAGTAGGTTTGTGTGTGAGCTTACCTGGACAACCACAATGCCTCAAAAAAGAAACAATAGTCGGATTACCATTTTCCGAAGGAAATGATAATTCCGGACATGAGGGGGCTTTTGAACCGATTTTTGGTGCTGGGGATATTTTGATTGGGGGTGGGGAGAAGAAGGAGGAGAATTCTTGTGGGAGTGTCATTTTGGTTCGAAAAAGCAGTGTAAGTGTATGAAATAACTAGTAGTCGCTGTTTTGTTTTGTTGGGATGAGATGTACTGAAGTGAAGTGAGGAAGTGAAGTTGTGGGGCTACGTCATGGGATGAGGATGAAGATGAAGATGATCGGCGCTTGAAGTGGAGATGATTTGCTTATCTAGGGAGATGCTTGAATTCAAAGTGGAAAGCTAAGATTCGGATAAATTCAATAAAAATGGCCACATCACATTTAGCAAGGGCTTAGATTCAGTAGAATATTCAATCTGTTCCAGTACCACTAGTACCACTGGTCATAACAAGAAAGGTCAAATGTCAAAACCAACTCATAGCAAGGAAGGATAAGGATAGCTAGCTAAGTCATAACCGAAGATGAAAAAAAAGGAGATCGTTCAATTGCAAAAGATATCGTTCCGTTTCGTTGAAATTCTCATCAAGGCTGTCTTTCTTCCCATGATCAATGAAAAGATGAGGAGATAAATTTTAATCCCAATCAATCAGTCTCAAACCAATTCGTCGTAGAAAAAGGATGAATAATTCCTCCAATTCACAAATAATCAAGACAAAAGACATGGATCCAAATCCGACCAAAAAAAATCCAACAACCTAAATGTAAAACATAGTATCCTTAATCAACTCATGAGGCCGATAACTATTCATCTCAGGAAGCGGCTCACTCTTATTCGAATTCGACTCAGCCACACTCCCCGAAGGAGACGAAGTCGCCGGATCAAAAAGATCCTGCAAATAACATCTAGCCCTCGTACAAACAAGATCCGCATAATAAGCCGGCGGACAAACACTAACCGCCTTCGTAGCTCTTCCAAAAAGATAACACATCTTATGCGTCAACTCTTGTAAGACATCCGCTGCACCGGTGCCAGGTGCATTCGCAGTACCGGGATACTTAGGATGGAAAATTTCATCCCAGACCGTGAAATAATGCGCTGGACGGGCTGTTCCCTGCAGACAGGAATGAGCTTGTTGATACCAATCCCAAGAACGACCTTCTGAAATTCCTCTATCGACGATTGTGCCTGGCATGGGGTTATTTGATTTTTCTGCATCGCCGGCGTTTGTGGGGTAGAAGCGGGTGTTGTGTCTCTTGCCAACGATTATGATGGCCATTCGGGGTAGACCCTTTGCTGTGTCCTTCGCCGGATATGTGTTTTTGCAAGCTTGTTTCAGGAGGGGGAGTTCTTTGTCAATGACGAGGTTGTATTGACCTTCACTTACACCGTCGCGATAGACGACGATGTTTTCGGGAAAGGCGCCTTTGTTGTGAGCGGCCCAGAGACGGATTCGGGATTGTAAGAGACGATCGAGGTCGGTGACCATTTCGTTGCGTCGTTTTTGGACGACGATGTCTGCGGGCCATTGGGCTAGGTCTTTATCCACTGATGCCACGATTCCCGCGACACTGGGAGCATTCTCTGAGGAGCCCGGCGAGGGATGAGTAACGTCTAGACCGACGAGCATGGTCTTTCCATCGCCGAATAGTCCCATGTTCTTGAGGCTTTGGTTTGCGCCGCCGAGTTTCAGGTTGATTTTTAGGCCGACGTTGGCGCAGTATTGATCTACACCTCTGTCCGCTGTAAGCTTGTTTGTTTGGACGTTGACGTTCTTAACGCCGTTTCGTACGTCGCATGATTGTTTCAGCGAATTGTAAATGAGTGTGTCTGGGCTGGACATGACACCGAGAATCATGTCGAGCTTGCCATATTTCTGGAGAAGTCCTTTGACTTCCTTATCGATTGTTTCGGAAACTGTTGCTCCTTGCGGTGGCATCACCCTGGTGCCGACCTTGGGCGGTTCCACGGTGATACCGGTCTTCCGGAGGTGGGAACAGAAAGTTTGCAAAAGGTCCATGAGGTCTTGGCTGCTCCATTTATCGGTTCCTCTTCCTGGGAAGAAAAGGAAACTCCAATTTTTCAAAGAGCCTGACTTGCAAAATTTGATGTCTTGCATGTTCCAAGATCCCTTGAAGGGAGTGAAGGACTTATCACCGCGGTAGTAGACTGTTGGAGGCGGCAGGACACGGCCCTTGACGGTGACCAGGTTAGGGTTCACGCCAACACCAAAGGAAGCCTGGTATCGGAGTTAGAAATGTAAAATCGCTTTTCAAGTAGAAACACTTACCAAGGTACCGTTTGGTGGTTCAATGCCGAGCATGCCAGCACCGTTCGTAGCGATGGCCTCCGCATTTTGCGCGGGACTGCGACCACGCACGGCGAAGTTGAGCATGCTTTTAGTTTGATCGGGCGAGAGCTTCTTGGCGACGGGCTGACCACCGGGCACGTCGCAGGCTTCGACAGGAAGGTAGTTCGGTTCAGCTCGAGTACCCACGTTGACGACAGGGAAGCCGTTATCGGCTTTAATGCCGTATGCTGCCAGAGAGGAGAAATGTTAGTAAAATGAGCTTAAGCACTTGCCGATTTGACAAATCTTTGGGGACTGGGGGAGGAGACTCACCATCCAAAAAATACTTAGACACGGTTACATAGTGACCCGCCTGAGGAGGACCAGCTGGAGTTCCCTTCTTGCCGCCTTTCTTGCCTCCGGCTGCTGGTTTTGGCACAGATGCGCCGGCGCCTCGGAGGAAGAACTGGACGTCATCGGGACCAGCACCATCATGAGCAACCTTTGGGGGGTGCTCTAAAGACCTGCCGTCCTCCCTTTTGGCAAGACCACTGATAGTCTTCGGCTGTGCGGGACGGGGTTTTCCAGTGCTTGTCTTCCGCTTGATGTGGTTCGGCGTGACACGCATGCGCTGCAAGAATTTACCAAGAAGATAAATCTTCTTGGTTCCATTGGCGTATCGGCACTCGGAACCATTTCCGAAGTCAATAATTGTCTCGGCCAGCGAGCCTGCCTTGTAACAGGCAACATATTTGACCTGCAGGTTAAGCATCACTCGAGCAGTAGCTGCGCGCACACTGATGAAGAATCCCCGAAGAACCTCAAGACCACCAGACAGATCCTGACGGTCCACCAAGTTTGGAGAGATACCAAAATGCTTATTAGCTCCGATAGATACAACATCGGTGGAGGTCTTGGGGTGATGGCCCAGAATGATATTCAAGGCGGCGATGAGCTCCGTCTTGGTGCCCAGCATTTCTCCAGCCTTGGTGGATGTCAGGTAGTTGATGAGATCAGCTGAAGATAGATGACGGATACTAGCACATCTGACCTGATAGACACGAGGGTTTTCAGAGTATTCATCCTCTCCCTCAGCTTTGTATCGAACATCCAAGACCTGGCCTTCTTTCAGACCGAGGTCGACAGCCGAGATGATCGTGGATCGATAGTCCGTGGCAACTTGGGCTTTCTGAGCAGCAAAGTGCTCGTCAACAAAGCATGATACAATCTGGCGGGCTTTCTTGCCAGCAGGCGGGTCTCGACCTTGGTCTCCAACAATTTCAATATTGTAACGATGCAACGATTTTCCATTCGTAAGACCCGTGAGTGACAGGTAATTGGTGTACAAGGTGACTTCCTTTCCCTTAGTACCATATCCCGGGCGGAACGGATAGGCCTGCTGTGTCTGATTGACGCCGACGAGAGACTTGGCCAGATTGTTTTCAGTCTTCAGCACCTCTGGATCGGGAGTGGGGATGTTTTGGCCCGAACTGTAATGGGTAAAATTTCCGTTAGCTTGCTACTTTTGCTTTTGTTTCCACAGGTCAGGATGTACACATACCGATATATCGCGGGACCTTGAGGTTGGGGGCGAAAGCCGCCCCGATCACCACGGCCACGGCCGCGATCTCCTCGTCCACGATCGCCCCCGCGACCTCGATAACCGTCATCACCACCACGTCCTCTAGCAGGACGGAATGGCATGTCACCACGGCCGCGGCCACGACCACGATCTCCTCCCCCGCGGTCTCCACGGTCGGCACCCCGACCTCGACCTCGACCTCGACCTCTGTATTCAGACATGATTTACAGTTATCTTTCAATTGGGAGAGGATGAAGATGTCTGAGAAAAAGAGAGACCTGCAGGCGGGGATGGGTCTTTTATGGTGTGAAAGATGATCTGTCAAGTGGGGGATTTACCAGCATTGGAAACCCTGTTGATTGCCATTCTTTGTTTGGGTCGGGCGTCGTGGATGGCAGCGAAGGAGAAGTCCAGATTTCTTTGTCTATCAAACAAAGAAGTGTCCGCAATGGCTGATTTATGGGACCGGCCAATCATAAACCCGGATCACGCGGGGTAATTCATGCAGCATCGAGGCAATCAAGCAATCAAAGTAATCGGTGTTGGGGGACAAACTTGACGGGTGATTACAGCTACGAAGCGATGCGGTGAGGCGGAGAAGAAATGAGGCAGATAAACACACCAACACCAACACCAACAACAGAGGTAGGTAGTATAAGTAGACTAATCATATGCATGTTCAACTAGAGGGAGGATATTATCCTTTGTCGCATATTTTAATAAATAATATCCGAGTGTACACATCACAGGCAAAGTATCTGTGGTGCTACAAGTACCCTAGTTAGGGTGTCCTTAGTGTATGCCTCTACCAATCAGCCAAGCAATACGCGCAGCTGATGTACGCTGGCATGACTCACAGCTATACGAGAATGTACTTGCAAATTATCAGATATACTAAATGGAATAATTAATACTTCGTATAGAGTATATTCTATTAGAGTAGTCTACTGTAGTAACCCACCATTGACTCTAATTGACCACTGTTGTCACTGCTGTCACTGTCCGGGGCAGTGAGATCATCTGATGGCGATAAGAAGACAAAAACGGAGATAACAAGATTAATCAGCTGCTCCCATTTTGGGAATTGGCAATTGGGGCAGTCCAGTCCTTCTCTTCCTCTCCCTCTCTCTCTCTCCTTCACCCCTTCTCCTCCTCCTTCTCATTCCCCTGGGATATTTTGTTGATTGTCCTGGCTTCTGTGTGCGCAACTGAATCCCCCATCTCAGTGCGCTCCCCAACTCACCGGAACTCCGATCCCAGCGTCATACACACCCCCACTCAACGGGAAAGCTCCCAGCACATGCTGCCTACGCAATCAAGCTAAATTATTCGGCGCGACCCCTTCATCGCGTATACATTTCATACTCGACCCGCCACTCGCGATCCAATCTGTGCCACCACCCGCGCCAGTACAGCGCTTCAAATAGCGTGGAACCCAGAACCAGCCCCCATTCAAGTGGTGCTAGTGGCGCAAAGCTTGCGCATACTATCAGTGGTCAGGGGCGAGGAAATCCATCGCTTCCTGAGCACGTTGTGAAAGAGAGAGGACAGATCGAATCGAACAGGGATTGACCTGCTGAATAATACCTCTTAATACTATCCAAGCAGCCCAACCCACCCCGCAGTGACTCGTTGCCTTTGCGCCATTCGGAAATCACTCCATTCCAGAATTATCGCGCCAAACACATCGAATCCACACCTGTGCGAAGGATTCGCTTGATTCGCTTCGAAGTTGACGACCACATAATATCTGTAACTAGCAGATTCATAACCCCCCGCACTACTCCCTACTCAAGGTCGATACCTTAACATTCACCACGCCCATCATGACACCCACACCGCCCTCTACAACATCCTCAAGCGGCCACTCGCCAGAGTTCAGAGTAATCCGAAAACGAAATCGCGTTCCTCTCTCATGCGCGCCCTGTCGAAATCGCAAGTAAGTTTTTTCCAGAAAGGTGATCCCTTTCAAACTCAGCAACTAACGCAAACCGTCACAGGCTGAAATGTAATCGTTCTCACCCTTGTGAAAATTGCGTCAAACGGGGCGATGGCCCTTCTTGTACTTATGCGCAAGCGGGCACCCGAAAGAAGAATTCGCCCCAACAGGCATCTCCAACTTCACCAGATGATATGCAGAACCGAATTGATCGGTTGGAGGGCCTGGTTCTTTCCTTGATGACAAACGGGAATCAGTCGGCGGGTCCGGCCGCTGCATTAGCTGCCATCTCGGGGGAGAGTACAACGGGGTCGACTGGTTTGTCGAATGAGATTGAGTTGGACGATGATGAGGGGCCGGAGAGTGACACCGAGCAGGTCACTAAATCTTTTGGTATTATGAAGGTGGACAACAATAAGTCCTACTATATCAGTGAAGCTCACTGGGCGTCCGTCTTAAATGATGTGAGTAGGCGTAGCGTGGTGGAATGTTTTCTCGATAAAGATTCATTGGCTAATTGTCGTGCTCTCCATTAGATTTCCGAAGTACGAAGTTACTTCTCGACGCATAAGAAACAGTTCGAGGAGCAAGCGGAAAAGGTCAGGGCCACGCGCCCGCGGACAGATGTTCCAGAATCCACATTACTCTTCGGGGTCATGAAACCACTAAGTCGACCTGAAATTATGGCTTCTTTACCATCAAAATACACAACAGATTTGCTTGTCGCGCGCTATTTCAACACCTACGATCCAGCCACCCACATCCTCCACGGCCCGACTTTCCAAGCGCAATACAACAAGCACTGGGAAGATCCGACGCAGACGGAATTGGCATGGATTGCGATGTTGTTCGCTATGATGAGACTCGCAATGCTCTCCTATTACAAGGAAGGCGATGAGCCTCCAGAGTTCCGGGGCAAAGCCATGGACATGGCTGGATCTTTCCGAAATTCTGTTGCCCAATGCCTGACACTGGCAGATTATACAAAAGCGCACCCCTTCCTCATTGAATCGCTCGTGTTCCATCTCCACGCTGATTATAGCCAGACATGGGAGGCCGATGTCTCAGTGTGGGTACTCACAGGTGTTATTGCTCGCCTGGCAATGCGCATGGGATATCACCGTGATTCAAAGATGTTCCCCAACATCACTCCCTTCCAGGGTGAAATGAGACGGCGTGTTTGGTCCTTTGTAGCGACTGCAGACTTGCTATTTTCTTTCCAAGTCGGTATGCCGAGTATGCTCCGTGAGTCAGACATGGACACAGAGTTACCTCGCAATCTTTACGATGACGACTTCGATGAGAATTGCCAAGAACTCCCACCACCTCGCCAACTCAGCGAGCCAACCCCGATCTCTTATTTGATCTCTAAATCCCGATTGGTATATGCCTTTGGGCGAGTCAACGAGCAAGCGGGTTCGCTCTCGTCGATTTCGTATGACAAAGTGATGGAACTTGATGCGGACCTACGACGTGCAAACGAGTTGATTCCAGACCACCTACAAGTCCGCCCATTAGAAGAGTGTGCACTTGACCCAGTAAACCTCATCACATCACGATTCTCAGTAAGCATCCCTTCCAAACCTTCTCACAAACCTCCATCCTAACAATCATCCCAGGTAAAAAGCATCTTCCTCAAAGCCCAATGCGTCCTACACAGACCATACCTAGTCCGATCCCGCGAAAACCCCCGCTTCACCTACTCCCGACGAACCTGCATCGACGCCGCAATGGAACTCCTCGACTTCCACGCCATCTTACACGCCGAAGTCCGAGACGGACGTCTACGAGGCCGCTGCGCCAATGTCACAGCCATAAACGCCGCAGACTTCCTCCTAGCCGCCACTATCGTCTGTCTCGATCTTTATCACGGTTACCTCCTCCAAGCCTCCGGCCGCCCATCAGGCGACACATACACCTGGGGCCGAGAACGACGAGACGAAATGATGACCTCACTCCAACGTTCAAAGGAAATCTGGGACGAAATGCGCGACAAGAGTATGGAAGCCTTCAAAGCAAGCAGTATCCTCGGCGTTATGATAACGAAACTACAAAATGCGATTCCGGGCTCTGAAAACGCTACTGGAAACGTCTCGTTCGAACCACAAGACGAGAAACAAAATGCTGCTATGACACTCGGTCTACTGAGTAGTGGTATGAGTCCGAGTCCGATGAATACCGGTCCACCACCGTACTCAGATCCGCTTTTTAAAATGTCCGATTCGCCGATGCCGGCTATGGGATCTAATGAAATTCCGGGCCCGGCTTCGCCTTTTAGTAGTATGTTTGGTCAAATGCCGGATATGCAGGTTAATCTTGATTGGGTGAGTTTGAAATACACAACATGCAATATGAACGAACGCAAACAGCGAAAGCCAAAACTGATCCTTACGCTAACGCTACACCATCCAGGACGCATGGGACACATACCTCCAAAACCCAGGCTTCGACACAACAACCCCCTTCTGGCCCATGGATCAAACCCGCCAAATACCAACCCCCAACATGGGTGGCATGCAACAGCCCCAACAACCCCAACAGCAACAACAGCAACAACTTCCCTCAATCCCGAACCTAAATAATGGTTCCGGCCCCGGTGGCCCACAACGCGTACAGAATATGTTCAGTCCAAATTCAAATAGTCCGGATAGTAGTAAGGGGAGTTCGATACCGGGGTTTACGCCTATGTCGAATCAAAGTGCGAATTCTTCGGCTAGGGGGTCTGTTTGATTGATACCATACTGGAGAATGGTGGACCATCTCATTGGTGTGGTGCTTGGTGCAGTGCTTGTGCCGGTATGAAATTGATGATAATGTCTTTATTCCTGAATTCTTGGACTTGGGATTCTTTGATTTACTGTGCTTCTTTCTCTCTCCGCTCTCCCCTTCTGCGAGTCATTCTTGTGCTTTGATTGGACTTGATTGAATTTGATTCGGTGTTGGAGAAGATTGGAATGAATTGGATAGAGGTTACTTACCTTAAGTGGTATGTTTGTTGAAATTGGATGAATGTATGGGATATGCAATTTGTCTTTGTTTTAACCAAAGGTTTGGATTATATTGGATTGAATTCGTTACAGTGTTGGTTGGATATGGTGAATATTTTGCGATAAAAGCTTCGTTTGGGTGGTTTGCACTTGGAATTGGAATTGGATTTGGACTTTATTGATCACTGATTGGATGCGCTGATTGTATTATATTTTATTTACTTCCTTCTATTTGGGATATGCAATTTAAGACTCCTCTCTACTATCAAGATATTTTCAGTATGCTGCTGGCACAAGGTACTACCTTAGAGTATTCTCATAGAAGGGTCTTTACCGAAAGATCTCTTTGCGTACCGGGATTTTGATTGGCTCCTGAGACATCAAATGCAGGAGGTGATTTTCTTTCTCTGAAACATTACACAGATAAAATACTAGCACTTGTGAATGTACTTTGTGGGAAACTACCTAGTCTCTATTATACCATGGAAATGCAGCATCATCTAACAGGGGCTGTTAGCTAGTTCCGTACAGAGGAAGCTTCGAGCGACGGTGAAGCAACTGCAGTAATTATAGCGGTGGAGAATGGCCGCAGCGATGCAGTTTCTGTAGCCGAGGAAGACAGTAACGGCGTGATCGAACTACCGACGCTTGAAGCTGATCCGTGATATACGTCAAGAATAGCCTGCTTGTATGCCTTCATTCCCATGATCGTGGGGTGGAAAATCCGCGCTAAAAACGCTGGCAGTGAACCTGACCCACTACTGCTCGCAGTAAGATTGCCCAAGTTGTCATCGCCAGCAACGTTATTCGGCAATGAGTCGAGATTGATGGTAATATGGTCGGCTGCCATGCCAGTATTCAACAAACAGTTGAAATAATCACCAGAATCCCCATTGTCATCCAAAATGGAAGAGCATTGGGTTGAATTTGCTTGCTGGGAGAGCGAGGAAGAGATGTTTAAGGTTCCTCCAGTTGAATACTCGAAGGGATAGAACCATATATCCGAGTTGCGATAGCTAGGCTCGTCGACACCCTTTTCACAGAAACGATGCCCGTCAAAATATGGATCTACATCAACGAAGTGAATCGAGCCTCCGCCTCTCGGAGTTGTTGCATCAATGACCCTTTTGATTATCCCATTTAGTTTCCTAGTCAGATCGTTCATGCGTCGACGACGCTCTTTGATCAGTGGGAGAACAGAATTATTGATGCAGCCGAACTTGAAGCTGACTTTATCACATGCATCCGTTTCTGCATTCCAGAAAGCTGGGTAGCCGGTCATGAAAACCCGTGCCTTGGGTGCGGCATTGAATATGGCCTGAATAGATCGTGTGAGACCAGGAACAAAGTTCGGCCCATCTAGACGTCCGTTCAGCGCCTCCAATGCGGCGGAACAATCGTCAGAGCAATCATTATGGGTTACACTTGGCGTGCAACCAGCGCAGCCCTTGACATCTTTAAAACGGTAAACGCACTGCAAAATCAGCACTTTTCTTTTGACAAATATTTTGCTGGGGGGAACGGGGGAAAAAATCTCACTCTATCTAATACGTCGACGAAATTTGCATCGTTACCTCCAATACTCAGTGTTATCATATCAAAGTCTTTCTTCGAATCCGCGAGCTGGTTGGCCTGGGAACGCTTCGATTTATCTTTGCCTCCCCCACTCGAGCTCGATCCTGCTCCTGGGTCTGCATATATATGTTTGGTTCTTGCGCCCGAGCATGCAATAAAGTTGAACTCAACTGGCTTGGAACCTTTTAATTCATCAGATCGTGCCAGCTGAGGGCCGGCTGCCTCAGTGAACCGCCGGCACGGCGTATCATCATACGCATCTCCAGCACTTGGGCCCGAAGCAAATGAGTCACCAAGTGAGGCTAACACGGATACATCGAAATTCTCTGAACCTGCACGGCGATATTTGATGGAAGGGCTATGTGGAGTGGCTTGTGCGAATTCATTCAGTAAGGGAATCGCAGAGACGAGCGCTAGACAAAGCAAACCCAAAATTCGCGCCATTATGGAGTATGCTGCTCTAAATTGATTTGAATGCTCTACTGACCGACATTATGGGCTCCATTTATATGTTTACTTCTAAATTGGCCCCATACACGAACTAATCTATCCCCGTAGCGTAGGGGGACTTTTTTTCTCCCTGTGCAAAATCAGGAACTAGAGTTGTAACATTAAGGCAAGACAGCTTGGCGCATAAATGCACGTAAGAGACAAATTCTGCCTAGGGCTAGATCAAGATTATCTATCTTCCTTGAAACAATTTCCATGTTGCATCGGTGATCCTCCAAGTCTCCGAGCCTTAGAGCCGAGTCCGTCACAGAGCCTCCGCGGCCTTTTTCATCTGACTCGTTTTCTCTCTTCTCATAGGGCTGCTAAAAGATCAGCATAACGCAAAAAATGCCGCAACTAGGAGTGTATTGAAAATAAAGGTTTTGATTTGAGGATTGATTTGGGGCCGTGAAGTCTTGGCTGCAGTAAATGCTACCTAGCATAGTCAATACGTCTGTGGCCCCTCAGCCCAGATATTGCCTATAAGAACTTAATTAGCTGGCTAAAATGCTATTCCAGGACCAAATTGAGAGGGAGATTTCTAGATTCATTGAGAATTCCGCCTCTCATGCTATATAATCCAGTTGCTTAATTGAACACGACGACTTGTAGTTGAGAGACCAACTTTTCCAAACGGGCTGACGGTTTGTTTGCCCCCAAGAAGGCTGTTATGGTCGAGACCGAGCGGGGCGGCCTGCACCCCTGCAGGGCTGAGGCTGGGGCTGAGCAGCCCCCAAACTGGGTGCAGATCCTCGCCCAGAGCGAACTCTTACCCCTGCACTTTTCTATAATAATCTTTCAACCGATTGACGTTGCTGATCTCATCCCGTCCATGAAACATCTGCTTGCCTATGGCTCCAGGACCTCCCTACTCTATCATTTGACTAATCGAGGTGGGGTCTATTCCTCGGCAAGGCGTACTCATCAGTACCCTCTGTTGCCTGGAAAACTAGATGTTATCCAAAAACAACACCGTCGTCCTTCAGTTGTCCAAATTGTTCTTCAAGTACACCTGAAGAACACAAGAATGCTTTCCAAATATCTGATCACAGGAATAACAGTTATTTGGATCTATTGCCTTAGGTGTTTAAGCCCGCCATCCGATATGGATCGCACAACGTTATCAAAACCGTCAATTGGCATTTCTCTCACGGCTTCATACGGGTATTTCAATACAAAATCTCCCATTAATGTAGTTTTGCTTACATTGATATTACAGAACTATTTCACTCCGCCATTCCGATGGTTCATTCGAGGATATTGGCCGAGTTGAGGGAGACACCAACTACATCGAAATGATAAAGCGACTCTCGTCGCATGCAGCATCTCACCCTAGGTAAAGCTTCTAAAACACGCCATCACCTAATTAACCAGCTCGCCGTATTGATATCAACGAACAGTCCACCTTATGACTCATTAGATGAGATGTGGAATGACATACCACGACAAGGATGGAGGTCTTTACGCAAGAGGATGGGCTTGGCAGCATCTACAGATGTCAAAGTTATAAGCCAGTTGGTCAAGGAGCTCCTTGCTCTATGCGAATCCGATTATCTGCCACAGGTCGTGATAAGCTATCCAGGCCTTACTTCTCTTTATAAAGAAGACATTAACGATGTGGTGGAATACCTTAGCCTTCCAAAACTCACGGGATTATATAATGCCCATCCATGGGAAGTTTATGCAGCCTTCGCCGGACACGGATTGGGATTATGCGAGCACTACCAAGGTAGTGATCGATGCAAAGACGAAGGATTCCATTTACCAGTTTACGAGACACTCTTGGCTGAATATACCGATCAAGCCTTACTACTGCACACAACGCGTTTACAGACAGCAGTGGATGTGGATTACGGGGCGTCTGATCCTCATGTGAAAGCTTCTTTTGAGCTAGGCTCCAGTTCGAGTGCTGATGGACTTCCATTGCGCGTATCCGAATTCGTCTATCACTTCTTAAGGCCTTGGTACACTGGCGAACTGGTTCCTGATGAGCTCTTGGTCATTATGACGGGGATCACAGACCAAAGAATCCAAAAGGCCATTCAAGAAGCAGCAGAGAGAGTAGTACCAAATATCCGAATGCTTGCGTCTAATTCAGAGTTTGTTGCATCCAGGGGGTCGGCCGAACTTGCTTGGAGAGTCAATTCCATGGAACTTTCTTAAGTGTGCTTTTGAATCACTGCCACTTTAAACACATGGTTTTTCAAAAACGACAGTGCAAGATGTTGTACAAGGCATTTCTCAATGCAGATTCATTAACCTCGATTGTCTCGGCATGTTTTCTGTCAGGCCGATTCAGGGGGTGATTCTAACATTTATTATGTACTGCGGTTGCTCATTACTAATATATCTTCATGAAAGGACATCTAGCTCCTGAAAAGTGTAAATTAGATACAGAGCGATCTTCCAAGCAGGACTGGCTATCCTTCTGCTAACCTTAGCATTTTGAAAAATGAAAGATATCAAGAAAGTCATTCCGCCAATTTTACTCCTATATTTGGTGCGCATCATCGATGGGGAGGCAACCCAAACACTGTTTGGGTTGCCGGTCCCGTTCGAAGCATTAGTAATGCTTCGAGCGGGGCCGGGCCTGGCGAAGTGGACTTGAACGCAATCCTGGCGTGTTTTGCTGGCCAATAGATTCGTGTTGGTAATTTATGCACATACAATGTAAGGCTCAGAATAATTATAGTAACTTACTAGATTAGTTGATTGAGGGGCATCGTTTCAGGCGTGTCCTTGCCCCTGCATAAAAATCCCTACCGACCCCCCGCCCGGCACGATGTACCTACATTGTGGTATATAATAGGAGACGAAATATAAATATGGAGCGATTAGTTCGCATTTTCCAGCAATCACTATAGTCTTGACACCGAGATTGCGTCCTTCTTTGAACTACCTCGATGATATTACGACGAGTTAAGACTTGACATTATCACCAGCAGTACCTGAGCTAAAGGCCTCACACCATGTGCCTACAGTACACCAGAAAGCTCGTGTATGCCTGCGGGGCTTTCCATTCGGCTAAAATTCTGACCGAACATTGCGGGAGGATTGATGAGAAAGACCACAAAATGATTGATGGAGGCGAAAAGACAGACTCGGTGGCTGGGAACGCGACTTGTGGCAGGTGCTTGGGTTGCTTGCGACAGCAATGTCAGTATACGTTCTCAATAAGACTGAGCTCTTTTAATGCCGGCATAGGTATGAGTGCTAAGTACTTTTTTCTTTTTTTTTTAGCTTTTTGAAACTACTTGCCGCAGGAAGGCTATGGTTGCTCGAAAGTTGGGTTTCAGAGCTTGCTTGATACGAACAGGAGGCGGAGGTTAGAAAATTGCTGATGCGATAATCATTATGAGGTTTTGTTTCAGTAATATTGTGGCAGAAACAAGTTTACCTCGGTTGTGAATAGATACAGAAGGCGATTTACTGCCAGCTGGCAGTGCAGCACATCATCAAAGCACACCATCCAATAGTTAGCCGCCTGTAAATTATGCGCCATGCAAGATGCGCAACAGCCCCCAAAATAAGTTCATTTGCCAAGACTGCCCACCTCCCAAGGAATTCCATACGTAGAATAGTATTCTCCCGAGAATCGCAGCAAGAAGTAGTACTTGACCTTGAGATATCCGCCGTCTTTCTTGGTTTTATATAGTTTCACAGCGGCACTGGGAAATTCGCGCCAACAACAAATGACAGGAAAAAGACTCTTGCTCTCTGAACGAAAAGAAGATCGGGTATCGCGGGATGGCAGAGGTTCTTGGTTTAGTTTCCAGTGTCATTGCTGTCGCGGAGCTGGCTGGTCGTGTCGCTAGCAGCGCTGCAACTCTGAAGCGACTCTGGGATGAGGTGAAAGACGTACCCGAAGAAGTCAATGCGCTTACAGAACAACTCGAGCTGCTTCATCCTTTTCTAGCGGAAATGGAGATTGAATTGCTACAGGCATCGGACACAATGAGAAACTTCAATGCGGCAAAGCGTGCTCTGGATTACTGCCGCCGAGCCGGGTCAGACCTGGAGAGTCTGGTCGAGGACATGCAACAGCAAATCTTCACAACGCGAGGACTGAAGAAGAAAATCGCAAAAGTTAAAGTGGCTCTTAAAAAGGACCAGATTCGCGATTACAAAAGGAGATTGCGTTCTATTTTGCATCTTCTGTCGCTCTCACAGCAGAGTTACTTAATGTGTGTCTCGCTGATACCTAGCTGTAATGTGAAATTTCTGACGATCGACAGCATATACACAAAATTTCAAACTTCCGTAATTATCTCGGAGCTCCAAGCCTCTGAAGCACGACAAAATGAAGAGAGGGGGCCTCAGAGACCGGAGACCCTGCAACATGACACCGTATTGTCAGATCAGGCTAAGAGCTTCGTCGGGGAGAGCTCCTGGGTCAGTCTGAAAAAAATACCTTGGAACAGGCCTAATTACCTTGGTATAATTTCTCACCAGGCATATGAAGTTCCTAGTGGCACTTTCCCCGACCACTGCGCCATTTATCAAACCCGCCTACAATTACCCTTGTGGTTGGCTCGGAAGGCCTGGGACTTGCAGGTACACAATGCCTGCGATGGATGGAGAATTATGCTCAGGCCATGGAATGTTCGTCCACTTGAAACCGATATCTTCCAACACGCACTTGATGGATCGACTTCAAATCTGTTAATGGAGTTAAACAATAACAGGGCATCCCTGCATGACCGTACCCCGGACGGGTGGACTTTGCTTCATGTAAGCCCGCTCCGTCTATGACTATATCTTTCGATGGCTAATATAAGAATTTAAACGCGTATCCAGTGCGCGGCTTTGAAGGGCCAGCTTGGCATTTTTCAGAAATTGATGCGAATGGGCCTTGAGGCAAACGAGACTGACCGGTTCGGCGCAACCCCTTTGTATTATATCTGCAGGTCAGCAGAGGATCCCGACACCGTATTGGCCTTATACCGATTTCTTCTTTCCAGAGATGCACTAGATAACGCGCTCGATGGGCTTTTTCTTCCTCGATATTGGGATACCAAGAACAGTAATTTACACCGTCACATCTGGAGTATCCCGGAGTTGCTAAACATTATCGCCGATGAGTTAATTCCTAAGTTTTATCAATCTCCAGACTCTTGGTTCAATGGTATCATTTGGGAATATGTTAACCCAAATGTACTGCTAAAAATTCTTCAGCACGAAGATTTCATTTCGCCAGAGGTCTTCCGCTCACAGCTTCATGGGTCCGTCCAAAGTTCACTTCATAGCTTTTCCAAAGCATACTTTCAAAACGCTGTCTCCGCTCTAGGTATTACCGGTCCTGAAGCTCCTGGAAATAGCATCTTCGAAAGCTGGCGTGTTCTTGCTCATTGGATTTTTTCTGGAATTCAAGCACCCGAGCTGAGCAGGACAGGAGAAAAACCCTGGGAGTATGCCACTCCTTTGGTCTTTGGGTTGCTTAATTGCTCTTGGGGCTCGCCATGGTCTCCATCGCGCCCACGCCGGCATCTCTCCATGGCCCTGAGGATATGGCTCGAGGACCTGCTCGTCTCCGGAGCAGACTTAGTAGACTACGGCAGGTGTGAACTGTCCTTATTCATAAGCGATGGCGGGCTGCGCAATTGGCGGTGGAGTAATCTTGAGATAGGAGGCGAATGCTCTGATGCAACCGGGCCTCAGCTTGAGTCGTTTTCCTTCGGTCCACGATCAGATGACTGGGTCTTTAGATGGGATCCTGCGGTGGAGCAATTTGCAGGAGACTTTTGGGAAATGATGGACGATTCACCTCCTCCCGTTCCGGGGGGATGGGTGGATGATGAGAATTGAGAGTGGAATATGTTCCCAGATCCGCTCGACATTGAGAACATTCTCCAATTTCAATACTTACCTCAAATCATAAATCATCGGAGTGAATTGACGAGAGTATTAAAGTTCCACCGTGCTACTACCTAGTCTAGATCAGACAAGCTGACACAAATACCTATTTATGTCAGCTTGTCCGATTTAGTGATAATGGTGTCTGAGTTACTAGTGGTAAATAAATGCTCCCATGATATTGAATAGGTATACATTACAATATCATGGGTAATGTACATATTTTAAACAAATCCACAGCATGAGAAATGATCCACATCGAGTCGCCCGCTTCCTTCCTCTTTACTTCAATGATCCGCAATAATATCGCATGTAGCAATCGAGAAATCATTCTATTTTAAGAAAGTCCTCGGGCAATTGATATGGTCACGATAGAACCATAGAATCTCACTCCTGCTTCAGAGACGGCCACAATGTTGGCGGTGCGATTCAGTTTGCCGTCAAGATGCATTATCTTTGTGATCAATCAGATCGTCAACTTCATTGATTATCCCAATCTTATGTAGCAACTGCGACTGTCAATTTGCAAGAGTCCTCGCTGAGCCATGGATCTTGAATAAGCTCCTTAACAGTCTTTCGGTCATCTGGAAGCCACTGTAGCATCTTCCGAGAAAATGTGAGGAATTCGGTTTTCTCCTCTCCGTCAATTGTATCGACTGTATCCTCAAGTGTATGATTGTGCGGGATCAATCCGTTGTGCAGGAATTCGCCTGATTCAATGTCAAATTAGTCGAAGAAAAGCGACTAGCAGAACTGAGCATGGATTTACCATTTTCATCAAAGAAAGGTCTCCCAAACCACTCCGACGCAGTCGTACACAGTTATCTATCCGCGTTATGTGCAGCAGGGGCCCATTTCCAAGTTAGACCTTCTCTTTCGCGGGCTATGAGTTCTTTCAGTGGTGGACCCAGCAATGCAATCATTTTGGCCAGATGTAATGCCGGGCTATATTCGCCTTGCTCATCATCAATCCAAGAGAACAAATCCCGTTTTTCAAGTAGGTTCCACATCTATTAATGATTAACGACTGTTAGCGTCGTGAAAAGAGCTGCATAAAGCTTACGAGAACGCCTAAATTCCATATGTCGGCACTGTAAGTCCACCCGGTTCCTAATATCACCTCGGGCGCTCTGTATTCATCAGGCTGGATAGGATGTCTATTCAAGACTGAAGCATTCACTTGTTGATGTGCGAGCCCGATTTCCGTGATTTTGGTCAAGATGTAATAGGACCTCAATGGTCCAAACTCGTTGTGCGAAACGTACACATGGCGATCATCTCTAATTTTCCTAGGCATGGGCGAGAAAGGCTGTGCACGCGCAAAATCTTGTAGGACCTCAGAATCCTCAAATCCAACCACAATATTATCCACCTTGAGATCTGCTAAGGTTATTAGTTTAGCGAGGAGATAAAATGATATATTCACTTCACTTACCTGTATGTATAATCTTGCATTCGCTGTGTAGGTAATCCAAACCTTTCAGGATTAATTTCAGGTACCCCTTTAATAGACCCAGAGGAAACCTCTTATTCCGGCAGCGCCTTTGGAATAGCCACAATGGTTCTCGCATGGGCTCATACCCCAAGCATATGTGCGAACAATTTGGGCTCTTCTCCTCAAAGCTTTCGACAAAGGTCCGGACGTAATTGCGACCGTCATGATAAGGGTTCGCTTGTGCAATGAGACGTTCAACCCGAGTTTCATGAGAAGCTGCATTCTTGTCTTGGTAATCGCAATTCCCGACTTTCATAGTCAAATATCGGTCAGGTTCCCAGCGCCAACTGATAGAATTTTATTAGTAAGATGCTCAGGTGTAGTAAGATTGACTGGTGGTTGGTGACTTATCGTTGAATATCGCGAACGAGCCACACGGTAGAACAGCTGCCCCAGCCCAGCTTCGCCAATGCCTCGAATCTTTGATCGAAAATGTAGCCTGGCTCGACGGGGAAATAGGACTGTGGATCATATCCTGGCGTTATTTCTTCCTCGATAGGGAATTCCGAGGGCATCTCAGTCCCTGCGGTGTGGAACACAGTGTGAGGCTTTCGAAAAAGTGAGGCGCGGAGACCGGACGGCGGTATGAAACGCATATTCTCAGTCCGATATGCGCTGGGCGAATATCATGATACGAAAAGATCTGGCAATAAGTGTTAGGTTTATTGAGATAAATAGATGCGAATGGGTGATTCAAGGGGCACGTACAGCGGCGGATAGGTCCACGTTCGCGGGAGAAGGGAGGGTACATTGTACATTGCCGCCCATACTTAGTGGCATACAAAAGAATGTACCCTTAGCCTCCACTAGTTTCAAACTAGTTGTATACATTAACTAGGTAGTTAATGAATACAAACCTTTGTATTAGCAGAGCGTCAGGGCTGTCATGCAAAGTTAATCCACTCCAACAGTCACCTTCCTCTATCGCCGCACGTACTGATTGATCCCGTTCAGAGTATTAAAAATACAACTAGTAGTAGTTGAGCGTGTGATCCAAGTTACAGACTGCGGTCCTGTCTATATATGCCTTGCCGCCCGCAGAGGGTTCTAGGATATCTATTATATACAGTAGTAGAAACAGTATTTCAACACTTACAGTAGTTCGAAAAATCAGAGTTTTTGCCCGAATCTCCGAAATACCGTATCTACTCAAATACCCAGTATTTAGCTATAGAATAGTATTTCAATTTTAATTTAATAACGTATCAAGATTACACACTGTAAGCATATCAACACAACACAGAAACCAACACAGAAAATAACACAAAGATTAGCAGGTTAGCAAAACACGAGGTTAGCAGGTTAGCAGATCAGTAATATATAAGAGAGAGAGAGATAGAGAGAGAAGAAAAGAAGAAATCTTGAAAATAGGGGTGATATATACTACTAGTATGAAGGTTAGGTGCTCCTAATATATATATTTAAGGAAGGAGCGAAAAAAGAGGTATATAATTAGTATAAAAATAGTGTTTTTATGAAGATTGTATTTAATCAGTTTTTATATAGTATATATATAGTATTCTTATAGTGATAGTATCTAATTAGTATTCTATATAATATAGTATTTAGTAAATACTATATAGATACCTTATAAATACTAAATAGATGAGATACAATAAGAATACAGTAGTAGAGAAGGTATTTTAGCCATATACGGTATAGCATACTGTATTCTAGAATCGGGTGTTGGCGGCAAGGTGTCCAGTACAAGAAAGTCTCAACCAACCAGCATTATCGTCGGAACAAAAAAAAAAAAAAAAGAAGAGAAAAGAAAAACACCCCACCCGGACAAAAAGAAGATAAAAACCTTTTTATAACCTTGCAGAGGAAAAGGTATGTTCTAGGATTTTCTAGAACAAGCCAAGCGATCGTCATGCCCAGGGGAGAAGACACGCGGCGGCGACATCACGAGACTAAGACACTCTGCTGACCCGCGTATTAATTACATTTCAGCATTTTAGAAGAACCGAAGACGCTGGAGGTACTACCAGAGAGGAAATACAAGGAGGAGGATAGCTACACTTGGAGATCATTTGGAAGGCTTGTTGTATGTATAGGACTAGACTAAGTACAAAAAGGATGCTGATGCTCTCATTGCTTTTCCGAATCATACCAGCAGGCGAGCCCAACTGGTATGTCCCCTTTCCAGAATCCCAGACTGACTGCCGAGGAGCAGATCAGCTGCGATTGGTGCAATCTGGAATCATTGAGCATGAAGGTATGTGCAAATACAGACAACGGAGGGGTGATGCAAAACAGAAGAAGAGATGGACAAAATGTGGATGCAAGATGCGGGGGGAATGATAATGACAGATGATAAGACATGCGAGATAAGAATAGGAATGATGCGGAATAAGAATAAGAATGATGCAAAAGGAAGGATGAGATTGGAATGATCAGAATACAGGATGAGCATGTGTGATAAAGATATGAGGATGAAAAATGAAAGACCAAGGATGAATGCTTGGGAACAAACGCCAAGTTGAATGATTGTGAACAAAGATCAAGGGTAAACAATTGCAAGCAAACGCCAGGGGGTAAGTACGTAAAGATGAGAGAACGACAAAAGGGACAACCCACATATGATAGGAAGATAGGGGAAGGAAGGGAGGTGAGGGGGAATGTCCTCGCAGGCTGACAGTGAGCTCAAGATCTGGGGAATCAACGAGCCCAACTGCCAGTAGCGAGTTTCAATTTTGGTCATACCATGTTCACCCCCTCAGGCTGAGCACCGTCAGCACGAGGACATGAAGTTGTATGGAGCGTATGGAGGTACGACCGCGGGAATCATCGAGTCTCCTGGGGTCCAGCAGCGCGGTGTGACGAGGTTCCGATCTTCGAACCTGATCAGGTGCACCGAGGATGGCTAGCAGATATTTTCTTGGATGGTTTGATTGGGAGAAGGGAAGAATACTCATTGTTCTTGCAAGCTCGACTCTCAAGGTGAGGGTCGAAGGCATCGTGAGCTGAGACTCGGAGTTGTGCGAGCAAGCTCTGGAAGGAAGCTCCGACAACTCCCACCGGATACTGGATTCGACTTCATCAATCGAATCAAGTTTCCAGTGAGCCATCAGTCAAGAGAGGCATCTCGTGGCGGTTGGTGGCTGTTGTTGTTGACGCGAGGTGAAGAGAGAGAAGAAAGGACGGAGAAGAGAAGAGGAAAAGGAAGAGGGAGGAGGTAAATAAAGAAGAGCAATAACAACAACAAATCGGTCACTGCTGCCTGATTTGACCAGGTGACTCAAAATCACGCGTGCCTTCCCTCTGGAGGCATTTCCTGATTGGGAAACGGGTGTATGCAGTGAATGGAGGCATAGAATGTATGAGGCTAGTCACTCTCAACCGTAGGTGGTAGGCAAGAAAAATGAGTGTCTACCAGTTTGAACGATCCAAAATGATATGTAGCTGCTAGAATTTACCATATTGGGAATGAAAGATTGATTGTTATGAAGTGGAAGAATATTTAGAGAAGGTGGGCACTGTATGTAAGTAGTGGGGCCGGAAGATGGAAGATGAGGTATGCCGTCAGTCTCCCAAGGGCATCTGCGGGCATCAAACTTTGTACCAAATTCAATTTGCGGGAATACCCGCGACCACGAGAAGGCTATTACTAGACTGCACTGTCTGCCACCCAGGAAACAATCGCATTATTGTGGATATGGACTAGTCTGTCGGACGAGAGTCACTCGGAAAATGCCAAGTAAGTTCTGCTTTTATTCATTGCCCTTTTGAATCTAACATCAGATAGAAAAAAAAGAAGATTTTCTCCTGGCTGCGCATCTAGTCAGTCCCTCAATGTCGTCGGTGAATGATTCTCTGGTTCTTTGAAAGAAGTCTTCAAAATAGACCGAGTCTATCGTCTCGGCACCAAACTCCCTAGACAAAATGGCTTCGTTACCAACGTCCACCAGCATTCCGAAGTGTCTGAGTTAGATACAAAGACTATGGATCATTTACGTGGTTTGTCTCAACTGCGTATCAATGGATATGTGACTCAACGCCTGGGAAAGACAACCAAAGGCGTGGGAACCAAGTTGGCCAGGTTATCGTTGGCTATACATACCTATGATACGTTATCACGTCCCGCGTGAGACAACGGCAAGTCAACAAGCAGTCTCTTGGCCCCGAATATGCTGTCCATATCACGGAGTTTGCGAAATGGTAACACCTTCCTCAGCGGGAAGGAGTTTCTGATATGGTTCCTCCTTTTGATCCAGATCTGGCAGATCGACTTTCGCAGACCAGTCCCAAGGCGTTGCAAAACTCATTCTGTCTCTCTTTGAGCATCTGCGGGGGTGCTACATGAAAGAGACAAGGGGGGCTTTTATCAGAGCGATCACAGCTGCACAATACCTCCTGAGACCAAAGTTTGCAGCTTCCTTGATCTTTGACGAGGAAGAGTCCTAAGTCCACGACAGTGTCTCACTTCTTGCAGTTGCCCCATAGTATTAGAATTCCTCGTGATTGCTTGCTCATACTATCATGTCACTGATAGGCAGATTTAATCTAGGGACTTGTGAATGTAAATGGATTTTCCAGTGATTGCATCCCATTATTGCGATCACAACTATTTCATGACCGGAGGATTACTTTGAAATTGGTGGCCGACAACTGAAAAATCTGATCGACATGAATGGGTATCTGAGCGAGAAATGGTAGCCTGCTAAATTTACTTGGCCTTTCGAAGTAAATCACGGAAGATACGTTGGGCTTTTGTTGATGGAGTCTAGTATTGTTTGTTTCGAGATGATGTAGTTGCTTGTCTTTGATGTAGGATAGAGACTTTTTGATTCTCTGAATCTGTATTTATTTAGGTATTTATTAATCTAATATTTATATAGTAATACTGCTTTCTAATTGATTCATAAGACAGGAACAGTTATATACGTGTGATCTGGTGAGGAATCAAATCTATAGTTTCTATACTGCTACTAATTAACAGTTATTCTGGGCAGATTGGATTATTCTTCTCGTAGCTGAAGATATGAAAATTAGACCTTGTATTTCTTAAGGGCCTTATTAATAGTATTTTGTTTCGAGTGAATTCCTGTATATATTTGGGAGCTGTATCCTCGATACTAGAGAAGATAGTGTTAATCTTGTCTTCCTAACTCGCCATCCGAGTATAACACTACTCCAGAATTGGAATATGTTGACTTCGATGCCCAAACCAGCACCCCCACAGTATCCGCTTTACAACTGACGGTATCACTATGCGGCGAATCGATTCAAAATGATCCGACATATGCCTCAAGGAGACAGCCCCATCATCCTGCTACATGACCGGTGCCATCCGCCTAGCAGGGCTTCTGTCACAGGTCAGCCCAAGATAGCAAGTCGATACTCCGAAAAAGACTACTCTACATCCACCCCAGCCCACCCACAGAATTCCTTAACGAAAGGGAATACCAATACTCGTCATTCCAGCTACAGGGCTCGGCAAGAAACTCAGGGTCCTTTATGGAATTGGAAAAGGGCATTCTCCAAGCCGACCAGATCCCAAGTTCAGGCTCTGTACAAGCCACCAGGGAGACTCTGTCACTACCAATCCAAAGCAGAAAAACCCTGCTTCTCAATGGATCCCAGCAAATGTCGGATAGATTGAAAGGATGTAGTGTGTCCGCTGCAATACCGGAGATCGAGTACTTTCAGATTCCAGACAGTCCGGCCCTCGCAACGATTACCCAGGCAATGATAACATGAATTCGGTCATCCAAGTCTGCCAGTTGGTCCCTTTGGGAAGTGTATACGGGTCAACTTGTTCAAGGACTCTGAGCTCGAAATACCGCGCGAAACACACCTCGGAGACATGTTTTTTGCACGTGGTGCCTACCACTACATCAGCAAGTCTCGTGAGACAGACATCACATAGGATCTGACAATGATGAAAAACCTCAAGTCACTTGGTAGCGCATCAAACAATCCCCAACGGGAATCATGATCGTGTGCGGATCTCCTGCTTGATCGATGGGATCTGGCCAGGTCCGAAATGTGCCGACTGAAAGAATCCGTGGAGTACTTTCGATCCCGTCCTCTTCGTCAGTCTCATCTGCAGATATGCTTTTGTTGTCAATTTGGGCAACTCCGAGACTAGCCTTCCTCCCGTAAATCCAACGGCCTGGCATTCTTCTCCTGTCAATCCCTGTAGCTTCGATACTGACACGCCTGGGTTCAAGCCTATTGTATCAGCGAATTCTGGAATAGTTGCTGTCATTATCAGTCGCAAGTCCGACCTCAACTTTGGCACTGGCTCAGCCATTCACCAGACTATACCGTCTGCCACCAAAAGACGAATTGCATGATCGTGGACACGGAGCAGTCTGTCCGGTGAAAGTGCCCCAGTAAATGCCAAGTCAAGTCTCATATCATTCAATACCCTCTGAAGATCTAATATCAGATAAGAAAAAGAGAATATCTCTGCTAGCTCCGCAGCTAGTCCAGCTTTCAATGTTGTTGATGAACGATTCCCTGGTTCTTCAAAGAAACCTTCAAGATAGACCGAGTGTATCGTGTCGGAACCCAACTCTCTGCATCGAGTGGCATCGTTATCGACGGGCATCAAAATGCAGAAGCTCTCGAGCTGGATGCAAAGACCATGGATTATTTCCGTGGGTTGTTTGGACTGCAGATGGATAAGTCCCTCATTCAAAGCCTGGCGGAAACAATCAAAGGCATGGGAACCATCCTTTTGAGCTTATCATTGGAAACCTTATCCGATTATAAGCGCATAGCAAATCTATGGGGTTTCATCTTGTGCTACAAAGCTTTTGGCTACGTCTGCGGGGCTTGGTTATTTTTTTTTTATTTCTGGACTACAAGGAACCCAGTCAACATTGAATCGGCTACTTTGCCATATTTTTGTTTTGTATTTATTTGTCAACGAGTGCCTCGAATCTAGCGGCGACCGGCCGCTTCGATGCATCCACGTTGCCCAACAAGGCAGAAATACTTATGATAACATAGCATGTCCCGCGCGAGACAAGGACAAGTCAAACGCAGTCTCTTCGCCAGGCAGAAGATGCAGTTGCCACGGAGCCTGCGAAGCGCCAACACTTCCTTCAGCGAGATGGGGTTTGCGATATGGTGTCTCCTTTCACTGCAGATCTGGCAGGCCAAGCGCTGCAAAAAGCATCTTGCGTCACGGCAGAGTGCAGCTGGAGCCATGTGTGCCAACAGAATCAGCAAAGAGGGAGCACATGTTGCAGAATGTCCTCTTTTTCAGATAATGCCAATCTGGTCGCTAGAGTAAGAGCTTCTGTAGAATCTCATGGCCCCTGATACTGCGGACCTTGTCATTAAGTCGTTTCACAAAGACTTAGTCAAAGCACATGAGTCCTTTGCCATGACAGAGTCAATTAAGGCAGCATCTCGATTTAGCTGGCCGAAATCTCCCAATCAAGCATCCAAGCGACTACACAAAGATATGGCATATGCATATGAGTAGCTCAATATAGCGGTGTAATGGAGATGTCAACCACAGAAAACTTCCAAGCAATCAAGTTGATTGCTTGAAACCTAGGAGTCAATACTATTTTGATGAGACTTGTAGACCTTGATGTTATTCTATTTCAATTTAAATCATCATCTCCAATACTCCATTTTCAACTCTAATTTGGTGTTCTGAACATGAATTACAATACAGATAACTAGGCGTTTACTCAAAAAAAGCTTCGTGATCCTGGAAAGACCAGCCTCGTTTCATGTTTTCAAGTTCATCCGCACTCCCTCCCTTGGAGAGCTCCAGCGTCGGTGAAGTGCATCTTTCGATAGCATCGTCATAATTCTCACCGCTGATCCACCCTTCTTCCCATATAACGCCTAGCTCATCCCGCCACTGGCACAAAAGATCATTTATCGTATGCCATATTCACTCATTTTTGGATTGATTGGGAAAATCATCCTCGCAAAATGATATAGGACATTCCCTGGATGGGGCTCCGGATGCCGCGCATGTGCATCAGAGTTTCTTGCAGATTTCTTGAACTGCCGGACCATCGGCTCCATATGACGCTTGCGAACTTAAGAATGCTCGATCTATCAGAAACTCATGCTCTGATAGTATCATAACACGCGGTATTTCCAATAACAGATCACTGGAATGAAGTGTAGTAGGGAAATATGATAGTTATACTATATGCTATATACCATTACTACTACTATCCAGCTTTACTAAAGTATATAGCGCATCAAACCTACAATATACAGGGCCAAAGTATAGTATAAGAGAGCAATTAAGACTATCTGCCTCTAGAGAGCTCATAAGAGATCTAGTATCAGAAAATGGTTCAGCATTATTGGATTCTATCCACCTAGTAGTATTTCATAACCATAATATCGTCAATATCGCCGGTACGGTACGATGACAATGTGCCAAAAAATGGACGATATTGTCTCGTGCGCACCGTAGTGGCCAGGTGAATTTCCAAGTTAATTTTCTCGGTCTATCGATACCCAAAAATGGTCTGATTCGTAATTTGATGTCACGAAAGACTTCTTTTCCACTCTTCTCATATGTAGTATTTAGTTCACTACCAATAAACTACCTAAAACACTGTGTAGGTAGTTGGTTGTCTCTAGGCAGGGATCGCGTGATTATCTGTTTCGGGGAAGTACGCATGGAAGTAAGGAAAGCCCGATGGTATATTCTACCTACTAAGACTCCACTGGGTATCATTCTGTGGGAAAGACTGACAGACTCTCACCGGCTGAAATGCGTTCCATCGATCTGCCCCGTATTCATCCTAACTGTGCATACTCATCACTCAAGTCTGGTTTAGATCCAGTCCAATATCGGGAACTTGGAAGCCATTGTTGTTGTCCCCGAAATTGACGGGTCTGTGAGATTCCTCTCGAATTCGAACTATCCATGGCAGTGGTCGCAAGAGGCTTCTCCAGGTGAACCTGCTGTGGCTCAATCTGATATAACAAATCTCTGGCATATGCCGATGCAGCAATGGCTGCATATCCCTGCCATTCGTCGTTTTTGTGAGAATCAGCATAATCACAGATTCCACGGATGACGAGACAAGGAAAATGATTCATGAGACCGAATGCTTCCATCTCAAAACAGAGAACGTCTTTTTGCTCGGCGAAGTCATCTCGTATCCGGGCGTCCTTCATAAGTCTTTCTGCCGATGCAATAAGACCGTAGTGAATAAATACGGTATCCTCGGCATTATATCGTCGTGCCCGTGAGGCGAGGTGAGATGGGTTATTGCCGCATGCTAATTCACATGATTTGGCAGTGTCTTGATGGATGTAATTAGCTCGATATAACCGATCCGATGCAGGATCTGGCCGCTGATATTTCTGGCGAAGCCTTGGTCTTCTCTTAAAAGCTTCCTCAATATATTCGTCAATCCGATTTCCATGGAGATCATATTGAGACATCAGTTCATTCGCTGCTATAAGAACCGGTCGTGGTGGCTGGTTTAAAGGTCCAGTAGGCTTAAAGTCCTTGCCCTGTATTGTCTTACCATAGTCGTAAAAGTAAACTCCACCCTCACCATGAGAAGGTGCACTAACAACAATGTCCCCAAGACGAATATCGTGCCTTCGGCTTGGTGCCCCTCCTGCAATACCGACCATGAGCGCAATGCGAAGATTGGGGAAGCTATGTATCATGGACTCAGCAACACTGCAAGTTGAGACTATACCATATTGCCCAAAAGGGAGGACAGAGATCACCACATTGTGCTTTCCAATCCTCCCAAAGGCATAGTCATTATTGTCGTTGGGCAAATCTGGGCGCTCGTCATATCTTGTGTCGAAAAATGCCTGAGCGGCAACATACTCAGTCACGAGGGCACAGATCCATCCCACAGTGAAGTCTTCGGGCACCAAATTTAGGGGATGAGCAGGACTCGATTCGACCGCTCCATCCGTTGTCTCCCAAGATGAAATTTTTGATGAATGTCCCGCTTCCTCGTTGGTGAGAGGCTTTGTGAAATCGGCGGGAGACTGCCCATAAGATCCAGCTACTGAAAAGTCCAGGCTGCTTACTTCTGACTCGCTACCACTATTTCTGCCTTTAGAATGAAGTTTTGCCACCTGTACCGAGGCCTTCGAAGCCCCAGTTTCTTCCTCTTCATCAGTATTAGGCAGGACGAAGAGAGCGATTTCTTCCATGTGAACAGCAAGATGCTCCTGCAATGCCGACAATGAGAGGTTCTCTCCACAGATGAGGCACGGGCTTTTTTCGGTGTCCAGGATATCCATCTGATGATCGCAAAGATCCATAACGATGCTCAACTGAGATGGCGGAATCGATTTGCCACAGTGTTCTTGAAGATGTGTTGACATTTCGTGTCTGGTGGAGCATCTCTTATCACACTCTTCGCAGACAAACTTGCGTCGATGAACTTGAAGTTCGTGATATATCCAGTCGTGACGGCTGACATATAGCTTCCCTGCCTTTGCGCAGTCTTGAAATGTGCATACATAGGGGCGGAGATCGCGGAATACATGGCGCCTGTAAATTGTCAGTTTGATGAACGGACAGTAATCGCAGCATTACAGTGTAGCTCACTTCCAAGATTGCCTGTTTTGCATCTCGCTAGACTCGAGCGTCATCCCGCAGTAGGGACATGGAAAGGCGGCTTTGCCATCTTCCGTCTTTGGGGGATTAGGGACAGAACTTGACCGACTATGACCGATAGCTGTGGGTGCATAGACTGTCCGCGGCCGAACGTTGGTTTTGGTGTCATGTATATCTGAGACAGCAGCTGTTGAGAAACTTTGTTTTGAAGTGGTTGACTTGGACACTCCGTGCGAAGGATCGGGGTTAGATGGTTGAGACTTAGGCACTTGGCTTCGTAGATTCTCTTTTTCCTCTGTTTGTTTGGTATGAACTTGCGCAGGGTTTGAAGCTGTGAGTTGGGATATGTCGGCCCTGTCCAGCGCAGGATCATACGGATGCTCAGACCAGTATTGGAGCTGCTCTCGTCGCCTTGTGTTAGCCCCCGCAAGACGCTGAGCGAACCATATAATGTCTTCAGCCCAATGGCTTTTCAATGACCTTTTGGTTTGAGCAACTTCCTCGTCGTCAAATTCGATACACCGCGCGCTCTTGGTCAAGCCACGCCATTGTAGCACCTTCTCTATTATGTGATCTTCGTCAAAGTTACTGAAGCACACATTCAACGGTAAGCTGTCCCGGTCGCCCAGCGCGGCTCTGTTAGACTGTGATTTAACAGAGCGGATATATTTGTCTGCAACGGTAGGACGCCTCAGCAAAGCAGACAGCTCATAAAGTGATCGCACTTGCTCCAGCACCTGCTGGACGAGTAGACGAATTTTTGGAACCCTATGGAGGTGATTGTCCCCATATTCATTTGAATCTGAATCTGAGTCGGCGCTGACGCTGCTGATCGAGTCACGGTCTGACCCAACGACCGGATCGTATTTTCTTTTAGCAATACATGCTGCTGAACGAGGGTCAGATGAAGCCTCGAGGGTCAAAGTTATATGACTTGCCTTGACTAAGGAGTGCTTTTAACCGCACAAGAGTGGCCTGCACCAAAGCTTTCAGCTCATTATCATGCCGGAGTGTATCATCTAATGAGCCACGCGCTCTTGCCGGAAGGTTTGCTTTGGCCTGATTACCCCATATTCTGGTCCTCCCGTACTCTTCCAAAATATCAGGAAGGCGAACCTGCTCAAGACGGATCACGAGGCAATTTTCATCGCTGAGAGCCAAGACCAAGCTGCTAAATGACCGGATGCAATCTTGGTACGATTCCGAAAGAGATGAGCCAGACACTTCGGTTGATGGACTCATCATGACGGCAAGTCAAGGATCATTCTGACCATCAGCGCCTCAAAATTATTCCGCGGCTATAGTCTGGCGACTATGAAATACCAAAATCGGAAATTTCAACAATAACAGAACCTTCGTTGATGTTGGCAAAAGTGAGGGGTGTCCAGGGACGTCAAAACATCATCGCAATCTACGGGCCAACGAGGGGCACATGTGGGTCCAAACTGCGGCTGAGCGTCCATGTTTATGCATGACAACCCAATCAATTCCTGCCACGCTCGACATGAAAGCCGCAGGCCACTGTCCGAAATAACTCATATTAGTGGTTACCTTGCCAAAGGGACCGACCCGATAGCATAGTTGAGGAACGAGCCCCACGCTCAGCCCGCAACCTCAGACTTCGTTGACCACCCCTCTCGCAAGAGGCTTTACAGTACACCGAGGGAGGAATTGGCAAAGAAGTATATTGGCTCCTTATAAGTAAGTTCAGCTTGATATCCTTCCACCCTCATTGGGATTGCTATTGGAACAGAAAATGGATGGTATAACCGTAGGATAAGGATCCAGCTGACTGAATATGTATCAGCTATGGCCGAAGCTGTAGGTCTGCTTCTGGGGGGTATACCAATCGCAATTTGGGCTCTGGAGAAATATGCGGAGCCTTTCGAAGCTTTCCACAAATACCGCACTTCGATCGAGACCTTCCGGACTGACCTTATCTTGCAAAACCGGCACCTACAGACAACTTTCTGCAATATCGGACTGGGCAAAGAACCATCGAGTGAGGAGCTGCGTGAATGTTTCGACACCAAGTTTCCCGGTATTTCTCGCGAACTCATGTCAATTGTTCAGCGCATGGAGGCAGCTACCGCCAGCCTCATGAAGAACCTAGATATTGACGTCAACGGAAAGGTATGATGATTCAAGCCCACAACCTTGTTTCCGGCGGTGTGTTGCTAGAATTTAAACCGAGCTAACTTATGATAACACGGTCAGCCAAATACTCTGTCAGATAGGACCCAATGGGAATGGCGTCGAGTGAAGCACAGCTTCAGCACCAAAAAGCGCAATAAACTGGTTGAAGACCTTAGGCATTGGAACGAAGATTTGAGGAGGTCTCTTGAGAGACCCGAAGTGCCTGCGGAAGACGATAGTCGCAAAGTTGGAGAACTCAAGCGTCGCTTTAATATCCAGCGTTCCAACTCAATCCGTCAGAGTTTAAGCTCTCTTCACCGAACACTGGAGTCTGGGTTTCGTTGTACCTGCTCGCCGCCTCACCAAGCTGCCATCGATCTCGACTGGGAGTCTTTTGAACTCGATACAGCTAAGCCTATCAAAATGGCCGTTTCATACACAACAATCTCACGGAAACGGCAGCTACCTGGTTTGTGGCGAAAGCTTCATGTTAATCCATGTGCTCCATGCGATATAGTCAGCTCGGCTCCTCAGCTATTGAGCCCATCACCACTTCCCGTTAGAGATCCTTCACCTGCATCTCGCCGATCTAAGATGGTACACTTGTTCCGCTCAGAGTCCCGGACACCACCAGCGCCATCACTGATCCCGTTGAATTCAGCCTCTGTATCGAGTACTGTGTCAACGTCAGCGAGTACCGAGATAAGCAACCTTTGTAATGCAGTATGCACAGAATGTAACCCATGGACTCTTGCCGGCTTCCTCAAAGACCCAGACGAGGAACAGGGCCGACAATTCTCTTTCGACCACAGCAACACAGAATTTTCAGAAATCATCAAAGCAGTTCCTCTGAAATCTGTAATTTCCTCTCAAGAGCAGTCGAACCAACAACAAAGCACTTTCACTTCTCTGTCGGCAAAACAGAGGTTTGGAATCGCTGCCTCCGTCGCCTGGTCAGTCCTGCACCTGAGTGGCAGTCCTTGGCTTGGCAACCAATGGGATGATAAGCAAGCCAGTATATTTTTAGAAAAAAGTCAAGGTGACCGGGAGATTTTCTCTCGACACCCATGTGCTCTATACATATTCTCACCGCCAACCACGCCCGAGGAGCCGCCCACAAACAACTTCAAGCATCTCATTCCCAACATAATCGTCTTCAGTCTCGGTATTCTCCTCATAGAGCTTTGCATTAACAAGTCCTTTGCGGAGATCCGACGCACCGATGGGAATGCGATATCATATTCCCTGCTCGATGACTATCAGACAGCGCTGAGCAGTCTTGATGAGGTTTATAGGCTTGCGGGTGACTCTTATGGAGATGCAGTGGCGCGGTGTGTCAAGTGTGAGTTTCAGGGGCGTGACATTTACAAGAATTTTGAGTTCTCCCAATTCCGGCAGCAATTCTACGACGCTGTAGTTGCGCCGGTACAGGCAACTTATCTTATGTTTCCGGATTCACGCATTGCTATATAAAGTCCGTACTGTGGTCCAGACACTTTGCCTTGTGGACTGTATGCCCGAATCTAGTAAGAATTATTATCCTCATCGGCTAGTTCTCTATACAGGTATGATACGGAGCGAGATTCGATACGGTGTCGAAATCCGATCTTAAATAACTATCCATTTAAACCGTACTTGAATTTTGGTGGAAGATATTCTCTTCTATAGATGGTACTCGAAATGACCGGACGGGAAGGCCTGTTCTCCACGCCCTTTTTTTATGGTCATATGTACTAGCGGGACCGGGAGAAGGGAATATATTATCCAACAATTGAATTAATTGCAAGGATCCATAATGAAGCAGGTCCTCGGGTTTAGTAGGCCTTTATTGTTGGATATTCGACTATATTGGATCACCGCCAAGCCATTCTTCCAGATCAACAAAGATATTATTCAGCTGAGAAGGTAGGGTGAGGGCGAGAGGCATTAGCGCCTCTCGCCCTCCCTGCGCATCGCCTATTTTACAGTGTGCGTTTGTACAGTGGGTTCCTTCTCGACGAGAATCTAGTTAACCTAAAAGTCAATCTATATGGAATGTAGAAAAGCCTAATTATTTCAGTCCCCTTGACGATGCATACAATAGCCCCACCGTGGCAGATAAAGTTGAGTGACATCATGCAATACTAGCCACTCCGAAATGGCACCTCAGGTAAACTCATTGGCATGTACTCCGTACCCAGGGATAAACGTTTTCAAAATTTCTACCAAAAGGAATTCAGCTAAAATTTAAAATGGTTTTTTTATGAAAAAAAAAAAAAAAAAAAAAAAAAACAGTAGAAATATTTCATGGCTCTATTGAAACCTGGCAATGCAAATCCAGCGATCTGGATATAGAGATCTAGGTAGGCTCTCAGTGGGCAGTCTGTAACGGAAAGGAAACAAAGCCGGGTAGAAACAACCATTAACTAATATAAGGTAGAAATATACTCAAAAATATAAAGATATGACAGATAACAATAATGTATTGTACGGCAGTGGCCACCTAGCGCCCACGATTCTGACCTAGGCGGCCTAGCGGGGCGCCACTTCAGGCCTTCAACTGAAGGGCCAAATTTGAGACGGAAAAGTCGCATTTGGGAAGTTCGACAAGTAAACAATTCGCGAGGCACCTCAATACAGAGAAGAGATAAAATGTATAGTTTTCGTCTTCCTTCATCAATTCAATGTCATGTTACGGCTGGCATTACCTAATAGGTATTCCCTTGTCGTTAACTAAAAAGCAGTAGTACAGCTCAACTAATAATTACCGTGAAGAGTAAGCAGTAAAGGAATCAAATATTCCCTGGTCTATGTAGCTGAAATAGATCCTGGCACCCACTTCGGTCCGAATGGCCAGGGTACGACACTGGGCGGGATTTTTGAAAGTCGGCTGATGGCACGAGAGGCTCAATGGGCGGGAAAATCCTCAAAAGGTAGGACAAGCTTCGCTCTGCGAGAAATTGCATTATTATAAGAAAGAGAATAGGTCCGACTGCTTGGTAGAGGGGGATCGCTACAAAATCACTCTATATAAATAATGTCTGTTTCTAAAAGCAAATATTTCATGGTCGGTGTTATGTTAGTAAGACAACAGTAATGTTCATCGATGTAATCCATACTAGTTTCCCAATTACTAGTAGTCAGGCCCCAGGGCTGTCTGGGCTATCACTAATACTAGTATTTGAGGTGAGAACATTTAGGAGCAACCTTGTTCCTAACTTGTTCCTGAATGGTTTTTGAATGTTTGGCGTTCTCATGAGTCATGTTCGGACTGGCATCATATACATATGGTTCCTGAAAGTCCACCGTTAGTTTCATATATTCAAGTGGCATGCTCCGAGCTAGAACAATGAAACCAGATATTGTGGTAGGGATTCTGCAATCAACTGCAGTAGAAACAGGTGATTGTTACACAAATTGCAAGTTGCAGTTTGTGTAACGACAAAAGCTACAATAGACAGGAATGACAGCGATGATCTTTACTATCTTAGGCCATACCACCATTTCGATGCACACGGTTAGACGATAAAGGGTTCTAATTACGTATCAACCTGCCGTGTCCTGCGGGATAGCAGCATGTTACCTGACCTATACCGCAAGTCATTTTGCGTAGTAACGAGCATCTCCTCTATGCAGATATGCGAATATAGATTTGGTACCTACCGCAATTAGTGTTTTATATTGTGACTAACTATATAGAGAGAAGCTCGATCAAGCGCCTGCATAATAGCCAAGACTAGTAGTGCCCTTCTTCCACATCTGCTACTACCTAGTGTTAATAAGATGAGTATTTTGCTTAGGGCGTGAGATTAATCATGGATGATTGAATTTTTTTCTTTGACTTCAAATTTTAGATTGCAAATCAATTTATCACATTCGGCCCACCATTACGAAGTATACTTTATGCTCCTACAGAAATATGCATGATCTCCTCATTTGTGTCACTCTCTTACATTTCCCCATGATGAAAAAAGCCCAAATTACTGCAACAGCCCCGCTCAAAAAGCAAAAAGATACAGGAGCATACAGCCACAGTCAACACGGGCAAATGCAAGCTGACAAAAACAGACAGATTGCCAAGATCCGCTTGAACGTTCAAGGTTTTATTTCACCGTCGGTAGCCCTCAGAATTGAGTAATGCGGCTATAAAAGAGCATTGCTTTTCGTCCAATCCTGTCAACAAGGGCTGAATCACCCGAGTTCTCTCTTATCCTTGCATCTGAACTGCTTTATCAAAGTCTACTACTTTGCTTCTCTCTTCTCTATTGCTCATACTCAATATTCACGATGGCATTGTCATACCCCCAGGGAGAATGCTTTTTTAAACGAAGCGCGTTGAAGTCTGAAAAAGAAGACCGTTTCGATGCAGAGAACCAAGAACAGTTTTATAGTACAATGCTGGTGGAAGTGATCTGGAACAAAGAAGCTTATCATGGGTCCAAGAAAAGCAAGAAGGCTCCACCTCACAAAAGATCTAACTACAAGATTGTTATGGATCAAGGCGTACTCCGGGATGAGAATGGGAAACACGACAAGAATCGCGAACAGGATTCGTTTTAGTGGTAAATGCAGTATGGAAATTATACCTATCTTCCTTTTAACTATGGGCATTACAGTCAGCCAGCAAGACGCGCTCAATATGAGCTCTGTATGTGGGGTCACAGATTCAAGCTGAGAGAGTGCGGAGATGTATATGGGGTATTAATGGATCGCCTTGCCCTTTTTTTCAGGCCGCTTGATCAATTGCTTATTATACGAATACTTTTTCTAGTCATGGTTTATATTTGTTCTAATTCCTACTAGCGACGAGTAATGGGTCTTTATCGATATAAGCTATATCCTCGCAAACTACCTTATCTCGAAAATGAAAGCAGATAAGGGTCGAGACTAACGAGAAGAATAGTGTCTTTGCTCTATCTGTGCTATTTATATACTAGTCTCCTATATGGCTAGCGAGAAAAGCTAGGATCTTTGTACTTACCTGTATGTGCGATTTAACAATATGTAAGATATCGACCTTGAGTATTATAAAGATAAAACTCTAGAGAAATTTGCAGAGATCTATGACTTTGAGGTAGTTGATAAAACTACTATAACTTTGAAATGTTATGAAGAATTCGGTATTGAACATGATCTGAATACTGTAATTGAGATAAACGTCACTAAGCTAGTTACTACTTTGATTGTTCTCTGATAGCTTCGTAAGAAAGACGCTTTTAGCTCAGGAGCTATTATTCTTGTGGATTGCAGTCTTATTCTAATGGTTCCTATTAACTAGATGTTCACTAAAAATTCTATGGTAGAATGGACTACAATTGCTTTGGCTAACTACGGTCTTAGTGTAAAGTGGACTACGGGTGACTATAAGCCCTATTGGCTTCTTAACTATATTAAGAATTCCCTTGTTATTCTTAGCGGGTTCGTACCTGTGGTGGGTCCGATTTTGTCTATGGGAGCCGCGCTAAGTATGGAGGCAATAATTAACCTGGATGAGTTTATGGACGAGCTCAGAGAACAAATCCCCTTTGTTGAGCTGACAGAGGGTATAATTGTAGAATTTAAAAACCTGGCTGGTGAGAGTAAGGTTAATATGACTGTTAAGATCGCGAAAATCGATCAGCTATTCTCTACTCCAGCCGTCTCCTTTGAGAGCACCAAGGACGGTGATAAGGCGAGTCAAAAACCCGTGAAAAGGAGAGGGCCAGATGACACAACACCTGAGGAACTCGCCGCGAGCACTGTCAGCGAGTTGCTCTTGTATAAGGCTCTGTCTGAGAAGGAATATAAGTCAACTATACACAAGTACGTCAGAAATGCTTTCACTGAGAAAGTTATGGGTTGTACCGATCACTGGAAGCCTCACGAATACGAGCATTTCCGCAAATTGCTTACGAAACCTCTGGATGAGCACAAGGACAAAACATTGGATGAACTCATTCCACTAGCTAATTTAAAGGAAATGCGATCGAGACTTGGTTATTTCAGGAAGAACGAGTTCATACCTAAGATGGAGGAAGAATTCCGTGCAGATAAAAAAGCAGAGATAGAGAAAAAGCTACTCTTGAAGGCAGGATATGATGATACTGAGTTTTTGGATGACGACTACAACTGGGTTGTGAAATTAAAAGTTCCTATGGCGATACGGGATCAAGGGGATTCACTTCTAAGTGTTCTAGAAAAAGATTGCCGAATAGATATGCTACTGAAGATGGTACAAGGTATGAAATATAGGCACATCTAGGGTTGAAAATTTGATAGGGAGTGCCTGTTCGTATCAGGACTTGAGTATTTTTCGGTCGGTAGGGATAGTACTCACTCCTTATTTACTGTGATGTACGGTATCGTTTTTATTTTTGGGACTATAAGATTTTAATATCATCCATAAGGTCGATGCTACTCAATTCTCTTAGAAACTGCGTAAATTTACTAGCACTACATGATCCCATGCAAGCAGCATTTTACAGCGGTTCTCAGCTTCCTAAAGCCAGCCCAATAACTTATAATGATCTGCATTAATGTCTTATCAGGAGGGGAACTCTTGGTAGTACCATCTTTACTTATTACTTTTTCAGGTAGTGGATACTTTACTGTTTATATACTGTTTGCATATCTACCATAGCCTGAGCCTTTGATACAGTATATTCGAAAAGAGAGACAGTAGCCCAGAAAGAGGTCATACGAGAAATTGTCATAGAGATAGAGATAGCGAGATAGATCTTTTTTGGGCAAGGAGACACCTTTGGGAAGAGGTACTTAGGCCACAGTGGAGGCGTATGATGGATTTTTCGGCAGCTCTCTATCATCAAGATCCTTGGGGAATTACCCTTGAAAACACTACAAGAGTGGTATGATTATTTGCTAAAAATGAAAAAAGGAACAAAGAAAATTTCAAAAATAAAAACAATTTCATTTTCCAGGTGGCAACCACGATCGCATCCAAATCATGAAAAAATCACATGAGTCACGGTCTCATCTTCATGTTCCTCGTCTTTCTTGTTGTGTTTTTCTTGCCTGCCTGCCTTCCTCCCCATCAAGGCCGATGCCGCAACGGCGAGCCTCCAGCCGCACACTTTTACTTTGTTGCTGGAGATCGACGGGCGTCGGAGAGACAAAGCTGCGAAAAATCACTCGATATCTGCTTTTCCGCTCCAGGAGACGACACAGTGAGCGATTCCGCGGCGGGGACAACTGGGTCTATGTCAGCGTATTTCCTCACAGGAATCCAAGAGTAGAGGCCATACCACCGGAAGGATCAGCCTTGACAGCCGTAGCAGAGGCGTATGCATGAACCTCATCCTCACGAGGAGGACCGACCATCTCGAAATCGGTAGCGGCGGAGTCGTGGACGGGAGCGATGCAAGTGGCAAGGGCAGCAGCACGGTCTATTGAGTAAATTCATCGTTAGTCAAAGTTAAAGTTTTGCGTGAAGGATTTGACATCACTGACTTTGCATTTGAATCTTCTTCTCCCTCTCTATATGAACGAGAAACGATCAGCTCCATTCATATCCTCATGTTGCAACGCAACGCAAGAGTAGACTTACTCTTCCGACCACCGCGCTTGTTGCGGTGAGGCTTCTTTTTAACCCGGCACTGGATGCAATTGCTTCATTAATACTTTTGATCTTCGTGAAGCCTGGCATGAGTATCTCACTGGAGACATAGATGGGATCTCTGCCGTACAACGAATCATGACCAGCTCCATGACCTGGCACCCGCAGTCGGCGAGGCCGTGTCCAGCTTTCTTGCAACGAGGACACCACATCTGTTTCTTGTTCAGTTGACACGTCCAGAACTGAACTACTATCACTATTGACATACTGCTTTCTTCGTGGTTGGTTTCGGGTGAGGGGGTGGTGGTGGTGGTGGTGGTGGTGGTGCAGGGAAATCCATGATGGGAGCTGACGATGGCAATGTTCGTACACAAGACAACAAGACAACAAGATAAACAAGTGATTGACTAAAAGGGAATAGCTTACCAAGTCACAAGATGAGAGGGAAGAAGTGAATGAATTGAATCTCTGCTGAGGAAGGTGCTGAGTCAGTGTTGACCAGTGTCTTACTGGAGTTGCCTATTTAAGGACATCTCTCACTTGTTTTGTTTTCTCCTCCTTCAACATCACAACACACGCGTCCTCGCACACAAAATCCATCCTCATCTTCCTTCTTTCATCGAACATGAATGGATTTTATCTACTCCAGGCAAGGCTCTTCACCTCAGACACTTTGCTAACAGGATCTTCGAATCCGAAAGCTTTCTAGTTCTTCTTGCCATCTCAGATGGCGCGGGTTTGGTCTTTCGCCCAAGATCATGGAGTCACTTCCATCGATCATCTTCACCTGAGAAAGCTTCTAGCTTTTAATGAAGACGAGGCGAAGTCAAACTCACGAGTTGAGTTCGATGCCGTTGGCTCGGCCTCCGGCATCGCTGAGCATCAACACCCGGCTTTGCCCAGTATGCAGAAACCAGCCGAGTTCAACTAACCCCTCCCCCCTCCCCTTCCCCCTCCCCTTCCCCATCCCCTTCCCCATCCCCTTCCCCATCCCCTTCTGAGTTATCGAACTGAACCGTCGACGACTCCAAGTTACTTTCCAGAGCTGACCCGATTCATGCAGGGAGTCCGAGTCATGCAAAGTGTGGTCCCACGATCACATGGAGCACCTTCCACTGGTGATGACAGCTCTGACACCCGTCGTCGGAGATGGAAATCACTATCAGCGTTGCGCCTTCACCGGCGACCTGAGTTCATAGCGTGCGCCCTCACGGGTGACCTTTGACCAAGCGTTGCGCCTTCACTGGTGACCTCGACTCCGGAGTGTTGCGCATTCGCGGGCGACCTTTGGCTGAGCGTGCACCTTCACTGGCTGTCCTCAACTTCATGGCGTGCGCCTTCACGGGTGACCTTTGGAGACAGCGGCGCCTTCACGGGCGACCTGAGTTCATAGCGTACGCCTTCACGGGCGTCCTTTGGACAGAGCGTGCGCCTTCACTGGCTGCCTTCAACTTCATAGCGTGCGCCCTCGCGGGTGACCTTTGAAGTATTTAGTGTCTCTCTAGTATATTTGCGTGATCTTCATAGTATCTAGTCAGTTCATTAGTTATAAGTGGGCATGCTGGTGTTGATCAAGTGACGATGGAACCAAGGACAATGATGATATGCACGCCCTCGCTGGCTGCCAAGAACTGAGTCCCCTCTTTCTTTCAAAGATTCCGCGGGTCACATTTATGAAATATGTCTAGACTTAGGATTATGTTGGGAAGATTGGGTGGATGTCGATGACGAGAAAAGCTGTAGCCAATTGCTAGGCTGGCTTGATGCTGGGCCAGCAGTTGACTACAGCTTTTTTTTTGTTACTCGACAGTGGTATATCAATAGATCTCTAAGTCTTAATCAGGAATAGACCCAAGTCACCCGAATGACAACTAACAATTCCTCTAAACTAAACATTCGCGTATTATTTTTTCCCGTGTAAAGAATATCGTACTGTGTCCAAATAGGAACCAGAGAATTAGAATGCTCGTTTATTCAATTGGTATATCCAGTTGTTTCTGTGACCCTGAAGCATGCTGGAATTTGAGAAATACTGCGAATTACCTGCCTTTATTGATTTCAATAGCTCAGTGATAGTGATTTGAATAATCAGTCATTGTCCTCGGGGCACTCCCTTGTGAATGACCAGCTTTGTCACATTGACAAAATAAGGTCACACCGTTCATGTACTGGGATACGAGGTCAAGGACCCAACCCCGACGAACCATTTTGGATCACAAAAGTTTCCAACAGCTTCCACGCACTGTTGCTCACCTATATTCTAAGTGTACACATAAAATAAATATCCTTAAATCCAGTTATCATCACAGAACTTGAAGGATGTCGAAATTCAACAGGGCGGTGCAGCCCCAGCATACTTAGATGCTACCCCCACTCAACCCCCACTCATCTACTATGAAAGTACACAAGAGTTGCAGCAATAACACAACGACTAAGCAACCCAACACCCAAACGCAGACACAGAAAAAAAAAGAAGCGACGTTGGACGGGATTGATCCGTAGACCTCGACACAAAGAATGGTTCCCTATAGAGTACGCGAGACCTGACGGGACGCAAACTCGGCACCACACCTATAACGACCACCAGACTGCTACACTATCGTGGGAACCGGGTGCTAGGTTCTCTTGGATATAGGTAATGACACCACCTTTTGGAAATTTAGCGTTAGACTAAGAAAGAAATGACGTTGGCCCGGATTAATCTGTAGACCACATAATTGGAATTCTGGACATTCAAGAATGGGAGAATTACTATTTGGTCCAAACTGTATATTTTTCATTTTCAAAAAGTTCGGAGTCAGTCTAGTCTACAGCAATAGTCAATTGAACTTAGAAAATATGACCTCGCTGCAGGTATGATATTGAAATGCGCTACTGATGAGATCTGAAAAAGGTCATGAAAGCTGTTGTTCAGCCAGAGTGGATAGCTGCCCACTGCAAGAGCCGGAATAGCCACACGCAAATCAATCAACTTGGATATGTACGCAAGAGCAAATTTCCATGAAACCAAACGGCCTTACCCCAAAAAGCACTCATTGCTCAAATCTTCGATTCGTTTAGTGCCTGGAAATAACCCATGGCACCCATAATAATAGCGCCAGTATTGTACCGATCCGGATACAGCTTCGTCATGGCACTCACAATATCCCGAGGCGATTTCGGCTTACTCTCAACGATTCTAGAAAAATCGCGAATATACTGTTTTGTGTTTTCCAGGTGCCAGTAACCCATAATCTCGCCTTCCTGACAATGACCAGGTACCACATATAGAGGATTAAGCGCTTCAATCTTCTGAACTGCCCGGATCCATTCCTCTCGTCTTGCTGCTGTGTTCGCCTCAAGAAGCATTTGGTGTACCTGTCCATAGACCACGTCACCACACACGGCCAGTCGAAGAGATGGAACCCATAATACGGTTGAATCATAGGTATCTGTGTGACCTGTCTCGATTGCCTGGAAGGACCAACGATCCTGAAGCTTGAACTCATTATTCGCTGGTAATGGGTTGGCCAGTACAAAGGGTCTGGCAATTTGGCCCGGAAATCGCGATTTCCATTGTGTTTGGTAGTTCTTTTCTTCGATTTGCTGCTCCATATGCTTCACGGTGCCCGCTGTAGCGACGACTTGGGCTTCCCGGAACTTCTGGAGAAGTATTGGTAATCCGAAAAAATGATCACCGTGTCCGTGGGTGATGTAGATATATGATAATTTTCGGTTTGGGGCAATGCGCTTGATGAAGGCGATTAGGTCTTCGGTCTGTTGGATCGTGATTGGGGTGTCCACGAGGACTGCCTCGGTGGTTGAGTATATCAAGGTGCAGGAAATAGGAGACCAATGTCCTCCACCACTGCCTTTTCCTGGATTTCGGAATGGGGTTGGGGGTGCGATGTATACAGCTGAACGAAGTTCAGACATAGCTGAATCGTGCGTTCGGGTATTCTCTGTACAGAGACGATCGACGAAAAGAAATTCTTTTTCTAACCAGTTTGGAATATAGGTGATAGTAAGATTAATATCAATATTTGAATTCTATTTTCGGGGATGAGTCAGTCTATTTATCACGAAATATAGAGAGGGGCAAGAAACTTGCCATTGTCTTGACGTGAGTTGATTGCCGAGGTCATGATCACTAATCCCCAATTCCCTTGTCAATTGAAAAAATCCAACAAGTCCCCCGTGTCACCGGTTGTTCCAAAGATTAGGTGATTAGTGAACATCATGCGGGGAACCACCACCGCGGAAGATCTGCAATTGGTATTTAATCTGTCCTACAATCTAGAACAAAATCCACAGCAAACAATCATTCGCACAAAATGATTCCATCTCCTGATCCTATTACCATTCCTCGGACTTACGAGACTCTCCCACTGACCCATGTCAAAGTCTCACATCATCCGTCGGGTGCCCCAGAAGCCACTCCAGTGGTTGTTGTCACATTGAACCGACCCGAAAAACAAAACGCATTCACCGTGGAGATGATGGATGATTTTGAGAAGATATATCCCATGTTTGACCTCGACGAACGCGTCAAAGTAATAGTCTTGACAGGCGCTGGCAGGATTTTCTGCGCGGGAGCCGACCTTGAACGCGGTTTCAAGGGCATCCAAAAGGAACGTCCGGTAGACCATCGTGATACGTAAGTTCGTAAGTTCCGCTCGTACTCTTGCCGTGACATAGACTGAGGTGCACGAAAAGCGGTGGACGCCTGGCGTTGTCCATCTACCGATGCCGAAAGCCCACTATCGCCGCCATGCAGGGCTCGGCCGTAGGACTGGGGATGACAATGAGCTTGCCCTGTGCCATCCGCATTGGCTATGAAAAGGCAAAATATGGGTTTGTTTTCCCTCGTCGTGGTCTGACGATGGAGTCCAGCTCATCCTTTTTCCTGCCCCGACTTATTGGCTACGCCAATGCCATGTACCTCCTCACAACCGGAGGGGTGTTTCCTCCTACCTCGCCTCATTTTGGGCGCTTGTTTGCGGAGACCTATCCGGATCCAGAAAGAGTGGTGTCGCGGGCACTAGAGTTGGCGAGTGAGATAGCGGAGAATGTCAGTCCGATGGCTTCGTACCTAAGTCGCGAGCTCATGTGGCGTAACCCGGGCACTGCGGAAGAAGCGCATTTAGTCGACTCTGCGGTTCTCTATCATATGTTCACTGGGAGGTAAGATACCTATCCTCTAAAGATGGTCAGTCAATTGTGATGTTTTTCAGGGTACTAATCTCGAGTAGGGATCAGCAAGAGGGCGTCAAGGCCTTTTTCGAAAAACGAACTCCGAACTTCAAGGCTACACTGGAGGATGACGCCCCTCCAAGTTTCCCCTGGTGGGCTGAAGTTGACACAGGCCGAAGGGTGAAGGCTGCTCGGAGTAAAATTTGAGTGTCAAACCGTTAAGCTGCGAGGAACGAATGGAGGGGCGGGGGGTGGGCGTTGTTGTCGTGACTTCGCCACATTTACTGGCAGTTCCTTCCATTTGAGCGTTCTGTTTAGGAACTAGGCAGTTGGTAAACAGTCGGAGTCAATTAACATACCCAACAGCCACAATATTACTCACATTAGCTTCAAGAATGAAAGCAGTCTTCCAGGTAGAAGGCGTTCTAGACTCTTCAGCTTTTTTAACTAGGTCCTTGTGGCCTGCGGTTGAAATTTTCACGTAGTATAATTGTATATTGTATCTTCATCGACATCCTGGTGAGACAATTTGGGCCAGATAGCCTCCGCATGCACTTACGTTGGGGTATACCTCGATCGGCCTTAGACAAATAGCGAGGAGAGCTTGCTCACATTGAGCAAGCTATGATGCAGAAATATTTCACGTAGAATAGGTATGACAAAATGCATTTAAAAAAAAAGTGTGACACAAATTGATTTCCAGCTCCCTTGTTTTGGCTTCATGGAGGATAGAAATAAAAGTATCCAGAAAAGGAACACAGACAGGCCAGCATGCCTCCTCAAAACCATTTTAAAATTGAAGCTTACTTTATATACCTCACGATAGCCCCTTTACCGTCAAAATCTAGCTTGCAGAAAAGGAATACAACAATGAGAGCATGAAATGCAGTCTAGGTTGTCTCTTGCCCCAGGTATAGACTGGCTAATGACTCAATGATCGCGTCTTGCTTGACGGGATGCTCGTCCTTCAATATATCCATAAGATGGACATTTCCTTTCAACGCGAAGGATATATCCGTCATATATCGCTTCAGATTGGTCTTTTCCCGATCAGCTGCGGAGGTGAGATTGAGGTTGGAAATGATGTTGGCCAGGGGTCTGGTGCTACTACTACTACCGTCCGGATGGAGAAGGTGATGTAGTGTGTTTCTCACGGTCGAAATGAGGCCCACGTTTGCAGTAAGAGTAAGCTCTTGCAATACCTTGGTATAGTAAGGAACCTCGACGTCATTCCAAGTCACTGACCTTGTGATAGTAGTCAGATCCAGATTGCCAGTCGATAGTACGGATGCTTGAGACTCAATTACATCTCCCAGATTATGGATGATTTTTTTCAGATTAATCACCCCTGTGATAGGCTTCGTATTGTTGCCGGGCCTAAGGACCACTCCATCTACAGTAGCGTTTCCTATTAGAAGGTTGCCACTATAGATGTCGAGAATGATGTTGCCAAGCTCAACGGTCAACAAGGAGGGATTGGGAAGGGTAGCGATGCCGATGAGGTTGGTGCCGTTCGTGGAGGCTGGAAGCAAAATCGTGCTATTTTCAATACTGAATCCTGTCAATGAATCCAGTGCTGCAATGTCTAATTTCAGCAAGGTCCAAATGAAGCCTGGAGTCCTTTCACCTATACAGGATCACTCACCCGGCGAGACGACGTCCTTGTCCATTTTCACATGAGACTTGAGCTTTCCCAAGTATGCTGTGGTCCACCCATTAAGAGACACGGTGGAATGTTTCTGGAAGACAACGTCATGTACATAGTTGGTCCAGACGGTGACATTCGAGATTGGGGTGTGTTTATCCGTGACTCCAAGGGTAGCATCGCCCTTGATGGTCTGGCCCTCAATGGAGATATTGGCCCAGGGATTATCAGCGCCTGTGCCGCGGTTAAAAAGATTGAGTGCCAGTGGATCAATTCGGACGGGTAAAGCGATTTTCAGGTCCAATGTTGATTGCAGGGTTAGTTGGATCGAATCGGGACGTGGCTGCATCACCGCGCCATTCACTAAGACCAGATCGGACTTATTCAGGACAAGCTGGGAAATGGCAGGAATGATAACCATGAAGCTATGGGGAACGAAATCATTAATCAAAAATATCCCGTCAATTCTGTGTGTATTTTGGGAAAGAGCCGTGGAATACGAATTTCAGGGCTCTAGGCCTGCTTCTCCACCTCGGAGTTGAAGCTTAGAAAGAGACTTACAAGATTGGGAGGAAGATGGCCAAGAAGATAATGTTACCGACCAAGTAACAGCACCAAAAGCGCTTCCAATGGAGAGCCAGCTTCTGTTTACGTGTACGTTTGGTAATAGCCAGAGAGACGCCGCCGACCGATTCGACGTGTTCAGAATTGGGGTTGTCATGTCGGCCGGTAGGCAAAGGGCCACGATGCACACCAAGGGAAAACTCCGCCTCCTTAGAGCTTAAGTACGCTGGCCTGTCATCTATTATTTTCTTGCCCATAGTGAGGAGTGGATGAGGAGAATAAAGGAGGAAGTTGGAGAGTGGCAACGTTGTTTGGAGACTAGTCAAGGAAATTCATCCATGGAGCTCGTTGAAGTGAGCATGAGACTTGAGCACATTCTGCGCGAAAAAGCCGAGGTGATACATAATGTCATTTAACTTTCGGCGAACTCGTTCCTCGAAGAATATTCGTGGTTCGAAAACCGGTGAATGCATGCAAAGGGTATTTGGTCCCCGGAGACTAGAGGATAACACTTGGATCGGATCCATCCCGAACCCAGTGCTACGGGATATATACTTTGGTGGCCAAGTCATTTGTATAAGGGCTTTGTGGAAATGGACGATGAGTAATACTTCAAGAGTAGTGGTCATTCACAATATCGTTTATTTCTCTCGGACTCAAAGTGTACGAGTTGCGTGATGGGCTGTGTTTATCACGGACCTTTGTCACGATAGCTTTAAGAATGCTAGAATATTACAGCCTAGCCCACTAAAATAATGCCGAAAGAGGATCGGCCGAAATATTGAAAGTTCAATTGATAAAATAAGGCCGATTGGTGCCCACTGAGATAGCCTTGGTATATACAAAATTTACCTCAAGGGCCAATGCCAAAGGTTATTGCCTGTTAATAAGCGAGTTTAACCAAGTGCATGGTGCTCATATTGCCTAGCACATTCCCGCAGTAGCGCATGCTGTGTTTGGATCTATGGTGTCAACTAGCAGATCATAAATCCGCGGTCCAATCTTGGCGGAAATCGAGCGACATGGTGACGCAAGCTCGGGAGAAACTTCAGAGCATATCTCGAGAACTTTGTCACCGACCGCACTCTCTGTGTTGTTACTCTCGAGGCCCGACTTGAGGAAATTAATTGCGTCGACGCATGCTTCGCATTTAACATGGCCTATCACGGCATTGGAGTCCGCTTCAGATGTTCACTCCGGTGTCAGTAGGCTTTCTCAGGGACATGATTCGCACAAAGTGCACTCACATGGTGTTCCTGCAGAAGCTGCAGCCACAGCCAGAAACGTCAATGGCAGGAATTTCTTCATGATAACAGGTGGCAGACGAGGAGCTGGGTCAACTGTTGTACAAAAAAAAAGGGTTGTTCTGTCTAATGTTGCTTTTCAACTTTTCAACCAGGTGCCTGTGCACTCTTATATAGTGCTACGCGCAGATATTGCGGGGCCTCATTTTGATCATCAAAAGGATGAATGCTCTACGAGGAAATTACTCTGTAATTGCTCCCAGGAAAGAAGAATGTCTTCTCTCCGCGTTCCCATACCTATTACCGAACCATGGCAATATATTTTTTAGGACCCAAGGTACTGAATGGAACTAGAAAATATTGTCACTGAAATCTGTGACTTGGTTTAGGTCATCTTCGCCCGGAAAGATGTTATACTCGCGCTACATGATCATATTCTTGATAGGAATTTTGGGACCTGCCGAAACTTTCTAGATGTCTACCCATCGCATTCACTAGTTCGCCCGGGATGAAACCGACTGAGTGGGGCCCATGTGTGCGAAACCCCCGGATCCACGCCGGAAACTCAATATGATTGGTGACAGGGGATGCCTTCTCCGCCTTCTCTTTTACCACGAAAGCTTATTCCAACTTTTATCGACCGGGATTGTTCCGAATGTATTGAACGCCTAGAATAGGTTAAATGTAATCCGGCCAACTGTAGGTTGAAAAGCATATCGCGTGTTCATTTTAGTCCACCTTAGCCGAGAAAGGTACCCACGTAATCTGTTCCTGCTGATTGCGCCCACGGATCAGTGCTCATCGCAGGGAAGTCAAATATCCTGGCTGTGTATAATGCATTTCTCGCGCTTAATCCGTGAATGTTTAGATCATTACTACCAGCAGTATTTCATTGCACAAACAGACACCATTCCTATAAAAAGACTGATTTGCTGATTTTTTCGTCTCGACTTGATTTTTTGGGTTTTCTTTGATACGCCGGAATCAGTCCCGAAATGTGGGGAATGCTACTATGTATCACCTGAGATGGAAACCTGTAATGTAGCCATCGCCGAAACTTATTTTTTTGTGGGGAAAAAATTGTTCGAAGAGAACTAGTCCCAGGCAGACTTTGCCTTTTTCCATTTTTCATTCGGTTTCTAAGGATTTCCAACCAATCCCCATTGAAATCTGCTTCATGGTTTGAGGCCATATCCAATGCCCGTGGAAATGAATCGCCAGAGTTCTCTTGTACCGGTGCATGGATTCCTTCTAGGAGCGGAGACCCTAAGCCCAGAATCAATTATACCCTGCTTTGTACATGTAAGCTCGCAGGCAAAGGGACAGTGAGTTATCAGCCACTATCTATGTACTTGTTTGAACAGGCTACAAAACACCTGCCTCACGAACAACCACCAAGAGTACAGAACGAAGTGTTACCGGCAAAAAAAAATATAAAATGATGATCCTCAAACATGTGATAGGTAGAGCATTTTCGGGCGCACAACAATATCTCGATATAGATCCGCAATTCGTGGCTCTTTTTGTATAGATCTTCAAGTGTCGGGAGAGAGTTAATGATTCGGAAATGGACCCGGTGCGGAATCAATCCGCATGCTTTCCACCACGCAATGCACCTTATTTCATGTTCGTGAGTTAATGAATATAAACGTAGGGAATAACTGCTGCTTCGACTTAAAATGGGCGATAGACAAGTTGTATACATCATACAACTCTCGCTCCAATGTCCTCCATCTCTCCTTATGTTCAGAAATGGCGTCCTTTTGTCCGAGTAATACAATTCTGCCTCACAGTCTCCATTTTTGCTCTAACTTTATATGGTATGTTCTTTATTACGTCTAATCTCAAAGATGGAGGAAAGATAGAGAGAAAAAAAAACTAAATGCACTAGCGATAACCCCATTGCCATTTGAACAAGTTACCGTCTTTATCCTTTTCACAAGTATCTGGACAGGGGTGGTTGCCATTCCGTCTGCGGCGTTAGTGCCACTTTACTTGCGCAAGTGGTCATCCTCAGTGACTCTAGTCAACGAAGTAGTAGCCTTGGGACTTTGGCTTGCGGTATTTATCACCGTAGCGGGGTTTCTACACAGTGTTGGAAACAATTATGGGGGTGATATTCGGAGTGCATGGATATCGACAGCTGTGCTGAGTGCTTTGGAATGGTTTGTCAAATCCCGAAGGCAATTCACGCATTGAAAATATCAACACCTAGAAGACTAATGATTACCGTGGGATGTAGGACTCTTTTCGCCAGCACCACAATAAAAGCCGCAGTTGACTTCAGGCGATCTGTATGACCGTTACGTGGTACAGTCGGAGTTTTGGTCAACCATTCGGCCCACTTGTCGGGCCTAGACAAATTGAATATTCCTATGCCTAGTGCAAACTAATTGAATGAGAGAAAGCTGAGACATATGAAACCTTAAAGTCATTCCCGGTTTCTACAAATTGAAATAAAAAGAACACATCACTCGCGGGACATCGTGTTAATAAGAAGTGTAGCTACCAAAGAGCAAAGAAAGAATGTTGTGAGCTTTTTGCAAAGCGAGGAACGATTTTTTTGGTTTGAAAAAAAGAAAGAAAAAAGCCAATACGTAAGAGGTCTGAAAATGTTGGGAGCAGTGAGAGTAGATCTTGGCTAGTTAGAGTTGAAGAGAAGTAAGTACTAGTAGATCTCATGCGGCTTTGCACACTATAAAAAGTGGGGCAGATTCGGAACGCACACCGGGACGATTCCGGGGTGATGTAGCTAGCTAGCTATCGTTTGTCCATTCAGTGGCAAAATCAGGAGAGACATTGGATCTGCTCCCTAACTCCTCACCAAGCATTTCAGTCCAATCCATAAGATCCTCGACCTATTATGATTAAACGCATTCGTGACCAGGAAGAGGAAACAATGGAGAGAGGCATTCCCAATCGGAAAACTCGCCGTCGGAAAATCGCGCTGGCATGCGAGCCTTGCCGCGAACGCAAATCTCGATGCGACGGCAACAAGCCTATATGTGGTTCTTGTACACGTCGGAGGCTTCCGACTGATCGGTGTATCTACATGGCAGAAAATGCGCGGTCGGCAAGCAGCAACGAGTTAAGAGTCTCCATTCAATCGTAAAGAGAGTGCTACTAACGGGATTGTTCCAGGTACATACGCGCCTTACACCATCGCATCCGGGAACTGGAGAGTGGCTCGGGACCTCGACGAGCTGAGCCCGAATCTGTAGAGCCACAAACTTCAGCTAGCAACGACGCGACAGGAACAATAGATGTTTGCGCTGCACGATTAGGCGATCTTGGATCGCTCATACCAGATGGCGAACACACGGTGCTGCAGAATAGGGAGTCACCGACACTTCCTGGATCGAATACGCAAACTGATGTTTCTGGAACTACTGATTCGCCGGGTAACATCACTGGAATGGGCACCATGATCAATATCAACGGCCAGGGCCAAGTTTCCGGCCAGAACTCAGAGTATTTCGGGAGTTCATCAGCAGCATCTCTAGCGTGTTTTCTCACTGGCAATCAAAGGCGACAGAGAGAGCATGCGTGGGCTTCACAAAAGATACCATCGTTTCAATCAGTCAGTAATAATCAGATCGGAAACTCTGGCATGGAGTCGTTCGCGCAAATGGAGGGACTTGTTTTACCCCCTCGGAACTTTGCCGACCATTTACTTGATTGCTTCTGGGAACGGGTGTTTTGTTTGTATCCCTTTTTTGATCGTCAAAGCTTCCAGCAAGCATACGAAAACCTCTGGGTCCCGGAGAATCATGCCAGCCACAAGCTCACTGAGATGAATGTTGGCTTAGGAGATCGATTCAACTCGGGCCAGAATTCAATCGTTTTCAATTGTGCACTGAACATTATATTTGCTCTGGGGTGTCAATTCTCGAACCTTCCTATACAAGACCGCGAACCCTTTACGACGTCCTTTTTCCTCCGAGCAAAAAGACACATTGGGCTCGATTTGGTGGATATTCACTCTATTGGGGTGGTACAGACTCTTCTTATTGTGGCATTGTTCTTGCAGAGCACTCCCTATCCCCATCGCTGCTGGAACTCGACTGGAATGGCCTGCCGCCTTGCACTTGGCCTGGGGTTGCATCAAACAAATCTGGAAGATTCCAAAGATCCTTTAGAGCAGGAAATTCATCGAAGAACTTGGCACGGCTGTGTCATTATGGATATGTACTGGGTCCCACATTTTTAAGGTGCATTTTTCACAGGCTAATTATTGCAGAACGGTCAGCATGGCATATGGACGGCCGACTATGACAAGCCATCTTGCAAGAGTCCCGTTGCCAGGGTCATTTGACTTGATATCGGGCACAGAGTCGGATTCCCCGTCCCTGATCGCTTTTTATACTTCTACGATACAGCTTTACACTATCTTAGATGTTATTCTCTCCGACGTTTACAAGGCTTGGGATGGTCGATCTAATGAATCCACATCGGAAGCGCAGCATGGCAGCCTTGATGTTATCATTCGACTCGAAGATCAACTGTCGGAATTTGAATCTTCTATTCCCTCATTCTTGAACTGGGCAATCAAATCTGCGCTACAACCCCAATCTGCGATGGAAGAAACGATAAGCCGGCAAAGAAACGTTCTTTACTCTCGGTGTGTATCTTTCGCAATTTTGCATTTCAAATGGCTTTTACTGATGACTTAGGTTTCTTTATCATAAGCTCCTTCTCTACCGGCCCATGCTCACACGGGTTTGTTTCGATGAACAACCTGACGAGACCCAATGCCGTGCGCCAACTTCTCATTCAGTTTTGCTGCGCAAATGGGCTGCAGGTTGTGTCCGGGCAGCAGTAGACCTTATTTCTCTGGTCTATGAGACATATGATTCCTCAACGACAGATACGTGGTGGTATAATGGCTTCTGTGAGTGTCGCTCTGATTTGTGGTATTTTATTCATCAATTCTCATACAAGCGTAGATACATCCACAGCGGCTATGATCCTGATCATGTCTTATTCGTGCTACCGAGCTACCGATATTGATTTACCGACAATTGACATCACATGGAAAAAGGCTGAAACGGTGTTGCAACATCTGGCTTCATTTAGTGTTTCTGGTCGAAATACGCTCAAGTTCCTCCAAGCAATGCGCAGTCGGTTTGTTTCTCATCTCAAGGTGCATTCACCTGCCACAGGGAATGGCAACGCGCCACCGAGGCAAGTGTCCGCGGAAACGGTCCAGGCGGATTTGTCTCAGCCGGTTTTTGATACATGGCATCCTTTAAACTGGGATGAAGGCCTGCCAACAAATGAATTAGGTTTCTTGGGCCCATTTGACATTAGCGACATGCAGAGTTGGTTCCCACAAGCTGGGGTATTATGATTCATCATCTTTTTCAATGAAACAAAATAGTTGGTCATGAAAGTGAATGCCATCCCTAGGACAGTGGTCATCTTATGTGGTTGCGTCCGTTGGGAATCCTATCAGCCACAGTGCGAGCTACGAAGCTGTCTCTAAGGAGATTCTCGGGGCTAAATAAAAGTAAAAAGCCTCCGGGCTCTTTAGAGGCGGCACGTGTACGACGGCCAATCTCCAACAGGTAGAAGCCACTGACCATTGAGTCCTTTCTAACACTTTTATCCGGGTATGACTTTGGAGGCAGATAACGAATACCTTCCCACTCGGTCACATGTGGGTGAGCTAGTGGTTTACCCAAGAAATATATAAAGGAACTTGGCCGTTTCGTAATGATCCCCTTTCACGACAACAATTCTCCGTGTCAAGTAGTCGCGAGAGTCAATTCTCTCCAAGCACCATAACTACATCACCAATCAGCATCCTCCAGCAATCACAGTAGAAGGGGTATGTACTAGTATTTGCTCTGCCGTTCATCCGTCCAGTGTATTTCGAATGAAATCTTGGATGCAAAACGATTCGACAGCGGAAACTGACTCTTCCAGGTATTTTTTCACCATGACTGCATCGGACTCCCGGGGCAGAATTGATTGCATATCGAGGTTTAGAGACATTTTTCGCGACCCATCAATGTCAAAAGTTCCGCCAACGAACTGTGTTTGAGTAATCAACTCGCCAAAGACCAAGTCGCTATGACCGTTTTCTTTCCAATCGATGACCCGGTTCTCGCTAAGCCACATAATTCCTCCACGTAAAATCTGATCCATTCTCAACTGCACCATATCCATGGTTGGTCCTAATCGATATGAGACTCTTAGGATTACTTTGACAGAGCCCAACATGTTTCTCCAGAGCGAATTCACCTCTTGCTGGTGAGACATTAACCAACCGAAATGTCTCAGTACATTATAAAAGTGTCAGACAGCTGACATGAGATCGGGAAAAAGAAAAGTTAGGTCATCATACCAATTCAAGAATTCTTTCCAGATCGTCTGAAAGACTTGGCTCCTAGTCACTAAGTCAGGACGTATGTTGGGAACTAGTTAATCAAAACTGCATATAGACTGACCAACCCCCAAGAGCCTCGAAGCCTTGACATAAATTTGCCGACGGGGCATTTCATCATGAAATAGTATATATTCACCCTATAGGATTCTCAGTGCATATATGTTTTGTTGCTTTTTAACCCCCAATTCTTGTCCCTCGCCGTTTCTTCTTTTTCCACTCGGAACGACTCCGAATTTAAAGCCCCCGGCCCACATGAGTGATGGGCATAGACGAGCGAATCATATGGTGCTTGGGAAAACCTCATCACTCCCGAAATTTCTACGTCAATAGTCATAGCCTGAGAATGAAAATCTCCCCCCGAGGATTACACAGCGTCATTCGGGCCCTCTGTGAGAAGGTGCAGCCAGTCCAACCTATCGAATGCGCTAGCCACCTGTGCCGGCCAATATGAGTATATTATGCTCGAGCCAGGTGTAAGCTGGATTATGCATACCCATTGTTACCTCCATTGAACGCCAACCTACCAAAAGAAATACTTTACATTGAAGTATTTCTTTTCTAATGTAGAAATGAAGTTAAATAAAGTACAATGAGTACGTGCTACTAATAGTACAGGATATATGACTAACTTGAGATTTTTGGAATGGGAATTCTGCGGCAACTATACAAAGTATGATTCTGGTGTCTGTCGAGGAATTGAACTAGACAAACTATCAGTCCTTTCATAGCTGTATGCTCTAGAGTTGTGCCACCTATGGAACCGCTTTATATGCTCCCGCAATACTACGCGAATTGTGGGTGCAGTTGAACATAAGATTCCAATATGAAGTTCCAGAGCGGATAGTATCCAAATTGGGGTTGCAAGCCATATTTCGTCGTAAGTGTAGAAAAGGGTAAAGAGGTAACTGGTTTTAACGGCCCCGCAAGCGCATATAAGCAGGCCAAGAAGAAACATCCCAAGGGCCCCCAGGCGCTGTTTCAGAGGTACATCTAACTGCCAAACCAATGGAATAGGAACTAACATGATCCATAAATCCAAGACTGTTGCGATGAGACTCCCAGTAAAAAGAATCGTTTCGCGGTTCGTACAGTGATATGGGTAATTGGGGTAGAATGAAGGGGGATTGAAATCATACGCCGCTTTGATTGGGCTATCAAATTTAGTATCGGGAACAAGGCATTTTTAGTGGAAAAAATGGCATGCGAACCTGCATCGAAATAATAGCGCAAAGATGTATGATACTGCTAGCCCAGCGGTGACGAATATTATGACGTAAATGATGCACCTGTATAACATGGTTTTTGTATGGGCAGCGAGGCGCAGATATAGTGCAAGAAATGATAGGCGGACAAGTGTTGACGCCAGGGAGAAAAAGGCAAAATCGACATTGCTAAGAACTTTTGCTGGTTTGAAATTCTGCGGTGGCAGATCCCATATATGTCTGTCGAGTAAGTATTTCCACTTGGAAAGCAAGACAACAATCGTGACCACCGTAGTCGGAACCTATGTCAAGTAATTAGAAACAACAGGTTTCGCAGATTGACATGAGAGAGGTTTGGCTTGCCATTGCGAGTATAATCAAATAATCCTCTGCAAAGAATCTTTGAGATATCTTGAGTTTGTCATACAAACGCAACCCCAGAGCAAATGATGCTAAAACGTAAAAACAAAGAACAATGATTGGCAAGCCCGGGCCTTTCGTCTCAGGGTGTGCGTAGCTTGGAGCTGGCCATCCAGCTATAACATCGGATGGGATTTCGATCATTTTGATCTTCTGGCCTATGCTTGCGGCATTGGAAAAAGCCCCCCAGGATATAAAGTTGAGGCAAGGAGGATGCTATCTTTAAGGTCCCAGAGGAAGCGTAGCGAGAGCCATTTGTGATATTTGCCTACGTGGTAGGTAGATAAAAAACCTTGAAGTTAAATAAAAAGTCTGAAAGTCTCGAATCAAAGGTTGCATTTGCAGCTCCAAATAACTACTCAGGGAGTGAATTGTCATCATTCCTGAGTCTATGACGCGGAGGCAGTGGTCGGCCATGGTCACCGTGAACTCTTCGCTTTCATGTCGGGTCTTATTGCTTGATATTGGCCCGGTCTCTGTACCAGAATAGCCAACTTTAATTGCACTTACTGTGTTTCGGCTAGATCCCGAGTTCGGCACCAGAAAAAACGGCGGTGACTGATTTGTATACGCACCGTCTCACATCCAGCAAGCTTTGGCCCCTGTTACCAGCTCCGCGGAAACGTTGTGTATCCCCAGCCATTGAGCAAGCCTCCAAGCCGTGGTTCAATTACCTGGCGCCCTTTGATATTTACTTTCAGAGATTTGGGAGGAAGCCTGATTTGCCTGTTGTGCCCCTGTTCAAGTTCCGAACACGAGGGAGAAAAAGAACTGGCGATGGCAACCGAAGCGTAAGCCCCCATGCGCATTTATATACATGTGGTAAACACAATGATCTGTGAGTATACACCTTGGATACTACCTTCTATTACCTGTCATCGGGCGTGTTCCAGGCTCGTGGTTGTTCAGGTTGGGCTCGGAAAGGATCCGGCGGGCTGTTAACTCGCATCTGATAAATGGACCAATTTTCCCCGATGGTCGGAACAGTCCGAACAGCCAATAGGATGAGTTGGTTGGGTTGCTGCCGTAGATATCTATCATTCGCGATAGAAGAGGCATATCGCTTTTGCTGCATTTCCAACTACTAATTCACTTGCACTTTGTCTTTGGTCACCCTATTTTTATTCTCCTCAACTATTCCTGTCATCCACTCACTATCCTTTTCTCCGTATGATACATATTAAAACTGCAGATTGGAAACAGGAGGGTTTAAGAAAATGGCTGCACTGAACGGAGCGAATATGATGGATCTTAGCGGCACCTGGGTGATGGTAAGTATATTTCATATTCCATGAACTAGCCTCATGTAAACAGTTATGCTTTAACAGGACAAAAATCTGTCGACCAACCTTGATGCGGTTCTGAGATTGGTAAGCTCTTAATACATGCCTTGATATAACGTACAAGACGCCTAAAGCACACCAGCAAGGAATCAGCTGGATCATAAGGAAGGCGATATCCGCATCAACCACTACCTTGAAGATTAGACAGGGATTGGATGAGGATGGCGATAGCGCATGCTGCGAACCAACCGGATGGATGGTGCTAGAGCCCGCACTGGTCAGAGGGCTAGAAGTCACACCAGAGAAACGCCATTTGAACTGGACAAAATTTGAGCACAACGACACCCTTTTCGGTCGCGTTGTTACTCGTAGCCATTACGTTCCCGGGCAGAGTACTTCGGATGGGCGAATAAGACCCCTCATTGGATCTTTTACGAAAGTAGTTGTCAAGCCAGAAGCTGAGTCTATATTGACAGAGGCAGTCGCGCTGCCACCTCAACTAGCCGGTGTTGACAGGATGGATAAAGCTTTCATTCATGATTCCATCTCCAGCGTGTACCACGGATGGGTAGCTGAGCAGGTATGCATACAAAATACCCCTAGATACTGGGAACTTGCTAACTGAGATATTAGGTCTGGGCAGTGGAAATGATAGGCAATGAATATTTTTTGACTCGCAGGATCGTGGCATGGAAGGGCTCTTATGCTGAGATTGCTCGTGTTTTCTATAGACCTGCATGATCGTCGCAGTGATTTGACATATGACTTTTTGGGAGATAGATAATTCGAGATACCAAAGCTCATTGTCTGCGTAGCAGGAGATGGATATCTGTAAATGCTTCAAAATGGTCCCACTGCGTATGATAAGCCCACCTCAAAATAGCTTGCTTCGGATGGGCCGGCAGTACTCCTGTTGCGGGACTAAATCCGATGTTCAAAGTTCGCTATCGGAATGATCCCGGGCCTGTCATATCCATCGCTATTAAGAGCCGTGGAGACCCATTAGTGCTCATTACGACTGTCGCCATGCTGGCTCTGCTTTTGACAACAATTACACTGTCCCTGGTCATTCACTTCCGCGACCACATATTTCTCAGCGCAATGAGTGAAAAAGCTTTGGCATGGCTTTCGTTCAAGGCTTCAGGATGGAGTCGCGTCCCGCCGACGAACAAGATTGATACTCATCACCATTGTGTCCCATCGTTCTACGCTAAGGGCACGTCAAACTGCTCTTTTGGGTCCCCGATATTTTGCTAATCTCCCCAGCAGCTGTTGAAGACCAGGGAGGTGATCCTAGTGGCTGGCCAACGCCTCACTGGAGTCCTGTCGCCTCGAAACTACTCATGCAGCGCGTTGGGGTACAGACTGCTGTGCTTTCCGTGACAGCTCCTGGGGCCTGCATTCTACCCGATCGCCAAGCACGAGCTCAGCTCGCGTGACAGCTGAATGAATACTCAGCAGATTTGCGAGACAAAGAGCCCGGACGCTTCGGCTTCTTTGTATCGCTGCCCAACATTCTCGACACCCAGGACGCTCTCGCCGAGATAGCCTATGGACTAGATACCTTGAAAGCCGACGGAGTCACTCTTTTCACTCGCTACGGCTCTTCAAATACATATCTGGGTCACCCAGATGTCGAGCCGATCTGGGCGGAGCTCAATAGACGACAATGCGTCGTCTTCATCCACCCGACGCACCCTGTCGATACCAACCCCGTCAACCCGAAGCTTCCGCAGCCTTCCATTGACTACCCCCACGAAACCACTCGTACGGCAATGGACATGATAACCAACGGCACTAGGCTCAAATACCCAGAATGCAAGGTCATACTTTCTCATGCAGGTGGCACTTTACCGTACATAATCTCGCGAGTGACCACACCAATGAAGAAAGCACCTAACTTCGCTGCCTCGCACCGTGTTGGTACGACCCATGACAAGGCAATTGATGCATTCCGCAGTTTCCACTTTGATCTGGCGTTGAGCTCGTCACCACAGGTTCTGGATATGCTGTTGAAGCTGGTTCCCCATGACCATATTCTGTATGGGAGTGATTTCCCGTATGCACCAATTACTGCGTACCCCGCATTTCTGGATGAGCTCGAGGTTTATGAGATGAATCCCGAATTGAGAAACAAGATCAATTATTGGAATGCGCTGAAGTTGTTTCCGCAGTTGGCAAGCCGAAGAGGGAGTGATTTGTGATATTCCTGTTGCACCCCTGGGAAAAATATCGTACAACTGAGTGTTAGAATGCCAGAGTCAACATGATTCATGATTTAAAAAGCATTCCCTGGTTTTAGCTGAGGAGTGCATAGTACCTTCTCTCATCGCAGTAGAGAGCAGGAAGAATAGTATCATAATTGCCACCTTTCCGAAAGCACAACGCATCGGCTTCAGCTGTCATCAGGATATTCAAGTTGTTTCTGATGGGGCAAATGATCACCGCAGACAAGGAAAGGCATCGCAGGGTATGCAAAGAGGTTTATCACGCCAGATGGTCGCGATCATCGCCAATTATTATTACGCGATCAGTAGGAATATCAAACTTCCAATTTACATTTTCGGTTGTCGTCCCGAACTGTCCAGAGCGTTTACTGCCCGCGATCCGGCATAATTCCGCGTATGTAGGGACTGCAGACGTCTGATTGGGCCAGGAAGGCCAGAAAGCGGCCAAATTCAAGCTTTGGGGTCCGTGTGCGCGAGGCCGGCTTGTCGCCCAATGAACATTAATCCAATCCCCAAAATATTTGAGGATCAATATGGGACCTATCCCGGTTGCTTGGACCCCTCAACGGTACGCATCCCTTGTGTGATATTCACCACAATTGCATTCTAGTCAGGCTGACTGTTTCGAATGAAGTATGGTTTCCGCGGAACCATGGCGCGTCGAGTTCAAATACACTCTAAGAAAAGATATGGGCATAGAAAGATGTCTCATAAAGATCGCGTATTTGGTCATTCATGATTTAAATTTTGATAATGTCTCCCATCACACCCCCAGTCAAGGTTTTCAAAGTTAAAGCTGCTTTTTCATCCTAGCGTTTCTATTGCTGTGGATTTTCGAAAAGATTTCTTGCATTTCCAAAGTAGATCTTATCGCGTAGCTCTGGGTCAAGCGGGAAATCGTCTAGAATTTGCTTGAAGCCAAGTGATTTGTCGGGAGACGCGTAAGGATAGTCAGAGCCTGCGAGATAATTTAGCAACTGAAAAACAATTGAATGTTGAAAGGGCATTACCATAAGTTAGATGATCATGGGGAATAACGTCAAGGACTAGTTTTAGTACGGCCTCGGAACTGGATAGGGCCAAGTCAAAGTAGAATGACCGGAAGTCTTCCATGATCTCTTCAGGGGATTTGCCATAAATGCGGGCGGTTGCAGCGGCTTCCTTCGACACGGTACAAATGCGCGTAATCAAAAAGGGCAGGGCACCTCCAGCGTGGGAAAGAACCACTTTGCAATTTGAATAATTTCTCTTCGTGTTGGTGATAATCATATCCACAGCAGTCCTCGTGGTCTCATGGGGATAATCAATGGCTGGCTGTGGTAGGAGAGGGTTGACCCGGGTCGTATCAGCGGGATGAGTGGGGTGAATGAATACCACGGCCTTTCTAGAATTCAATTCCTCCCAGATAGGCCCGAATTCAGGGCTGCCCAGGTAGTGGTTCCCAGAGCCGTATCTTGTGAACAAAGTCACACCTTCCGCCTTCAACACATCTAGGGCATATTTTATCTCCTCCAGTGCGCCATCTGTGTCAAAAAGGCAAGGCAACGATGCGAAAAAGCCCCATCTCTGTGGATCTTCATCACGCATAGATGCAGCAAACTCGTTGGCCTTGCGGGCTAGTTCTCTTCTTTTCTCGGTCGTTGTGCCGATGACTGCTCCGGGCGCGGTCAGCGACAAGATAGCCTTGGTTACACCAATCTTGTCCATGAACCCTTTGTCGCCCTCGATTGACCAGGAAGGTGTCGGCCAACCAGAAGGGTCACCTCCAGCATCACTGACAGCTGTGAAATTTTGTTCAGAATCATGTTCCTGTTGGGATGGGGTATGTGTTGATATACCTTGAGCATAAAATTCGGGGACGAAGTGGTGATGGGTATCGATGAGGGTCATTTTGAATTGCAATTTTGGTCATGGGTTTATAAATTTTTCGATGCTGGAGACAGTCGCAGACAACTCGAACTTATAAGTACCATCCACAGTGTCACTGATTCCTGGCGAGGTGATCCCCACAACAAATATGCCGAGTTTCCGGTTGCCGACATATCCGAAGATTAATCGTATAGAAGTGAACTTAGCTGGCCAGTTTGCGATCATCGCCATTTAGAGTTTCAATGACGCGTACGGCTATTTGGTCTGTGAATATATGTGCAATACATTGACCGCCAGACACAAATGGTGGGTAAGCTCGAGAATCATCCATGTGCCCGACTCTCCTTCATATCTGTTTGAGTAACCGTTTTCACCTGCAAATGCATTACGGTGCAGTGATCTCAATAGTAGATAGACTAAACCACGGTGGATCGTTGTGATGCGGGCCGACTGAATTATGCTAACGACGATTGGATCTCAATTCTAATTTAGTCCTTTAGGCGCTGAATTAAGTGGATAGCAGATATTCCTGGCGCCTTGCGAGCTTTGCGGCGTAATTGAATTCACAGTTCGCTGTGAACAAGTTCACTCGCGGTTAAGTACTTGAATTCCTTGGTGGCAGATTTCCCTCTTATCGTGAAGATTATTCGTCGGTAACTGACTAAACTTCCATCTGATACTTCGAGAATAACATGTAAATGCTTGTCAGCATAAGGATGGACTCCTCTACCCGGCTTGCGCACAACCTCGGTGTTCGGTATCTCGACAGAAATCTTGGGGCTATCGGTTGAATTCAAGTTCAGAACAAGCACATCCCTCCTCGGGGTGTTGAGGTTGGAACTTGGCTCCAAATATTGCCACCACTTGAAAGATAAGTTATCACCATCAGGGTCACAAGAAGCAGTGGCATCCAAAATTATCTTTTCCCCAGGCTCAACTATGTATTCCAGAATGTCTCGGGTCGAGCTCCCGTTCAAAATGGCGACTGGAGAATGATTGGCCCCTTCGAACTTGGATTGAACAGACCACTGCATTCGTGCCTTAAAGCCGTTTTGAAATGCAGTACGCCATCTCCACACAGTGACTTGCGAACCCATGATTGTGTTTCCAGAATCACCAAAAATGGTATCGATGCTATCAGCGAAATGACCCTCACCCCAAGCAACTGGCCCATATCGGCCTCCCCAAGAGCCCCATTCTGGGTGTTCGGGGTCTGATAGACCGTTTGGGATCATGTAGAGAAGCGATGGAGAGTCACCTTAAATAATTAGTAACGGATCGCAAAATCAGGAGAATATGTATCTCACCCTCGATAATAAACTCTCCGTCGGGATACTGAGCTCCCAAGGGCCCAACACTTTGAATGTTCTTTCGAATCCAAGATTTTGAGATCACTTCTTTGTTCGCATTATTGGGGAAGTGATAATAATCATCACCGGATATCCCTCCCCATGCAGCATTCGCATATCGGTTAAAGTCATGCACGCTCGCAATATAGAACAATTTAGGCCAGTTTCGTCGGATGTAAGGCCCACTGTTATCTTGGTCGGAGATCGAGTAAACGCGTAATTTCGCAACGAAATCATCCACTTTCTCGGCTGGCCGAGTGGCGTTGACATGCCAAAGCGCCTGGGCGAGTGTATTCGAACCACCCCAAATAGGGATCCACAGTGGCTCCTCTGACTTGTCCACCGCCGCGACAAGAAGTTCTGAGCCTTCGCTGTTCTGGTTCTCTCCCACACCATCCATCCCATACTTCGTTGAGCCTGACTTGATCACACTAAGCAAATAATCTGGCTCCGGCCACCCCAATGCATGCTTCTTGAGGTTTTGGATCGACTTGGCATAGCCACCGACGACTTCTCGCATCTGGTCGGGGCGAGTTGTGTCATTGAGCCACCAACTCGTGGTGGCCACTAGGCCTTCGATTTGGAACTCATTCGCATATACAAGTAACCGGACCAATGACTGTGCATCGTCTGGCTCATTTGCTATGTCGCTTAGCAGGAACAGACGCCGCGGGTGAGATTCCTTCAGAGCGCAGCTTGAAAGAGCGGAGGTGATGGACAAAGTGGCACAGAATGCAAGAAGCAATGGTAGTAAGCTTCGAACCCCAGCCATGGTGATATGAGTGAGGGGATATCGGTAGTAGCGGGAGGCTAAATGAGGAGTAGGATGTCACTAAATACGCCGTGAGGGCTCTAGCTGGATTTCGTGACTGAATCAAGAAAGGGTGGCTCAAGATGCCTATTTGGGGCGTGGGGGCAACAAGCCCGCCGATGCCAAGTTACTCCCCGTTTATAAGACCAAAAGCTGTGGGCTATGCGATTTCTTCACTTTCAATTACGCCTCTATTCGAATCTCTTGAATATTTCATCACCATGCCCTCTCTCGTGATTATTACCATTCAATCGGCAGTCTTGAAAGCTGCCGCCAACCTCACGGCTCAGGCTCTATCGCGATGGGGAGCAGAAGCGGCACCAGGAATCGATTGGGCTCGAGCTTTTGAATTCGCCATATTTGGCTTGGTTTCTGCTCCTTTGGTTTCGCTTTGGCAACGCGCTTTGGAAGAAACTTTCCCAACTCAGAATGGGTCAGGAAGCCCCCACGCACCCTCCGCGCAGAGGACCAAACACCAGCGTCAAATTAATTGGTTCCATGTTATTTTGAAGTTGTTGATCGACCAAACCATCGGGTTATGTTTCACGAACATCATTTTTATCACTTGCACCACGGGAGCGAGACTTCAAAGCACAAGCCTCCTTTTACACGAAATCCAGACCAGGATATTCGGCATTCTGAAAGCTGGGTGGAGAATCTGGCCAGTCGTTTCTCTTGCCAACTTTCTTTGGGTTCCCTGGCAATGGAGAGTCGTTGTGACATCTGTTGTTGGATTTGGCTGGAATATTGTCCTCAGTTTTCTTTCGAAATAAATGGTGACTAAATACAACGACCGATGAAATGCTGCAGCTACCAGCAGTCGTTATAGTATAACATCCGTTATTTTTTTTCGAGCTTATCAGTCGTGCACATCAGCCTGCTTCCGATTTGAACAAAGAAAGAGCCTATTCTACAAATTCCTCTTGGCACTCGAGAAAAAGGCCTAAGAAACTCAAAATAGACATATAAGCGCCAATTTAGTGGCAGGATCCGACTGGCAGTTTGTGGCTCGCGTTTCCTTTTCTGACGACTGTTCCCCCCACCGTATTGGCTCCTTCGCTCGGCGCTTTTTCTTCCCCGTGGGGTTAGAGTTTGCGATGCATATTTAAACCTACTTGCAATAATTCAAAACGCAGGCTTCATCCCCCCATTGACCTTTCAGCATTTCACTCGTGAAGCGATCATTTTCATCATGTTGTCTACTCTGAAACAAATACCATTGTACCAAGACCTAAATTGGCGGCTGGTCTTCATTGGCCTCACAGCGTCATTAGGTGCCATGGGATTTGGCTTCGATAACGGCTGGTGGGGCGGAGCCTTGGGTCTGTCAGAGTTCCAGCACAAATATGGAGCTTACAATGCGGATCTTGATCAATGGGCCATTCCATCTGATAAGACATCCGTTGGAACTGGAACCGGTTCCGCTGGTATCATTCTTGGTTGTATCATGGCGCCAATTATCACTTCACGATTTGGTCGAAAAATGGGATTCATGGCCTTGTCATGTCTGATGATCGTCGGTGTTATCTTGGAATCCAGTGCGGTCACTTCCTTCTGGCAGTTAGCTGTTGGGAGAATCGTTGTATATTCTGGTATTGGATTGGCCTCAAATGTTGTTCCAACATACTTATCAGAATGCTCTCCTCAACGTGTTCGAGGTTAGTATTTTTATGGAATACCCTTCATGGGAATACACATTAATCGTCTCATGTTATAGGCGCATTTCTTTCGCTTTATTCATTCTTCACATCATTTGGTGTCTTCATGGCAACGCTTGTCGTTTATCTCTGCCGCAACAGAAGTGATAGCTCTCAGTACCTGTAAGGTTCACTTGGAAAGCTTTGTTCATATTCAACTTCTTGCAACTGACTGAATCTGCTATTCTACAAGCATCGTGATCTGCTGCCAGCTATTTGTCCCGGTTGGGTATCTGCTAGCCTACCCATTTCTCCCGGAGTCACCTCGATACCTCATCTACCGAGGCAAATTTGCTGAGGCAGAAGAAGTCATGAAAAAATTATATAACCACCCAGAGGCTATCCCGCAAGAGATTGAAATGCTCCGCATTCAAATCGAAGAACAACGTGAGTTGCATAAAGCAACGACTGTCCTAGATTGTTTCAAAGGAACAAACTTCCGACGAACTGTTGCTGCGATGGGTGTTCAAATTCTCCAACAAGCACAGGGTGTCTCATTTATCCAAAATTTCATTGTGACATTCATGCAGCAGATGGGATTTCCAGATCCCCTCAAGACTAATGTTCTCGTCACTGGGTGCTCTTTTGTTTGCCATTTTATTACTTTCATCACTTTTGACAAACTTGGTCGGCGCAATTCACTCTTTCTCGGCTCTGTCGGACTTGCTGTTACAATGCTGGGCACAGGAGGTGCTATTGAATCGAGTTCCACGGTTGCGAATCTGTCTTTGGAAGCAAAGAATGCATGCGCTGCCTTGCTTATTCTTTGGTATTGTATCTATGGCTTCACATGGGGTCCCGGATGCTGGATCATTACTGGTGAGATCGGAACCGGTCAGCTTCGGGAGCGTACTGTGTTCCTTGCGTCTATGGGTAGCTTTCTGACATCGGTTCCGATAAACTTCGTCAATCCATATGTACAGAGCGCGATTGGTGGAAGGGTTACATTTATTTACGGTACTTTCTCGGTGGTCTCGTTATTCTTCGTGTGGCTCTGTGTTCCGGAGACTAGTCGAAGATCATTGGAAGAGCTGGACGAGATGTTCCAGGAGAAGGTTCCTACATGGAAGTTTGAAGAATACATATGCACCGGTATCGGTGCTGAAATCACGAAATTGGAGCATGGTGGGCTGTCTAAACATGTTGAGCATTCCTGAGATAGCTAGGATGGATGTTTCGGGACGATGATAGAGTAATGTCAGGACATGATGATTAGTCCACGACCACTAGACCTCTCTCTTACTTGAAAATTTGGGTCTGCCCTTTTTCTGCAAAAAATGTGTTGCTCAAGTTTCGGCGCTATGTATTAGTATGCCGAAACGTTTTGCAATCAACATCTCTCGTAGAAGATATAAATAGCTCTCTCTTTCATCCTACTCACATGAGCGAGTTTCTGTTGGTAGAAAGCTCATGAGATCCATAAGGCTTGGCAGAAGAATCTAGCTCGTTAATGGGGCGTGAGTCGGCTTGGTGGAAGGCCGTTCTCTGCCTCGGAGCCTGCTGAAATGTCCCCGATCTCTGCTTCATCCATGAGTCTCGCCTTCCCCACCAGAACCCCACACCAAGCATTAATATCGCTATAAGGCCCAGGGGAACACCAACGCCAGCTCCGATTGCGACTTTCTCAGATGATGATGATTCCTGTTTAGGGTTTGTTATCGCGCTTGCGGTGGTGGTCGAAGTTGCGGTGGGCGAGTTGAAGGTAATGAGGGTGGAATTAAGAGTGAAAGTACTGTCTCCATCGCAGCAGTCTGTTGAGCTGCCACAGCAATATGTGTTGCCTGAACTGCCGCGACAAAGAACCAGCCGGCTGTGCATCGTGTCTGTTCCTCCTGCCTTGAATTACATGAGAATCAATACTAGATTTGAGATTTGATATGGCCGAGGTTCACATGGGGCTCGTCGGGGAGGGGAAAGCAGGCATTCCAAATGAGCAGTGACACTCACCTTTGCACCGCATATATCTTTGTTCAAGCAATTTGGACTATCCCAAGTCTTGTCAGTGCAATAGCCTCGCCAATATGAATCGTCACGATTCCATTGGCATAGACCATTCTCTAGACATGTATCCGGGTACGTGTCATTCAGTCTGCAGCACATAGAATTTACATTGTCGAAGCCAATGCATGGCAGAAACTTTTCAGTGGCCGTTGCTTTACCATCAGGAGCATAGCAGGTAGCCGAAGAGAACGCGAGGTGTGAAAAAAGAAGAAACGCCCCGGTGGTGTATAGGAAACCGGCGGACATCATTGCAGCTAAGCTCCTACTTGCTAGTTGTGGTTCATCAAGGACATTGGAAGCATCACGCCGTTCACGCGACCGGATGACTTAAAGTAAATAGGGCTCAAAAAATTTTAAGGGGTCCAGTGAAGAAAGGAGCCTGGACGGGGCACACCCCGGTGGAGTATTGCGGCTGATAGGCGGGGGTAGGGCTCCCCCCACTTATGCACCTTTGAAGAAGTCAGGGCTCTTATTTGCTGTCTCATACTTGGCAGTTGATTTGTACGACAGACAAACAAGGCTCGCGATGAAGATCATTTCATACAATCCCCGTGCGTTTTCCAGCCCCAATTTTGTGTTTCAACCACGAGATTTTGGTAGAAGCAATAAATTTCAAAACCCATAGCCTTAGCGTGCAATGCCCTTTACCCAGGATAGGAGGTAATATCCAGGAACTGCTAAGAAGAGGATACTCTGCGCTTTTTGAGAGCCAAAAGCACAACAACCAAGGCGTACCCTATTCCGATAATTCCAGCTACCACGCTGTAAGCAATCACTGCGCCAACGGGAGCAATGGAAAGGCCGACACCTGTCAGGCGAAAACCTAGTCCAGCATTAATAATACCAAGAACTATGAGACAACGACCAAGCCATCGATGAATGTAAGCAAATAAACTTTTGCCCCCAGTTTTTTGGAAATACCTGTGTTGAATAAAGCCCATCGCGGGCTGGAAAAGGATAAGGCATGGGACAGTCACCATTCCGATAATTGGATGATACATTCGTATGAAACCGAGGCTTCTTGCCATTGAGATTCCAATTCCAAAACCGGCAATGGCCAAAGCAAGAGTAAAAAGCTGAAACGAAGCATGGACGTAGACAATCTTCGAATTCGGGATAACCCGAAGCATGAGAGCAAAGGAAGGGAAAAATATAACGAAAACTAGTATCATGATAATGGCATGGGCCTTCCTGCGTTTTTCAACCGATCCAGTACTAATGGTCGAGATTGGATGCGATGAACTGGAGGAGTTGATATTGGTCGAGGTTAGAAACGGATTGTCAGATGAACCACCGGTCGCTTTTTGGAGGTCTATTTCTGCAATCCCCACTGCGTCATGTATTGGGATAGACGCTGCTAAGCTGTTTGTCTTGAGTGGGCTCCCGTATTTCACTGCCCAAATCCATGTACTTGAGGAGCTGCTCAGATCTTCACTTCCGCCAGGCCAGGTGATACAGCTATCACATCGGATGTTTGCAGTCATAACTCCATTGCTGATCCCACTGCCATTCAAGATTGAGAATTGAGCTTTGGAGTTATATAGTGGCATGACATGCTCCATGCCTAGCCTTGGGGAGACGGTAACATTTTTGCCGTCGCTAGATGCATAGACAATGAATATATTTGCCCCTTGCATTCGGGAGCCCTGACCCCAAGCAAACCACTCAACCTCGTTCGTGGACTTCAGTTGAAGAAACATCGGCCCAGAGCTTGAGGACTCGGTGGCTCGGGGTACATTGACAGTATAGGTGATTCCATTTTGTCCGGGTGGCACAAACGTTTGTAACTGGGCAAAGGTAAAAATTACTGTAAAGAAACTGAAATAAATATATTTATTTGCCATTGCATAGCAAGAATCGTGTGAACTGCTGGGCCTCAATAAAGACTTGAAATATGGGGGCTTGAGGTGAAGGCTCGGGAAATGTCCTCTTGCCCGATATATATCGGGACCTGCGCTCTTTCATCAAATTTCCAAATCCTATAGTATAGAAGTCCTATACTATAAAACGTAGTATGTCTCACGATACCCATCTTAATTCAAAGCCACTTCAGCCAATTTACAAGCATTCTATGATCTAGAGCTGCCAGAATTACGAAAATACTCAAGTCTAGGGATCATGACTTGTTGAACAGTTCCCGAAGATGGCAGTTCGAGGAACCGTCGATCAATTTCCCAGAATTTATTATCATCTGTGCGGCTGAATAGCTCATTGAGTACCACAGGATAGGACTGCGAAGCTTACCAATAAGCTTTACCATTTGGTAATGTCACGGTCTAGGCGTTCTTTGTACTAATTTCTCATCCAGAGCTTATTTCCAATTACGTATTAGTCATCTGCCCTGCACTCAAAATGAACAACCATGATTGGTTGACTAACTTTGTCGAAAGGTTATTCTGAACAATTGGCCGGCATGGGGCTGTGTAGTATGGTGGTTATAATAAAAGCCACATGACCATCCTTTCGTGGTTAATTGAATGCGATAACGAACCGCATTCTCTAATTCCAGTAACCAACTACCTAAGCCACTGAAGCCAGTCAGCCAGCTAAGCCTTTTTGCATTGGTCATGCCGTGGCTATGCTAAAGCTTCTAAATATTCATCATCAAGCCATGGGGTTATCAAGATACTTCATGTACAGTTATAAATGAAATTAGATAAAGGAGACCATATCCATCTGCTGATTCCTTAGAATTGAACTCTGGGGTTTCTACGCAGATCTTCACCTTCCTGATTTTCCCCTCCAATCAAGTGGCTATGATGATGAAGGTGTCTTTGTGCACCTTGGCTCTGTTATGCCTCCCTCTTGTCGGTGCCCAGAATGGAGGAGGTGCAAATGACTCTAGAGATACGTCTACAGCCGCTGCGAGCTCAACAGATAGCGGTTCAGGTCCAAGTACTACGCAATCAGTTGACGTCGGTGAAGATGGATTTATCTTTAATCCTGACACTATCCACGTCCCTGCAGGAGGCGTGGTTGAGTTTCATTTCTATCCAGGCGATCACTCAGTTGTCCAGGCCGCTTTTGATAACCCATGCCATCCAATGAGCGACACTAGCTTCTTTAGTGGATCTATACCGGCCACTAATACTAGAAAGGTAATTTCATGACTCTCGCTTTAGGATTGTATAACCTTCTGACTTTTCAGCCTGTCTGGTCGTTGACCGTCAATGATACAAATCCGATATGGTTCTACTGTGGTCAAGTTGGACACTGTCAAGCCGGCATGGTTGGCGTGATTAACCCATCGTAAGTATACCACACCCACAGCCCCAAATGCAAGGAAATACTAACTATTTCTATCCTCAACACCAGTGGGCCAGATACGCTTGATGCATTCAAATCGGCAGCTTCTAGTGCTAATGGCCAGAGTGTGCCAGCCACCGCCCAAGGTGGCATTTTGGGTACACCACCTTCCGGCCAGACCACTATGACCTCTAGCAGCAATACCGCCACAAGCAGCAGTATGGCTACCATCAGCACCACGTCTACTGCAAGCGGCACACAGACCACCACTGCAGGTGGCTCTGGCCCTAGCGCTACTAATACAGCAGAAAGCTTGCGCATTTCAGTCGATCTCAGTGTCTTATCTATTCTCACGTTAACAGTGGCAATGTTTTTGGTATAGGTTCTGTTTCATTATCGTTGATGGGGTGCTGGGATCTGTGAAAATCGGTGACGGAGGAATGCGATGAACAGAAAAAGGTACACATGCAAGTTTTTGATATGACTGCTGGTGATTGGTCGCTGCCTCCATAATCTTATTCTAATGGAGATATTGGAGGCTTCTGTTTTGAATTTTTTTGCAAGCACAAATGTTCGTTAGTACAGTAAAATTCGGCTAGTCGTTCATTCTTGAATCTAAAAAATCATTATTCTGTATTCTACATTTTGTTATCTTCGGAATGATTTCAAAAACCGCAAAATTCGAAGGCAGGAATAAAATGGCTTGGTCAACATATACAAATCTCTCTTTGAATGACAGTTTATAGTTTAATAAAAGATAGTAGGCCTCAGTTGATTGGGATCAGCTAATCGACTGTCTGATTTATGCTTGAATTTGGATATACCTACATCACTTCATTATCGCTTCTAAGCAAGTCCCACTGACCAGTGGGTGGGCAGTCTCCGAAGATGATTACGACACTGCTATAATACAAGAGGAAAGGCGCTCTTATGGATATTGAATGGATATTAGAGCAAGTCTTTGTTACGGAAATAACATTAGGGGAAATGGCCGCTAAGCTGAAAGAAGTTCCATGCGCTGTAATGCCTGGTTGGCTACCAGCCGTAATTGGTCTATCTCAAAGTACACAATTGTATTAGGAGATGTATTGCGCATCGGATCGGGTAAAAGATGGGAGCCAAACATTTCTCGGCGAGATATTGCAAGTCGTTGGGAAATTGGAGACTGAGACTGAGAAGGAATTGGAAAAATATCCTAAAAGCAGTTAGTGGGTCAGGGCAAAAAGAAAAGAGAGATCTTCAACGAACTTCTCGTTGACGACACACTGGCATGCCGTTTCTGTCACGAACATAAAGCTCAACAAAACCACTCACAGCTCTTGTATGACGGTCAAGTTGCCATTTGAGTAGTACATCAGCGCCGATAGCCCCATCACCACCGACGAGCAAAAGATCCACGTCATCCATCAAATTATCCCATGATTCTCTCCAGCCAGACTCCATTACAAAGGATGGAAGAGGATCGTCGTTCGTCCGGAGAAAAAGGTCTGGTTCTTTTTGAGAACCACGATAGGGGCCCGACCGGAATGTAAGGGCTATAATGACTTAGCAAAAAATCAATCAAACAAGGGAAGAGTAGCTTACTTGTGCCTACGCGTGGTTTAATTTGGTTTCGCTCATAACTCGTCAAATCTCCAGTATCTCGTAAAGCAGTATCAGTCACATCCCACCAACTTTGAACACAATCTTGTAACTCTGTTGGCATAATTTTGATTTGTAGGACACGAGCTAGAGCATTGTAAGTTTTACTATGATACCTAGCATTAGCAGGACTATAGAAGTATTTGCATTGTGGCATTGTTCATACCGTGTTGAATATCCATCGCCGGTTTCGTTAATCGAGTCCACTGTCTTTTCCCCCCAGGGGGAGGCCAAATCTTTGAAAACCAAAACTTGGGAATTCTTTGCGCGTTGGATTGCATCGCAGACGTGATGCTCGAAGTCAGACTGGGTTTTAAACTGCTTCGCACAAGTCATATAGCTCGTATTCGTAATCAGCGAAGGAATCTAAAAGTTGGGAGAAGAGAAGAAAGCAAATTGAGGGGGTTGTCAATATTGTTTTCTCTATCTAGTCAAGGCACGAAGTATGGCAGGTGCAATCGTAAATAGAGGGGTCGATGACGTCTGTGATATTACGGTTAGACTCACCCTACTAGCCAGTCTCCAACACTTTGCGTAATAAAATACCAGCCTAACAAATGCAATAACAAAAATGCAATAAAGTCTATAAAAACGCTATTCGAGAGATGATTAGGGAAATTAGAGCAGCCCAGTCGCACCGTCTTCAACATATCGCACCGACGACAGCACCGCAGCGACGCCCCCGCGACGTCGCGGCGACGTCGCCGCGACAACCCAGCGATATCCCAGCGATACCCCACAATGCTACAGCGATACCCATACAGCGTCGCCGCGATCCAGCAGGGACGTGCTGGAGATGGTGTGGTCTAGGTAGACCGCCGTATCGTAAAATATCATGAGCTATTGATGCTATAAGTTAGGTATTGATGGTATCTATCGTCTTCAAAGTTTGAATTCAGATTGAGTTGGACCTGGCTATGCTATAGGACGATTAAGATAGACAAATTATACGTCAATGCTTAGCTCGGGCTGTTCGAATTGTAGTAGCTCTGCATGTTCAGCTTCAAGCTCAGCAAATCTTTGCTCCAGGTTGCCTGGAATTCTGGCCGAAAATCCAGCAGTTACCAAATCAGACAACTATCCATCACTCTTGGTGAAAACTCTCCTAATATCAGTTTTGTCCTTGCTAAAAGCGGCATCGACTTGACGGTATTCTTCAGCATTGGCAGTTCTGACCTGGGTGGTCTTGCTGATGACTCCATAGATTTTCGCGATCATTTTGACTGGGGGATTTTGGTTCTCAGACTTTGGCAATGGTTGCTGGGGAAGTTGGCTGCGGGGACCCAACGACAAGTTTTGCCGGCGTGATGAGCGTCTTGTTAAACGGGGCCTATATCTAGCTTGGTATAAGGAGCATCGTACAACTTCGCCACCCTAATGGCAGTTTGTACAGGCTGTTAAGATTGAGCCTGGTGGCGGAATTATGCAGAGGCCAAATGGCCCACATTTGCGGTCACAGTTGGTGCACTCCCTATCTGGCACATGCCCTGCAATGAACAGGAGCGCGGCTTCGATGTTTGAAGTTCTTGTGCATTTCCCTGTTCTGGATTTGATATGTTCGACACCATAACAACTCCTTCCCATGAGGACCCGGCAGAATAGTGCTGATGAGGGTCTTCCGCGCCATCATTTCCACTCCTTGGTTTAGGGATTGTCGAAGTGATTCTAATCGGAGTTCACTGTTCGGGAAATTCGACATTCAGCTCGTCGTTCTCGTCAAGATCCCACACGCGGAGTTTCAAGAAGGCATAATAAACATTTGCGGTCTCCGAAGGAATCGAATGGTGGATCTGAATTTGTGGATCAGCTAGACTCGGGATTTCTTCGCTTGTTCTGAACTCCCTGGACTCTGGGTGCCAATGACAATAATAGAGAGGAAACACCGGCAAGGTAGGGCTTGACATAGACTGAAGAAGATGCCAGTTTTGAAGAAGTTCCGTTGATTGCATTCGCATTTGCACACGAAATCGCTGGTAACCTCTCAGAGCACAGAATTTTCGAGCAGACGACTGCTGATCTTGCTTGAGGCCGATCATTCGCGAATCGATCAAACCCATCCCGTATCCATGTGGCTCGATGCTGCATGACCATCGGGCCTGTAGGCCTGCTTCCCTGGGATTGATCAACAGGGCTCACCCGAATCTCGCTCAAACCAAGGTGTAAGTAAATGGAATAGATATAATGTAACAACGAACGGTACTTACTATCCAGGTGTTGCAGTTGACTGCGGTATGTGGTTTTCACGTAAGTCAGCAGGCTGAAAGGCCACCAAAGGCGGATTTTGATCTTCAGCCGTCTCGTTTCCTCGGGGAGAAGCTGAACTCGAGACTTCTTCGTGTTTAAAAGTAGAAGATGCTGCTTAATCTCTTGACGTGTCAGACACACTGACGGTGCGCAGGCGAGACAGCTATCACCATCCACAAGAAGACAAAATCTAGCACTGCTTAGTGCTACGAATCCACGTTTTATGCTTGACATGAAGCTGAGACCGGTGCGTGCAGCTCGGATTGAGAGGACTGGACGAAGGTTAGAGCTGATCTTCGACTGAACTTGAACAAGATAACTGGAAAGAGGAGGAGAGAAGATCCTTTTGTAAAGCCAGGATTGCCAGCTTCAGCTCCTTCCTCACTAGCCTCCCAAGCTGTTGGTGTCGGTGCCTATAACAAGGCAGGTACCTGCATTCTGGCAGGTGCGAAGCAGATGACCAGTCGTACACTAACTAACTACCTCGTCGGGATGCTGCCAGGCCCAAAACTACGGATGACTTAGGTGGAAGACAATGGTGCTCAAGGCACCACATACTCCCGTGTACTTAGTTGAAAATTGTTAGATCAGCACAAACTTCGCTGCTGGAGAAGGGCACCATAACTCAGGCTCACGGTAAAGATACATTGTTCTCAGTAAGTAGCAGGCAGGAAAGAATTATTTACTACTGATAGAAGCAGGAAATGAGACCAGTGCCAGTGACTGGCGAACTGAATAGTTGCTGTTGTAGTTGAATATACTGAGGAAAAAAGATGAGAAATGGCCAGGGGGAGGACGTTGGAAGATGCTGGATACCACCTTAGTACCTTACTATGGCACCAGCCAAAATAGATGCACGTACCAAAATAGATGCAGTTGCCTGTTGCTCCTGCCCAGGATAATAATGCCAGGTGGAATCATAACAAGACCTTCTTTCCCCCCCTCTCTCCATCTCCTCTTTTGTTATCTTCTGATGGGTGCACATCAGGAACCAGAATTGACGACCCAATACCGAATGACCGATGGGATTTGCAGCTTTTTCAACGCAAGACCTTTATGATATGAACCTTCAAATCCATCCTTCATGTGAAAACCAACCTTTCTGTAAATCCATGATCCTGCTGGCAACAAAACATGCATTCTCTGCTCGGTGGAAGAGCGAACTCTCCTAAAACCGGTAGGAGGGACATCTTTCGTCAATCCACAGTATGTGGACTTCATCGTCGTTCTCCTCAACGAGTTAGCGGCCTGCAAAAGGAGGCAATCCGTCTGAAGCCGACATTCCGGAAGATAGAACTGCGGTCCTTTCATACTACAACCAAGAGCGCAGGATCTAGCCGGGTTGTTTCGGCACTTGGGTTTCAGAAATATTGCTGTGAGAAGCGTTGACTCCGAACAAAAATCGGCGGCATATATCGTTATTCTTTCAACAAAGCGACCTGCACTTTTCCGCCAATCATGCATAACACCTATGCTTTAAGTGCAAGATTCAAAAGCCCAGACTGGGCTCTGAGGTGGTACAAGAGTGAAAACGCCAGCAATTATGATTCCACTAGAACACTCCGCAGAATCAAGAAAAAAGGCCCAGCTAGTAGTCGATCGGTTTTCGGGAACCGGTTATTCTCGCACACAAGTCAAGGAGCCTTCCGGTATACTCATCCAGTTCGGTAAAGCATCTAGCAACAGAGTGAAGCAGAGCGGCCATCCAGCGGGCACGGCAGACAGTCGGAGGAGGCCAAGTTCAGCTTCCCCGATTGTCGCTTCGATGTGAGCTTTAAAGAGACCGGTCTCCGGAATGAGCTCAGGGAGGGCGTGTCCAAACTGTGTATTGGACTAGCATTTGACTTACAGTGGGACTGCAAGATCAACCGTGTCGCTTCAACCTCATAACCGCGAACACCGACATGGTTGCCTTCAATGAGGACCGAGATTCTGCAATCCGGCACTTTTTGCACCCGCCAGCTACCTCCAGTTCAAGATGATCACACATTTGAGGACTATCATAGCTCAAATCTCGATCCAGATCCATTTGAAACCGGCGACACCTTTTATGCGGCACTGGCTATCACAGTCCAGTCGGTACACATTGAGATGGAACAGGATTTCCAACTTCCCGCTCCGGGGGCGATCAATGAGTGCCGAGATACAAAATTCTTCCCGAACACCATCTACAGAGGAACCCTGGCCATGGGTTGAAGAAGTCGCCAAATGGAAAAGCTGTGCGGCCACGGGATCCTTTTCTCGCATACCTCGAATGGACAATGAGCCTCCAGAAACTACAACACTTGCGACAGAAGGTCCAATACCTCCCAAAATTACCACATCCTCCACGAGGCCTCCAGCTAAGGCCCCAATGTGGAGAGGTGTTGGTTTCATCTTCCTTGGTTGGGTTTCAGGGAAGGATTTCCCTGATAACGTCAATATTGTGGGGTTTCAAAAACCTATAGAAGATCTTGCAGGCGGGTTCATTCTCACCAAAACTGCAGATGTTACTTTTGGAAGCCGAGCTATGCCTAGCGTGCCTCAAAGAAATGCCATCCAGAGTCTGATGTTCGGTCATGACGGGCTGGGAGTACCAAAGGAAAACACCCTGCAGCGTCTACTTCTGGCACGTGTGAACCACATCGATGAGCTTTTTGACATGGATACTCCAGCCGATCCGAATGTGGAGGGATTTCTAGTCAGGCTTGGAAATAAACGCAATGAGCCCCAGAAAAAGCCATTTGAGCTGCTTTGGATCCCCGCGTGAAGTTGCTAATTCTGATCACTGGTCCTCCCGGAACCGGCAAAACACCTGCTTCGACTTCAGTCATTGACTATTGTTCCAAAACATTATTCGATTTTCGCACTAAACGCTTCAAGTCCAGGATTGGATAATTTCGCATCGAGATTTAGCGATGAAAAAGAGTACAGGGGCAAGTACCATCTGTTCAAGGAGCTGGAAAAGACACGAGATACGCCCAGGCAAGATGATGAACCTCTCCCAGCTCCTGAGGATGATGCTCTGGGGGGTTTTCAAGCAGGATTTCCAAAATTCGAGAATCCTGAGATCACCTTCCAGCTTCTAAGGAAGCTGAGAGCATGTCTAGTTGGTAATGGGAATTGTCTTGACTATTTCTCTCTGGGGAAACATATTGTCAAGCGTTGGAGAGAGTTTGTTTTCTCAACCGGATCTGCCGACCACAGAGAAACGGATTGACTTCTTCTTGACTCGAACACAATTCTTGATGAGCACAGCGGGCAGTATTGAAATGGAAAGTCTACCGCAGTGAATATTTCAACGATCTCTGCTCCACATCGAGAACAGCAGATGGAGTTCCGGGGAGCGTGGAAAGAGCTTCAATCTTTTTCACCGGCAAAAACAAAAATCGGTGTTCTGTATAGCCGCAACATCCGGCCTTCATATTCTCCGCCAACGTTTATAAGTCCTGTTCGAAGAGGCTTCCCAAATTGCAGAGCCCACATGCCTGGTTCCGATGGCGTCTCACTCTAAATGCCTCGAAAGAATCATTATGAGTGGCGACAAAGCTCATCTGTCGTCAATTTCTATATCAGAGCGCGAGAACGAATGCCACGGACCAGAAGCTATGTCGTTATTAGAAAGGATGATTGTCACTGGACTTCGGGATATTCAGCTTCTGGAACAATACCGTATGGCCCCTGGAATCGACAAGTTCGTAAGCGATCAATTTTATGATGGCTCCTTGATCACCGATCCATCCTGCAATGGCATAGCCCAGTCACAGACTATGGCGATTCTATATCTCGCAATCAGGTTGCAAATCGGGTGAATGCTTCTTCATATCGATTCGAGGGTCTGCGGTCCTACGACGCAACTACAGTGCATCGCCTGCGAACATCCACTACACAACTTGATCGCACAATTAATCAAGGACTCTATCGGCGAATTTTCTGCTTTTCCGAAAGAGAAAAGACATTCTTGTTCTTTCATTCTGCAAAGAAGAGCTTTTAGCCTCGCAAAATCTGATGCGCTAGATTGGTTTGAGCGGTATTGGGGTGAGCAGTGTGGATTCATCCCAGGGATCAGAAAGCTCTGTTGTGATTCTTTCGACAGCTAGACAATGACTTGGATCTGCACTCTGATATTTATCGAAAATTCAGCGTAGCTGTGTTGCTCTAAGCTGAGCAAAGGATTTTCTTGTTGTTGTCGGAGACGGAAATATGAATTTTGTCCCAGATGTTGTCGTCGTGGAGATAATATGCCCATCCAGAGTGCTATGCGTATCAATTCAGAGAAATGAAGAACAAGCTTTGTTTTGGGACTGTTCTAGTCTTTTATACCACCAGATACTACTATACTACACCTAAAATAGAAGGAAAATCCACCCAGAAGGCAACTACTTTATCTACAACATTCTTAATGAAAGTCTTTCCTGTCCATTCCTTCTTCGGCCGCGAAGCGGGTTCCCCTTTGAGAGTACTACTCTAGTCTCAAGGAGAATTTCAAAACTCTGCGACTTATAGATGTTGTGATCCATTCAAGCGACCACTTGAGGTGGCGAGGAAAGAGAGGTCTATTCGAGTATAAATATTCATAACGCGTCGCGGTGTATTAAGTGCCCACTTACCAGGTGGTCGGCATCTGTTGCCGTCTTACTTAGAATCCTCTGAGGTAGTCACCTCTGCCATCAAGCCACTAATTAAGGCTGAATATATGTAGTCACTGTCATATTCCTAGTCATCATCTCGGCCGATACACATGAATCTTTCCATAACCAACTCATCCCTTAAGCCTCTCACCCTCCATTGGTGAGACATATACTGGCCATCCTCGCGCAAAGATGACGCGATTTCCATTTGGGGACTACCAAAGAAGGTAGCTTTCAGGCTTCTCTTGATTCCTTGCCCTGGGTATGCCAACAGACTGGTAGAGGCTGTGGAATATCTGGCATTAGCATGAACGGTCCCTGTAAAGGACTGACATTTTGAAACAGCAGAGGACTAATATCTTACCATGTCCCATTTTTGCAATCATGCCAAAGGTTCCCTTGGCCAGCCCGCCAGCAAATCCTAGGGCTCCTCCGTCTCTGGCACCCTTGTAGGGCTGATAGAGCGGGTCAACGCAGCTTTCAGCCATACCGATAGCGAAGGTTTTTGCACCAGTCAACATGCCAGACTTCCAGTCAGTAACCCTGTCAGGTTCATGAACATTCTCACCGTAAAGACCTGGGAGCATACGAAATCCCTCGGCAGCGGCCAATGGTACATCGACCATTGTACCGGAGACGAACTTCCCCAGGAGCTTCCCAGAGGCCTGGACCGACGCTAAAGCCATACCGCGTGCTTTCCCTTTCCCTTCTACCTCTGGTTTATTGACCTCCATCAAATAAATCGTGGATCGGGATTTCCGAAGCCTCGAGGAGCCCTCTCCAGGGGAAGGTGCCTCTCGCAGATCTTTTGGTGATTTTACCAAGGCCGATGAGTCTCTGCAACCTCCTCTATAAACCTCGTATGGCTTGTGGATAATATTTCCTCCGGCTTTAAGCATTTCAAAGAGCATTCCCAATCCAGCGGAGGAAACGCCAGTCACCGGGTCCCAGCGTCTGTTTTCCATGTGGATAGGGCATGGTTGATACCTTCATGCAATCAATTATCAGTTGCTAATTCAGCAAGAGTGAAATTGGAACTCACTGTTTTAGTTTCGTCGGGTCTAAGGCATTGTTTTCAGCCAGAATTTCCGCTGCAACCTTTGATAAATGAAATCGTCTTTTGCCCTTCATGTATTTCCAAGAAGCTGGGAATTGCGGCAGAACGTCACATTCAGTCATGCGTGGGAGCTGTTTGAGAAAAGATGCCACAGCCGCTTGAACTCCTCGGTCCTGCAGCATTTTCCTTGCGACATCCTGTGCTGCGTGAGTTACTTCAGGCGTCAGACAGTAACGGATGGCATCCACAAGTTTTGATTTAGTCAGTTGCTTATATGGTATGGGATCTGGCCCTGCACCAGCTGCAGAAATCATATCTCCCCAGAAAGTTTGACTACGAAGATTGAGTCAGAAGAGCGGAACACCCTGCATGATACCACAGCTAGACTACTCACTCGCCGAAGAATGGCACAATGACAGTTGGTTTGCCATTCCGAAGCCCGCAGGCTGTTGTGCCAGCGCCACCATGGTGCACAACGGCCCTGACATGTTGAAAAAGCCATTCGTGTGGGCAATCGTCCAAGTAAAGGATATGAGGCAGGTCTGATCCACTCAAGTTACTCCAGCCGCGAGAGATGATAGCTCGGACACCAGTCTCTTGGACTGCTTGTAAAAGGATCTTCGTCATCCTGGTTGGATTGTCAATGACTATACTACCAAATCCAATGTAAACCGGGGGAGGCCCAGAGCGAAGGAATTCAGTAAGCTCCGGTTGAGGATGATAATCTGGAGTATTTCGAAAGAAGAAGCCACATACATCTAAACCCTATGTTGTTAGAAGTCATCGTTAGAGTGCAGTGTAGGGTGGAGAACAAAACCTATATTCGTGGGCCAGTCATGTGGCTTGGGGACAAGACCAGGGGACCAACAATATGTGTAGGGAATCCCGAGATTCTTGAGAAGAAAAGGACCATCTGTTATGGTTATATACTCCAACCCCAATTCGTGTTTGCGCCAATCGTTGGTTACTCCTCCTAGACTAGACCAGACAGAGTTGAAAAAGATAAGTGGGAGATATTTCGTTTTCGTGGAGCAGGAATATTCGGAGCTCACCCTTGCCAAGATAGCCAATCCACTACTCCATAGGAGACACGATTAATCCAGTCCTTATCGGGAGGTACATTATGTATATTCGCCAAAGGATGGGGGAAAGCTCCGGTCGCAGTCCATGGCATCGTGAACATGAGGTGAAGCGGGATCCCGAGAGCTTGGGCACAATGAACATGCGCAAAGCTAGGAGGATTGGCGATAATTGCATCGGCGACGAATGGTGTATTTGTAACGGGATCAGGCATCAGGCAGGAGTGCCAGCACCCATGGAGAATTTCCGCCATCATCAAACGATTCTTTTGGATGTCGCCCTTTTGTAGGCTATTCATACTGGGAATGAGACCGGGGTTCTTAACCATATACGACATAAGATCGGCCGGGTCCCCACCTATGGGGTAGAACTCTAGTCCAGCTTCTGTCACAAAATTCTCGAAAACGTTATGTGTTGCGATCCGGACACGATGGCCGGTTCGTTGTAGCTCCGTGCCCAATGCAAGAAAAGGCTGAACGTCCCCCCGGCTGCCCACGATCTGGATGACAATATTGAGATTGAACTTGGGTGGTGCCCCGATCAGGTCTTCGTAACTTGGCGGTGGTCCTAATGGAGGCGTGCTTTGAATCGGAGACGTCGGAATAAGTTTGGACAGAGTCTGACAGAGTCCAGAGCTCGCGTCGATTGAAATGCGACCATCATCTATGCGAACTGTCAGACTTGCTCTCTGAAGCCTGAGAAGTTATCGACTCACCATTGACTTGAATACCGTCCAAGTCTGTGGGCACTGCCTCGTATGGGGGAGGCTGATCAGAAATTGGTTCTGCTGCCACACTAGCTTGATGGCGCTTCATCTTTGTGTGCAGTTGATGTAGAAGTAATTTTCATGACAACTTGTCCTAAGGCACAGCCATGGGGTAATAGAGAGATAAAAGTGCTGGGGAGGTGAGTGCCAGTGGGGAAGTGCGAGAAGGTAGAGCGAATCACCCAGGGTCTGTAAGAGATCGACAAATTGGCTTGTTTGGGGGCTTGCCGCCGCTGCTCTGGAACCCTGCAAGTTCACTGAACTAATGCAGTGGCTTTCTCTAAATGGTTCGTTGCCCAGGCGGAACGAGTCAAACATACGCGTATAGATAGTTTTGCCATACCCCCCTGATGGGGGCCACAAATACCCAATTCCAGTAGCATACTTACCGGCTCTACCTTTATGAAATACAACAAAATACAAGAATGGAAATCTGTCCAAATCATATGTACTATGGGCGTAATTATCTTCGAGCTTCTATTCGACAGTCTGAAATTGTTAACTGTTCAGGCTGTTGTTGAAAAAGGTACACCTTCATGCTGAGTATCTCCATCCTTCACTTCACTAGATCGTCTCCAATACAAGAACCACACGGATCTCATCTCTTTCGTGATCTTTTAACTGTAACTATGTTTAGATATAGACAGCAGTATAAATGGAAACCCCCGAAGGACCAACATTCTTTATCGGAAAAGAAGAAAATGATTTGGCTCTACTCATAGTATGAGCTAGCGTGTTACTGGTTCTGTGGCCCCCACTGCTGCCTTTGTATTTGGGCGGCCTACACAGTTCTTGGCATAAAGAGCTAGCTTGAATTTTAGTGGGTACTAATTCTGGAAGATTGCGGCGTTTCACTCTCCTATTTACTTCGCACAGAGTACATCTAGAGAATCGGTTTCAGTTCATGGAAAGTTGAATTCTTTTGCAAATGTGTACTACACATTATTTATCAGCTATGTTGAACCAAAAAATTTACTATGGGATCGCACCGCTTGGATGTACGCTACATGGACAGTTCTTGATGCACGGGAAAGGTTTCGCGTTTGGTGTTGATTCATGTTAGACACATGACAAATATCAGTGGTTTTCAATGTCCAAATTTTTAAGCCATTGGAAACACTACCCGGATGTGGTTGGCGACGCAAGGATGGGAAATTCTTTCCTAGCAGATTTCTATCGATTTTCTTCGAAAGCACTATAAAATCACTTATATTCAGAGGATCGACCAGCTCGTCAAGGATTATCTTCCCATATACAATGACAGCCCGGGCCGGGCTAAGGGCCCCCAAAGACCGCTAACAATTCTTCTTACCGTCCCTTATCCGTCGCCCTCAGTCACGATTCGTTATGATTTAGTATTGGTTCATTGTGATCTAAATACAATTTCGAGATAAGATATTAGTTACGACGAGGACATTCACCCAAGAGATGAGCCTGGTGAGTCCAAAGTTCGCCGAATAAAATTCATCAGGTACTAACTATTCCCTGTCGCACTTGCCTAACCCTAACTCCCCGCCTTGCATGCATCCATCCATCCCACCTGCCCTGTAAAAGACAATAAACAGATCCCATTTGTTTGGTTTTTTTCTCTCTCCCCCTCTTCCCATCTTCATCTTCCATCTTCCTCTTCCATCTTCCTCTTCCATCTTCCTCTTCCATCTTCCTCTTCGTCTCTCTGCTGTTCCTATTGAACCATCAGACCACCTTAGCCTCCTATCTCACAACTCACCTCATCGGCATCATCCTGTGACCTAATTATCGGTCAATGTTTGCAAAGTCGAAGCCACCGACTTTTGCCGAGTCGCATAGTTACCATGCTGTCCGAAATACACAAACAATCGATAGCCAACTAGCCGACCCAGTTCGTCGCCAAACAGACTTCCGCCATAGTGTGTTCACCGGAGCCGTGGAAATTGCGGAGATCTGTCGTCAAGAACTTCCGGAAGACGCGCCGCTCTTTCTTCGGCTTGAAGTCGCACACATAGTCCATTCCGGCATGGGTCGTGTAATGATCCATCGACCGGTAAACTCAAAAGAAGTCCGCAACGCTGGATTGGTGTTTCCCGTCAACCAAAGAAGGTGGATTCGGCCCAGCCGACATTAAAGATCTTTCCAATGGAGCGATACTCCAGATATCTGGGCTCATCAATAGCAGCAAGAGACACTTCGGTTTTTCGCGAGTCCAGAGCTACAAAGTATTCCCGACTCCCCTAGTTACCATGTCACTCGAAATCAGGAAACGATCCCCAATCAGCTCTATAGCTCCGAATTCTCCGATCGGTTGTTGAAACCTGACTCCTTCCGCTGCGTAGTCACCGGGGCTATGGATATCAAAGAGTTCAATCGCCTACAACAGCTAGAAGCTGTGGGTCTCCTTGAGGAAATTGAAGCCGCCCACATAATCCCGTTTTCGTATGGGTCTTGGAAAGATGCGTCGACCAGCACATCCAAAGAAGTCGCCAAGGCTTGGGAGGTTCTCCTAAAATGCTTTCCGTCGATCAGAGAAATCGGATTCGGCCCGTCTGACATTAACCACTTGTCTAATGACATGATGGTCCTCCGGCTTGCTGTGCATAGTAAATTTGGAAAGTTTGCTTTTGCTTTCACGGCAACGGGCATTCGGCATTTGTACGACATTGAGACATTCGAACCACCGGACGCGTTGGAAAGACCCCAGTTCCCCGAAAATGTTGATTTCTGCGAGTGGAAGTGCTCAGACGACCTGCTTCCAAAACCTGAGCTGTTGGATTGCCACTGGCGGTTAACAAGAACAATGCATTATTACGGCATGGCTGAGGCATTCGAGAAGAATATTCAAGATTGGGAAGAGCTGAAAGGACTTCATCAGATAGCCAGACTGATATTGAAAGGTTTCTCCAATGTCATGTAGATTTGTGGGCATACCCTTGTGCACAGGAAGCTTGATCTAGTTGTTAATTCAACAATCAATCGACGATTTATTCAATTCTACTGTCCACAAAGAAGGAAAAACTGTTATATTAACGCATACTCGAGTGTAAGCAGCAGTATATAGGAACTGTCTGGCAGGGTAATGAAATATTCTCTTCTGATTATGTTACAATGAAAATTACTTGTGATGGAAATGAAAACTGAATTCTTCATTGAGGGTTGTGTATCTAAATCTGGAGAAACAAACAAAGGAAAAGCGAACATCGGGGATATTCAGATATAGACAAAATGGAAAAAGTCGAGAGTCTTAGTGGTATAGTTGCAGAGTGCTGACTGAGGCTGGCCACAATCCTGAATATTGTAGATTATTCAGACGATGCTTAGCTGTTGGCTGGGCTGCGACCTGGTGTTGTGGTCTGCGGGCCGCGGCGTGTGTTATCCAAAACATTCTGAAAGTAATTTTTGTTATTGGCCGGGATTGAACTTCCCTCTGGCCTCTGCGGACACCGTTGGGATCCGGGAGTGAAGTGGCCATAGTGTTTACGGAGTGGGGGTCTACCGGGAGTCCTGCGAGTTGCAACTGGGCTGGTTACTGGAGGATTATCATTCGCTTCTCCATGTGGAGCTGGTTGGACTGCTCAAGGGAACGATTGAACTTCGCCTGGCCGTCTGCAATTCCATCCAGCAGTTCCTTCTTGTGGATTTGATCCTGGATCGATGAGTTTCGCGGTGACCGCGCGAACAAATAGGGATTGTGAGCGGGATTCGGTTCTTGCTGAAAGCGGCATCGATTTGACAGTATTCTTCAGCATTCGTAGTCCTAGCCTAGTTGCACTTGGTGATGACTCCATATATTTTGGCGATCACTTCTGCCTCACTGACAGGGGGATTTTGGTTCCTAGATCCTGGCAATGGTTGCTGGGGAAGTTGGCTGAGAGAACCCAATAACAAGTCTTAGCGGCGTTGAGTGCGTCTTGTAGGACGGGGACCATGTCTGGTCTGGTAGAGGGAGCATCGCATAGCTTCGCCAGCCCAATGGCAGTTTGCACAGGCTGTCAAGATTGAGCCTGGTGGCGGGATGATGCAGAGGCCAAATGTCTCCCTGCCAGTGCCAATTTCCGTAAACTGTGGTGTCCCTTCCAACCTTGGAAGCTAAGACATTTTGCCCAGGGACCTTAGCCATTTTTTCAGAAGTCACAATCTACAGCTGGAGAACGTCCGACTATTTGCATCATTGCGGATTCAACGTTGGCCGACCGACGATTCAGACGGAGATCAAGTTGACCTGTGCTGGTTTGCCTTTTGACACATAACTTTGGGTTACGGGCCGGTGGCATATGATGCAGGATATCGAGGAGTTCGGTCTTGTACTTGTTGTTCGACATTGCACATGTATACCGTGGTTCAAAGGTGTGTCGCAAGTGGTCCTGGAGGCTCATCTGCGCTGATATAGGCAGATTTTGGCACATTCGCCTCGCTCCCGTAGATATAGTCCTCGAGCTCAGATGGGTTGCTGTGGATAGAGTAAGCATGTATAATCGAGCTGAGATGAGTGATCACTTACAATGCTTGGGCTCGCGTTGTTGGTGCGACATAGTTCAATGGGGGTCTAACCCCAGCTGGAGGAGCAGGGTCCATTTTCGAGTTCAAGATGGAGGAAATGAAAAAAGGAAAAGAAGTTTATGATAGGGGCCCAAGGAGTACTTCCTGTATCCATCTCATGGTTTAAAGCCTTGAAGGCTTTAAGCCATGAGATGAAAATAGACAGGATGAATATGGAGAGAATGATAGAGAACAATAAAATCAAAGGAGAGCATGGTGAATTATATAGGTAACCAAGGGAACAGCAAGCGAGAAAGTTGATAATAGCATTACTACTTGGAAGTAGCGATCCACGTCGGTGGACTACAATCGACAGGCTGTCATTTGTGTATAGACAGCAAACGTGCCTGCCCAGGCAAGATTGAGGAAGGTTCCTTGAGTAGTGTGTAGGCGTATAATAACTAGCCATTGTTGTTAGCTAAGATATTGAATGACTGACATTATCTCACATCCGACGTAGCATACTTAGATTTAGCCCAATAGATCTGTAGACAGTCTGGCAGGACAAGATCATCTATGCTTATAATCATATTGTTCTGAAAGCGGCCTGTGAAGGGAATAAAAACCGGAGACTTCATTGGGATCGTCTACCTATGCCTGAAGTGACAAAAAAACGGGAAACAAATATCAGAGATTGAAGTGTGGACAGCATGAGAAAGTCGGGAACATATCAAGTCACGAATGGGAATGACATACTTGAAGAATGATGGCTGTGCTCAGATAGAATCTCCTGCATCGGGAAAGTCACACCATGCTGAAGGGAAACCATGCGAGGGGAGACGAACGCGAAGTGAAGTATGTGTAGAAATATGCGAGCTCAGGCAGTGTCCCGTTGTCCACCGCGAGCGCGAGCAGAGGCCGGTCTACGGCTTCCATCAATTCGGAGATCTCTGGAAAATCTGGGATGGATAGAATGATGGGCTCGATTCCGGCAGCTTCCAGGCGAGAATTGTGGTCCGCCAACATGGCACGTATTTCCATGAACTGCATATGGATGCTGGTCTCAGCATCTTGAATCTGCCGCAACAAAGCTGAAAGCCCATTCACAATCTCCGACATGCGCTCCTCTGCCAAACTGTCGGTCTTTTGTTCGATTCGAGAGGATCGGCGATGTTCCCGAAGGACGGAATAAGAATCATCTCCATCTTCGTTGGGACGATAGAAATTGCACCGTTTGTCCTGAGCTTCCCCGTGACAGTTGCCGCAGGTCGTGACGTGCTTTTCGAGCCCAGGAACGATTAGACATCTGGTCCAGCGACCACGGCCCTTCTTACAAGAGTCGCATTCTACCTCTGGGGCACTGCCGACTATCTGGATCAAAGCGGACTCCCTATTGGCTGGCCTCCTGTCGAGTATGGGGTCATCCCAGTCGTTTTTGGTCCGAAATTTGGGCTCATGAAGAGGCGGCATCTTGCGCAAAATTTTCATTAGCGGTGTCCCGTGCCTTTTCTTGCTTTTGTCGCGACTCAGTGCGAGGATGTGGGATGCGAATTCTCCAGGAGCGTCTTCCGCGCTGCTGTTTGTGGCTGTGGGAATATTCATGTCGATGGTAGAGCCTTCGTGTGCTAGGACTACCTCCGGAGGGCTGCTGTATTACGCTCCAATTTCAGGTGCATCATGTTCTGGTGCAGCCTCTTCAGGTGCAGCCTGGCCAGATATGGGGCTTTCAGATGGTGGTGTATTCATTTCGAATAGCCTGTAATGATGGGAGAGTTGTGTGATGAGGACCCAGGTAGGGTTGCTTGTTGAGTCTTTGGTTCTTGAGAAAATAGAATTAGAGTATGTATTATAACATACATTATGTTAATTAAAGAACGTTGTCGGAGAAGGGAGAAAGTGAGGGACAAATGCGGCTTTCGTCGGTATTCCCAAAGGGGAAGAAGCGCTAGGACCGAAATATAATATAATTTAGTAAGATAGCTAACTAATGTATATATACGGGGTGAATCTATATTGTGCTTATTAAAGTAATATGGCCTGGTTTAAATAGTTTACTCCCAGGAATTCCAAATAAACAGCGTATTGAGTGTTCTCGTTGATAGGAGTAACTACATCTCAAAGTTTCAGCAACATGCTAGTATGAATGGACGTGCTTTATAGGCGCACTGGCAGTGCACATAGCACAGCAGCCCTTTTTTGTACAGTCAATGCCAAACTGTTTGCTCCTTGTTTGTTACTGAGAGGCAATGAATCATAAGGATTACAAGGTATAAATAGAGACAACCAAAGGAGTTGATATCGGCATGATTCTTCAAAGACCAGAGAGTGTGCGAATACTATTCCTATTCATAGGTATCTATGAATTTACCATGTCATATTTATATCGTACTTTTTCTCTGGAGATAGTAGAGTTTGACTCTAAGTATAGACTTGCACTTGAGATCGCAAGTCGGTGAAGAGTTAAACTGAAAACTATCAAACGAGCAAGACTCGTAGAAGATCAAGGAATCAGCGGAGCTTCAAGGTACTTGAAGAAGGGCGCAAAACGTAAAGAGGGTTACAGAATTCGAATATACTCATAGAAGAAAGAAGCAAAATCGGAAATCGAAGACCAGAGAGCTTGTGAAAGGAGATCATGGCTCGAATAGAACTCATATCAACATAGCGGCATGATTCATCCAGGATGCGGTAAATAGTGGAGGCCTACTGCGGACGGTTGCGGGGGAGATCACAGCGAGCTCCATTGACATTCCATTAGCAGTTGCCACAACAGGTTATAGAATTCTGATCGCCATGAAAGCTGATGCATTTTGCCCATAGGCCGTTGCCTCTGTCACAACTCCGGCATTGCGTAGGCTCGATGGTTCCGACAACTTGAATCAGTGCTGACTCCATATTGTGAGGCTTGTGTGCAATTTTGCTGCACAACATGAGGCCTGAAATTGGTTTTTCATGGCGCAGGAGAGGTTCATTTCGGGAAGGAGCGTCACGCAGAGTGCGAATTTCGGTGGTGATGCGGGTTCGTGAATACACACTTAACGCATACTCTTTGAAGTACGCGGCCCATTCTGCAGGCGGCAGAGGCACCCAACCAAGTTTTGCGACAGGAATAGTCGCTTCGGGCTCGCCGCGGAATGATGGTATGGTGTGGGGACGTCCGTACTCGGCATAATAGGGGCCGATTGGGTAGCTTTTAGATTTTTTCAGTATGACAGTAGACTGGGTGCGATAATTCACTTACAGGTCTTCATTCAGGCGTCCATATTCATGAGGGCTGGTATCCTGTTGCGGGACTGGTTGATCGGGAGGCTGCGTAATGGTCGTTCCCTGGGGATCTGGCTGGACAGGAGTGACAGGAGGGACAGGAGTGATAGGAGTGATAGGTGTCATAACTTGGCAGTCGTCTGAAGTGAGACTATGATAAGAGAGTCTGAAGTGAAATGATGAGGGCAAGAAAGGAGACAGGGGTGGGGGAGGTCAGTGTATGAGAAGGAAAGAGAAGAAGTGAGTGATAGAAGGAGGACATTCACTTCAGGTTGTAATGAATGGCTGAGGAGCTCTCAGTTCTTGTGATCTCTGGTGTGGGAATACCATCCCAACTTCAATGTAGATAAAATAGGCACATGACCATTGCCTTAGGAAACTATAGCATTATAGAATTTCTAATTTCTCAGTCGCTACTAGTGATTTACTGACGGTACTGAAGTATTACTCGTGGTAGCATGAGGCACCAGTGCCCTTTAGGTATCCATCGCATCTACTAGTATCTCTCATCTCTACCACCTTACCTTTGCCAATACACAACTCTCATACAATTGCCCGTACCCTATTCCTTGTAAGTATATATGGTGCATTCTACTAAAGGTAGTGCATCTCTATACGTATTTAACTAAGTAAGTAGTTACTTAGCCAAGTGCCTGTATATCTCTATCTCTCACTATATCTTCTTCTAATATAAAAATATATATTATATATATTGTCTTTAAGCACATTCTATCTTACAAGTTGTTCAACATACAAGTTGTAATGTACAATTGACCTCGCCCATAATATCTTCTCACATGTTCCTGCTTGATGATATCGCTGAGCCAACTTCAAGCACTCTTATTACAGAGCACTATTATCTTTCATATTATACCAAAAGGTTTATTAGTTAGGATATTAGTAAAGTGACCAAACAGATAAATTCAATTTCCAAATTCTGCGGGTAAACTTTACCCATGTCGATCGCCGAGCCCCTCAAATTACTAATTTCAGGGGTACGTGGAGACGAATTGATTGCTCCTGGTCCCGCATGGTAACTCCTAGTGAGAATCCTGAGGCTCTACCTCGAGCTCCGGGGTTATCGCTAGGTACTACCCATTTAAGATTAAATACCTAATTAATATATACTATATACTTTAACTATAGAGAGGTCATAATTCATCTTGTAGGCGTTCCAGTACGAGGAAGGTTTCCTCGGTCAAAATGTCAGGCTAGAGATCGTCGATCATAAGAGACATGATTGGAAGTTGATACACCTTAGTTACTAAATCCTGCATTAGAGATATGCGTGCGCCCCAGCCGCGCATGGGCTTTCAGGTTGGGCCGCCTGCCAGAACCACCAATGAGACCAGGTGGCCCCCACCGAAGCAGCCGCTGTGAATTATATAATGTTTCAATCGCCCCTCCGATCAGTTAATCGAACTTCGGTTGTTTATCGCACGTGAAGAAAACGCTTCTGCTTGAAAGCCCGTTCGTCGTGTTGAATCTCCGAAGATGAGCTTCGGCTACAGTGTCGGAGATCTTTTAGCAATTTTGAAGCTAGCTGATGATCTCAAAAAGTGCTTCTCCCAAGCCCCTCAAGAGTTCAAGGCAATTTCAGACGAGTATGTCCACAAATATTCTTGACAATTTTTCGAAACAACCCACTATGAAACAAACAGATTATGCTGATATATGACCATCCCATAGGGTCAAACGAGTATGGATCGTCCTTCATGATCTCAATGACCTTCCCGCCGATGGACTGAGTGAGCAACAGCAAAAGGATATCCAGACGATTCTTGATGGCTGCCGAGAAGTTCTCAGGGATGTGAAGCTGAAGCTTGATAAGTCAGACATCGTGGCTCAAAAGACCAGACATTGGAAATCTTGGGCTCGTCAAGCCTGGAGAAGAATCACATGGGATCAGGAGGAAATTGATAGGCTTCGTGATAGAATCACGTCCACCGTTTCCCTCTTTAATCTACTGATGAGCAAGATAAACCAGTAAGTCTCATTAACCGATATCCCACATGACCTCTTCAATCTTTGTCTATTCACTGGAAGACCTGGTACCTAACCTTTTCTTTTTTCGGATAGGAGTCTATCCTTGGACATTCGAGACGAGGGTCGAGAATTTTTCCAAGAATGCCGCGAATACCGTGTAACTGACGAGTATTCGTCTTTCAGCCCTATCGATAGCTCAAAACGCTATTTGGAAGTACTTAGAACTCGACATGCTGGGACAGGAATATGGTTTCTCAACAAAAAAGCGGTTCAGAACTGGCGCGATAATGAGAAGCAGCTTCTTTACTGTCCCGGTATCCCTGGGGCCGGCAAAACAGTCATGAGCTCCGTTATCATCGAATGGCTTACACGGTCCTTTTCAAATAACGAAAACATTGTCACAACATATATTTTTTTCGATTTCAGACGACAGTTGAGTGTCTATGAGATTTTGGGTGCACTCGTGAGACAGATTTGGCAAGGAGCACCAAAGAAAGCTTACCATTGGTCACGTTCACTATCACCAATGGAAGAATCAATGAGACTAGAGTGGATTCAGCGTGAGTTTGAGGAGCGTTTATCAGAATTTGAAAAAATTTTCATAGTCCTCGATGCTTTGGATGAATGCTCCGTTGCTGGTGATACTGTGCGACAGTTGTTGGATTTTCTTTTCAGCCTTCAACAAAAAGCGAACGTCAATATCCTCGCTACGTCGAGATTCAACGAAGAATTTGCAAATTTGTTCAATAGAAATGGGACTATCGTGGAAATCGAGGCCAAGGAAGAGGACATCGGAGCTTATATTGATCATAGAGCAGCATACTTCTCGCCATTTGTGGCCAAGAAGAGCGGCCTACTGACATACATCCGGGATGAGATTGTAAAATCTTCAAGAGGAATGTAGGTTGAACGTTCTTCATTTTTCATCATCATTTCGCTGACATTTTCCAGGTTTCTGCTTGCAAAGCTGTATCTCAACTTAATACAAGGGGAGATTAATGAAAAAGGAATTCGAAAAGCGATAGGACGATTCAAGAATGGTTCTGGGGCCTACGATGACGCTTACGACGAGACCATGAAGAGAATTGAACAGCAAGGGCAGTATGCTCAAGAGATTGCTAAGACTATCTTCGGATGGATAATGTTTTCAACTCGGGAACTTTCTGTCTCGGAAATTCAACATGCCCTTGCCGTTGAAATAGACGAATCCGAGTTCGATGACACAAACATAATTGATGTCGAAGAGCTAATGTCGATCTGCATTGGCTTGGTTACGATCGATGGCCAGACCAACTCATTCAAGTTTGTTCACTACACCACCAAGGAATACTTCGATCGAAAGTTGGCGCAGTGGTTTCCCGATATCCACCGTGTTATTACCGGTGCCTGTCTGGCATATATTTCGCTTGATGACTTTAATCAGGGGCCTTGTAGAACACAAGAAGGCCTAGATGATCTGCTCGGCAAATATCCATTTTACAAATATTCGGCTCAAAATTGGGGCCATCACTACAAAAAAGCCCCTGGGGATGAATCTGCAACGATTAAATTTCTGAATACTGAGATCAAAGTTCATGCAGCCTGTCAAGTCATTTTTGGGTCCTCGACAGACCGCAAAAACCCCGTGTATAAAGTTGTTAGGAGCCCTAGATCTGAGACTCGGACGCTACTTAACGCCATTAAAACCAAAGAACCACTACAAGGAGCGCATCTTGCAGCTTACTTAGGTTTAACAAATCCTTTGGCTTCTATGCTCAATTCAAAAATTATCGAAGTTGACACCAAAGATCACGCTGGTCGCACACCATTGACATGGGCTATTGCATACGGGCACCTGCAGCTTTCCAACATGCTTCTCCAGAACGGCGCCAACCCTGATAGCGCCAACCAATTTGGGTTTACTCCTTTGTTCTACGCAGCTGTTAGCGGCCAGGTGGAGATAATGCAAACCTTGATCATGGCGGGCGCGCAAGTCGATATATTGGATCGGAATGGAAGGTCGCCACTTTTCCATGCTGCCGCTGGTAACTCGTTGCATTTGATGCCTTTTTCATTTGAAGGCGACTGCTTAGCCTCTGTCAAACTGTTACTTGCCCATGGAGCATCCGCCACACAAGTCGATAATTTCGGAGAGACTCCACTCTTTGCAGCTGCAAGCAATGGACGAGAATCTTTGGTGAAGCTTCTCATTGAAAGAGATGCACATCTCCAGTACGTTAAAACCCCGAATCTTGGCAAATTGGACCCTCTAGCGTATGCCGCGATGAACGGCCATTCAGTGACTGCGAAGCTGCTATTCGAGGCCGGGGCCCACTCAACCTCTACTCATGCCGGCGGGGGAGATGCCATATCATACGTGAAACTCGCCAATCTTTTAAGAGCTGGCTCAGAAGGCCACGAAGATGATTTCCGAGATCTGAAGGATGAAGGAGCTGACCCAAACATCCGGGACTCACATGAACGCCTACCTATTCATTTTGCAGCATTGAAAGGCGATGAGAATCTGCTCAAGTGTCTTCTAGCGAATGGCGCCGATGTCAATGCCAAAGAGGCATTTGGTCGAACCCCCATATTTTACTCTATATTCGGGGCCAAGTACTCAACAGCCTTACTGTTGCTTGATCATCCAGGCATTGACCTCCAATGCACCGACATCTTCGGAGATACTCCATTCATGCAATCATATAAAAGACGACACAAGGGAGACCAGTGGAAGTTGCACAATCTATTGAAAATAAAAGCGGGGGACTACAATAATCTCTTACACCATTCAGGATACCACTTCACCCCGCAATCACAGCTCTCTACGGTTTGCGATGCGTGCCTTCAATATGAAATGTGCTACTCCAATTGCACGAATTGCACCACTACCACAGCACAGGTATATCGAAACGATACTATGGCAAAATACTGCAATGATTGCATTCACGGAGGCGAGCAATGCGCGTGTCCATTGTGTGGCAAAACACTCCAGAAATGTGGGTTTGGCAGGACGTAGTGCAGATAGAAATGCGATTTCATGAATTTTGAGACCCTTGATGTCAATCTTCGGGGGCCAATGAAACATTGGGCTAAATCTGAAAAACTGCATAATTCCCCTTCTCCTGTGTAGTATATCAATCTTTTGTTGCAAGAGTTAGAAGAAGATTTTTGAAATCCTTCTTCGATTGATGCTGTAATATAAAATTTCCTTTGTAATAGTATTACATAGGAAATTTTTGAGATAGGTGTCTCAAAAATTTCCTCTCGGTTTCCTTCTGTGAACCTCACATGCCTGCCGTATCGTTCCTTGGGAAATCTGCTCGGAAAGGTCCATGGCCAAGATGAATGCAGACAACTTGTCACATTGAATGTGTCATCTAGGCCGACTCGACGACTGGAATATCTGTTCTATATATAATGCCGAGGTTCTACATATTCCAGAATAAGGTATCGTAAGAAAATTTGGAAGTTCCAATTAGTTGACTAAACCCTGCTCTTCCTAGTCTCATAGATATACGTTACCCTATATTGTTTCATAAATAGTTTAAGGAATCAAACAACCACAAAAGGGGGCCAATCGAGATAATTTTGTGCATGTTCTCGTTCTGCGAAGTGGATATACTATTGATGTTGCAGCCTCAGGCATCAAGGTGGGTCAATCTGATATCAGTCACCACGTGATCTTATCGAAAGTTTTCGGCGCGCCCAGATGGCATCGACTCGACCGACGTGGAACTCAGCCAAATCACTGTACTCTCAACGCCCATTCTTTCCGAGGCAGTGCGCCCAAGAATCAAATATTGCACTGGATCAAAATGTATGTTCTTCACCCACAAATCAGCCTTAACCCTACTCCCGGCAACGCCCTATCAGCTCATCTACAAGATTCAACGACTCACTCGAGAAAACAGGCATTGTCTCCGACAGGCTAGCTCAAGGCTAGTAAGCCATTCATCGAGAATAGCACACCCCAGAATAATCCATGCCGAACGACTTATCTCCTCACCCCGTATACCCCGCCCTTTCTCCGCTCGCCAAGTTCGCTGGAACTCTTCAAATAATGAGTCGTCTGTGAAGCCTACACGAACCCTCGAGAAAGAGGTTGGCATTCAAAACAAGGCATCAGTGGAAGAGAGACAAAGGAAAGAACCAACGCATAGCAGACAAATTGAGGAGACCGAGGTCGAGGATGATTTTGAGACCGAGGCCGTTGAGCGGCCCGCTGCCCCAGGAAAGCGTGAAATGCGCATGCACACTCTCAATACGCGCATGCAGGAACAGCCCGAGTACTTCGGTCCAAGGGAATCGGACACGATCTACGTGGGTAATATATTCTATGATGTGGAGGCCGAGGACTTGCGGGCGAGGATGGAGAAGTTCGGGACTGTCATTCAGGCTGTGATTGTCCATGATAATCGTGGATTGAGTAAAGGGTGAGTGAGAACGTCTTTTTTTTGTTTCAAAAGGAGATACGACCAGATACAGATTACAATCTGCATTCTGATCGAGTTCGCCTCTCTCGCAAAAGAAAGAAGAAAGCTAAACAATTTTTCCGATCAGATTCGGCTACGTCCAATTCAGCAACATCGAAGAAGCCCGCTCCGCCGTTGATAATATGCACCTACAAGTATTCGAAGGACGCCAGATCGTCGTTCAATTTTCCCACAGTCAACTCCGACAACAATCCAAATACCCACCTTCCAATACACTGTTCATCGGCAACATTCCGTACGAGTGTACAGATCGCGATATTCAGAGCCTGTTTCATGGTGTTAAGAACTTTGTTGATGTCCGATTTGCTATTGATCGTCGATCTGGGGCACCCCGGGGATTCTGTCATGCGGAGTTCTTGGGTATCGATGCGGCCATGGAGGCGAAAGAGAAGTTGATGCTCAAACAGCCTTATGGAAGAAGGCTAAGAGTCGAGTATGCGCCTCGAAAGGCGGTCTCATTTATAGCTGGTGAAAATTCCCCATCAAAGGAGCCGAGCGACTGGGAAAAGCAGGTTGAGCAGCAGCAGCTGTCGAAAGAGAAAGCAGGTGGGGAGGAATAATGCTGTTGGTGTACTATATCGATTAGACGAGAGAGTCTGGACTCTACTGTATAATATTGACCTTTGGGATGATAACCGTGTATTATAATCTACATTCATCCATCTATTCATCTATCTACCATAGATATTCATCGATCGACACCCCATCTACCCCATTGACTCTCCTATCTAAACTCCGCGGCAGTGGCCACGTGACCCCGGGGAACCTCGGCTGGCGGAAAAGCGCCTCAGTGGGCAACCCCACGTCGATTAGTTATCCGGGGCTTCTCCTCTCTGCATGTGCCAGCTTCTCTTCTCTTTTTCCCTTGCCTTGTTGACCTGTGGTCTTGACTTTTACAATTGTCACTTTTATATTTCCGCACTTCTCATTTAGCCCACACTCGCCATGTCTTTCCTTGGTGGCGCGGAGTGCTCTACAGCTGGAAACCCACTGACACAATTCACCAAGCACGTCCAAGATGACAAGTCTCTCCAACGAGACCGGCTGGTCGGTCGAGGACCGGGCATGCAAGAAGGCATGCGGTCACGAGGCATGATGGGTGGACAGGATCAGGTCAGTTGCATTCCAACCGGGCAATACAAAGTTCCCCGGCGTGGCACAATATATGCCTTCGGTAGAAGGGTAGCTGACTCAAGGCTAACGTGAAACTCGAATGCAGATGATGGATGATTTCATGCAACAGCCCGGACAACAAATAAACGGCCCTTCACCTCAGCCTTTCGCCATGGAACACATGCGCCGTGAGCTAGAGAACTTCCAGACCGCTCCCCCGCGCACGGGATCGCCTGGCTGGGCCGCGGAATTCGATCCCGGCGAGCAAGCCCGTATGGAGGCTGCATTTCCAGGACAGCAAATGAACAACAACACAGGATTTACGCCAGCCGAATTCGCTCGTTTCCAACAGCAAAATCGCATGGGCATGCCCCAGACCTCTAGCCCGGCTACAACCGCCACACCCCCACTAATGTCGGGGTATCAACGGCCCATGGGAATGGGTGGTGGGTATATGGGTGGTATGGGTATGGGCATGGGGATGCGACCAATGGGAATGCAATCTCCGATGATGCAACAACCTATGGAAGGCCAGACGCAGGATAAGGGCAAGGGCCGAATGGTTGAACTCGATGATGAGAACTGGGAGGCGCAGTTTGCGGAGATGGAGACAGCGGGTAATGAAACGCGGACGGATGATGAGGCGAATGCTGCTATGGAGGCGGAACTGAATGAACTGGACAGGTCAGTGCCCTCCAATGATGCCTTTGAGTCTGTATGGGAAAGAATTCAGGCTGAGACCGCTACGAGCAGGAAACTGGCCGAGCAAGATGACTTTGAAGTTACTGAAGACGTACACGTTGGAGACCTGGGTGATTGGGAGGGATTCGATACTCTAAATACCCGATTCCGTGATCCCCAGCTTGGTGATTACATGTTCGAAGAGGATAATGTGTACCAGGCCATCAACAATCCGTTCGAGGAAGGTGTCAAGATTATGCGTGAAGGTGGTAATCTGTCCCTCGCGGCACTGGCCTTCGAGGCTGCTGTTCAGAAGGATCCTCAGCATGTGCAAGCCTGGACGATGCTGGGCTCTGCTCAGGCTCAGAATGAGAAAGAGTTGCCTGCTATCCGCGCTTTGGAGCAGGCACTGAAGATCGAGCCTGGTAACCTGGACGCTCTGATGGGTCTGGCCGTCTCATACACCAACGAAGGCTACGACTCCACAGCTTACCGCACACTCGAACGCTGGTTGTCAAACAAGTATCCTTCCATCATTAACCCTAATGAGGTCTCCGGCGACGCCGACCTGGGATTCACAGACCGCCAACTTCTACACGACCGTGTGACTGAACTCTTTATTCAAGCCGCTCAGCTCTCTCCTTCCGGCGCACAGATGGACCCTGATGTTCAGGTTGGTCTTGGTGTACTTTTCTACTGTGCCGAAGAATACGAGAAGGCCGTGGACTGCTTCTCCGCTGCCCTGGCCTCGACCGAGTCTGGCAGCACCAACCAGCGCGAACAATTGCATCTCCTCTGGAACCGCCTGGGTGCTACTCTGGCCAACTCCGGCCGCTCCGAAGAAGCCATTGAGGCCTACGAGCAAGCACTCAACATCAACCCCAACTTCGTCCGCGCCCGCTACAACCTCGGTGTCTCGTGCATTAACATTGGCTGCTACCCAGAAGCCGCACAACACCTTCTCGGCTCGCTTTCCATGCACCGCGTTGTCGAGCAAGAGGGCCGTGAGCGCGCTCGCGAGATCATTAGTGGTGGTGGACCTGATGGCCTTGATGATGAGCGACTTGAGAGAATGTTGCACATCAGCCAGAACCAGAGCACTAACCTATATGATACCCTCCGTCGGGTGTTTAGCCAGATGGGCCGCCGTGATCTGGCGGATCAAGTTGTTGCTGGCATGGATGTGAATGTCTTCCGCAAGGAATTTGAATTTTAGTAATATTCCCACGGTCATGGAAATTTGGAAATGCATGTCTCGGACATTTAAACATGAAAGTTTACGCTTTTTTTCTTTTTCTTTCTTGCGTTATATTGTTAACTTATGGAATGCCAGCGGGGCCTGGCTGCATTGTTGATACTTGTACTGGAAGTATACTACTGGAATCATTCGGGTTGATTGAATATGCTCGATTAGAAATCTCATGACGAATCCAAAAACTGTTCAAATAACTTCGTATACTCGAATATTTCCAATTATTAACACAAATTGGTTGTTAAGAGAATGGCTCTCTAAACGACGGGATGGAAGGCAGTCTTGTTCATCAATTCATCAACAACCTTTCCAACAGCGACAGCTTTCTCTTCGCCGAATCGCCCTCCGACGATTTGCACGCATATAGGCATTCCATTAACCAGATCAACATCATCTAATAAAAATCAACAGTCAGTCTCCTTGAACATACAATGTTGGATAAAGTGAAACAAAACTTGAACTCACACTGCGCATGATTGAACTCATCAGACTCATTCCTACCAACATGAGTTTTCCACTCCTCATCACCAACATCAACGCTCTTATCAACTCTAGCAACAGGGACAGTAACACCCGCATAATCAAGGAGGTTCCACATAGCTGTATAACCAAGCCACTGACTACTCTTCACCCAAGTCTTAGGTTTATATCCAACCCACGGCAGAACCGGCATTAGTAGGGCATCGATACCCGTATCAACCCACTGAGCAAGCATCTGGGTTTGAAGAGAATATTTCTGCCCTTCGACTTGCTCCCGTTCTTCGGTGGATAGTGTGTCTTTGTCTGTTCCTACGACCATGCCTTCGATCAGTGGTTCGTCGATGATAGCGCAAAGCTTCTTGCAGTGTGCGCCGCCATCGCCCAGGATGGCTTTTGTCCAAAGATTTGTTGCGGGTGTGTGAATTCTTGTATCCCACTCGAATACTAGGGTGATCAAAGGTAAGTTTGGGGTAAAGAGCTTTCTTCAAGGCATTTTTTTGAAGGACCTACCTTCATGTCCGACATCTCGGAGTGCTTGTACGGTCTCCCGCATGGCGCGCGCGATTGGTGGCTGTGGCTTCACGACGCCATCATCGAACACTACGCCGAGCTTCAGTTTGCGGTCTGTTGGCGGTGTGGCGAGCTCGTTGCGCCAGGGAATCGGAATTGATGCTGGATCCAGATTCCAGGGTTCTGAGGCTAACAGTGCTTCCATGAAGTATTCTGATGTCGCCAGTGAGGTGGACATTGGTCCTGCGACTGGGGGAACGAGGTAGTGTTGATGGAGGCTTTTTGAGTTAGTTTTGGAATTTCAATCAATTACAGGGATCATCAACGATGGGATTCTCTCATCCTTTCTGAAAATTCTGGAGGAAATGTGTGGGGAAGGATGCTTACAAGGAACAGTCCCAAGGCACACGTCCTATTGTTGGACATATAGAATAAAGACCTTGAAGATCAGATGGAACTCGAATTGAGCCACCAATATCAGTGCCAATGCCCAAAATGCTACCGCAAGATCCGACGAGGGCACCTTCACCTCCGGAGCTACCACCGGAGATGAGAGCATGGTTGAATGAGTTAACGGACTGGCCGAAGACATGATTGTATGAATCGGACATCTGGTTTGGTCAATGACTGAGCCCGCCGTGAAAGAAAAATTGGAGTTAATGAAACTTCACTCACCATTAGGGATTGCGGGATATTGGTCTTGACATACATCACCGCGCCCATAGACTCGAGCATCTGAACAATGGAACTATTCGAACGAGCCGGTTTGTTTATGAGACCAACCCAACCTGAAAAGGTCAGAAAAATCAAATTCAAACTTCGGAAAATAGATAGATCAAAAGGAAGCATGTCCATGCTTACCAACGGTCGTATCAACACCCTCAACTTCAAACCGATCCTTAACAGAAACCGGGATCCCATGCAACGGTCCAACAACCTTCCCCGTCTTCTCCAAATACTCATCCAAAATCTTCGCCTTAATAAGAGCCCTTTCGAAGAAAATTTCCGTAAGACATTTTGTCACCTGCTGCGCGATTGCAGCTCGTTTGCAAAATGCCGTTGTGAGCTGCTCGCTGCTTACACGTCGCGATGCAATTAGCAAGATCAGGTCACGGATATCAGTGGTTTCGGTCCAGGATAATTCTTCCGCAGTTAAAATACCGCTGGACCGAATTGTATGAATACTTGAAGCAGGGGGGTTTTCTAATACGGAGTCTGGCAGTCGCCAGGATGGTGGGATCGAGTTCATTTGGGTGTTGCGTTTGGTTAGGACCGCGGGTTTCCAGTGCGGGGGATCCGAGGGTATTGTCATTTTGAAATTGTGATTGAAATATTAACTAATGAATTCGGCTTAATACTTTTGTTGTGGTTTGGGATTGTTGTACTATCTAGAAGCTGGGTCTTTGTCGGAGATGAGAGAGTATTTGATATCAGGGTTGTTGGACTTGGCAGGGCAACCCCTCTTCCAAGGCTTTTGACACCCTCGGGACTGCCGTGAGGGGTTACATCCGAAATAGTACTAAGCCTGTTATATGACTGGTGAGAATCCGGAGATATGGCTTCTTATCTGATTTATGGCCTTTTTTCCGTTTCGACTGAGTAACCTAGCCTTGAATGGTTCATTGTAACTGACAGATATTATCGTAACTTAATGCGTCTGCTCCCCTCCAATAGAATGCTCTGTTAATCTACAGAGCATTTGTTGCTGAATCCTTCGGTAGGGATACCATAGTCTCGGTATTATGATCAGGATAACATGCGATCAAATAGGTATGGCTAGCCTTCAAGACAGGTTTCTACCTTTCGATCCCAGCATTCTCGCATCATTCTAGTATGACTTTCATTCACTTGTCTGAAGTCTAGTTTCTGAGAATCACCATGTTGTCTCAAAATGTATAAACCACCTAGATTTCCACGCTTGATTGCCTCATCAAGCATATCTTGTGTTATTTGAATATCCGTGGTGTGTTCCATGATAAGCTCCACCACGTCATTCTGACCTGTTTCCAAGGCATGGTGGATAATTTGCTGTGAAAACCGAAGTGGAACCTTTCTTTCCAGGAGAGTTTTCATGAGGACAAAATTGGACATATTTCTTGATTGAACGGCGGCTTCTAGGACTTGTTGACATAGCTCTTGATCTTCAAGGCGGTCCAGGAGGAGGTCGAAGATATCGGCACTAGTACGTGAATACAGGCCTTCATGTTGCAAGAACATTTCAACCTGAGGTTTTACATCAGGAGCACGGTCCCAGATCAGCTTGAGTTTCTCAGCGCCAGCACCTTCGTTTCCAGCTGCGGCAATCACCATCTCAGCCGTAATTTGGCACCTGCTCAGGTCCAAAAGATACTTCAGTACGCTCAAGTGTCCAGAGCGTGCTACAGCGAGCATGATGGCTGGTGTGATTTCTCTTGTTGGAATACGGGCTAGAATGAGCTTCAGCGTGTTCAAACCGCCCGATGCTGCGGCAAGTTCAAGGTTGGCATCATCGAATGAGAAATTTCCGAACCGGGATTCGAGAATCTGCAGGATTTCATAGCCTAAACTGACATTGGATATTGCTGCATTGACAAGTTCTGTAGATAAAAGCTCTAGTTTTGCATCTTCATTCAGAAGCAGCGCAATAATTCTGTCGCCAAATCGACGGTTCTGAGCTGCAGCCAGCATCATGGACGCCGAAACTGTCTTACGGCCGTGTCGCCTCAAGACCTCAACAGCGGTGTCGTATTCAAGGCGCCGTAATGTAGCATGAACAGCATGAAGCGTCATCTCAAACTCCACATTCTCATCGAAAAGCAAGTCCTGGATATCATAATACCTCCAGTTGTCAAAGGCCGTCGAAATTACTTCCCTAGGCAGTTGCATCCCAGGGCGCAGACTTGAAAGTATTTCCATCACTTTCCAGCCTCCGGGATTTGTCTTCGCACACTGCATCATTATCCTATTCAATGCGAGGCCCTGTAGCGGATCATCTTGGATGGGCATGAGAAACTTAACAATACTACTTCCGCTTAAATTATTGGTCGCGGCCAATTCAAAAAGGCGGGTTGTAACTTTGAATGTGCCTGCCTCGAATATAAGCTGAAAACTCTCTATCCTGCCTTCCAGAGCGCTGGCTTCCAAAACTAATTGAGTGACAGGCCATCCATGGCTAAGAAGGCTCTGTATGGCCTCGGGGTTGTTGGAGAGGATTACGGCATGAATCATTGTAGCTTCTGTAACGTCAATCTTCCCAGCAAGGCTCAAAAGAAGCTTCGTTTTTCGCGCCCTAATGCAATCCTCTGATGCGGCTCTGGCGATAACATCGCATGTTATTAAATTGGGATTGGCCTGGTCAACCACACGCTTGAAAGAGTCAAAATCAAGATGGCAGGCACTCTCAAGAATCCCGGGTGTGATGGTAAGCTCTGGTACCCGCTCGAGATAGACGCCGATTGCTTTTGACCCCCCGGAAAGTCTTTTCTCAACCAGTTGCGACGTGATTTTCAAATTTTTGTTGTGATCGAGCAGCATGGCAACAACTTCTGTCGATCTTGCAAAAAACAGCAGACTTTTTCCGACATCGGCAGGGTCCAGCAAGGTCAAACATTCTCGAAGGCCATTTATGTCGTCCATCATGAGAATTTGATGAATGATATGTTTCCGAGTTTGAGTGTCCGCTGTATTGCCGAAAATTATTTTGAGAATCGAGTATTTTTTGGTTGTGACTGCAACCGTTGCGCAGCTGAGTATCAAGCTACTATCAGCGGTCTTTCCCAGCTCCATGCGAACTATCTCCTCGAATCCAAACCAGCTAGCCACAAATATAGCTCTCTCGTTGGATTCGACATAGTTGTGAAAAAATATTTCTATGCTTTCGTCGAGAAATAGGTTTCCCATAATTCGCTGATACGAGCGCCACCATGAATTCATAGGGCAACTTTCATCAGAATTATCAAGGAGAAGATATTGCAGGAGCTTATCGAGCTGTGAGCCTTTTGATCGATTGTGTTCCCCAGCAAGCTCACAATGCTTGCCCCAATATAGAACGGAATATTTATAGAATCCAAGCCAATGGGTCTGGTCGGTTTCCAAAGAGGGCGTAACAGTGCCGATACCAAACTTCATATCACGAAGAAACTTGATCGCGTTTGGAGATCCTGAGCAACAAATCACTTTCAGGAGACATATCTCAGCAGCAAAAGAATTGATAGATTCAATGCAATATTCTGGCTTTTGTTCCAAGAACTCTCTAACAGACAAATGAGCGAATCGAAAGCATTGTATCCCATCCGTTGTTGTATAGCTTGTAATAAAGTTGCTCAGAAGTTCCAAGATCACTTCACTGTCGAATTCTTCAACATCCACATCAAGAAAGGCAGTGGTCATTCGAAGGAAGTCGGCTTGCGATAACAAGCTTTTGGAACACATCATCCATTTAAGAGTATTTTGGAACACAGCTCGAGCTGTGTCTTTTTCCCTTGCAATGGTCTTGCTGTAAATATCCTCGTATAGGATACTTAACTCGCGAGGGACGCGCGAGAGCTCAACTCTGATATCATTCTCGAATTGAATTCCTTGTAAGCTGGCGAGCTGTAGCTCAGCCCATCGGAACCTGACTTGAATTAGCATTTTGAGTTCGCCTTCCTTTTTAGCAGTATTCAACTTACATTCCTTTTGCTTTGGAAACCACGTCATCCTTAATGTGCTGTTTGAGCTCATCTTTTGTAGACTGCTTTCGGATGCGGCCAAGTATCTGTCGTTTAGAAACCATTCTATCCGTTTCAAACTCAACGAATTTTCGGATATCCTCTCCATTTTGCAGGCCAGTCACCTGGACGCCGGTATGGTCCTGAATGAAGAGTCTTAGATCACCCTCTTCGCGTGAGCTGAGAAACACCTTGACAAGACTGTCCGAATTATCAACAATATTGTTCAATGCGTCGATAAGCTTCCATCTTGTGACAGAGTCACACTCGTCAAGTGCATCCACCACAATAGTAGTTCTCGAATACAAATTCGTGAGATCGAGGATCAGCGTAATAACTTCATCGATGGCAGGTACCTCTCTAGAGCCACTGGTCGAATGAAAACTTTCGTGCAGAGCAATAGTTGGAGGGGCGATAGCATGCTTTGTAGATGTGCTAGACAACTGTCGAGCAATGCAAGCCAAAATACTTGGTGGATCTGCTCGCTGGGGCTGTGATGTATCCCTTGAGCAATAGAAGTAGGCCAGTGCACAGCTTTCATCTGACTGAGATAGTTGTATGCTGTCTTCGATGACCACTGAAGTTAAACAACTCTTGCCAACACCCTGCATTCCATGAAGCCAAAGAAGGGAGTTTGTGCTATCCCCTTGCCACTTGATGAATTCAGGGACCTGAACAATCCAGCCGCAAGTCCCGCTAAGAACTCTATCTTTGATGCTCTTGTGATGATCTCCATTCCTTTGCAGCGAGAGCCAATCCAGTATTTTCTGCCGTTGCAAATCATCGAGGTGATCCTCGACTCGTTCAATCTTGATAGACATCTGCAAGATGGGTTGATCTATCTTGGCGAGCGTATCTCGCAGGTCAGAGACTTGCTTCATCCCCAACGACACATCCGTGATCTGGTCAGCAGTACCCTTGTTCATCTCTGCCTCTACCAAAGTAGAGCAGCGCTCTGCCTCTTTTTCGTAGAGTTCCATCTTATCTAGCAGCTCGTAAAGATCGCTCTTGGCGAGGAGTCCACTCTTAACAACGCGAACAAGGGTGTTCTGCTCAAAATAGCGCTTTGCTTTCGCTAAAAAGATAAGCATGCTTGTGTACAATTGAACCACAGCTTGCTCGAGCTGTTTCGTCGTTTCAGTAATGCGCCCGAGGTAAATCATTTCCACCAATCTATACCGAGCCGTCATCCTCGCAATTTTTTCAACACCCTCCACTGCAAAGTCGAATTTCGCGAAGTCGTTGATCGCAATCTAAGATGGGAATTTAGCAAATCCTAATATTTCATAAGGAATCTTCCTGATGCGACCGACCTGCAACAAAAATCGCGCCCCGGCCCAAGGAAGTGCCGTATGGACCTGGTCAATAGCGACAGCCTGATCTCCAATACCCTTGAAAACATCCACCCAACGTATGATCTTACCGAGAAGATCTCGGACGATAATCCTGTTCTTCTGTCCTCCACGCAGCTTCAAAGACCACCGTTTCTCGACACATATCCTGTGTGCGTCACGAGTGGTCTGACCGAATTTCTCCAAGGTATGCAGTTTGTCATCATCAGGCCCAAGTAGCTTTTGGTCTGCATCGTCTAGTCTGGCCATCGCAGATTGCCATAGTGACTGTGACTGGCTGTTCATGTCCGACACTGAAAGTCGAGACTAGATATTTCAAAGTATTGCGAAATGTAAGTTGTGTTTAAGGGGTACGAGGGATGAGATAGTACATGGCGAGAGGCGTCAAGACGCGGGGCTCAGCCTCTTCCAGGTGGTTGGAAGGATGAGTTGGCCATGCATATGGGAACTGGGATCTGCGCCTCACTCGCAAAATCCATATAATAGATAAAACAAGATCAGGAATATTCGAGATCAAGTCGAAAGAATCATATAGTTCGCCTTATTTCAAGTTACGAGCTCACATAGATCCACCAAATGACCTAAACAGCAACACCACTATCCTTAAATCCCTCAAAACGCAAATCTTCAACCTCAACTTCAAGATTCTCCTTCGTTACAAACTTCCTATATTCCCTTTCACCATAGGTTCCTGCCCGAGGCAATTCATTCAACTCCAACTTGCCAAATTTCGCACCCCGACTAATCAGTAACCTCACAACCTCACTTGCTTCCCTGGATTCATTTCGATCTCTGCTTCTGTATCTGGCATTCAAAGCGTATACCAATGGTCTCACACCTCTTTTGTCGGCTGTGTTCACATCTGCGCCGCTTTCGATGAGAGAACGGACTGCGTCCCATCGATAGGCTGCGGCTGCGGATGCTAGACGGGTATTTCGCTTTTGGGAGCGAGATCTGTGTGGTGGTTTTTGTTCGAGGGGTTCTTTTGGGGGCTCCTCCATATGCACAGCTTTAATAAGTCTATCAATATCTCCCTTTTTGCGAGGAAGTGTCAAGGTGAGGAAAAGAAGCATGAAACATACCTTCTGGGGGAGGTACTGGGTCAGCATTTTCTACTGGAATTTCCGTCCCAGCGCCATCTGCAACATCAGAATGTTGACTAGAGTAATCAGCACTATCACAAGTCAGCACACTGATTATCCATCTCTCTCCCTTGTATACATACCCATGCAACATCTTCTGCACAGAAACTAACTTCTCCCTACAAACCCCCAACCTCCTTCTCTGAAATCCAATATCCTCACTAACAAACGCAAATCTCTCCTTAGAAGTCGGTCTCTGCGATCTCAGACTCGCATATCGCTGCAAGAATCCATGAACCTTTTTAAGTATAGCATCACAATCCGTTAAAAGGGTTCTTATTCCTGAAATTCTTTGACCCGCCCGTCTGTAACTTGTGTATTGTTCGGATACATTTACGGCGATTTCGTAGCAGGATTGATAGGCTGTGTTTAGGTCGCGGTAGATTGAGATGGAGTTTGGGTAGGAGTCGCGAATTGTTGAGACGCGGTTTATTATGTTTTTGAAGCCGTGGGTTGAGGGTTGGGGTGGGATTGTCGTTGTCATTGTGCCCGGGATCATTGGGTGGTTTTTGGAAGGGGTTGTGATTTCTGGCTACTAGTAGATAGGTCAGATATTCTTTTTCCTTTTGTCTGAAGCTTAGATTGATGGGGTGTTATATAGCCGGAGACCCGAGTGACGCTCGGATCTGGTGGAGTGGTGAGCTGGCCGTGCAGATGGCGGCGAACCATTGATCGAGGAACGACAGGGTGTTCTCTCAGTGGCTGGAGAGCCTCAACGGGGCGATATGACAGGGGTATGGTGTGCAGAGTAGCCCGTGACGACTACGTGGTCTAGAAACTTGGAAGGTCCTCTTCTCTTATTGCTGGCCTCAATATGTACAAGGGCGTGTTGGGTTGAGTTGGGTGCTGGTTTCTTTTTCTTTTTCTTTTTGCTTCCTGATGTCAAAATACTTGCTAAGATTATTGATCAAGTTGTGAGACTAATGTACATGTTTTGCCTCTTTCGCTGGTTTTTTCTTTTATACCGTCATCAACATGTTGGCATTCTTGTACCAGAATAACAACGGATTCTCGCCGTTTCTTGTCTCTGTATCTTCAATATATGCCCAACGATTCATGAAATCTTCATGACTTGTGACTTGGGTCAGTTTGCCTGTGATGGCTCGGTAGACATCTTCAAACACGTTGAAATCGGTGGGGAAGAAAATGTCAAAGTATCCTTGGTGGACCTGTAGAAATCTTGTTAGTGAATGGAATTAAGGAAAGGGTGAATAAAAGGGAAGACTCACAAATGGCGTTGACACAGTCACAGTCTTTCGCTTGTACCGAGTCTGAACGACGGGTGCATTGATGCCCGGCACTGCATCGGGTAGGACATTGAAGTCACTTGCCACAAGGCGGTGCGCAGGGAAATACTGGTTCAGAACATCAAAGAACTCCATCATCCGCGTGGGTATATACTCGGGAAGAGTGTGATCCCCGCGGAAAGGCGACATGGTACGCAAGCCACGGAGGTAAGGATGACCAAGCGGACTTGGGAAAGGGCGACGAGCTGCAGCTTGGCGCACGCGCAAGAATCGAGCTGCTACAGGGTCCAGCTTGGTATTGTAGTACTCGTGGAACTCGCCATCCGCATCGATAAGTACACCGCCCTGCTGCGGAAGGCCGGTCTTCCAATCATAGCGAATGGTATCATGCGAGAAGTTGTCGAAGACTTCGAGAGCAAGGAAGAAACATGGGGAATGAACATATGTATCCCAGTCGAAGATTGATTTGTTGACAATCTCTACACGGTCTCGGTGACCAGCTGTCTCGAGTGTGTCCATCAGGTTCTTCATCTGGATGTCGGCTAGGGATGAAGAGATCTCAATGATCTTGTACTTCGTTCGCTGATAGACTTCATAGTCTGTATCCCGGATGAAGTTCAGGATGTTCAACATCATCGTACCATTTCCGGCACCCATTTCGTAGATGATTAGGTCGTGGTATGGGTATAGGGTGAGCTTGTAGTTTGAGACGAGGTATCGCGCGATGGACTCTCCGTAATAGGGCCGGAAAAGCTCTGTCGGAGTATGCCACAATTGTCTCGATTCATCAGGCTTGACAGCGTCAAGTTTATCCTCAAACTCGATGTATCGGTCACCCACCAGCGATTGGAAGGCCGGTCCATCTTCTATGCTGTTGAAGTCGAACGGTTCGCCGGGGGTAAAGATAGTAGCATGCTTAGAGAAGTATCCGTAATGGGGATTGTAAAGGCTGTCTATAAATCGACATGTTAGAATTGGACAAGGTGAAGCCGAAACGTCGCATCGCGAAATTTCGCGACGGGGGTTCAGTTCCTGACGTACCATCGATGAACTCGCGCGTCAGCATTTTGACTTGCTTCGGCCGCTGTCGGCGATTGCGCAACTCATTTGCAGTGACCTGTGGGTATGTTCGATATTCGTGCTCGATATCCTTGGGCTGATCACCGCGTTTTGTCCAAAGCGTACCTCCGTCCTGGACCTTTCGTTTGGCGACACTGCGGCGGGTGAAGAATGTACGCGATTGGGTTTGCCTTGAAAATGATGATGGAGAAGCCCGCAATGATTGGCAGGCCGGATGCCGGAATAGCTGTCTAAACAGCTGGTTGAGGACGGGCGAGTCCATGTTGTGTGGTGGAGGAAGTCTCTCTTGTTGAGCTTTGGGAGCTTCTCTCTTTTGCGGAGTGAAGATGTGGTGGCCTCAGGCAGAAGGCACGTGCCGTGGACCTTCACTTGGACTTCTTCGATTTACTTTGACTTCTACTCATTTATAAAGTCCGTTTAATTTGATCAGTATTTAATTCACTCATCACCGATATTTACTGATTTAGATTTGCATCTGAATCTATCCACCTCGACATCTTCTCATTTATATATCCATCATTCAATTGCAGAGCACGCAAGTGGTCCAAGCGCCAACGGACTGCGCATCGAGAAATTGCGCCGGAGTTCAATACTATTTCCATTGGCCAATTCAACACCGAGCAATGCATCTTTGAAAATGCCGGACAATTCAGCTATCTATATAGGCACGGCATTCATAGCCGGAGCCGGTCTAGCCTTGATATGTAAAGAGGTTCTCAGTTCTCAGCGCCGTGAAAATCCAACACCATCCAAGCCCCAATCTCAGGGCCTTGTCGCACATCCAGGTCCTCCGGCCATTGTTGAAGGCATTGAGGGATGTATTGGCAATACGCCGCTTTTCCGGATAAAGTCTCTTTCAGATGAAACGGGGTGTGAAATTCTGGGGAAAGCTGAGGTATGTGAATCTGGTCTGTGGAGGAGACTACTATTATATATCCCACCAGGCGTATACATGACATAGGCTAACATATACATAATACAGTTTCTAAATGGTGCTGGACAAAGCTCAAAAGATCGTGTAGCTTTGAGCATGATCGAAATAGTATGTCATCGATAAGCAATTTTTGCACAGACGGCTTCTGCCTCTTTGAGTCCAGCTATGATATATCGATACGGATACTAACTCCCATCCAGGCCCAAGAACAAGGAATCCTAACACCTCATTCTGGCGACACAATCTATGAAGGTACATCAGGATCAACAGGAATTTCACTAGCAACTCTAGCCCGAGCAAAAGGCTACCTAGCACACATCTGCATGCCATCCGACCAAGCCATCGAAAAATCCAATCTACTCCTCAAACTCGGCGCAATAGTGGACCGAGTGCCCCCAGCTCCAATCGTTGAGAAAGAAAACTTCGTTAATCGTGCTCGTGCTCTTGCTCAAGCGCACACAGCCTCGACGACTGGGTCCGGTCGTGGCTTTTTCGCAGATCAATTCGAGAACGAAGCAAATTGGCGCGCTCACTATGGTGGCAGTGGACCCGAGATCTACGCACAATGCTTAGGGAAAATCGACGCCTTTGTCGCCGGTGCCGGTACCGGTGGTACTATCTCAGGTGTTGCCAGATATCTCAAGCCCCTACTTCCCAATATTACGATTGTATTAGCTGATCCTCAAGGGAGTGGATTGTATAATCGAGTTCGGTTCGGAGTAATGTTTGATTTGAAGGAGAGGGAGGGTACGCGTCGACGACCGCAGGTTGATACGATTGTTGAGGGAATTGGTATTAATCGTGTTACGGCGAATTTTGAGGCCGGGAAGGAACTTGTTGATGATGCTGTGAGAGTTACGGATGCGCAGGCTTTGGCTATGGCTAGATGGTTGGTTGAGAAGGATGGGATTTTTATTGGGAGTAGTAGTGCTGTGAATTGTGAGTTTTCCTTTTCCCCTCTTGTGATTTTTTTTTCTTCTATATATGTTATGATTATGCTAACGTACTACGTTGCATCAGGTATTGCGGCTGTCAAAACAGCGCAGAAGTTAGGACCTGGTCATCGGATTGTCACAGTCTTGTCTGATTCTGGATCAAGGCATTTGTCCCGTTTCTGGGCCAAGGCTGGTGATGTTGGTGGCGCAGTTGACACGAAGCTTGAGAGTGTCCTGAATGCTCGAGATGAAGATTTTGAATAATATAATCTAATCAAGTTATGGTATTTCAATATTGTTTGGTGGATTTAATCCGTTCTATTAATCATCCAATTCGATGACTTCTTTTAAATCGCTGGATTTAGGCCTTGTCCAACTTGTCCCTGCAAATTGGACGGGTCGAGCCCCGGCACGGAAAATATGCATGTCAGGGAGTTGGGGCTCTGAATTAATTTCTTGCTTGTGGTCTTCTGCATGATCACTGAGTGTGTCCATGGCATCTTTGTCATCGTCATCATTTTGATCTTCCCCATCGCTGAGTAGATAAACGGTTGAACCCTGATCAGCAGAGGGAGTATTGGGGGGCTTTGGGGTGTGCTTTTTGACGGGTGTTTTGGAGGGCGAGGGATCATAGACCTTGCTTTCTGGGTCATTATTTTGATCTTGTGAGCGATCACCCTGTCCATCTAAGCGATGGTCATTATTATTCGACGGAGATAGGATCTCCCTTCTTCCCTGATTCCATACTTCATCACCGACCCAACGACGCATTAGTTCAAACTCAATCTCGTCCCGGGATCGATTGGGCAGATACATGATCATATCGTCCCAGGTAAGAAATGGCTGATTCTGTACCCGATCCAGAGTTTTAAGTTCACTTAATGACCAAGGAGCTTGGACAGGGGGTGGATTGGCGCGAAGACCAAGCCAATGACGGGAGTTCCATTGATGTAGACTGGAAATAGTCCTGTTGGGCAGAAATGGAAGAATTTGCTTCCATCTCTTATGCTCCACGTAGCGCATGCGGAGTATCAGTTTTGTTTCATCGGGTGTCATTTTGATGCGGGAAGTTGGTGATATGAATCCCACTGATGGTAAAGTGGGTGCGGATGCAGATGTCGATGCAGATACAGGGCCAGGGCCAGGGCCAGCGTCAGCGCCGGTGCCAACGCCCGACGCAGGCGCGGCGCCATGCGTCGCAGTGGAATGTGCAGGTAAATCGCATTGTAAATCGAAGGTATTCGCCACCGTTGCCTGTGCGTCGCCTTGTTCCACGTGGCTATGACCGGCGTCAAGATGTGTCGATGTAGCCGATTGGTTCTGGGGACCGGGTTCGGCAGATGTTGGCAATTTTTGATTTAGGTTAATCCTGTTTTCTAGCCTAAAATCTTCTTTCGTCGTTATGCGCATTCGCTTGCGACGAATGTTCGATGTTTTGGATGGTGTTGGCGATGGCTGATGCTCTTGCAGCGGATCGTCCGATTCGTCACCTTCAGGGACATCTGCGAAAGACCAGTCGAGCGCCTCATACGCCACAGGGCTGGAATGATACTTGCGTTTCGCCCGAGGTCGGGTTTTACTCGGTGATGCCCTAGGCTTCCTCTCTGTTCGCGGTCGACGTTGTCGCGGAAGACTCCAAAGGGATTTAGAGCCTGGTGGAGATGACCCTCTGTCTAGCTTTGGTAGCCGAGGGGTCACCGGCGCTTTCGCAAATCGAGTCTGTGCTTTTGGCGTTGAAAAGGGCTGAGGAAGCTCGGGCACTTTCCACACAGGGTCTGTTGGGCCCAGTACATCAGGAGGGGGTTTCAAGTCCAGCTGTTGTTGTGGGACTGGGTTGGGTCTGGCCTTGGGATTGTCGGAGGTTGAGGTCAATGCAGAGTCTCTCGAATTGGACTTTTCCTCATCGACCGTCTGATCGGTCAAGTTCGGTTTCGATGACCCGAATGGATCATTTGAGGGGTTGTCCTCAAACACGACTGCATCGGCTTCGTGTTGTAATCCCGCGGAATCTTCGTCATTGCCATCCTCGATATCTTCTTCTCCATCTTCACCATGATCGGAGTGCCAAGGTTGACTCTGATTGCCAGCACCCTCCTCCTCTAAACCCAATAGATGTCCATTATCGATGATAATATCTCCTGTTTCCAAGTCGATCTCATCGCCGACTTCGGTGAAATCCTGGCTGTATTTTGCAAAGATGTCTTCGAAGATAGATTTCAATTTCATGTCATTTTGGGCACGCGCAGTTTGTAGATCCCAGTCGTCCGACACTTCTTCCTCCTGCTCCTCCTCCTCTCCCTCCACTCCTTCCAATTCCTCTGAGGGGTCCGAAGGTAAAGATAGACGGGGTCGCTTGGCGAGTGGCTCCATAGTGTCCATAGTGTTTGGATCGTAGGTGAAGGCGTTATCGGCCATTGTCAAAAGGTATTTCCAACGTAACGCGTCCAAAACGCGGTCGGGGCTCTGTCAGCTGGAAAGTTGAGACAGCCACAGGCGTCGATCAATCAGGTATGTTTGCGCATTGCAATAGATTAAGCGAAGAGAGTAATTCTATCGCCCTAAGAGTGAGAGTTGAACAGTGAGGGAGTGGTTAAGCGCGCGGGCTGGCAAAGTTGGAGAAGCGCGACAAACAAAAAAAGCTGAGGAAGGCAAGTGACGTGCGGCAGGAAGCTCCTCCTCTTCTCCTCCCCCACACTCTTCCTCTTCCTCTTTCTCTCCTCAACTACACCTCTTCTCCTTATCAACCATGCAATAAATACAAACAACCACGATGTATTGCCAAAACTGTCGCACTCCTTTGAATCTAGATGGTTCGCTCAACCCGTTGAATCCTACAGCCTTCGAGCTGCTTGTCAGTCAGTGTCCGCTCTCTCCTCACCCGACATCGCGATAGTAATGACCCGCATGTGCTAACTCCAAGCTTCACCCAATAGACTCTACAGACAAAAATGCCTCAGGAAAAGAAGCTACACAGTCGGGGGATCAACTCCCAAATCCTCCCGATCGACGCGAGAAGTATGACCGGAGCGAAAGTCAATCTACACAGCCCTATTATCGACGTTCATTACAAGGCCCACGTACTGGGGGTCAGCAACCACCGGGACTACCTCGAGGTGATAGTAGCATGTCTTTTGTCATGCTCACAGAGTCACAATTTGGACCACCGCCAGTAGAGTCGCCGTCACCGAACCTTCCCAACCGGAAGAACTCACAACTGCGAGATCCCAACCACGACGACGGGTCACCTTCATATCTCGAACAAGCTGTACGTCTTTTCGAAATAGTCTCTGCGCGGTCAGACATCGACCATCCTATTTGCGTGGAATGTACCGATATGTTGGTAGATGGGTTGCAAAAGCGATTAAACGCTTCTACAAAAGAACGGGATGCATATATTGCGTTCCTTCGGACTTTGAATTCGTCCGTGCCGTCGAATGAAGATATTGAGGCGGCCGAAAAAAGTCTTAAAGAGACCCTGTCGGCCGAAGAGGCAGCTTTCGCCGAACTGCAGGCCCTCGAGCGAGAAAAGGCCTCACTGGATGAGGAAATAGCCGGCCTTGAAGAGGAGTCTCAACAGCTCGATGCAGATGAACAGAGCTTCTGGCGGGCTCGGAACGGCTTCTCTCTCAAGCTAGCAAAGTTTCAAACTGAACGGCAGACAGTGAATATGCGTTACGACCATGATTCGCAACAGCTGAAACGGTTACAAAAAACGAATGTATACAATGACGCGTTTTGCATAGGCCACGATGGCCATTTTGGGACCATCAATGGTCTACGTCTTGGCCGTCTGGCTAATCACACGGTCGAATGGCCCGAAATCAATGCAGCATGGGGCCAGGTCTGTCTTTTACTCGCAACTATTGCAGACCAGCTCAATTTTCAGTTCCAAGGGTATCGCCTGCGACCACTAGGATCCACCTCACGAATTGACAAAATTGAGGTCCCTGTCCAGACCGCTGGGATGGCTGCCTCCAAGCGTGATCCAAAGATCACCAAACTAGATCTCTTTCTATCAAATGAATTCCCACTCAACTTCCCCCTACTCCTCCACCGTCGCCTTGACAGTGGCATGGTGGCGTTCTTGGAATGTCTACGACAGCTCGGTGACTTTGTCGAGGCGACCCCGGTACAACGACGGGGCCAGACCGAGACCGCCGCTCCCAGACTAAGACTGCCCTACGAAATCAAAGACGATCGTATTGGTGATGCTAGTATCAAGCTTGGGTTTAGCCAAAATGACGAGACCTGGACGCGCGCATGCAAGTATACTTTGACTTGCTGTAAGTATCTTCTTGCGCACGCGAGCAACGTCGCCAATACCGACTCTCACTCGGCGGCCGTTGCGGCAGCAGCTGTAGCAGCAGCCGATTCAGTAGCCCAAAAGCCATCGACATCAACCCCCGCCAAGACGCGACCCTGAAAGCTGCAGTGTCAAGCGCTCAAAGACACAAGGATCAAAGACCCAGGATCAAGGACCCAAGGATGAAGGATTCGACCAGGGAGGGCTGCAGGTGGTGAGCACCTCGCGCATACAATCCTGGTTTCATTAATTTGGGGGCGTTCTTTCGCTATTGAATGAGCACCCTGCAAGAGGAGGGGCTTCCTCAAAGACTTTCCTCAGATAGTACTCCGTACTCCTCATTGTTGTAGTAGATTTCACGACCCACGTACTTCTGACAAAGAGGATGCGCTTCTTATGTATGTACTATGTTGGTGCCACTGTCAGTGCCAGTGCCAATGCCAGTCCCGCACAGGCTTCACCAACAGCGCAAGCCTAATTGGGTCATCCCGAGTTTCGATCGGCAAAAGCTAAGAATCGCCAATCTTCTTTCCTATCTGTTCGGCTGGTTGCAGGATGCCGCTCTCGTGGGCCGCGGAAGACGCCGACCTATTCCCATTCGGCCTACGCCTCATGTCCTCCTCACAGCGGGTCGAAGGAATCCACTTCCTATACGCTGCTGCAGTGTCGTTGCGTGCCGCCACAACTCCCTTATGATCCGGTCTGCGCGCTACATCCTAGTACCTGCATGCGATCCGAGCCGGTGAACGGTGGTCCGTGGGGCCTCTGGCCACGGGCGCGGTAGATATCTCCGTCGCGTCGCCTGGTTCTCCTGGTTCTTCGGCGTTTGGAAAGGTGGAACCCCCAGCTCGAGCCAGCTCCACGCGGAACTGTCTGCCGTATGGTTCTTTTTTTATTTGGATTTTCTTATTTGGTACATGAGCTGATGCTCGGACTCCCGTTCTGGCCCCCCCTTTCCACATTTACACTCTCGGCCTCGACCTCGTTTTTGACTCCGTCCGTGCTTCCAGACTTGTCGTCAATGCTGCCCAGGGGGTGAAAGAGTCCACTTTCAACCCACTTTCTAAGAGGGGCAGAGTCCACACCGAATCCACCCGGATACCGTTTCTTGTCGGGTGCATAAGTACTAAACAGACTAAACAGACTAAATAGCAGAGAAGGAGCACTGCCAACAGCCCCCAATGACGGCGCGCCCCGCATTTTCGCCTCGAACCTCAGATCGATACCTGTTCGAGGATGGGCGCCGCGGAGCATGCACGCAGGAGGGATGGTGCCCGATTGCACCGTCTGGTACTTGTGCTGTGTGCCTCACTCTCTCCTCATTTGCCACGTACTTTAGAAACAATACAGCATAGTACGGAGTACCTACCTACTTGCCAACACTAGGCAGTACAGTACCTTCAGACCCTATTGCAGATGTATACATGATCGATTCCTCAAAGTAGTACCTACCCACCTATATCCTTGACACAGTACCTAACCCTAGTACTCTGTCTGTCTCCGTACTTTGTCTTTACTCGCATCTCGGGGACTGGAGGGTCGAGCTCCCCGACCGCGTCGATCAATGCAGCCATCGATGCCTTGCCACCTGACACACTGATCGCGTTCTAGACATTGGCATCCGGACCAGGGACGTTGGAAGTTGTTCTTTGTGTACAAGTACGGAGTACAGAGACCAGAGTACTCGATACTTTTTTCTCTAATTCCAAAGTACGAAGCACAGATACTTTATTCCCGAAACACGATGGCACCATTACTACTCTGTACCTATTATAGTATCTCTTTGTATCTTTTTACCGCTGAAGTACTCTGTACCCTGTACCCTGTACTATAGTCTCAAAGCGTGAATAATTCCAAATGCGATCGTAATCTTCTCCTCTCCTCTTTGTTTCATCTCTCCCTATTTGCTACATATGTACTCCGTACTTTATTCTTGCCCCTTTGATTCTCCTCCTCCCACGTCAGACGCATGAGTCAGGACCCACGAGAGGTCTGAGATTCGACCGCAAATGGCCAAGGGCCTAGTGGACTCAGAGACCAAAGCGCAAGGAATGCGAGGACTAAGACTAAGACTACTTAGGTAGGACTACCTACCTACCTACCTAAGACTCGCCCCTTGACTGGGGGGAGTGACACATTGCATCCTGGGATCACTAGACTCTCTTTCGCGCGTCTATTTGTGCACATTCTGCGGAGCGGAGGGGGGGCAGAGGGGGCAGGAATATGACACTGACACTGCTCTAACGGCGAAGCATGTCTAACGGTTTTTCCCACACCCCCACACCTTGCGTCCACGAGGCAACTTGACCACGATGAGAATGAGACATTGACAGGGACAGCAGCAACGGTGTCAACAACAGTAGTGGCAGCAATCAAAATAGTAAAAGATTTGTGAATAAGTTATTTGTAGAAATGTAATCATACAGTGATTGCCTGTAACGATACGAAATGGAGTGGCTTGTTGAACCAAATTGCTGGAACGTTGGTGAATCCAAACAAAGGGCGTCACGAGTCTCGGGCCGCTCCCGGTCCATCCAGGATCCATGGTTGACTGTCCGGGGTATTGACTAGTATAGCATCCTGGTATTACTCACTCTAGACTCTGACCACAGCAACCTGGATTAAATGCACATTCATATACTATATGTATGGGTGTAGGTATATGGATAAACGGAGTTCTACGGAGACACCTCTGATAAAGTGCACTCCAATCAACAATCTACCTCATCCACCACAGCCAGTCCCAGTGGGCTAGGCAGCGGAAAATGCATCCCATTTGCGGCCAGTGCACTGCATGTAATAGTTCGGTTAGGCTGCGCAGTAGTGCAAAAGTACCTCAGCTCCACCGAGAAGGGCAATAGCCTCCAGCGAATAAGCCCATTTGATTTTGTCCAGGCTAGAGCCCGGCCGGAGATCTCTCCCAGCATCCCGTACCGTTGGCGATCATGACACTGACAGTGCACCTGGAGCCCCCCTCCCCATCGCCTCCATCCATTGCGTCCGCTGATTTGCCCGGGGAAGCCAGGGGTCGTGCGTCCGCCGCAGCTCGCCGCAAAGAGAAATCGACAGATTCCTTGGCCGATGCTCAAGTTGCCTGGTGATCCATTCTTCATTACTGGCTTCCTTTTTTTTTGCTCTTTTTTTTTTCCCTTTTTCCTTTTTCCTTTTTCCTTTTTTTTCGCTATTTATTTTATTTGGTTTTATTTTATTTTTAATTTAATAAAATCAAAAAAAGACCATTTTTACTTGCCTACTTACTCTTTTCTGCTTGCTCAGCTAATTGTCTCCTCTTACTCTTATTGCTTCTGGTTGCCCTTTCCATTTTGTATTATTTCCTTTCCCTTTCTTTCTCGTTCGGCTCTTCGCCTTCCCACTCTCTGTCCCCATGGCAAGATGGATCCTTATCCCCCGCCATCGTCCATGACGCTCTCGCCGCAATCACCAAACCCGAACCCACCTCCCCCAAATCCGAGTGCGAATGCTTCTTCGACTATTTTCCGGCCCCGCCGATCCGATGACTGGCACGAGTATCGTGAAATTATTGAGCAACTTTACCGCAATGATCAACTGAAGCTGCGCGATGTAAAACGCATAATGGAGCGTGATTACAAATTCCAAGCATCGTATGTTTAAATCACATTTTCTATTACATGATAATGTATCGTCGATCGATATCATATCATCGATTCGATGCTTGTGATTGCAGTAGTTATTTTCACAACTTTCTCAGTTCCTCGATATTAACGTTTCGCAGAGAAAAGCAGTACAAAGATCGTCTTGCTGCTTGGCACGTTCGCAAAAATATCAAAGCCAAAGAAGTCCATTTGATGATCCGAAAGCAACAAAAACGTGCCGCCCGGGGAAAGCAGACGGCATTTCGAGTAAACGGGCAAGAAGTTGACAATAAACGCATTGCTCGATTTCAACGTCGCTATGGCGACACTTGGGATGAAGAAAAAGACAAGGATATTCAACAAATGAGCCCGGAGCCCAGTATGTGAAATCCCTATCAAATTTGTATCCAGAGATATCTAATATCATCATAGCGACCCCATCCGACATGACTTGCTATACTCCCGAACCTGCAGACGAATCAGCAACGCCTGTATCACCGCCAGAGATCCAATCTCCATCTCGTGAGACGCCTTATCCTCTTAGCTACGGTAAATTCCCCGATTCTTTATGTGGAGTGACACCATATAAATTGGTGTTCTATCGAAACACGCTGATCCAGGCAGATCCTAACCAACTCGACTCTATTCCCGACCTTATAATAGATAACAATTCACCATTTCCATTAAGCATGCATCATGATCCATCTCGAAGAACTTATCACCATCCATCCGAATCAATAGTGCACTCAACTCATCCACATGCTCAGCATCAGCCTCCACCGCATATACAGCATCCTCATGCACATCACCCCCATGCACAACCTCATCCACTGGAACATCAACACCAACACCAACACCAGCATCCTCATCCTCATCCCCATCTACCTCATCCTCAGCACACCATCATGTCCGCTACCACGAGAACTATGCCACCAATCCAGACCGTGGAACCAGCAGTTCCTGTGCAACCAGTCGCAGCCCCTAGACCCAGGTCATCGAATCGAGATTTCATGTCGACAGCGGGGATCATGCCCGCAGCCCCAAATATAGTCCCTCATTCGAACGAGTGGGAGCGACTCGATTCGTTTCAAACACACCTCGAGGAGCTAAATGCCCGTCTTAACGAATCCATGTCGAAATGGAACCGGGATCAGGATCCCAACGAGGTCCCTCATCACCCTCATCATGAAGGACTCGGACTATGATAGGGTTTCTTTCATCTCATCTCCTTCGTCTTCATCATCTTCATCTTCGTCTTCTCCTTATTTTTTTTTCTCTTTTCCCTCTCCCCCCACCCCAATTTCTCTCCTCTCCCTGTGCTATGTAACCGGATTACCTCTTCACTTTTGTCTTCTTTACCCCCTCCCCTTACCCCCTCCCATTCTCCTCTTCCCTGTCCCTTTCTGTGATTCCAATCTCGTCTCGCGGTTTCTTCAGAGCGTGGTCTCTTTTATTTATCTCAAGTACACATGCATCAGTCAGGGAGAGCGAGAAAAATCATAGCAAGGCGTTCTTCATGACGGGTCATTTCATTTCCATCAGGACTATTTAGAAAGACGAGTTGATTGTGACAAGGCTTGTATCCGTGTTTGTTCGACCTGACCTAGGGTTCTTCTAACCTTCGTTTCACTGTCTATATATTACATTTCACCCATTCAAGATGTCAGATGTCAAGATGTCAAGATCATATCTTGTTTTAGACTTGCATGATTATATCATATACCCAGAGCGACTAACCTGTTTCTATACATCTCTCTTCCCCTTATGTTCATGACTACCTTCACCACTCTCGCCATCATCATCTCCATCACCATCACCATCACCCCTTTGTACCAACAACCCCAAACCAACCCTCCTGCTAAGACAGTCCTCCTCCTCAACCGTCCTCCTCCACCCCCATCCCCCCCTCCACCCAATCCAACCCCTCTCATATGGCCCCCTCAACCCCCCAAAAGCAACAGCCACCCCAGCAAAACAAACAGCAACAACCTCCATCCCAACCCACCCAAACCTAACAAAAATCATCGGCCCAACACTCGTCCCCATAATATTCCCACCAAAAAGAAACAACACAAAAGCCGTATTAGCTCTACTCCTCATCCCAGGCGCCGATTCATAAACCGACACCCTGCAAGCTGTCAGCGCAACCTGTTGTCCAAGATCAAGCAATACACACTGAACAATCGGACCCGCTATATTCCATTTTCCCAGAACCCCGATTGCAGCGCCCAGCATACAAAATAGTATACCGAGTAACGTGGATAAATGTGGAGTTGAGTGATCGAGGATTAGACGTGAGTAGATAGGTCCTAGGGTCATGGGTAGGATACCTACGACGGCGAATAATCCGATGACGAGGGTTGAGTAGTTGTATGGTGATGAGGAGAGGAGAAATGTTAGTGTTGTCCAGAATGATGTGTATGGTGCTGAGAAAAAGAATCCCATAAGACATGCTTGGACTAGGGTTGGGTTTTGCGTGAAGTGGGTTATTGTACTCCATAGTATAGATGGGTACAAGAGGATTCTGGAACTGAAACTTTCACTTTCACTTTCACTTTCACTTCCACTGTTCGCATTTTCTGAGTCACCGCTTCTAGCGTTCTTGCTGTTGACTGCTTCTCTTGTTGCTGCTGCTTCTGCTGGGGATGTTGTAGCCGGGCCAGACGCACTCGATTTCGGTACACCAGTCTCGACACTGGCAGTATTACTAGCAGCTGGAGCCATAGTCATTGTAGCAGGATAATCAGGCATAAACGCCCAACAAGCTCCCAAAATAAAAACCTGCAATCCCAGCGCAAGCCAATAAATATTTCGCCAGGATGTATATTGAGATACGATTCCTGCCAGGACTCGTGCTAGAAGTAGACCTAGCAGTAAACCCGATGAAACGAGTGATATGGCTGTTGCACGGTGGGATGGTGGGGCGATGTCACCTATCAAGGGGAGCATTATTTGCTATCACATACACACTAGTTAGCATTAAATTTACGTCAAGCTTTCGAATAGTAGGAATTGAAACCAAGCAGTCTACTTTCAAGTAGACTGCTCACTGCCCTTGGAGCAAATATAGTATCAAGTATATTATCCTTGAGGGAGGGAAATAACAAACCGGCGTAACAGTCGTCACAGCCCCCAAAAAACTCAGCGCAACGAACGTTTCAAAATGCCTTGTAAGACAAAGACCCAACCAAATCAACGTCGTGAGTCCCATTAAAAGTAATGTAAATGGTCTTCTTCGAACAAGATCACCTAATGGACAAAGGAAGACTAATCCGACGGCGTATCCGGCTTGCATTACGGTTGGGATTTGTGTTATGGTTGAGTAGGGTTTGTTGAATGAGACGGAGAGGAGGGATAGGAGGGGGGTGTTGTAATACAGGTTTGCTACCTTGAAATTATGTTGTTAGCTACCAGCCTAAACCTGGAGGTTCATTTCATCTGTCAAGTTGGGTAGAATTGGTGAGGTTGTTGGTTGAGAGTGAACTTGGTGCAATGTTGAAGCAATAATACTTCAACATAGACTTAAATTCCTCCTTCATGAGATAATGCAAAGTAATTATTCAGAATGAGATTCACAAACCGTAAACGTAGTCGCAAAAGCAAACAAAAAAGTTAACCCCCAACTAAACTTAACCGGATTTTCTGGATCCCATCGACATCGACGTGGTGTGTATGTGACCAAGTACCAGATTTTGTTCATGAGGGTATGGAATTGAGATTGACATTTGGTTTCTTTCGTAGGCCTGGGCTCAGGATTCTCGGAATTGTCTGTTCTTTTTTCATTTTGGGGGTCACGGTGCTGCGGACTCGGAGTGGAATTTGGGATGGGGTTGGTGATGTTCGTATCGGATTGTATTTCGTTTAATGAGACGGTTTTGGTTTTGGGGTCGATCTCCAGATCGACCGAAAAGGGCTTTTCATTTGGATTTTGCATTGCGAATGTTATTCGGCCTTTCCTGTTAGTAAAACGTTGGCTATAGTCAATGCCGACTTCACTAAGCAGGTGCTTAGCTGAAGCAGTGAGCAAGTCAAAATAAAATAGTAAGTACAGGAAAGAATGGTGAAGTCAGAAATGGAGATAGAAATAGAAACAAAATTAGAGGAAAAAGGCTTGAATAAGAACTTTAACAGTAAGATAAGGATGAAAAATGAACTAGCTTGAAAATCCTTGAAAATCCTTGAAAATCCTTGTTAATCCTTGTCACTTAACTAACAAACTAAGGTAGTATCAGCCTAGCCTTGCGGGGACTCCCCCGGAATCCTTCGACTCATCCAGTTGAGTGAATCTGATACCCTCCTTTAGCAAAGGCAAGGATATGCTAGTAGATCTCAGTAAATATTCAAAGTTTGACTATACTCAATTACTCCAGAGAATCAATGCCTGGAAGGCATTCTCAGACAGATAAATCAATATGCACGTGCATTGCATTGCATTGCTGCACTGGTAGATACTAAATACAATACAAATATAGATCATTGGAAATCGCTAAGCCCAATCCAGTCCCAACCAGAAATAATCGAGAAAGAGAAAACAAGTTGTGAAATGGTATGAAAGGAAAAGAAGAAAATAAGGGAAAAGGAAGAGATAACGAAGCCCGTGGGCGACGAAGTGCAGATAGCGGAGAGGGAGGTTGAATGAGAGCGGGTGAAATGGTGAGTTTCGCCCGCTGAGACAAGACAAGACAAATAAATTATCCATGATCAAATTCAAATCTGAATCTGAATCGTTGGATGTTATTGTCCGTCGCTTGATATCGAGGTTAAAGTGATTCGACTAATAAGTCGTAGATCTACCCTCAGTATTGGAGGGGGAAAAGGGGTCGGTCTGAGTGACCATGACCATGGGTGATGTCGGTGAAGTCGGTGATTTGGGTAAGTTTAGGTTTTCGCTTTTGAAATGATGAAAAAAAGGTCGCGCCGTAAAACAAGTCCCGTAAGATCCAGTCTAGCAATAATTCTAAGAGATCAGATCAAGAATAGAAAGTGCTCTTTTGGAAGCTCTCAGGTGAAATATCACCCATCTTGCCCTTCAGCTCGGGTGGCTGATCATTCTTGGAAAGAGCGGAGAGACTCTGGGTTCGGCCAGCGGTATCTTTCATCGTACTGGTGCGAGAAGCAGCATCGGCACCCTCGGTGATGGCTTGTTGAGCCGGGCGACGCTGGATAGTCTCTAGATAGGGACCGGGAAGGTATCCGACACCACCATCCCGAGCACGGCAACGCCACCATTCGGAAGCATTACCCATGGGATCGGACTTGCTGAGAACAGCGACGATGTCACCCTTCTTCACGGCCAGATCGATTCCATTGCTCTCTTGCGTTTCGGGAGCATAATCGTACAGAACGCGGCAGAAGTCCAGCTTGGTGGGATCGAGAGAGGCAGCGGACTGGGGTTCGCCGTTTGGTCCGACGAGTTGTTGTCGGCGACGAGCCTCTTCTTCTTGGGAACGGGCGAGGGCCTTGATGAGCTTGCCCATTAGGTAGGGGAGACCGAAGACGGCCACGAGAAACATGAAGAAGGGCTTCTTTGAGGGCTTGGCCGGGGCGGGGGAGCCATCGGGAAGGGTGGCGGGGGATGAGCGACCACCCATGAAAGCCGCGAAAGCCGCGGGTGTGAGTGCTGTGGCATCAGCTGGTGGTGGACGACCAGTGAGTTTCGCAATGAGGGTACGGAACCAGCGAATTATGGTGAAAATTCCCAGGGCTGAACCGAGGGTGTTACGCAGGTTACCGAATTGCTCTGCGACCGAGACCATTGCTGAGATAAGTTAGCACACGTCTCGAGTGGATTAGACGAGGAGGTTGGGTTCAAGACTAACCGAAGAATGAACTGTGTGTGGCCATGTAAGTACTCTCCAGCATCTGGGCGAAACCACCAAAGGCGCCGACGATACTCTCGATCATGTGGAAAGTGGCTTGTGTACTTTGGCCGAAAGAGTTGGTCAGGCTGTTGGGGTCATTGGGATCCTGCCCAGGCATACCCCCATACATCCCTCCCATACCTCCCATGCCACCGTACATGCCTCCCATACCGCCGTAGCCGCCATACATGGAGCCCATGCCTCCCATGGAACCGAAGCGGGAATAGGGAGAAGAGTAACTGCTCATGCCGCCCATGCCACCGTATCCTCCGTAAGGACTGGTGCCGAATCGAGAGGCCCCATAGGGAGAGTAGTTAGAGGCTGTGTTGTTGACGACGGAGTTGAGAGTGTTGGGGCGAGAGGGGAGGTCGGGGGCGGTGGTTGTGGTTGAAGTTGCGGGGTTGGCCGTTGACGAAGTCATGGCGGTGGTTGCAGCTGGGCTGCTAGTCGAGGTAGTTGTTAATGCGTTTCCTGAGGAGTGTTAGTATTCAATATTCAGACCATCATAGTCGTAGCCGATGAGTCGATCGATGACCGATGACTGATACCGAGACCGAGGCGAAAGTCAAGGGAGTCAAAGTCAACATCAACAGTCATCGGGAAACGTTTTCACGTACCGGTTGCAGCGCCTGCTCTCTCCCAGGGTTTAGGTGGCGAGACCGACGCCATGATGGGACTTAGCGACCTTGCATGGGGTCAAGAAGTGTAGGCTAAGAAGAGAGAGAGAGTAGCAGTGGGAGAGGGAGTGGAGATAGAAAGAAGATGGAGAAGATGGAGAAGATGGGGGAAGAATCAAATCGGTCGCATGTGGCCGGCAGTGGAGAAGCCGAGGATGTCGGCGATAGCCGCGGTCTGAGGAGTGCAGTGGCAATGTACATTTGGGAATGCAGAGTATTATGAGTACTGAAGTGCCAGTGCCAGTATTATGATTAGTGATATTTACTATTTACTTTAATAGACAATTATTTACTTAAATATTCAAGTATATCAATAATCTAGTACATACTATATTATAGTAATACTCTATCTACACAACCTTGTATTACTTGGAAGTAATACTCTTCATCTGCTGCTTCCCGAGGCCATCGGAAACCTTCCCGAGGATTTGGTATTTTGTACCTGCCAGGTACATATATATGTGAGTACAGGCACAAGGGTACAGCCAAGTACAACTTACTAAGTATAGTATACTTGAAGTCAACAAAATGTATACTATTTGTACTTACTACAAATAGTTACCGAGTACATTACTCAATAATGTAGGTACTCAGTACTTAGTTATTTATAAGTATTACTCTACTCTACTCTGAAATTACTCCTGTAGTATAGTATCGTATGATCATGCAACGAGTTCTTACTCTATAAATCACAACCGAAATCCCATCCACCAACGCCATATACAATCGCTATTTACAAAATGCAATATCATGCCGAGAATATTATTACAGCCAGAGCTCAATGCTCAAAGCTCCCCCTGATGCGGGTTCGTAATTTGATGCGGGTCTTTAGGTGCACGTAATGTCCATTGACGAGGGGGTACAGGTACACCCAGCCAGAAATGCCAGAGTCGACTTAATTCGAGAGATCCGAGTTGGTACCTGAAGATATCATATTAGCCTGAATTCAACTTCAACTTCGAGTATAAAAGTCAAGGGTAGCTGGTGGGAGAACTTACAGAGTCCATGGAAGGTTAATCCAAGTGCGAACAACATACAAAGTCGTATCTCGCACAACCTGCCACTCAGTCTTAATATCATCCAAAGTAGACGCATCCGGATTCCTCGGCGGTCGTTCCCAAGGATATTTATCATCAGGACCCGGTTCCTCAGATCCATAATAATACTCCATATTTTCCGACTCGTAGTACAAAATACCACTTCCATCATGCTTAAGTTTAACATCTTTAGGATCATTTGAAATCTTTTCCATCTTCGCAGCCTTGGGTGTAGAAGGAGCTGCGAAATGTTGTGGGAATGCATTATCATTTCCTGCTTCGAGAGCTTCTTGGAAACTTCGCGCTGCGGCAATACTGTGGGAAATTCGACCGAGAGTGTTGATTAAGGAAACCAGTTCGGTTCGTCGGAGTGGTGGGTTTTCGCCATTCTTTGTCTCGTCGTATTCGAATAGGACTTTTAGTGCGGTTCCGTATCCATTTACTTGGAGTTTACCCCAAAGTCGACACTTATCACAGCCGACGCAGTCCATCAATCGACTAACGTTGCGGAAACGGTTGCGGAAATCCTCTTTTAAGCCCTGGGCACTGGGATCCTGAAACATGAGATTCTCATCAAAGATCTGAGGAGGACGCGAAAGGATCTCAGTGAGTTCACTGACACGCTCCTTAGTATCAAGCTGTTGAGCCGGATCACTAGTACAGAAAGTATAATTCTGCAAATGTTTCCTCAGTTTCGCAACAGCACGAGAAACAAGCGCATAATTGAAATACATATTCGAAATACGCTCCGGATGCTCATGAAGTCTATCCTTAAAGCATTGCATATTCGGTTGCCATTTGCCCGTAGTTTGATTGAGATAATCCCAGCAAAGATGAGTAGAGATAGAAGCGTGCATTCCACTAATCAATCGGTGGAAAACTCGTTTCTCTAAACACTCATTGTCAAGAGGGAGTCCGTCTAACCGTTGAGACTCCTTTTGTAAAACGATGCGGAAATCGGAAAAGGCTTGTAGTCCGCCCATGGGTGCGTTTAATGATTGTTCGGCTAGCTCTTCGGCCTCGGGCTTTACGAAGCAGTTTTCCCGGTAGATCGCGTCCCATACTTGATGGGCGCCTTCTCCGGAGTATCCGGTAAATCGTTCCGGATTGTCGACAAGACTCACGTAGTCGCCTTTTCCGGCAGATCCTTCGTCCTCGGGGACACAGAAGTCGCGCTCATCACACTCATCGTCGTATTCGACAACGCAGCTCTCGCCGACACCCTCACCGAGTGTTCCTTGGAGTGGTCGTTCTTTGGGTCGCTCAGCTTGGACTTTTCGAGGTGGGTGTTTGGCTTTGGGGCCTTCTAGTTTGCTTAGTTCTTCGGCTCGCCACGTAAGTGGGATATCTTCTTCGGATTCGATTGTGTTGACGGAGCAGGCGATGTTGCCGCACATGCTGTTGGCATCGGACCAGAAGGGACATTCTTTATTGAAGAGGTTGAGACGGTAGTAGGAGAAGAAGTCTGTTTCTTGGGTGATTGATTGGAGCAAGGTGTACACTTCGTCGTTGAGTTTGTTGATGGTGCCGTAGGAGACACACGCGTCGGAGACCATGGCCAAGGGGTCGATCTAGAGGGAGAAAGGATAGATGATTAGCTGGGGACAGTCTACTAGAGAGAATAGAGCTGATGGTTGACTTACCGCGCATTTCTTAGTGTCTAGTGCACCAGAGTCAGGACTGTTGGCATTGGCGAGGCTCAGCAAGGCAAAGCCTGCCGCGTAGAGCAGTCTGACGGCCCCGCGCATCTTGCCGGAGAGAATGGTTCTGCGGGGAAGCGCGATGTTCTTTGAGGGAATTGGTTGAAAAGGTCGAGCTGGGGTGGTGTAGTGGTGAAGTGGTGGTACAGAGGAAAGATTGCAAGGTGGCGCAAAGTCGGAGAAATCTCCAACGGAGGACAGATCGAAAGATTGGGGTCCACCTGGCACTAGTGAGTGCGATAGGGAGGGTACAGCATGAAATGAAAAGTAAAGCTCCAAAGATTAAAAATGCAGATAAATGAGTACTATTCAACTTGAATAGTATAGAAGTGGAAGTACAGTAGAAGTAGGTACATATGGACATAAGTATAAGACGCCAAGTGGACAGTCTGGCCTCGGTGGCGATCGGCCGATCCACGCCAAGAAATGGTCTGACTGAGAATTGGGGGTTACCCTCAATATTATAAGGTATAGAAATATTATATATTAAATGAATACGAGAAGATCATGCCATATGAAAGTTGTTTCATGTTTAATATAGTGTATATTTGTGTCCAGGACAATTGTATACATCTTGTATACATTCCCTGTCCATGGTCTCTTGATCACTTCGGATATAATGTATTTCGGAGATAACACGTAGATTACTAATACATAGTCAGTTACTAATAGACACATTAAAGAGCATAGTCGATAGATTATACTTAATAAGTAAATATTGTATCTCACTGTAGCTATATTCAGATTAATGTCTATATCCAAGTTACCGCTAGCTAGGTTGATCAATGTCTGGGGAGTCCCCAGTGCCCCACGTTTCATCACGAACAGTCAAGATCAACATTAAACGGGTTAACCTACATACGTATCACCCAAGATATCACTTCATTTACGCAATAACCCTCACTAGTCCAAACAAAGTAAAAGAATACGATCCCACCCCATATATAAACCACCCATCCTCTATCATTCCAACTAGCTACCACTAACACCACCATTATTCCAACTATCAACCACTCCCACTGTCCTTCCCCACACTCCACAATGCCTCAACCACCAACCCTCGACCACATCGTCATCCTAACCTCCAACAAAACCCTAACAAACCTCCCCCACATCCTCGGAGAAACATTCACAATATCGCCAGGGGGAAAACACAACAGCGGTCTAACATGGAATAAACTAGTCCTATTCAAAGATGGAGTTTATATCGAATTCATCGCTTTTTACGATGACGCTGATCCCATAAAACGAAGGGCTCATCGGTGGGGGGATTTGCCTGAGAATACTATTATTGATTGGGCGTTCACCTCTCTGCCTGAGTCGGGTAAAGGTCAGAAGGTTGATTTTGATGAGATTAGAGAGAAAGTGGATCATGTTACGAGTGGAGATATTGTCTATGAAAAACCGGCTGAATGGTCTAGGAAGAGGGAAGATGGTGTTTTACTTGAGTGGACGTTAAGTACGCCGGTTGATAACTCTGGCTCTGGCTCTGGTCTTTCTCCGGGTAAATTACCCTTCTGGTGTTTTGATACAACACCTAGGTCTTTGAGAGTTCCGTATGAAGACCAGCCGAGCTTGACGGAGCATCCTTCTGGTGTATCTGGTGTGAGTTCGTTGAAGTTGGCTTTTGATAAGGAGGAGATTAGTCGTTTGGGGAAGGTTTATAATGTTTTGTGTCCTTCGGGGGAGGATTCTGAGGAGCGAAATGTTTGGAGGTTTGGAGTACCGGGTGGAGAGCAGCATGGGAGTATTTCTACTATTCCTTTGGGAGAGGGAGAGGATGGTGATGCGTCGATTGTTTTGACGTTGAAAGGGCCTGTTTCTAGGAATGTTGAGATTTTACCTGGACTGGTTATTCAGATTGAGAAATGATTTGTATTTGGAGTATGATCAATCTGAAATCTGCCTATTTGTTGCATATGGTACTTGCTAGTACATGCTGCGTATGTCTTTGCAATCACAGACCATCCTCCATATCCTCAGTCTTCTCCACCTCCTTCACATCCTCAATCTTCTCCACTTCCTTCGCATCCGGCGCATCCTAATCTTCATCCATATCTCGAAAACCATGCATAGTCACCATATCACTGCAGCTAAGAAGCCACACTTCCCTATCTTTGAAGTGATGCGCAAGGCGAACCTGGATGGAATGTTCGTCCGCAACAATTGAACCAACTTTTAGTCCCCAGAAGTCAATGGTCAACATAACCTGAAACATAACATCCTGCATTTTCACATCTTGCACAACATACGAGAAAAAATCTTCAATGTTCTCGTGTGAGTTGGTGACCGTGACTTTGGTGTAAGGCGGGCGACTGCTTTCAACATCCCCCACCGGCTGCAATTCGCCCACTGCTGAGTCTGGTGTCGGAGTATTTGAAGCTGATCTCATTTCTGTTTGGTAAGAGTTGTCAGCATTCATGATGTGAGAGTTAAGTGCTGGTGGGCCTTGACCTTCAATTGTTTGTTCGATAAGTGCCCACGCCTCGTCAGCATAGACAAAGCTTTTGCCCTCTTCAAATTTATTGAAGATTTCCACCGAGATACTGTCCACTAACCACCTCGCCACCAACTTGCTTGTACTTTTCCAAACGTCAGCATTGTACTCGGCCTCGTCATCGTAGTCGTTATCATAGCAAATAGGCCTTGGCCGCGGAATCTCAAGGGAGAGAAGAGCCATCAGACCCTGTGGTTCAAGAATAGATTTGATGCGGAATTTCCAAAAATTGAAATTTGTGGGACCTGTCAGTTCTCGCCCGGGAGAAGGCAGAGAATACCCCATACAGCTCAGCCCCGAAGACTGGTCTTCTGGTAACTCCTCTTCGTTTTGACTCCACATGATTCTCATTTTTCGGGCATGGTCCATGTCTGCCATATTGATGGCAATGTTGGCAGGTCAAAAGATAGTGGCGTTGCTGTCACTGTCCGTTTCTGACTCTCTTCAAGCACTGCTCTTGGCCTTGGGAGCTCAGGGATTGAAGATGGGTTGGGGAAAGGCGGAGTGAGAGATGGAGAGAGATGGAGAGAAAGGTGGGAGCACCCAAGTGAGGTAAATACCTGCAAGCGAAGGTAGTATCTTGATAGATGGATAGTATCAAGCCTGTTGATAATCAACTTGGGGAGGTTGTGGGGGTCGTAGAAGAGGAGGAGGAGAAGAAGAAGAAGAAGGTGGAGGAGGAGTGAAGATGTCAAGAAGATTGAGAAGTGTGTTGATCCTTCAAAGGGTTAGAGTTCAACGCGTTTGTAGACTGGCGAGCCTGTGGTTGAGCAGCGCAACCAAAAAGGAAGGTGCGAGTTTGCAAACAAATATCAACCAGGCAATAGCTGCATGACGACAGTCAGGTACATAGTACCTTACTATAAGGTACCTTAGCTTATCCTAAGGTAGGATACAATATTGCAATATGCCACACAGCCAGTGGTTGTGATATCCAACAAATCTAGTGAGTAGTAAGTCGATTTTCTTACTTCATTTCATTATGAATGAAAAAAAGAACTTTTATAGAATAATTGATAGTGATGATTAAATGAATAAACCATTAACCATCTATCTAAATACAATTCAAGTATCCAATCGCCTATAAAACATTCAGCAAAATTGCGAATTGGATAGAATAACCGAACGAAAAAGAAGTTGAAGAATCACAATGACAATCAAGTATAAAATAGTCCAAAAAGAATAGCCTAAAATCCAAGAATCAAGAATCAAGAATTCAAAAACCCAAAGCCCAAAGACAGGAGACAAAAGACAAAAAGATAACTCCACCCCGACTCCTGGTATCTCATACAATCATTACCCAGGCATGGTCGAAAAGACAGAGAAAGAGAAAGAGAAAAAAAGGTCATGACATCGTAAACCCCGTCATATGAAGAATCACGCCGTACTACGACGCATCTTGTTGCGCTTCAAACTGAGTTTTCTCTTCAGTGATGCGAAGGGATTCAACAGAGGACGATTGTAGAAAGGGTCATTCTTGAAATCTTCATCGGTGAATTTCTGGATTTATGCGAGTTAGCAATGCCCAAGACAGGAAAAGAGGAGCAGAGCAATGAGCTCTTATTTTTGCAAATGACTAACCTGACCAGGCGTCCTCATAAAATTCCCATAATCGTTCATCATATTGGAACCCTCCTCATAAGAATAAGTCTGACCATACCGATCCGTCTCACCCGGCGGAAAAAAAGCCACCCCATCAAGCGGTCGATGAGAATTCAGACAATCGATAATTTTATCACGGGGTGTCGCACGGAGAGCTTCCTCGTTTGATTCCCGGACTGCTTCGAGTGGACTTCTTTGACTGACTCGATTACGTTCGGGACAGACGGCGTCGTAAGGACCTTCGTGGTGGTAGGAGTAATTTGTTACGTCGTCTAGTTGGTCGATTATGTCGGGGTTGACTAGTTGGGAGGATCGTGGGTAGCGGTGGGAGCGGCGGCGGGGGATGGAGGTTGTGCTTGATCTTTTGCGCTCGCGCTCGCGTTGGTGGAATGTGTCTGGGTTCCAGGGTTCGGAGAGGGTGAGGGAGACGGGGCGTCTGTAGGATGTTGATGATGGGGTTGGTGAGGGGGAGGTGGGTTTGATGTGGGCGTAGGGGTTGTTGCTGCTGAAGTTGGAGTGGGAGGCGGAGTAGGAGGAGTTTGAGTTTGAGCTCGAGCTGGAGCGTCGAGGGGTGGGAGAGTAGGTGTAGGAGTAGTTGTTGTAGGTATAGTTGGGATGGTGGGGGTGATGGCGCGAGGCCATAGGGATGCAGTCAACCATGGTGTATAGGATGTGGTGAGGGTGGGATGAGGGTGAGGGATGAGAGGAGAGAAGGGAGGGAAGGGAGAGACAAGTAGAAATAAAATAGAAGTAGAAGAAGTAAAGTAGGTAGAGTAGAGCAAAGTGAGTAAATGAGTAACTAACTGGGTAAGTAAGTAGGGATGAACCAAAAAAATAGGAAGGAATGACGTGGTACTTACCTACTTACCCTACTTACCTATTGCTAAGTAGGGTAAGGGTAAGTATAGGTGCCAGATGGATACTCTACCCACTGTACTCACGAGTTACTGACAGCTGACTACAATACTGAGTACTCTGACTACTGACTACACTGCTGTAAGTATGTACCACCACATGAAGACCGCGCGTAAGGCGTTCCCTAGTGTCCCGGTAGTCCCGATCGGCCCCGTCCGGCTATCATGGATGGACTGTCAGGGTCTGCTTGGATCCACTCTATACTCATGGTGGACCCTGGTGAGGCCTCACTGGGCCTCACCAGGGCCCACTATGCCCCGCGAGGGATCGGCAATGAGATCATGCAGAAGATCAGATGATGTCAGTTGTAGAATATTCTGTTGATCAGAAACTGTACAGTATTAACGGCCAACAGTAGATACAGTATCTATTGTAGACTTTGACTAGAAATAGGAGTAGATACTAATACTCATACCAAGACTAATACTGGACTGTATGTACCCTGCATTAGCTATCGAGTACTCTACTGAACTAGTGGCTCTCAGGTTACACCCACATCCGAGACTTCCTTTCACAAACTTATATGTACTCCGTACCACTCTCTGCTCTCCTCTCTACTCCAGTCTAATGATTCATCCCCTTACGCAAACTCTGTTCCTTAACCCCCGGCCGTATTTAAGCTCACCGACTAGCGAACTAGTCTCATGACGCAAGGGGTACCATCCCTCGTTGTGATCCAGTCTAGACTCTCATCTCCATTACTCATACTATTAGGTATTGGGCATACACTCACTAGTATCTTATTTTTATTTCTGCGGTGGCACTCACTATGCTATATGAACTCGGCTTGGATTACTGAATTACTGAATTACTGACTGCCGTCTGCTTCCAACGAGACACCTCACTTTGACACCTCACCGCCCAATCTCTGAGATACTCGTAGATGTACACTCCCAGGTGTGGCTGGTCTTGATCCGATCATTACATTGGCTTAATGGACCCCGTAGTCTTCCAAGGCGTCCAAAAATGCTACCATTTATCTACTAGTAAACCCTTGCTGCCTACTCATGCGCATGCTAATGCCTACAAGATCATCTTCGCAGCCGGCGTCACTTGAGATGATCCCCGGAATGTGGAATGGCGGCTAGTGGCTGCCCAGCCAGATGCGCGAATGAAAGGATAAAAATAGTATTTTTATCTTAGCGAAGTCACTTTGATCGAATGTACTAGTGTACTGGTGAAATATTCTTCTACTAGACAGAACAATTTGCTCGCATCTCAAGCATTGACTTTGTCTCAGCAATGCATGCCTATGCACCAGTCACACTGCGAAATGAGCATGGTTTGTCCTTCTTATGCTATCAGCTCAGATTCAAGCTGTACAGTGTACAGCTTTCGAATCAGGCCAGAATAATCCTCCGAGACATAATTTGGTGCCCCGTCTATTGGGTATTGAAGCCTCAGCTCGATGCCAAAATTATCTGCTGACTCATCCAATCTACCTACTTTATACTTACGCACTCTTTCTTCTAGATGGAGGTGATTTAGGGAATCATTGCTATTCCATATAATATTTAATGAATAAATGACTTATTATTGTACTAAAATATTATATCTCACCATCTATTTTCCCTAAACACGATGTGACTACCTCTGCAAGGTTGTAACCAAGCAGTGCGGGTCTTTTCCGCTCCACGCGATACACGCGACTCCCACTCAAACCTCAACTTCAACAGATAATATCCCACGCTCTCTCCCTCTCCTCCACAATTCCTCCAATCTCATGTCACTAGTAAACTACTCCGACTCTGATTCAGAATCATCATCAGCACCATCTCCCCCACGCAAAAAAGTCGCCCGCCCAACACCTTCAACCAAAACCACAAGCGCAACACCATCCTCACTCCCCCCACTCCCCGCATCTTTCCACTCACTCTACGCCTCCTCCACACGCGTCAGCACGAAGGACGATCCATCCCTCCACGCCGGCCGTAAACGCGCAATCCCCCACATCGAGGGAAACTGGCCAACACATCTCTACCTAGAATGTACGTATTGCCTTGTCTGTCTCAGCTGTCAAACTATTTTTGGTTCCTCCCTTCACCCTTGCTAGGTAATTGTTGACTTTGACTCCTCACAGGGGTTCCAAGTAAAGAGGAGGTTCGCCTCCTTGCCGACTTGATTCAGGCAGCAGATACAAACACCAACAGCAATGTCAACAGCAACAGCTCTACGTCTGCCAATTCAACATCCACTTCCAAGAAAGAAAATGGCCCAGACTCAGACCCAGACTCCGACTCAACAGTGCACAGCCTTCTCCATTCCGATCTGGGCGCCCAATTACCCCTTCACATCAGTCTATCCAGACCCGTAATCCTGCGCACAGAACAACGAATCTCATTCGCCGAGTCCTTATCGAAAAGTGTGCTTTCTTCAAATATTTCTCCGTATGTTGTTGCCTTCTCGTTCTCGCTCTGGTTCTCGTTCTGGCTATCGCCCTCCCCTTTCCGATATTGTCTACCTTGCGTCATATCAATTTTTTTTGTTAAAAAAAGAAACCTAACAAATAAACAAAAACAGCTTCCACGTCAACCCCCAAACCCTAAAATGGGTCTCCAACTACGAGAAAACGCGCTGGTTCCTCGTCCTTCGCGTATCAAGACCTAAATCCGATAATCTAAATCGATTATTAAAGCTTTGTAACGAGGTTTTAGATCGATTTGGACAACCACCTTTATACGCTGGTGCTGGTGCTGGTGCTGGTGCTACTGGCCAAGCGCCGTCATCTTCCGACGGGGATTTCTCGGCTTGTTTTCATATTTCTATTGCTTGGCGCTTAAAGGAGCCTGATGCAGTGGAGATTGAACGTGTGCAAAAGGTTGATTTGGATAATATTCGGGCTATGGATGTCCTTTTTCGATGTGTTAAGGCTAAGATTGGGAATTATGTTGAGGTTTTTGATCTTCCGGTTCGGAAGTGAGGGGCGTTTTTTCGACGGAGAGAAACTTTGTTCTATTGATACCAAGACCAGCTGGTAAATAGTACGAGGTACCACTCTATTTCGCATTCAAAAACAAATCAAGGGCTTCGTTTGCATGTGCAAAATCTCCTCTCCAGCAACCAGTATGATATGTCTACGAAACAGTCCTAATACATTAGGAAAAATTTGTCTTCTATAACGCGATTCAATCTCATGATCTACCTGGTGCTGTCGTCGAATCCTTGCCTTAATGATACATCATCATCAAGGCAAGGATTAACCTCAAAAGGGACCTCCCTGAATTTTACTCGGGTACCTACACTAGGTAGTGGCGCCCACGATATCGTATCGTGGGCAAGTACTACTTGCCTATAGTATAGGTATACTCGGGAATATAAACTCCGAAAGGCCTTTTGAAGAACCTCGAAGAAGTTCTTAGGATCCTGGTACGGTGATATAATCAAACGCGCATATCATATCTATTCGAACTAATATACATTGCAGTCTAGCTTTGTACTGTTTGTCGGGGAGGTGGAATATCCGACAATCCATATTGCTCCTTCAAATGCAATTGAAATTCTTGAATCGTGATCCATTTTCCATCGAGGTATATCTTGAATCGATGCTCTTCTGTACGCTCTCTCACTTCACGAGGTCTCGAGGGAATGAACATGAAATCATCCGTTGCATCCCAAAATTTCAGAGATAAATCTCCTGACTTTAACTGCGAAAAACAAGTCTGACAAAGACACAAACTTTGGGACATATGGCAATAGGAGCGCATCACCAATCCGTCCATACTGTGCTTCATACCATATCCATCGCACAATGCACTAGGCGTATAACCGTCAAAGGTATATTCGGCAACAAGGTGTGCAATATGATATATCACCGCCGTGGTATTTGGTAAATCATACATAGACGTGAGAATCTTGGCCAATTCAAGATCCTCACTCAAGCCACCCGCGTCACTGTCCTCATTCATATTATAGGCAGTTTCCTCAAGTAATGGCTTGAAGTGTTGCAAGGCATCTTGGTCCCTCCCGCATATCTGGTAATAGACAGCGAGTGTGAGTCGCAAATGGAAACTGATCTTGAAACTGTCGTGTCCGCCAGCGACAGAAATATTCGTTTTCTTTCTTGCACTCGGTGAGCTGTTCAAAACTATATCCTCTAGCATTTGCCCATATCGAATTCTTTCTGCGGTTGAACAGTTTGCCTGTAAGCATTGGCGAACATAGTGACTGGAAAGTATGAGTCTTGCCATTTCAAGTTCATTGATTACGTTGCTTGCTTGGTTTGGATTATATGTCTGGAGCACCTGCTCGCAAATTTTTGACGCACCCTCCATGTCACCTCCATGTGAGCCTTGCAAGAAGGCCAAAGTTAGCTTTTGCTTTGCGGCTATGATAGGCTTTTTCCTGCGATGCGCGACATTGGCTGCTTCAGTGAAGGCTTGAGCAACGACAGGAAAATATCCATTCCGAATAATTGCCTCGTTCAGGCCTGTCTGCAGAAAATACTCGAGCGTGGGATCTTTAATCAGAAGTTCTACCAACGGACTCGGTTCTTTTTGGTGCCACGAGGTGTGCAAATCCTGGAAAAAGTGCGCCATTTCATTGACCCGGCCTGCATTATGGTAGCCAGTTAGAATCTTTTCAATGCATTTTGTACAGCGCTTATCCCAAGATTGAGCCATTAGAGATGCCTGTAACGCGGACTCTCTGTCATGGAGTTTAGAATAGCATTCTGCCAGGGATTCATATTCTCTGTGCATTGCATCGATCATTTTTTTCGGTTCTTTGCTCCTTCTGGCGCTCTTGAATGCCGAATTTATAAGTGTCGATGGCCTGCTCGATGTCCGAGTTATTTGAATTCTGGTCGCCCCGACATTGGTAAGTAACTCCCAGGTTATGACGGAAAGGCAGGTGGTTTGGCATCATATCTATAGCTTTACACAAATACTCAATTGAATCATCGAGAGCTTGAAGCTCATATAAATCGTACCGCATACCGCAGGCATAAAAGGCTAAACCGACTTTTTCATACCAAAAAGCGTCATCATCGTGTTGGCCCCACTTGGCGAGCTCTAGGATCTCATCCCGTAAATTAGGCGAACACTCTGGGTACCGAAGATGTTTAAAATCCCTGAGAAGTAAAAACCATCCAGGGATTTCTCTCAATACTTCGCCGGCCATTCGTGATGTTGCAATGTAGTCTGCCATTGGGCGCAAAATTTCAGCTGGGTGTTTGGACAGGGCGTCTTGCAGCCAGAGTTTTGTTTCATCGGGGAGTGTATCTTGGACGTTTTGTAAGTCTAGAAAGCTATTAAAAGCCTTCAAGGAACTTTCGTTGAAGAATGATTCACGATAGGGGCCGATAATGTTCTCAAAAGCTGATTCCTGAGTGAGAAATTGAGCCAGCTCAGAGCCGATGAATTGTCGTTGAGACTCTGTGAGATTATTTATGTTGATTGTGTCGAGTATACTGACGAGAGAGTCACACACGAATTCTTGGAGAGATACAGCTGCTCGAACTCGTGGCTCCTTGGGATTGCGGGCCACCTCGAAAAAATACAGGCACCAATACGAGGTGCGTATTATGTATTTTTACCAACGCGTCCGCGTCGCCGCAACTCGACCTCCTCCACTCTTCATCAGCATGCAAGTCCCGACCATCACTCTGGTAGGTACTGCCATCTGCCCTAAACTAATTACTGTGCTTTGACTGACCTTCATGTGCCATCCAGGAAGACCTGCAGGCTTTCCACACCACACATTTTCCAGGCCATCCTCAAGCAATCAGCTTGCCCGCCGCCGAAACAACTTCCGATAACGCATACGATTATGGAGAGCAAGAGGATTTGGGATATTATCCCGACGGCGTAAAGCGTACTCTCACCGACGAGCAAATACGTATCTTCAGACACAGCGAGATCCACGCACTACTTCGCGAACGACAGCTCAAGCAGGATGAGGCTGAGTACGAAGCGAGGCGAGAAAAGAACGAGACCGAATCAAATCAGTCAAACGGGGCCGAAGATAATGCGATGGGAGTCGCGGGTGATGCCCCAACCGAGAAAAGCTCTGTGGTGGATGCGCAGTCGTCTTCGCAACAACAGTCCCAACAATCCAAACCTACAACGAATATTACTCAATCGGAGTATCTTGATTACGGGGAATCTGACCAACCTCTGAATAAGAAAGAATCGACTCAAGAGCCACCCGCTGCTCACACCCGCCGGAGAATTATCTCTTATGAGGATTGAGGTACACATTGATTGGGAGTGATCTGAGAAACGTCGGAATCAACTCCAGATCACTCATTAACTTGAACATGTGGTAAGTAGATACTTTTGTTCGCTCGTATACCTCCTTTTGCCTGCCACACCCCTGCCGAGTATGATGAAACATTTTTAGTCATCCTTAGACGGAAAACCACACCTTCATTGCTTCTCCCGAAGTGTGAGGCTTTGACGACTTAATCTTCTCTCTGAAAAGGCTTTCCCACAACCAAAGATATCAGCATGTTTTCTTGAAAAACCGAGGCTAACATTATGATGGATCCTCAATAGATCTCAACATAGAACAAGGCGGAAACGGCCCCTCTGAAATCCAGCATCTCAACTCCGGTACTCAAGAATGGGAATGTCTGGCATTCCCTGGAATCGAAATTTGCATCCCGCGATAGATCCGCGGCTGAGCCCTCCAATTGGCATGAGACAACCTGCTGAGCTCTACCAGTACCCTATCTCTTCTGACGGGTATGGGGTACTTATTGACAAGGTTATGCCTATACGCCAGGTTGGACTGCTTTTCATCAAAAGCCCGAAATCCGAAGACTGCAGAGGATCTGTGGATTGAGGTCATAATTGAAGTTCAGCCTCGCGGTCACTTCGCAGATAGGTCTGTCGCACGGACTAGAATTACGCAAACCACGGCAGATGGCTTTTCAAAGCCCCCTCCCCCTCCCACCCGGATCAATTTGATCAAACCATGGAAAGCGTTGGACTTCGTGGATGCAGTTGCGAGCATGTTGTTCAGCTTGCATCGTTCTGATTAGTTCCTTGGTACGGACTGTGGCCCTGGTCCCTTTTTGGAGCTGTGCGTTTGAAATGGAATAAGCTTTGTTTGATGGAACTCTTCAACGTTGCTAGGTCTTGTTAGCTTTTGTTGGTGGTGGGGGGTCTTCGGAGGGAGATATCTCTCAGTCACCACCTTCTTTCTATCTAGCATCTTTCACCCAATATTACCAAAACAACATGCACAACAATATCCCAAGACTTCTAGCATATCTTCGAATAGCGAAGGCCCTAAAACTGGACAATTGGAACTCGCGAAACAGAAAAGAAATGTGCCTCCATCCTAGCCTGGGCGTCCTGGCTGGCGTTGTCCCCAATTTCGGCCACGAACGCATTTTAGATGTGGCTATGCGTGTTGCTTCACCTCTGCCAGTATAATGATAAATACGCAAATGATTCCACGATGCTTCCATCAGGTCGATCTCACGGGCGTGAGATCTGATATTCTTAGTTGATCTGCTCTGAAAGCTTCAGGAACCATGACATCACGGTGGATCGGCATACCGAGGCTCCATTTTTGAGGCTTTCGTATTCCAGAAACCGGGCGTCAAGAATGGAAATTCACACATTTAAGACAAAAATTAAAGTTTATTATGCGCTGACCCCGCCTAGGAATTGCTGACGAACACCCTAGGTCTCAGAAATCCTTCCCCATATAACATCGCCAAGAACAACAATATCATATTTTACTTCCCCCAGCTCCGACTATTACATGCACCACACCTCTCTGCTAAGGGATTTGCTATTCTCACACCAGTCGATTTTCCTCCCATGATTATTTACCAATTCTGGCTCGGGAAATCAACCTATTATGCAAATCATTGTAGTCGGAGCTGGCATAGCCGGTCTCTCCCTGGCTATCGCTCTGTCGCAGGCCAAGCACAAGGTCCTGATCGTGGAATCTGCACCTCAGCTAGCAGAATTGGGTGCGGGCATCCAAATGACTCCACAAGCCGTGAAACACTTCTATCAATGGGGACTCAAGGATGACATATTAGCGCAATGCGTCAAGGTACAGAAGACGTTCATCCGAGATCACAAGAGTGGCTCTCCAATAGGAGTTTTGAATGTGGCAGATTTGGAGACACAATACGGCGCTCCTTATATCGTTCTGCATCGCGCAAATTTGCATGATATTCTACACAAGCACGCTGTTCGTTCAGGTGCAGAGGTCTTGCTGGATAGTAAAGTTATTCAGTATGACTTTGAAAACGGGGCAATAGTGTTGAAGAATGGAAAGAGGCTTCAAGCAGACCTCGTCATCGCTGCTGATGGTATGTCTCTCGACGACACAGAAAATCTCATATACTAATGGATGTGGGCAGGTATAAATTCTTTTGCACGTTCGCAACTTCTCAAGGACGCCGATCCAGGATCACAACCAACGGGCTGGGCAGCATTCAGAATGATGGCCGAGGTTTCGAGGATCAAGGACCACCCGAACATGACAGACCTCGGTATTGATATTCCGCATCATTCAAACTTCTGGATCGCCCCGGACCGATCTTGCATGACATATCAAGTCAAGGGTGCGACAATGTTGAACATAGTTCTATCCCATCGCGATGAAATTGATACCACGGGGCTCGACTATGACGAGCACAAAAGAATAGTCAACGAACTTTTCAAAGAATTTCATCCAACGTAAGTAAACTATTACTTCTTCTTGCCCTCTCACCAAACAGAGCTTCTAATACTTGATATTCAGCGTCCAAGATCTTCTCGATATTTCGCTTCCCAAAATCGTGAACTATCCGGTTTATGCAGTTCCACCACTCTCAAAATGGACCCATTCATCTGGCCGCTTCACTCTAGTCGGTGACGCTGCACATGCAATGGCCTTCTACCTATCAATGGGAGTAAGTCTTGCAATCGAAGATGCGGTTTCTCTAGCCACAGTCCTGAATCTCGCATGTCCGGAGCCACACTATACACCCGACACAATGAATCTGAAGGCTGCGCTGTCTGCCTTTGAGGGTGTGCGGAGGCGCCGCTCTACTGCCGTACAGAGGGCGAGTCTTCGTGCGGGAAACTCATATCATATCCCCGAGGGTAAAGAGCGAGATGCTTTGCATAAAGTCATTGGTCATGCAGATGAAATTGTCGAGATACCCTTACAGGATTTGGAAAGTGGAATGGATACCGAGAATGAGGTTGACAGTGCTCTTGGTGGTATGATGAATCGGAAGACTCGAGATTGGTGTTACGGGTACGATGCGATTGGGGACATTACTAATTCATGGAACTCGGGAAGTGGACGGAAGCATTGAAACTACGCCAGAGTGACAATAGGAATTCAGGGGATTGATCGATTCTTTGACTTATATCTCATGTGGAATTGTGGCTATTGCTTTAGGAATACATTCATCATTTCCTATCTCAATCCAATTCGTATTTGAAGGACCATTTCTAGGACTCGGTCACGATCCCCACGGCATATGCGGGGAGTGCAATGCTCCCATCGAAATTCTGCGTACGCCACGGGTTACCCCCAGTACTCACGTCGACGATCTCTGCAGTTGCCTTCTGGAAATCAGAGACTTGGATTGAGATTTCCTGATCAAGCTTGTTCACTAGAAGCAGCTTCTTGGTACCATCTGCTGCCTCGAATGCCTGAGAGTGAAACTGAGTCTCATCACCAGTAGTCCGGACTAATTTGTCACCTATACGGATACTCTGCTGGATCAACTGAAGCACTCGAAGACGAGCTGTTGGAAGTCCAGTTTGATAATAGATCATCGAAACTGATGGGTATTGACCAGGATAACCACTCAGCTGGCTCTCTCCCACAGCATCGATGCCAATAGCGGCCAGCTTGGAGAAGAGATAGGCGTATATACCCCCACTCCAAACCCAGTACTCTTCCGGAATGGTGTAATTATCGTATATCTCGGTTGAGCCCAGGGGATCCATTGTGCCCAGCTCATTAATGGTGGTGCGAGTCGACGGTGAGATTGCCTTTCGAGCAGCTTCGATTTCAGCAACTTCTCCAAGAAATTTGTCTGCCATCTGGAAACTTTGAGCAGCTTCATTCTGGGTCGTCGAATTATCTGGAGTCGCATAGAAATGGTAGCTAATCCAGTCCAATGGTGTACCAGGCTCGTGGTTCGCAGGATCGAGAAATTCTTTGACCCGAGTCACATTGCGTGTGGCTAGAGCAAGGCCAACGAATTGAGTCTTTGGTGAGACTTCATGGATGGCAGCTGTGACAGCATCGTAGATTCGATTGTAGAGGTCGGGACTGATGGTATGCTCAGAATCAGATTCGTTCAAGATCTCCCAGTACTCGATGTCGAGGTGGTGTCCAGAGTTGTGATAGACGCCGCACTCGTCTATGAAGCCTCCCTGTGTATACCATGACAAGAGACGGGCATAGTAATCGGATATTTCCTTAAGGGAGGGATCACGCGGTTGGGTTCCATTGTTGTAGTTCCAATCGATTGCGTTCACGTCTTCGGGGTACTCATAAGGGGTATCGGTCACCCACATCCAGTCAGGGGTAGTACTGAAGTTTATGATGTGTGATACATTTGGAGTGCTTGCCAAAAAGTCCAACAAGAGTTGATCTGCATAGGTAAAATCCCAGCTGGTGGAGCAATGGGTCTCGTTCTTGACAGGTGGGTCAATTTCCGGGACCGAAAGTCGGGGATAAGGAAACCAAGGGACATAGCGGACGTAATCAGCTGCGACAGACTTGAGAGAGCTGAGGGCATTTTCACGTGTGCTACTGTTTGATAGCAATGGGGGGTTTGCCACTGACTGCAAAGTGGCTGTTGTTTTGGACTCGATTAATACATTGCTCCAATCGATGTCCACTTTAGAGTCGTAGGCATTATTGGCAGGGAGCGCAAAACATGAGGCCGCAAAGGCCGTAGTTCGTAGAATATGTGAAATCATTCTCACGCGGACCGATTTTCAAAGAGTTTGCCAGAATGAAGAGTTGAATTCCCAACATTGGAATGCTCAGCTGAAGAAGCGATGTATTTATAACTTCAGCAATACTGACTGACATCGTCGGAGCTCTCCTGGCCTGAGACACACTGTTAAAACGATAACATTCAATCAAGCGAATGTAACTCAACTCTTCGTATATTCTGAAAATTGCTCGAGCACTGACGATCTCTCGTGCTCGAGCATTCTAGCAAGCTGCTCACCGGTCACCTCCATCCTCCACCGACGCGTCAACAAGTGCAAAAGACCCTACATTTGTCCGCACTCCTTTTGGCTATCACGGTTTCTTCAAGCAACCCTGTGGCGTTGTGCTAGACCAGCGCTGGCGCCGCCATCCGCAGCCTTCCAGAAGCTTGTGCGGCCTCATTTGAGAAAAGTGCGGGGCAACCCCACAAATTTCTGGGGTTAAAGTTCCGCTAAACCACGTTTGATCATGCAACCTCAACGCTACTGGTCGCCCGGGCTGTTTTAACCCGAGAAAGGAGTGATGGCTCGGGGGAAATGCCAGCGAGCTGTAGGGGTGTCTGGTCTCCTTCAAATTGAGCGGCCCGGATTCGCGGGGCCCCGGTCTTTCCTTTCTTCAACAGTTTATACATACCTCTTCATTATTTACCTGTCTTTGGAAGGACTTCAAGATGGGCCAAGTTCGTGGAAGAGCTCTGCATTGGGCTGTCACAGGTATCATCTCCGTTCCCCCGCAACAGCAGACCGACCGACACTAATTTTCGTGTAGCTGCTAGCTGCCAGGCCTTTCTTCTCCTGGGATATGATCAAGGTGTGATGAGTGGACTTGTTGGCGCGGATAATGAGTTCGGGAAGCAATTCGGTCACCCAGATGCGACGATGCAGGGTATTCGTAAGTTAACGCCACACTGAGACAGGCAGATGACCATGACGATTGACTCTGCCGTGTTAGTGACTTCGATTTACGATATTGGCTGCGCCGTCGGATGTCTAATCGCCTTTGTTTTTGGTCATCGGATTGGACGGAAGAAGATGATCATAGCTGGAGGCTCCATCATGATAATCGGAACTATAATCCTCGGCTCATCATATAGCACAGCACAATTCCTAGTCGGGAGAGTCGTTACCGGACTGGGCAACGGTATCAACAGCAGCACGGTACCAACATATCAAAGTGGTAGGTGGATTTCTCGATTCTGATGAAGATTGATTGTTAATGTTACCTCAGAAATGGCACGGCCGGAGTTGCGTGGCACGCTTTTGTCGGCACAAGGCACAGTTACTATCGTCGGCCTTTGCATCGCCTATTGGTTGGATTATGGTCTCAGCTTTGTCAATTCTCCGGTGCAATGGCGATTCCCAATCAGTTTCCAGGCCTTCTTTGCTGTTTGTCTGGTATTGCAAATGATTCCATTACCGGATACCCCTCGTTGGCTATGCGAGCAAGATCGCAGTGAGGAAGCGGCGTCTGTCCTAGCTCGCCTTCAGATGCAACAGCCCGCAGACGAGTCGACACCTGAGGTTATCCACCTCCGTCGCCAGATCGAGACATCTCTGGAAATTGAATCTGCTGGTGGTCCCTTCAAGTATAGAGAGCTTCTTTCCGGAGGGAAGATGCAAAACCTTCGTCGGATGATTCTTGCTGGCTTGGTTAATGTGCAGCAACAATTCACTGGTAAGGAGCCTTTCTCTATGGCAGAAATGGATGAAATAAACTGACAGAACAGGTTCCAACATGATCAATTACTACGCACCCATTGTCTACCAAAACGCCATGAATCTTTCCCGAAACCTATCCTTGATCCTTGGTGGATGTACCTCTCTTGCTTATCTAGTCGGGTCTATTATTCCATTGTGGAGCATGGATCGTTTTGGCCGACGTACATCTCTCATGGTTTCCGCCGCCGGACTCTGCACATGCTTTATCCTCACAGCTATCCTTCTCTCCATTGGCACTACATCGTGCGCATATGCTGCAACAGTTTTTGTCTTCATTTTTCAATTATTCCTCGGATTTGGCTACCTGCCTGTCCCATGGTATGCTTAGCTTTTTTGGTCTTTCCCCCTAAGAGACATTCCACTCACTGCTCTACTAGGTTCTATCCCAGTGAGATCACTACCACGCGTATTCGGGCACGCGGCCAAGCATTTGCAGGATTTGTCAACTGGATGTGTGTCTGTGAGTATATTATATTGAAAGGCAATGTAATCTCGAATTTAAAACTAACGATTCTATAGTTATCGTTGTTCAAGTTACACCAACCGCAATCGAAAATATCTCTTGGCGAACATTCATTATTTTTGCTTGCTTCTGCTTTGCATGGGTAAGCTCTCATATTTCGTCTTCTCTCCTACCTGTAACAAAGAATGCTAACACTTCCTAGATTCCGATGGTTTACTTCTTCTTCCCCGAAACTAAAGGGCTGGAGCTTGAAGATGTTGATCATCTCTTTGAGAAGGGCGGTATCACCGGAGGAGTCTTCGAGTCTCGTGGATACCCCGTTCTGCCTGGACACCATCGAACTGTCAATACCGAGATTATTGAAAAGCCCGTTCAGCCTGGGGAATCTGGAATGCACGTCGAAACTGTTTAGCTGTTTCACCCCTTAAATAGCGTTTTGGGATATCTGCGGGGGCCTTTGTACCTCGGCTACCTTTATTAGATATATAGACGGATCATTAACGACGGAAGAATGCATCTATAACATTTTATTTCAAGTTTCCAAACTATTATTAAGGCTAATAATGGTCTCAATGACAATAAAATATTGTAATGTACATGATATCGGAAGTACTACTCTCGATATCATGTAAAAATATAGTGTATTTTATTCCTAGTAGGAAGAATTACCTAATTCTTCCTACTTAATAGAATAGTTATTCTATTAAGAACCAGTAATACTTAGTAATTACCAGCAGCTACTGATTACTACCCTGTGCTGCTACTGGATGTGTAATACATTCCTGTGGTTCTCACTATTTATAGAATTAGAAACCTTTTTGACTAGAGTTGAAACTCTGTTAGATTATCATGGTATGATGATAACACGACATGGGGACCAGAATACCTTATTTCTGTGTATTTATTATTATCATCAGTTTGGTGCCTTGCATCTGGCTTCACACCAATCGGAAGAGATCGTCGTGCTTTCTAAAGCTACCTTAGCTTGATACGAGTAGCGGCCAATCAGCCTCCGTCAGCTCCCTTCAGTCAGGTGAAAGAGTCAGATGACTATCTTTTACAGATATCTAATTTAGAAGATGCTCTAAAAATAATGAGAATTTTACTACATAGTGGAATCGATGCTGTTTAGGTTCTGATAAGTTTTGATTTGCCCGAACAACCCTTGTGACAAACTCTATTCATAGTTATCATCATCACCTTATCATGCTTGGTAATATATACCATTCCCGAATAAACAAAATGAATGAAATTGCCTGATAAACGCTGATCACCGATCACCGGCGAGCAATAATTCACTGCAACAGCGGTCAAAGTCAAAATTACATTCTCGGTCCAAGGCCCCAAAGCTATGTTTGCCATAACCAAGTCAAATAATCCTCTCATTAATCCTCAGCTTGCCACGTCATGCATTCTAATTCAAGTTTGTGTCGGCCTGACTTCAAACCTTTGTCGATAAGGCAACAACTCTTCGGTGGCTGAAGGAGCTGGGTTCTTGTGACTCGGCCGTCCCAATTCCTTCCGTGAACCGACCCGTGCTAGTTTCATTGGCGGGATAAACATGTCGGGGGGCGAACAAAGTTCACTAGCCTTCAATCGGTAGCTACTCATTATCAAATGACTCTTCTTGCGCGGTAGATATTTTGAATTGGAATCTAATTAAGTTCTAGATATCTGTAGTATCTATTCACGTTTGAACAAATCATCAACCCTCGAAGTATTCCAGACAATATAGACCAAAAGCAGTGAAGGTGAGCCTTTTCAGTACTAGTAGATCTTTATTTACATGAATAATGAGAATGGTTCATGAGCCGGCCATCATGAAGAATGACATCTACATGACGGTTAGCATTGGACCCTCTCTTGCTATTTTGCAACCCATTGCGGGTCATTCCCCAGACATCCGGTTGTGGGCCGGGGCACTAATCGGTATAATATTGATAAATATTACCATTTAAGGTATCTCTAAACAGCCGGAGTGGGACGGATTCAGACCGACCCGAGCGGCGGCTCTATCTCGGGGTTCTAGATCAGACTGGCGCTCCCCACAGCCAATGACGTGGGAAGCTCGGGATGATATCAGCTGCTGCCCTTGTTTGACAATGGAGCAAGCTAAACTATTTATGGCAAGGAGCGCCCGATAACCTTCAAGCCATTCGGTGTTGATAATGATCTACCGATCACCTGACCGGTACATAGCTATATCTCCCGTTGGAACCCCTGGAGAATGGCTGGAAAATTGGCCACCTGATTACCGTGCGCATTGTACTATGCCAACCACACCGGATCTGAAAGTTCTAGTACCGTCCAAGACATCGGATGGGGGTGTCATGAATGCCGTGTCAAGGTTGATGAGATAGCTATATAGAAATGCAACTTCTTCCGGTTGAATTATAGTTATCATCAGCTCCAAAGCAAATAACAATCAAAAGCATCAAGCTTCTCCATAACTTTATTTCAAAGACCACTCTTTGATTAATCACATCAAAATGTCCTTCTTGAGGAATTTCTTTGGCACCTCCGCCAGTCCCGCTGTGGAGGAGGCAAAAGAGAAGAAGACCCCCATTCGCGCTCTTCCGGCACCTTGGTACACCTCTCAGGCTATGTACGAGCTTGAGCGACGAGCCATCTTTTCTCGCAAGTGGCTTCTCACCACTCACAAGGCTCGCGTCCCCAACGCTGGTGACTGGGTCCGTTACGATGCCGCCGGCTATGAGTTTGTTGTTGCCAAAGACCACCAAGGTGAGGTCAAGGCTTTCCTCAGTGAGGATCTTTCTCCCGTCCATGTCCACCTCGACGTCAATGGATTCGTCTGGGTGAACCTAGACTCCTCTGAGACCCCAGAGGTTGCCTGGAACGATGACTTCGAGGGTGTCGACAAGCAGCCTCGCTTCCAATACTACAACTTCGATGATTACAACTTCGATCACACCTGGGACATGGAGGGCGACTTCAACTGGAAGATTCTCGCCGACAACTACAACGAGTGCTACCACTGCCAAGTCGCCCATCCCGACATTCCCACAATTGCCGATCTCAACTCCTACTATGTCAAGCCTAAGGACGGCCACATCCAGCACTACGGTGCCCCAAGGGAGGATCAGATCGCGAAGGGATTCCGCATTGCCACTACCTACTTCTGGCCCAATGCCTCTTTCAACATCTCGTAAGTCTTTCAATTTCCTGGCATACTTTGAATAGCATTTCTAACTTCCACAGTCCCAACTTCTTTTTCATGCAGCGATTCACCCCTACTAGCCCAACCCAATGTGTGATGCGCTACGAAGTCTACCGCCACAAGGATGCCACCGATGAGGCTTTCAACTTGATCAGCGACATGTACAAGCGCATTATGTCTGAGGACAAGTACCTCTGCATCCACACTCAGAAGAACCTGAACACCGGTGTCTTCGTCAACGGTCTGCTCCACCCTGAAATGGAACTGGGTCCTCTCCACTTCCAGAAGACTGTCCGTGATGTCGTGACAGAACACCGCAGGAAAGAGGAGGACGCCGGCCACGAGATCTGGCCCGCCACAAACCGCACTCCTCAAGACACCACCGTCAGCGAGGAGCCTATTGCATTCCGCACCGACACAGAGAGCTACATGAGTGAAAAGAATGACTTCAACGTCACTGTGACTCCGCTGGTCAGCGTCTAGGATTTGTTACGATTTTGATGGAATATGGGATAACATTTGTTTAATTATATAGCATTGCATTTCTTTCTAGATTTGCCTTTGATGATTTACTAGATTATAGTCTTTTTGAGCGAGCGAATATTGGCCATGACAGAATGAATTTTTACTCTCTTTTTTCTTTACTTCTTATCCCAAAACTTCCCTCGACAAAAATTTTGGTAAATGATTGAAATAGTATTTAGGATATATTCGTACGCCTTTGTAGGTACATCGTTATTTGAAATAGAAACTGTCCAGTGCAGGTGTAAAGGCTCACATTTCCTATTTGCAGAGGACTCGAAACAACGAGGTAGTTGCAAATAGAGCGGTGGCTGTTCCCCACAGTTCAATCGATTTAGTACTGGCAGCTATTTGATCGCCTCAATATAGCCTAGGTTATCGGGAACGACGCCTATTGGTGTGGATAATTGCACTATAAGTATTACAGAAGTAGTACTTGCCATTTCTGAGAACGATGATCAATCCCTGGTGTATCAGACAGTTTACAAAGTGCATACTCGTTTCTGGCATATAATCTTGATCAATTAAGGCTAATCGTGCATTTCATAATCATACATATTATTCATAATTCATGAGATAAAACCTTCACTCCTTTTTCCGAGCATCTCGCTTTTGAAGCAAAACGCTATTTTCGATATCAAGCTTGTTGTGTATGCTTTCATCACTTGATTCCCTTCTCTCATTGACAGCAGCCATTTCCCTTTCCACGGAAGCTTGTTTTGGATTCCGTTCCCCGTCTCGATGTGCGGAAAATACAACATCAAACAACTCTCGCACGTTCATGAACCCAGGCGTTCGTGCTTCCAGGCGAGACTCACCCATCTCCTCGGCGCGCAATGGGTCTTTATTGTTTGTGGCTTTCGTATCGCAATTTGTATCAGGTGAATATTTGACTGTATCCGTCGCCTTCTTGGAATCCTCCTGTTTTTTACTTTGCTTGATCCATGGGTGGTCAAGAAATTGCTTAATATTAAGTCTGTCCTCGGTGTTCACTGTCAAAAGTCTCGACACAATGTCTTTAGCGTCCTCGGAAATATCGTTCCACCATGGTGAATCAAAGGTATATTGTCCCTTTGCAACCTTTTTCATCAAAACTTTTGTGTCTGGGTCGTAGAAGGGCGGGTACCCGGCCAAAAGGGTGTACAAGACACATCCGATGGCCCACATGTCGACTTCAGTTGCGTATTTCTCATCGCGCACTATTTCGGGTGCAGCATAAGACATTGTACCACAAGGTGTTGCGGTCGGGGCACCAGCAATAATCTTTGACAATCCAAAATCCCCAAGCTTGACATTACCAATTCCTCCGCCACCAACTCCGGGGATGAATTCTCCCTCATCCACCTTATCCTCCTCGCCGGGAAGTGTGGGCTTAGGATTCTTGCTAGGTTTCATTGGTATGGAATCGAAAAGAATATTCTCTGGTTTGATGTCTCTGTTTTAGATTAGTATTTGGATAATTTTGGTAGGGATTTCAAAGTTTCAGGGGCCTTGAAACGAACCTGTGAACGACACCAAGTGTTTCATGAAGATATAGCACCGCCTGGGCAACTTGTTCAATAACATGTCTGGCCAGGTCTTCACTTAAATAAGTGAGTTTGACTAATTGATTAAATAATTCTCCACCGGTGCTCAATTTCATTATAATATGACAGAATTGGCTAGTTTCAATGCAATCGATGAGCTCGGAGACGTTCTTGTGCCTCAACTGTCGCATAATCTCAATCTCTTTCTGAACGTTTGATTTCTAGATTGTTGTCAGTTTTCAAGCTCAAGGAATCAATTAAAATTGCGGAATCCCATACCTGCTGTTTATCCATTTCAAATTTCCTCAGTACTTTGACTGCGACTGTTCCTTCCTTGCCTTCACGGTCGGAGGCTCTGTAGACATTGCTGAATGCTCCAGTGCCCAATAAATCTAAGAGCTCCCAACGCTCAAGGCCAGGGTATGATGGATATTTTTTTGATGTCTGCACCCCCGGCCCTTGTACTGCTTTTCTTCCATCATTATAGTTGGCGAGAGGGTCGGTGCCTCCATGGGAAGGTTTGCCGATATGATCGAGTGGCATGTCTAGATGGCTCGCACCTATTTCTATTGCAGAGGAGGGCGAATGTTTCATAATCCAGATTCGTATGATTTCTGAGTCGACTAGAAGGTAAATTTATTTCGCAATTACCGAGGCGTAAACTGTTCACTATGGAAAGTGAAAAAAGGTCTAGTCAAAGCGGTAGGGAAAGGCTTTCAGCAACAAAGCTCAATATAGGGCCAGAGAACTCTTTGTCTTTAAGGAAGTTCAATCATCATCGTGACATTTTTAAATTATGGATACGTCAGCCGAGCTATCAGGTTCCTTGGTGATTTTCCATGTATTTGCTCTACCCCATAGTATACATCCGTACATAACTTGAGACCTGAACGTCGCGCATGACATCATAGAGGATATAATCAGAAACAGGGCCGCCTATCACCGGTGGCTTATCCACGAATCAGGCTACTTTATCTTCGAACTAAGATGAACCACCTCCCTTTCACAGGCTCCTCTCAAAAGAAACGGGTCTACTTCATCGTCGGTTGGTTATCCACGAATCAGCCTGTTTTACCCTTAGCGTATCGTGAATCTCTACACCTGCAGTAGACCAGAAGATCCTCTAATCCCGTGATTACCTTTAAGTAGGCCTTGACAGTTCTCCACGCTAGAAAAAAAATTGTTTGTCTGCTCTTTCAATTGCTTGTGACACAATTGCGCAGAAAACGCAAGCGTTTGGTTTGAGGTTTGTGGGATTGCTGCACAGCCGCCCTCAGCCAAGAGATACAAGAGCGGACAAGGCACGTAATCGGTTTTGCCACATCCAGAATCGTTTGACTCCCTTACCCCACACTTTGCTCTTGACACGGATCCTTCCTTGCCAGTTAGTCCGATTTTTAATTGGCAGAAGACACGGCAGATGACTTTGTGTTCAGGGATGTGACAAACTAGCATAGTGCCGGCTCTTGTTCTGGTTGCTTGGTATTCGGGGCTCTAAGCGCAAGTTTCAAGCCTCATTTGTTGGTTCCAGTACTTAAGTACGGGAACAGCGTGGTCTTGCCCGAAAACCTTCTCTTGAACAATGCAATTGGATGGAACTTCGCCATAGTTACTGTACCAATCAATGGTCCGAACCCTGTTTTTGCCCGTTGCGGGCGGAGACGGTCATGGCGTGGGCTGCCGACCATTGATTGATCTGAGCTCTTCAGCATGTCAAACGTACATCGGATGGCAATATCTGAATAGAATTTCAATTTCCCTACTAAGCTCGTCCCAAATGACGTATTACATCACGCAAATTGGTATGGTGGCGTTGTTGTAATTTGACACTGCTTTGTACCCCTTTTCCTGGCATTTCCCCTAAATCTGCGAAAAACAACATCCGATTGCTAAAAGGTTGATACTCTGGTGATATATCTCATTATCAAATACATACATGCTATATTATGATTTCGCTAGTGCGTGTTATATCATAGAGAAGGGCCAGTGCCTCAGACAATAGTATTGTAGGCAATATCACGCCACACTATGTATAAACCGCCCACAATGGACCATCATGGATCATCCATGACCGCATGATGCTGGGCCTTAGAACACACCTGTATTTCAACATAAGCTGGGCAGCTTTCAATTGCGCTTGGCGTAAATTTGAGGAATAATAAACACTGAGTCTCCTATTTTGCACCTCTGCCTAGTGTCTAAAAAAATATTTTGGCAAGCTTAGTCCACCTTTTTTCAGTGGGTACTGATCTGCAATGTAGAAAATCCCTTGAATCGTGGACCTCCCTACGTAATTGAAGAAGTTTTCAGCCTGAAATGAAACCAAGAAATGTTCACATATTCTACCATCTCATTCAATCATGGATAACAGAAGATGTCTTCTTTGCGCAAACGCAGATTTGGTACTCAACTAATGACGGGAGTTCACCGGTCGCCTTCCCTTATTGCTTAGCCCAACTGTACAATCAAATTAAAGTACTTAGCTACATCATCTGACATTCCAGCCACACCATGCTCCACTTTTATCGATGACACACGCCGATCTGTTGATGTTTTCTGATGAATATCCGAGTGTTCTATTTCAATTTCTTCGAACTAACATTGATGTACATAGCAAATTTCTCAACGGAGCTTTACATCAAAAAGACACCAGAAATCAAGAGTGGAGTGCATGTTCTAAGTATCTCTCATTCTAACCATCCAGGTGCAGCTCCGGATATTCAGGAATGCAACTGTCGTGATTGTCGACCTTTTGGAACTGAGGAAAGATACCATTGACCTTGGACACGACCCACATGAGTTTTCCCATAGACCAAACACCAACTCGTGAAGAGGGAAAGAAAAAGCCGAGAGTACCAGTGGAGAAGCGCTGACACTCATCGATAAAAGGTCGCATTTTGTCTTCGTATGATTTCAATGCTTTGTTTATGTCGTTTTCATGTCGAGCTAATTCTCCTGCAAGAATATAGGCGCCCATCAGGCAAAGGTTGGTTCCGAGTCCAGTGAAGGGGCTTGGGCAATATCCTGCATCCCCAAGAAGCACAACGCGACCAGTCGAAAGTTGACTCATTTTGATTTGGCCAAGCTCATGAGCATAGAAATCTTCGGATCCCATCAATCCTTTCATAAGTCTATCATTCTGCCATTGGATATCTTTGAAGATCTCGGAAAAGGTTTGTTTTTGGGCATTCTGAGACTCTTTATAGGATTCTCGCAATCGATTTGAATCTTTCATGGCGAACATTAGAACCCCAGTGACTGGTCGGTCACTGGTTCGGGTTATAATCATCCGTCTTCCGGTTGCAAGATGGCCGCGTGCGAGGCTTCCTTCACCTTCGATTCGAGGAATGCTGAAGTAGGCACCATGAATACCGAGGGATTTGAAGGCTGCATCACTAATCTTGTCACCAAATGCGAGTTTTCTAGTCCGTGACCCTTGTCCATCGGCACCGACGACAAGATCAAAATTTCCTCGCTTGCCATCAGAGAAAGTCACACTCACACCTTCAGGCTTTTGGTCAAGATCCGTGATCGTCCGACCGAATTCGTACACCACGCCTCCATGGCTTCCTAGCTGTGAACTCAGGGCTTCATTCTGGTTCACACTCGCGTCATAGAGCACTTTCACCATATCCCCGCGCATGATTTCATGCTCACTTGTAAGCCCAGGACGACGTTCCCCTGCCGCAGTCGCAGGAAAAAGAGAGATTTGCTTGTCCGAAGAATCCACCATCTCGAGGCCCGTTTCATTCACACAACGAGCTTTGATTATTTCCATCAGCCCCATCTTCTTCAGGATATGGGGTGCCTGGGTCTTCAAGTCTACTTGTTGTCCAGATGCACGCAGTGATTCACAACGCTCCAGTATTGTGATCCTGTGCTTAGGGTTGGATCGCTGAAGTAGAGTTGCAAATGCCGGGCCACATATACCAGCCCCCACCACAAGAATATTGAGAGACATTTCCGATGTAAATCTGGGTTAGCTTTGCATGGAGAAAAAGAATGTTAGATCGGGGTCGCCTTTTTATTTTCATTTCAAGAGAGGTCACGAACCAAATATCCAAAACTGAGTTCACTGTGAAGCGGCACGATAGTAGATATCAAAATTGGCGAGTGTATGAGAGACGGGAAATCTTCAGAAGATCTCTTATCTTTTTATACCTTTTATTTTAGACAGATTGGCTTGAATCCAACTCGAAAGGCTCCCATGAAAAATGAACATTCTTGATTCTCATTGGATGTTGGTCGCGCGTGTAGTCGGTCACATCGGTTCTATCGGTCATATCGGAAAATTCCATATGGGCCACTCCCGACCGAACGGCCCGAGCCTATTCTTGGTCCTTCAATTTAGGCTTGGACTCTTTTGAAAATCGGATAGGTCGATGAGATAATTATTGCCTAAAATGGTTTTATTTTAATAGACGCCATAAGGTTATGGCTTTGGGGGGAAAGCTCTTTTGTCGCATCATCAGTGTTCCCTCAAGTCAGGTATGAACTTTATTCCAATAGGTATTATATGCTTTAGCTTGAAGCTCCTCCGAACTACTAGTTACTACTAGTAATTAGTAGTAGCCTCTACCCAGGGCAGCTCTAGATGTATACAAATAGGGTATATAAATCATAGAGACATGAGTTATACAAATGCATTGTCTACATCCACAATAATGGAAGGACGGTACTACTGTAAATGCTTCATGCACGAATCATGCAAGTCTTCACTTAGCGCGTCATTCCCGATGTGGAAGTACTCATGCCGATCACCAGAGGCGTGGTACACCCGACAGTCTGGAAACGCCCATGCGCGAATGCTAATTTACTTCCATTCCACATCAGTCCAAGTCGGATTCAGCAGCAATCCAATCAATTGATTTTGTTTGGTCCGACTAATTTCTGGAGTGGTTTGATCACAGTGATCTCCTCAGACAATTCAATGCTCTCAGTTTTGAGATTCAAATTTACCCCGATAAGCGGTACAATGCCCTATTCTAGGGTAAGTATTCGCCACATCTATCTCTAAAGCGAGACTCCTTGCTGGTTTCGATAGTGCATCAGTATGTACGGAGTACGGGGGATGATTACTCCAGACTGTAGGATAGGCTTTCCCCAGAGCGCCGGATTAGATCACCCTCGGTCAATTTAGCAACTCTTTGACCCTCAATTTCAGGGCTAAAGTGGGACGAGAATCGCGTATGCCATGTACGGGCATTCACCGCATGGATAATTTTTGCGAGTCAGCATTCTATGATGAGAGGGCTCTCCTGGCCCGATCGGTCGCATATCCGTGGGTCCACACTGGCCGCATTTCTCTAAACTATAAGCTCCATCTTCGCCACTTCCCAGATTCTGCCCCTCGGCATTCCTCCTGGTTCAATCCTCTTTGCAAGTAACCGCTGAGTCTGCCAAAGTCAACATGGATTCGTCCAGAGTGCCCAGCAATACTCAAAGAGACCAGTCAAAGCGCTCGAGCCATACGGAGCTCCCAGCAGAAGAGGCGGAAGCTCCCGGCAACACCTTCACGAGCGCACCTCTCGTTGCGGATGACTTTGCCGTAAGTAGGAGCAATGCACCTCTTATTGGATAGATCGACGCTAACGCTTTTCAGGACGAGTCAGACGAATTTGAGAGTGACGATTCTGATCTCACTTCATTATCTTCAAGTATTCTAGACTATGAATATGAAAATGGGCGAAGGTACCACAGTAACCGCATTGTGAGTATGGTATTTTCATCACATTTCACACGCTTGAGCTAACGAAATATCACTATTAGAGCAATTATATGTACATGAATAAGCTCAATCAAAGAATCATACGAGGAGTTGTTACTAACTCAGAAGCCTAGTATGCCGAACGACGAAGAAGAGCAAGATCGAATGGACTTGGTAACAAATTCGTCACCCCATGAACCTTAAATCCATGCTAAACAATGTTCACTTAGACACATCACATGTCAGTTTTATTGAATCCAACTGACATTTATTATCGCTGATAATCTCAGATGGCTCCTACTTATGAGAGGCGAACTTTACAAAGCCCCAATAACCAACCCCCAGAAAGTTTTGGATCTCGGAACCGGAACTGGGATATGGGCTCTTGATCTAGCAGAGTAAGATACCATTTTTTCTCGTGAAGGGAAGGAACAAAAACAAAAGTTTTAACAGCCTGCTGATTCCATCACCAGGAAATTTCCAATGGCTAAAATCATTGGCAACGATATCAGTGCCATTCAGCCCAATTGGGTTAATCCGAATGTAGAATTCGTTGTCGATGACTTTGAAGCCGAATGGATCTATGAACCAGAGAGCTTTGACTTCATTCATGGACGATTACTTGCAGGGTGATTCCTTCCCCGAATCAATTCGCCGCAACCCACTTTCTAACAATTCTATAGCTGTGTTGCAGACTGGCCTCGACTTTTCAAACGTTGCTACGACAACCTCAAACCAGGCGCTTATCTAGAAATCCAAGAAAGCGCAGTATGGGCATGGAGTGACGACGGCACATGTCCACCCGATTCCCCGATTTTCGAATTACTACGAGCTATGGATCTTGCTTCACAAGCAATCGGGAAACCGTATAATGTCTACCCCTTTTTAAGACAGTGGCTTATCGAAGCTGGATTCGAGGATGTCACGCAATTCGTCTATTTCCTTCCATACTCGCCGTGGCCGAAGGATCCTTACCTTAAGGAATTGGGTAAATTTCAGGCCGCAATGGTGCAACATGCTATTGAGGCGTATTCGCTTAGGCTGTTCACTCAGGTATTAGGGTGGGGTGAAGATGTGTCTAGGATATTTCAAGCTTCGGTTAAGAGACAGCTTCGTGATAAGAATATGCATGCATATGTCAAAGAGTGAGTGTTTTGCTCCAAACTTATTGAAAATCAGTGGTATGTGTATACTAACATTTTGCAATCCGCAGATATGTCGTTTTCGGAAGAAAACCACTTCGGTGAACACATCTATCTACTGAAATAACCTGGTTACGCCGCTCAGTCTGTACCATTATCACTATTCGCTAGCGTTCATGCATTGTTAGTTAGCTTGATCCTTCTTGATTCTTCTATAAAAGTCGTTGCCATTCAACTAATGGAATCTCTAAATCTACGACTCGAGACTCTTTGAATCTCCGAAGACTGATTCTTTTATTAATTAGAGTTCTCTATTCTATTTGTACGCCAATATGCAATATTAGATATCATCCAATATCACGCTCTATAATCAAGTATTGCGCACACTCTGTGCCTGCGCTTCAGCCTTTTTCCTCCAACCCGCCGCAAATTTCCATTGCACAAGAGGTCCAATCAATGCAACGATCTGTACAATGACGCAAATAGTGAAAGTCAATCCAACCCCAACAGCATTAATGAGCGGCATAACGAAACTAGTGCCTCCAGCAGCAAACAAGCACCGCGCTAAATTAAGACTCGCACTAGCCCCAGCACTTTTTTCGTGGTAGATGTCGACGAGATAAGTCATGATGACAGATTGCATGGAAACAGCGGTCCATCCGGTGATGAAGGTCGAAATAATGGGAACTGCTATGTGTACTCTATGTGGGAACTGAATTGTCCAACCGAACAAAAGAAGTGAAAGGCATTGAAGTAAAGAGAAGACTGGAACAAGTCGGAGACGAGCTTTTTCGAGTGGAAAATCTTCTTGATTGCTCTTTACGCGAGACAACGCGCTTTCAACTTCAGAGTCGTTCGGGACTCTTGTCTCGAACTTTTCTTTGACTCGTCCGTAGTCGATATTCAGAATCTTTCCGGTAATCAATGTTCCGATTATTGACCCAACTCCGTTGGCAATGAATGTTAGGCCGATTTGGATCTCGGTGAGACCATATCGATCCTTGAATAGGGAAGACATTGCCGTGATGCTCATTTGCCATACAGCATAATAAATGGCAAGGAACAAAATGATCGGAGCAGCCTCTTTGCTGATGAGAATTCGGAATGGTCCAAAGACATCAACGCTTTTTCTGGATGCAAGTTGAGGCGGAGTCTTTGAGACGTTTTCAACTTTCGAAAGCTTTTGGTAATTCTGTAATGGGAATCGAACGATCGGATTCGACGAAGAAACGCTACCATTGGCGACCAATGACCGAAGTGTTTCAGGCAATACAAAAATAAGTATTACGAGGAACACCGCAGCATAGATCATCAGGAACCAGAAGATAGATCTCCAACCCAATGAGCCAGCCAGAGCACCCCCAATAACGGGCCCAACAGCAACAGGCGCCAGAAGCCCAGCTTGGAAAATTCCCATAAAGCCTCCGCGCTCAGCGCGTGTTGTTATATCTCCGATAACACCGGAGCCAATGGCTATGGTACTAGCACTTCCTGTACTCTGAAGACATCGCAGAACGATTAGAGTAGCGTAATTTTTAGTCTCGGCCAAACCGACGCATGCGCCGATGAAAACGAGAAAGGTACAGACGTAGGCGATTCGTCGGCCTTTTACATCTGAGACTGGGCCCCAGAGACTAGGTGCGATTCCTTGAAAGATGAGATAGGATGTGACTGTCAGATTCACAAGCTCTAGTGAGACGTTCAAGTCTGATGCGATCGTTGGCAGAGCTGGGAAATAGATGTTTGATGCGAAGCCCGAAACTGGGATAGAAGGTTAGTCAAACGTCGTCTTCTGTCTTGTTTTTTGAGGGGAACTCACAGGTTGCTGCTGTCGAGACTAGAGCCACTATAAGCCATTTTTGCCTTTTATCGAAGATACTGTACGGCGGTTCCGGGGGATTCTGAGTGGATGGTGTCGAGTCGCGGGTATCGTTTGAAGGTTGATCGTTGCTTGTCTTTGTGGACATAGCTCTATCGAAGCTTAGTGTGAATGAATGACTGAGATTTTAGCTGTAAAGATTGAACTGATTGATTGTCGTAATTAGTGAATATTGTCTGGGATTGGAGATCTTTAAATACGTCACGGAAGACAGAAAGCTTCGCGGGGTTGACGGAGTTCAGCGGAGTTCATGACTCTCAACTCCGTCAGCTCCGCCATTAAGAATGTACATTAAAGATCAATCAGTTCTTTTGACCAGGACACTTACTCACTGATTTAAATACTGAGTGCAGATTCTTCTATTTTTGTCGTTCTTCTAGCTTTCTCTTTTTCTCAATTTCGGTTTATCAAAATGAGACTCGAAGCTGAAGAAACCCCGACATTTGGCAAGCGATACGCCATCTTAAACCTAGATTGGATGACAATTCTTTTAGGTGCCGTCGATAATACACCCGATGGTCAATCCTTAATCCAAAACTACATCCGATGGAACGATGCCATTCACCAAAAGGTTTCTCGGCCACTGACGATTTACACCACTCTCGCTTTCAGCCACGGACAACCCGAAGTCGAAAGAGAGAAGCCTTTTGCCAAATTGATTGAAGCATTTGGAAATTTTAAAGTCGGAAGTCCAGAGAGTGAAATCGACAAACGATTCACCCTCGATGACCGCGATATCGTTCTTACAAAAACAAGATGGTGCGCGACTATGGGCAATGCGTTGGAGCAAATTCTGAAAGCTCAGAACATTGACACGGTCGTAATTGTGAGTTAAGCAAAGGCGGAGCCTCTTTATCAATCAGCATGAAACATGGTACTAATTTTGACCAGTCTGGATTGACACTTTCTGGTGTGGTTATGAGTACAATTTATCGACTTTTCGATCTCGATTATAATATTTTTGTGATTGAGGACAATGTGTTGGAAATACCCGCTGATGAGACCGACCAGTTTAAGAGTGTGCTTTTTCAGAAGCTTCTTCCTAAAATGAACCTTCAGGTCATATCACTGGACAGGGCTCTCTGGGCTCTTCAAAACAGCTCGTAACTCAAGTGTTGAATTACTCATTGACGGCAAACATGATATTCGATTGATGAAAGGGCCTGGGATGTATCAAATTCGACGGTTTCAATCCTCAACCCCCATGGGTACAGCTCACAACGGCGTAGAGCATAGTCCCAAATTCATCAATATCTTCTAACCAGTGATCTACCCTGCTTCTCCTTCTCTCAATATCAGACTCACTCATATCATCCGGTATTGGCCAAAGTTCATCAATCGCAAGACCAGGTTCCATCCATTCCGCAAGGAAAAGATTATATGCCTTCTCCCAGTCCGACCTAGTACTCGCTTCCCATATCGTTTTAGATGCAGGTGCAGGAAGACCTAGGAGTTCAGTTCCCAGGTACGTCGGGACATTCTCTTGCGTGGAGATAACACTATCGAAAAGATACATCATGTATAATGTTCTTCGCTTTGCTTCTGTGACAATCCACTCTTCCCATCTGGGTCTGGATCTATTTTGATCAGATAGACAAACCAGACCCCCTTTGCATGAAGCATGCGCAAGCTCTTGTAGGGTAATCATTGTTTGGCGAAGAGAATGGTTGCGAGCTACATCAAGTCGAAAGTAGAGAACCATTGAGTAGATTAGGAAGGCCTGAAATGCGGCTAGCAAAGACATGTCGTCGTATGTTTCCCGAGATGCTGTAATATTTTCCATTTCACGCTCAAGTATCATTACTGCGGCGTTTTCACTCCCCGGTAGAGGATTTTGACACATTCGAACCAAACTCAGACACGTCGTTAGTGGAGAGCTCGATGTCTGGTACTTCATCTGTGTAGGGTGAATAAATGGTAGGGTTCCACGTCCCCGGATAGTTGATGCGGCATAAGATTTGAAGATTCGAAAAATGAATGCTATTATGCTGGGCGGGTAAGCTTTGATTTTTTGCTCCGGGTCGGGGATGAAAGGGTTCATCCAGCGGGAAGTGATGTCGTCCACATTAATTGGGCAGATGAGTCGAAGTTCCGAAAAATTGAAGAAATCGGTTGTACCAGGGGTCTTTGTCGCTCTGGTAATGTCCGTAGGAGCAATAGCTGTTCGACTCGAAGTCGGGGGGATCGTCGCTGGCGAGTCGAGTACGCCTGCGGACATCATCATATTCCCTGTCATACCGAAGTCCGAAAACCGTGTGCTGCCAGTAAAGGAGGACATCTCGTCTCCAAGTCCTCGACCCAAAGAATCCGTCAGGGAAGCAGGACTACATGGTCCGCCATTGCTGTTCGTTGAAGCGACATGCCGCGTTGAATCTTCCACGTTATGCGCTTGAGGATATGTGCAGTTTAGACCACGCCTATGACAGCGGGTACACCTTCCTGCTCTTTGGTCACATCTCGCTTTGGATACCGAGCAGTTATCGCAAGCCTTCCGTCGGGAAGAAGAGTATCGTGCGTTCTTCATGCTGTAGTCTGATCCGAGGGAAGGGGCGCGGTCCCAGCCACCGTTTAAGTCTCGTAGAGATGAATGAAATACTCAAAAATTGTCTGAGAGCTTCAATAAGACAACTTCACCTCGTTTGATGCAAAGGGACACTTGAATGTCGATGTGGGCTCTTGAAGTGGCGTATGCTTGAGTGATCGGAGTTGAGCGGAGTTGAGCCGGAAGTGAGATATTTTGCTGCCAGAATTATCAGGCGTCAAATCCTTGTCTATGTACCAATCAGAACGTACTTGCATTTAAATCACTGTCTATTATTCTGCAGGTCCCACTGTAGTCTATTTTTAAAAATAAGTCTAAAATGTATATGACTGTAGGTGATTTAGCTGAAACGTCACTAATGATATCTGTTCACAGCTCAGGCGACACAGTAAACCACAGCAAGAGAGCACCAACACCAGCTGCTCCTCCCGCAACCTCAAGTCCAAGCTTTTCCACCACACTGAAAGGTACGAAAGCAGTAGGAGGCAATTGAGCCATACGCTCCGTGTACGGTGCCGTAAAGACACCAATCCATGCTCCAACCCACAGCATTCCAACGACTTTCTTCCACAGCGGAGTCACAATCTCCCCATCTGCTGATTTCTCTGGAGGTGAGAAACGCTTCCACAGAGCTTGCACACCATCTTCAATCATAATTCCCAACACAAATGATAGAAAGTAGTACATTGCGCCCGAGAGTTCCCACGGGATACCCGAGGCCAAGTCAATAGCGTAGTGCATAGTCCCTGAGGCGAAGAACACAATGAATGTATTTGTGTATCGCTCGAGAATAGATGGCCATGGGAGATGCAAGACATCACGGGCGACGAAGTTGCTGATGCTAGTAAAAGGTTGACGCAACATTTGATGCCAGAATTTACTGTAACGGTCGTTAGCATGAAAGTTTCGTAATATTCTTCGCTTCGTTCGAAGAGAAACTTACCTCCAGTAATTACGCAGGGTATAAGAGTCTTTCATACGGCCAAAAACCGGTGGCCAATTCTTTGGTTCGTCGAGGCCCAAACCGACGAAGATGACGGACGCGAGCTTGAAAGAAGAATCGATGAGAATTCGAGCAACGAAGAACCAACCGATAAGGTTCGTAATTAAACGCTCGATCCATTTTTCCAGTGAGAGATTGAATTCGATGTCTTTGAATCCCGGCTCCAATGGTGCTGCTTGGATACTAGCCACTTGGATAATGTCAATGACCAAGAATTGCCAGGTCAAGATAGCAATCTGTCTCAACAAGTAAGGACCAACTGGGATTTTCCCTCCATAGCGATCGAAGTACTTCGGCTGCGCGGGCAAATTTTTCACTTGGCGTGGTGTTTTAACACCACGAGTCATGGAAATAATCTCAAACACGTAATAGAAGTGACCCGATCTGAAAAATGTGGTGGGCATTTCACGCGCCAAGTCGCGTTCATCTAGCGGGTTGATGAGCAGGAGGTGTAAAGCCGTGAACACGGCAACGAAAAGATTGCCAATTGCGATGTTCCGGCCATAAGTAGTGAGATCAAGCGGATGTATAAAGCGACTCGCGTTCCATATCAGAAATGGAATAGAGAGGTAGCGGTATGGTGAGCGCTTTGGTGTCGCGATTATCAGCGTGCCTATGATCAGATTCTGCACCACGATGCTGCCGGCAAGGTTGACAAGGTCCCAATTGAGTCCCATCTTGATACCGAGACCCTTGTATATTTGTTTAACGATATACAGGATGAGCAAGGATGGAGGTATTAAGTTAGTTTAGAAACTGTCGTACGAGCCGGATCGCTCGCTGACTGTGCGGGTCGGGCTCAGGGGGGCCTTGAAATGTTTAGTGCCCGATCGAACCGCTTGTGGAAATGCATGCGCCACGTACTGCGACTAATAGTAGTGTACCACGCCTTATATGCATCTTTTTTCTCGGAATCTTGGATAGGATGCTATACGTTGAAAATGGCGGATGATAGGTGCGGATGTGACAACTTGTCATAGTCATTCTACCATCCAAAGGAAAGGTACATTATAGCCCATACTTAACGCCGTACACAGAAATGTATCTTTTTACAAACCGCAACCACTTTATAGACAGACTCAAAAGCAAAAGCATCCTATCTAGTAAACAGGGCTCTTTTCTAGAGGTCATAACAAACACTAATCATAAATGCTGATAAATTTCAAACCAATTAAACACTAGATGATTATGCGGTGCAGAGGCCAGGCTAAGAACTACAAATTGGAAGGATCTAGCGCAAGGCTGTCCTAGAGCAAAATGCATGACTCAAAGTGGCTGAAGGATTCTGGTAGCCTAAATATGGCTCTAAACCATGACTCGATTCTAATTTATTGGATAGTTTAATAGTAATCCATGAGTAAGATCTCTAGGGTAGTAGTTACGTCCCGAAGTTGTGAGATCACTCTCTTGGTCGCTATTGGAAAGAATCAACCAGTTTATAAATGGCGATAAAAAGGACGCAAGTCAGGCACAAAACACAGCTATCCAAATGTGGAAACCATCCTTGCAAAAGAGTCGTAGGCTGACTATATGATCATTGATCCAGCCTTCAAGTCTCGCTCATTGGAGCTCGCATTACTTCTGTAGAATAGGCTGCATACTCTAGAGCACTTCCTGACAATATCACCCTAATACCAACTTCCGATTACTAACATAAGATCTTTTTGAAGTGGTACTGGGGCTGACTCTGTCTGTACTCATCACTGTGCGAGTTGGACATTTTCTTTTCTTTGAATACGCGAAGGCAATGCTGGCTTGGAGGTAGCAGAAGTTCATACAACAGTAAACTTCACCACGATTCAAATTTTTATTCTAATATTTACAATTGCGCTTTCCCGATTAAAAAATCTTTTCCAACATGAATTAGTGGGTCAAGTCGTGCTGAATATAGCCCCAAATCCCAAATGGGTGGAGGCTATCACCCAAATCCGCATAAAATATTCTAAGGTCCCCCGGATGGTGTAGTGGTAGTGCTTCCTCAACGGCCATAAGTCAGCTGACACACTGTGTACAGCTGTCTTAACTGGCCGTTGTTGCCCGCTACAGGCAGTTGTGGGGGACAAAAGGGCTTATTGCAATAACCAAGAGGCATGCCCCGTCCCCAAGGAGACACTCCTTAGGGGATGGGAGATCCCCCCTTTTGCTATTTTTTTTGGACTGGCCAAGGTTGACGGATCGAATCCCCTCACTGGCATTTCTTTTTTGTTCTCTGTTTCTTTTTGGGGTAGGGAGGGAGGGAAACTGAGTTGTTCCTTCCTTCTTTGCGTGGTTACTTCAACTCTCACTTTGATACTTACCTATACCAAAAGTGGGTCCGTAGTTGCCTCAGGCTCACAATCAATACTGCCTTAGCCAGCCTTAGACGGTCCTACGTGAAACAACCAACTTTTTATTGGCGCCTATTGTTCGTGGTATTTGGGGATTGAATCCAACAAGGCTGAAAGGTTTAGTTAGGGGTATAGAGCATTGTACCTTACATTACTGCGGTTACACTAATTTAACTCGATGGCTCTAAGCCTCAGTTGCACAGAATAGATTAGCTTTCGGAGAAGTTGCTGACTGCAGTAGCCTAGCAATTTGATTGCTTGAAATCTCTATAGTATCACAAAAGTAACGATGCATAAAACGAATTTTGATAAGTACATATGTGCAAGTGAATAAAACCCCTCCCGTTCCTTTCCTGAGAAAAAATGCAATATGTGAATGGTGATCCGATCCGTTGAACGGCGGATTCATCGAGATATAAGCCATCAGGACATCATCGGAGGCTGTAGTCATAATTACAATGTTATGGTATGAACAACGATGTATCATGGGCAAAGCGTTTGTTTTCGTTTTGCTCCATGATACTGTTGGGAAAAGGTAGTGGTGAAAAAAATAGACACGATTTGCACCTTTTCCATGAAGGAAACAAATTATTTCCCTGGTGAAATTTAGTGGCTCTTGAAACCATCATCTTCGTCATCGCCAATCTGGATGCTGTCACGGGCACCGCCGTTCAGAGGGAGACCAGACTCGCCGAATTCGCGGTAGGCACGGTCGCGCTCAGCGCCACGGTCACGGCGAATGGTGAGGCAGTTGATACCCAGGAAGGTGGTGATGCGATTAATGACCAGGACTGCCCAGTAGCTGTACAGGACGAAAGCGACGACGAAGTACAGACGCAGGTACCACAGCTCGAGCCAGGTGGGGAAAGGAATTCCAATGCGAGGCAAGTTAACCAGGAAGGCACCGAGGACAAGGGGAGCCTGCAGAATAGTCCAGTAAGGGAACTCCTGCTTCAGCAGATGAGCCAGAATGATCATAGTAGTCATACGGCCGAAGACGAAAGAGATGGTCCAGCAGAACAGAACCAGGTGGTTCTCGGCCAAAATTCCGGAGTAAGGGGAGAACATCCAAAGCATGCAGCAGAGAGTGAAGCCAATCATGGGAATCCACTCCTTCAGAAGAGGAGTGAAAGGCAGACCCTGCTTGCGACGAGCCACCACGACATTGTAAACACATCCGGGGAGGTGTGCCAAGAAGAAACCGCCAAGGAGAATGGGGATCCACAGATCCTTAACGGAGTTATCGCCGAAGATAGCGGGGATGTTGATAAGATCGGTGATGGGCTGCGACCAGATTCCGGGACCCCAGATACCAGAAGCGATCATGATAGAGATGGCGATGAGAAGACCTTCAGTGGGGCCATTGAAGTAGCCCAGGTACAGAGTGTGGGTGTGGAAAGTCTCCCAAGTGGAAAAGTACATGGCGAGACAAGGCACAAGCGCGGTCCAGGCACCCAGAGTGGAAGCACCCAAGCCCATAGCCGCAGTCTCCAGAAGACTAGCAAGAGTGCAGTTCAACGAGTCGATTCCGTGACTGTGGTTCGGTTAGCAAATAATTCCCATGGCTTGACCCGAGGCGGTACGAACTCAAACAATTCTCCCAGCCCGCTGGAAGTTCCGGTACGACGTGCCTGTTTACCGTCGACATTGTCGAGGGTTGAGTACCTGTTTATTTTATATTAGTCTCTGCCGAGTATGGGAGGAGGGGGTAGTTTCGAGTACTGACATCCAGACACCAATCGCAAAACTGATATACAACCACCACGGGCCCTGAAACCAAGGTTTAGCGTCTCTTCATCCCTGTCGGGCAGTGGGGAATCTTACCGGACCCTCCATATCGGGCATCACGATGCAGATCAAGAAGACATTGCCGATGATGAAGAAAAAGCCGAGAAGAGTGACCATGTTAGGCGCAAGCCACATGGGCAAAAGTTCAACGAAGGCATTCCACTATAGTCCCAGCCAAGAACCCGTTAGCAACAAGCCTTCTCACTAAGTATGCGCGATTGATTCGAATCGGAAAGGAATATTTCGTACGTAGTGTCGCAGGATATAGTTCGAAATGAAAGATTTATCCACGCTGGAATACTTGTAAGACTTCAGGGGCATAAGAGCCTCATCGGAAAGTCCCTCTTGGGTCTCTATAAATAGGGGGAAGAAAAGGGACGAAATCAGCTTCACATTCTTCTTCGAATGAGGATACTTTGCCCAAAATCAACTTGACAGTTTACTTACCTCGGACCATTCGGATAATCGCGTCCATAGTGAAGATTAGGCCGCGTGTCGCGTGAGCGCTCGTGCAGGGTGGAGATGGGACGAAAAAGAAAGTGGTGATGATAGTATACTATCTGGTATACAAGCACTCCAGGAAACAGACAATCCTGAAGAGTAAAAAAGAAAAAGAAGCGCACCCAAAATCACCGAGCAAATAAAGCAGCAGCACCAGAAAATAAAAGGGAAAAGTCGTGGAGATTAAGAAAATGCTCTGAATGTCTCAGGGATTTTTCCGCCCGCAAGTCACGTGCAGCCTCCGCAACGCGCTCCACCGGGCGAAGTTGCAACTTTGAGACCCTTCGACCTTCCTTTTGGTACTGATTGACCTCCACTCTGCCTTGTTGTTTCTATTTTCGCCCTCTCACGTCGCATTTGCATTTTGGACCCAAACTCCCTTTGAAATCTTCATTTCCGTTCGGCCCCCGCCCTCTTCTGTTGTCGACCCCGAGCCCGCACTTTCGCGAAAGGAGCTTTGTCGCGCGCATCTCCAGCCAGATACCCAACCGCCCGCTTCGCCCCCAATCTACCTTTTCGTCCGCCCCCATTTCCTCGTATCGAATATGTTCACTTGCTAAAGCTGGATGGACATGACGCCCCACTGCGCCATCCGCGCATCTCGATACTGAGAACCTCGCGATGCCGGGCGTTGTCGAAACGTTAACCCCGGCGGCGGCAGCCCCGGTGGATCGAGATTTCACCGTTTCAAATCAAAAGGTAGAACTGGAAATCGACTTCGTGACTAAGAGCATTAAGGGGAAAACGGAGATCACGATTCTGCCTCACAGGAAGGACTTGAATGTGTTTCGATTGAATTTCAGACAAGGCGAAATTAAACGATTAACCGTCAGCAATATTGTCGCCTCGACTAAATATGCCGACCCTTATGAGAATCTACAGCTATATGGACCGCAGTATCATCAGAAACTTGCACCGAAGATAGACGCGCTTTTGAAAACCCCGACGGAACCTGAGTTGGAAGTCGCTATTCCAAAGGGTGTTAAGATTAGGGAACTCAGCAAGGCTGAGGCTCAAGAACAAATTACGTTGCAGGGTATTGGCGATGATGTGGATGGGCCAGCTGGCACAAGAGCACCGGAGGTGAACCGTACACAATTCAAGGAGCTGGTGGTGAACATCGATTTTATCATCGATAAGATTCGAGATGGTCTGCAATTTGTTGGTGTGGATAGCGGGGACCGTCGATATCCTCACGCTTTCACAACAAACTCACTAGAATCAGGCGTTGGCTGTCCTCTATTCCCGTGTGTCGATGATCCATTATCTCGATGTACCTGGGACGTCTCTATTTCGTGCCCCGCTTCACTCGGCGATGTCTTCAACCGCAAATCCGGATCCGGCGCGACGCCTTCTCGATCCCGCAATACGAACCGACCTCTTTCCGTCGATGACGAAGGATTAGATATGTCAGTTGTTTGCTCAGGTGAACTGACCGATGATATTGTGGACCCGAAGGACCCAACGAGGAAGACAGTCTCATTCTCGTGCTTTTCACCTTTGTCGGCACAACAGATCGGATTCGCCGTTGGTCCTTTTGAATACGTCAACCTGGCGGATTTCCGTGAGAGTGATCAAGATGAACAACTCGGCCAAAACGCCATTCCCATACACGCATTCTGCCTACCAGGAAGAGGCGCTGAAGTCGAAAACACCAGCTTCCCAATGGCCCAAGCTATTGACTTCTTTTCATTGTCATATGGATCTTATCCCTTCTCGAGCTATAAGCTCTGCTTCGTCGACGATGTCCCAACAGATACCCTCCCCATGGCCTGCATGGCCATCTGCAGCAGCCACCTGCTATTCCCGGAAACGATTATTGATCCGATGTACGAATCCACGCGAGCTTTAGTACACACATTAGCTTGCCAGTGGACCGGAATCAACATCGTGCCTAATGAGCCAGCTGATACCTGGGTGACTGTTGGTATAGCTTGGTACATCACAGACACGTTCATGAAAAAGCTTTGCGGTACCAATGAATACCGATTCCGGCTGAAACAAATGTCCGATAGGACCTGCGAGCTAGACTATGAGCGTCCGTCCATCTATGATATGGGAAACTTTCTCAAGATCGATGCCTCCGAGTATCGTTTCATTGCTTTAAAGGCACCATTGGTCTTGTTCATTCTTGATCGCCGTCTCACAAAAGCCAGTGGCAAGGCTACCATGTCCCGAATTGTCTCCCGGCTCTTCCTCAACTCGCGCATGGGTGACATTCCCAATGGCGCTGTGACATCATCGCTCTTCCAAAAGCTTTGCGAACGACTCGGCCACTCCAAGTTGGATGTATTCTTCCAGCAATGGGTTTACGGTGCCGGCTGTCCCCGATTCCAAGCTACACAACGGTTTAATAAGAAGAAACTTGTTGTGGAAATGATGATTAGGCAAGTTCAAGTTCAGCCAGAGCAAACGGTTGCGCGGGATCTTGATAAGAATGCTTTCCTTCGAGATCTCAAAGAAGAGGTTCGGCATGTCTATGCCGGTCATCCCCAACCAGTATTTACCGGGTCTATGACGCTACGTATTCACGAAGCTGATGGTACACCATACGAGCATATTGTTGAGATCAAAGAGGGTGTAACGAAGTTTGACATTCCTTATAACACAAAATACAAGCGCCTCAAGCGAAACAAGAAACAAAGAGAGCGTGCTGTGGCATCTGGGGAAGCGGAAGCCCAAGAAGAAGTCCTTCTCTATTGTCTGGGTGATGTCCTACAGACTGAGGAGGAAACACAAGCCTGGCGCTTAGCGGATTGGACGAAGGAGGATGAGGAAAGGATGGGACAAGAGTCCTACGAGTGGATCCGTATGGACGCAGATTTTGAATGGATCTGCAAATTGTCCCTGGGCATGCCCGGTTATATGTACTTGTCGCAACTGCAACAAGATAGGGATGTTGTCGCGCAGTTGGAGGTGAGTGTCATTATTTGAATAACGTGTGATCTTTGAGAGGAATACTAACTCGACACAGTCATTACAATACATGGCAGCTCAACGAGAGCACCCCTTGATTTCGTCAATTTTTGCCAGAACCTTGATGGATAGTCGATACTTCCATGGTATACGAGTCACAGCCGCGAGGTCATTAGTCAGACATGCTAAGGATGAAGTGGATTGGATTGGTCTTTACCACCTTGAAAAGGCCTTTCAAGAACTTTTCTGCTTGCCCGGGTCACCTATGACACGTTCCAATAATTTTGAAGACCGGGCAGCGTATATTTTGCAACAAGAGATTCCTGAGGCGATTTCGAAGGTGCGCGACAACAGCGGGAAAACCCCTCTTCGGGTGAAGCGCTTTTTGTTTGACAAGTTGAAATTCAACGACAACTCGAACAATAATGTGAGTACAAACATGAGGTGTTTTGAAGACAGCCCATGCTAATTTCTTTTGAAGTTCTCGGATAACTTTTATGTCGCTTCCTTGATGCGCTCACTCTGCCACGCCATGCTTGGAAGAAATGAGGCCCGACCGGATGATGAATTAGCTCATTTTGATATGGAGCGGGTGTTGGAGAATCAAGCCGAAGAGCAGTTGGAAAAGGACACTATGGCAGAGTTCGACCGCTACAGGCGGATGGATGAGTGGTCCAGCTCTTTCCAAAATATCTACTCTCGGGCTGCCCTGGATTGCCAGATGCAGCTCATGAAAGCCAAGATCCAAGATGTGGATCTCATGCGTTTCGTCCCATACACACGAGCCGGTACATACGATCTCCTTCGATTGCAGGCCTTTGAATGTCTCGTCGATCTCGATATCTCTCAGAATCAAGATCTTATCCGCTGGCTGGTCTACACCATGACAAGTGACTCTTCAGCCTACGTCCGTCATCACAGCCAGAGAATATTCGGCAGGGCCTTAGCCCAAATCGCGTTCGGCCGCCCTCAGGAAACAGAGAATACCCAAACAGGCGGTCTAATCATCGAGCAAGAATCATCAACCGAAATCCGTCAAGCCGATCTCGCCCGTCGACAAACCGTATCCGGCGCCCTCGAAGCCCTCCGGAAAGAAATCGGCAACGACTCCTTCATGAAAGAATTAATGTGGGCAGGCTGCAACTCCCCCGTCCTCGGCATTCTAGAAATTGCAGAACTCGTCGATATCTGCCGCGTCCTATTCGACCCCTTAACAACAAAGGTAGCTCGACTATCTCTTCCAAGATACTGGAAAGTCCAAAATCTAGGCCGTGGCAAACTTCGATTCTACAGATCCAATCGTCACCGCACTAGTCTTGCACCTTCAAAAGATGCAAAACGCAAACGCGAGGAAAATGGAATGCCTCCTCCTGCTCCACGAATTACTTTCAAACAAGCCAAAAATGGTCCAACACCCGGTACTCCTTCCTCGACGGGTCTTCCTAAAATTCATATTCCTAAACCCGTGCCTACTACACCCAGCGCGGGCGCGGGGAAAGTCACAAGTGCAGGCGCAGGCGCGGGTTCAGGCACAGGTACAGGTGCAGGGACAAGCACACCAGTCGCAACAACACCCTCGACACCAGCGAGTGGAGGTGGATTAAAGCTGAAACTGAAGATTGGACCCAAACCGAAATAAGTCTAGCGAAAGCGATACCTAGACTTCTCTACCAGTCTATCTATCTATGTATTCTACAAATTCCTTTGCTTCGTTTTTTCTGAACGATTCTTTCTTTTTTTATTTATTTATTCTTTATTCACTCCGGCGGGAGAAAGGAACAACACAACACAACACACCAGCATGGCTTCAGGCGCGAAGGACGGCGATGCATTATTAAAACAGAATAATATCACATCATTTGTGCCATGTATTTTCTTTCTTTTTTTTTCTCTCGTTGGTGTATACGCGTTTTAGTAGACGCAGGGAGTATACTAGCTAGTCACACGAGGTTCTGACGACTTGCTCATGATCTCACTCGTACTCGTGCTCTTAATCTAGTCCCCGTGAACTCGGAGACAACTGCGAAGAGGTATTCGACAGAACTGAGCTCTCAAAATCGAGGAACAAGAATATCAATATCCCATACAAACAGGATACGAGCAAGATGATCAGAGGATAGGAGAGGTAAAGGAAAAAGAAGAGAGAGAAGAAGAAAAGAAAAAGAAAAAGAAAAAGGTTGATTGTTCCTGTTATAGTAACCGATCCAGAAAAAAACTCCGAGTATCATTATGGTGGTTTTTGTTTTCCCCCCCAGCCGCTGGCAGGTCTTAAGTCGAAAGTTCATCAAACTTTTGTTGTGCCTCTGCCTCGCGAAGTCGAAAATCAATTGTTCATAGTAGATCAAAATCAAATAAGCCGGTAGGTAGAAATTTATTTGTCGCTTATCCGCTCGAGGGCTTCGAGCATGACAACTGAGTTACCGCGAATCACCTGCGAAAAGATTGGCATTGGTTAGCGCTCTGCTAATGTGGTTTCTAGAAATATCCCCCGGGGACCTCCAAGAAGAGAATCAATATATCGATAACGTACCACCATGCCAATTGATACCTTCTCACCACCATTCTTCTCCTCAAATGCCTCGTCCAGAACAATGTTCATGAAAACCTATTCGTCGCGAGATAAGTCAGTCTTGTTCGCAAATTGCATAGAGCCCCGCCGGTATCATGCGCCCCTGTTGTCGCCATATCCAGCAACCAGACGAAACAGCAAATATTCCTCTCTTAATGCTAAAGCATCTGATGGTGTCCGAGGGGCTGTGTAGAGAGCGAAACACGTACATCGTAACCACGGAGAATACCAATAACTTTGCGGTTTCCGTTCAACTGGCAGAAGACCCGCTTCTCCATGTACTGTAGACCAGTCAGCAGAAGCTCAGAATGATAACTATGAGTGTGAGTGCAAGGTAGCTTACCTTCTTCAATTCAGGCTGAGCTTGAGGCATCTTGGGTGAGTTGTGGGGGAGGGGAGATTAGTTGGAATTGGAGGTTGCTGGGAAGTTCCTTTCGCGCGGTTGGACTCCGACGGGTTCGGCGCAAAGTTATTCCCGATACGCGATAAGAGCTCCGCAGCTCAACTTCCCAAGTTTCCTCCAAGTTTCCTCAAGTTCATTTTATATTTCTACTCTCTTTCTACTTCATATCTTTCTCCTTTCAGTTTGGTTATCCTTATTGTTTGAAGAATGAGTTCGAAATTCGCCAATCGCAGAAAGCCCCGTAAGATCGGTGGCGATGAGGAGGAAGATGAGAATGGAGGGACTGGTGCTGCGCCAGGTTTGTCTATAATTCCTTCCTCTTTTTTCTTCATTTATGGCTGGGGCCGTGACTAACCTGACTTATTATAGAACCCGTTGTCAAAAAACCCGTGCGACTGAAGACCAAACAAAAGTCCAAATTGAACCTCTCTTTCGGTGAAACCTCAATGGCCGACGATGACGACCAAGACAGCGGGGTAGTCATTCCAAAACGACATGGCCTCGGCCGTAAAGCGGTTGAAAGAAGTGCTTTACAACGTACATTAGACTCATCCGCCGCGCCCCGAGTCTCCCAAGATCACGATCGACCCAGTTATAGTAACGACTACCTAAAAGAACTCCGCGACTCCACCCCATCCACACCCAAAGCAAGCACAGACGAAGAAAAAGATCGTACCGTCGATGTCGCAGCCAAATTTGGCGAGGTCATGAAGGTATCAGGACAATCTGCGATTCCTTCAGAGGCAGAAATTCGTGAAAAGAAGGCCCGTCGCGCTCGTTTGGCTTTGGAACATGGCGCCAATATAGAAGAAGAAGATTATATTGCGCTCGACGATCATGCAGCCCATAATGATGATGACTGGGACGCGATTGCTCGCGGGGAAAAAGAGAAACACACAGACACACGCCTGGTACGAGACGATGAAGACTTTGCAGAAGGATTTGACGAATACGTGGAAGATGGAAAAATCTCTCTTGGCAAGAAAGCAGAGCGTGAGCAGAAGCGCAAGGATCGCGACGCAATGCGTGAACTTATCAACGATGCTGAAGGGATTTCCGATTCCGAGGATTCCGATCTAGAAGAAAAAGCGGCATATGAGGCTACTCAAACTAAGGCTGCTATTGGGAGTAGGTCGGATGGTATTGAACGACCCCGAACACCTCCTAAAATGACTTCTTTGCCGAAACTGTCGAGTAGTCTTGAGCGTCTTCGTTTGTCGTTGGCTCAAAAGGAGACTTCTAAGACGCAGCTTATTAGTCGGATGGAGGAGTTGAGGAAGGAGAAGGCGGATATTGCGGTGCGGGAAGTGGAGATTCAGAGATTGATTAAGGAGGCGGGTGATAATTATGAACGGTTGAAGAAGGAGGCTGGTGTGGAGGGAGAAGCCAATGCGAATGGTGATGCTGGTGCTCTTGAACAGTCACGAGGATTGGAATCTTTCGGTGCACCCTCAGCGCCTGCAAACTCGACTGAGGATGTACCGATGGAAGAATGAGTGCCTATTCCTCAAAGCACCTTCCTCGCTTCATAACTCGCTTCATCATTTGTATTATTTTGTTGGATTTTTTGTCTTTTTCTTTTTAGGCTTTGATCAGTGCCTGTCTGCACCTTCCACCACCAGAGAATTCGGGACTCTTCAACTTCGGACTCAACGCATCTTTGGAGTCAATGTTCATTCATCCTTTTGATACCCCAGGTTATTTTCAAACTATTTCAAGATTCTTTTCTCGGTCTCTTTTCTTTCTTCCTTCTGTGGCATACAAAATGCTCCCTTCATGGTTTCTCTCTATCTTTCGTCAACCTTTGCGTAATAATACGGATCTGGAGAATGATCTCCCGTAAGTCCGAAGTCCGTATATTCATTTACATTCTGTCACTGCATTCTCTGAAGCTAGGCTTTCCTAGTGTACACGATGCCCGTCTGTCATGGATAGCCAGTCCTATCGAGAAAACTGAAAGTACCCCCCATCTCCATCGTCACTCAGACGCGACGCCCATCGAGCTCTTCTTCGATTTGTTCTTCGTCGCCAATTTGTCCACTTTCACTGCTACCCACGAGATCAACAACGTAAATGGTGCGTCTTGCCAATGGCATCCGATTCTTTCAAAGTTATCTTCTAACTGAATGCTCATGTCTCTAGCCCTGGGTGCATATATCGGGTTTATGGGGGTGATATGGTTTACTTGGCTACAAGTAACCCTCTTCGATATCCGCTTTGCTCGAGACTCCATTTTCGAACGAATATGCAAAGCCTTTCAGCTCGGTGCGATGGTCGGATTCGCTTCTGCGGGCTCTCGTTTTACAACTCGCGTCCGTGATGAGAATGTTTGGGCTTTCCAATCTCTCAGTTTGATTCTCGCCGGAAGCCGCTCCCTCTTAGCCATTCAGTACACGATCAACATCTTTTTTGTCTACAAATCTATGAAGCCTGTTGCGAGGGGACTGTTGTATACAGCGGCCGTGTTTTGGGTGACAACTTTATTCTACATTGGGGTTTGTTAGCATTCATCTCTCTTCCATCAGGTTCTGCTTAGAGTACACCCGATTTGCTAAACTTTTCTTTCTCTTTCAGATGTACTTCGCTTTCCGGTGGGCCTATGATATCCGTGCGAGAATATGGACCGTTTGGTTCGTTTTGTTTGGAGTTGAAATGTGGACGGTGATGGGGGTATCTTGTTTATTCCCCGGCATTGATTTCCAGGAAACCCACTTAAACGTACGAATGGGTCTTCTCACACTCATCATCATTGGGGAAGGTGTTATTGCGATCACTCGAATTGTCAACAAGACGGTGCGGCCCGGAGGTTGGACTAAGTGGTCGTTTGTACACATTCTGGGTGTCACTGCCAACGTGGTCAGCTCCCCCTAATCCTCTTTCTCGGAAAAATAAAATAAAAGCCGTGCTAACCAAACGCAGTATTTGTTGTGGCAAGTCTACTTTGACGTATCCCCACGGCGACATCTCGGCAAAGTATCCCAGCAATTATGGGCACAGCTTCATTTCCCCTTTCATGTGACTTTGATCTTGCTTCTTGAGGGCTCTCAGATTCTTGCATTAACGCTGGATGTGACCTTGAAGTTGAAATACTTAGGAGAAACATTCTCTTTTGTATGCGAAGAGCCGCGTCCCAGTACAGAACGGGCAGTTGGACTCATCCGAAGTACGATAGCAGACATGGAGATTCCATTCAGTCGAGGTGCCACTCAAGAATGGACTGCAATTTCAAGTTTACTTGAGAGTTTGGCTGAGCAGGCCCTTTGTCCAGAGCCAACTCCAGAGGTCGATGACCTCGGTTTGCAATATACGGAAGATTTATTCAACGACCTAATGGGCAACGTAACGGCCGCCCTGTTCTCCAGTATGGGCATAAATCCATCCAAAAAAGTGGACATCAGCCTCCTCGACAACCAACAACTCCTCCAAATGTATATGAAAGTCTTAGCTTTCGTGTACATATACTTTTTCGTTGTTGCAAGCTTGCTGATGGGTCTTTTTACCGCGTTCCTACTGCTCTCTCGACGTCATGGGGAGTGGCTATATCAGATTTTATCAATGACTACACGGATTGCTCTTGCGGTCTTTCTAGCGAGCCTAGTCTCGTTCGCAAGCCATTTCCCGCTCGCATACTCATTCATGACTTCGCCGATCATATTATATGCCTTCAGCATATCCCTTTTAACCGGTTTGTTTATTTTCTCTCCATGGTCCAGGTTCATGTTCTGATTGGTTCTAGTGCTCTTTGTTGACCGACTTTTGGACTGTCTTGCATCCCGGAGAGCCGCAGCTGGCCGACGGAAGCAGAAAGGAAACATCCAGCAGAGGAATATTGCTTCTGGGCCGGGGATGATTTTACTGGATCCGAGCCCCACCTCAGGAGGAAGAATTGATCGACGCGTCTCGTCATCTTGCGTGGAGGATGGAACGGGGACGCTTCGTGTTGTTGATCAAGAGAGGCCTTTGCCGGAAGATTCTTCGTCTCGAGTATCTTCTAGTCAAGAGATACTAGCCACGCCATCTTCATTTCCAAATGAACAGATGAAAAGACGTTCGATATGAATGCCTATCGTTGCTGTCTAACCTACGATATCATCCTGCTCGATCTTGTCCCAATGGACGGTTTTCATTGCTGGCATTACCCTCCGGTTTGAAATTCTACTTCTTGAACCAAAAAAAAAGTGAATCATTTCCCCGCATTGCTGTACACTATTGGGTCTGCTCATTGGACTCGTCTATCTCAGTATCCGAAACCTTCCGTGCTTCTTAAAATTATCAGAGACAGCGGGGTGCGGGCTGAGTTGTCTATGCTTCTCACCATCCATTGGATCCATATCCGCGACAGCGCATACCCACATACTGTATACAGAAATGTTTCTTATCTGGAACACTTGCGGGGGAAACTGACGAGATTATGGTCTCGAGGTCTTTCTGGTTTTTCATGTTGTTGGCTGTGAGAATGATCAACCTGTGTGAAATGTGCGATGTTTACAGTAGAAGCGCATCAATGCATCATAATTTCTATACTGAGAGCTCTATAGTTTTCACATTAGAACTCTGCCTTTCCTAGGTAGAAATAATTGAATAGCACCTCGCCTCTCGCCTCTCCCAACGGTTGTCAAGCCCTGTCCCCGGGTATCATTCTGCCAACCTCATTGATGATATTCACCCAACTTCCCCGCATTTGTTTTAAATTGGGTCTTCTTCGAGGCGAGACACTCCAGTAGTTCTGATAGGAGCATCACGATTCGCACGAATCCCAAATTATCGGCATCTGCAGATGATCCCATCGTCCCAACGAGCTAGGCCGCCATCCCTCGGGTAATTCCAGCCCTCATGTAGCGGTGCCTAGGAGCACCAAAGACATATCAGCCAGTGAATTTACGGATGATGAGTAGCCGAGCTCTCCATATCGCCGGAGTTGCATCCGAATGGAAGATATGTGCTGCCCTCCCTGGGCTGGGATGCAGACAGCAGCCGTTGCGCGTTCGCATTTCTGCAGGCTGGTTCTCCATCCTGTCTCTTTCAACGCCATCCGATAATCCCATGTTATGAAAAGAAGCTTCTTTGAAACAGAGCCAATCACTGGTTGTATTAGTCTGGATGGGTTTCGGCTGGCTGATGGATAGAGTAGTTCAAGGATCCTATAGTAAAGAGATCTTGCATCTTAAACCACTTTGTTATCGTCAAAAGAGTTTCACTCTCAAGCTTTGTCTAAGACACTTATGTAGCTGCACTTCCGAGATTTCTTGGGTTGGTACACCATACTCCGTACTGTCTCGCGCATTATTAAATTATGAAATTAACTGTCCCCTATGTACGTTATCGCCGGTAAATCGCATCTACACCTGTAGAAGAAAAATGGATAGGTCACCAAAGAAAGACAATCCTCAAAAAAGAATTATCCTGGTATCTCATAACAACTGGTCGTGCATACCGCTACCCCTTATTAAAATTGCTTTTTTTCTTTTCTCCAGCACTGAATGCGGTTGGTTCGGGCTCAGGTTCATCTTCCCATTGGAGCGGATGGTAGAGAGAGCCTCTCCAGCAAGCCCCATGTAGTTATCCGTGGAGGATGGGTATTGTCAAACTGTCCGAGCCAAGCCATAGAATGGGGCGCTGCCCGATATATCGAGCAATTGAATTCCGGGGCTTTATGATGCTTCTCCATGGTCTGGGTTGATCTGGTTCGGGGCTGTCAGTTCTGAGTGTGGGTTGGGGTTGCTACAGTCCGGCTCGAGATTAAGTTATTTTCTCCATAAACGAGGATGGACTAGACTAGGTATAAAGAAAACGTTAGAAAAGGAAATCCCCGATATGATAGATATTTTTAGTAATTTTTACTCAGACTTAGAAAGAAAGACAGGGCAGAGGGAGAGAGAGAAAGGTCTCGTTCAGCCACCCCGAGCAGTTGGACATAGAACATCCCCTGTACCCGTCATTTGTCTCACAAAAATGCAATCCTCAAAAAGACATGATTCAATGCAATGCCGAAATCGAGGAACGCAAAAGCACTACTGCACATCATAAGGGAATTATCTGAAACGTCCGGAAAGTGGATCAGTACAGCGGATATTTCAGCCACCCGGAGATTTTTGGTTCGGCTAGGGTTGGTTTCATTTCGGCAACGATCCATACTTACTCTGGATTTATGATCTGTACTACCCTTATTCTTGCTCAATCGGAAATAGTCCAACGGTCTGGACTCCGGGGAACCGTTATGGGTTCCTCTAAGGGCCGGGCCGAGGGTTGAAAAGGCTGGGCTGCATATCAAGGGCTTGGAGGTTGTCCATGTCAATTGAAGTATAGAATAACCATTTACTACCCCATCTCCTATATTGTCTAAATTTTAACGCTGTATAAATTTGAACGCTTTATACCAAGCTGTGTGCAATTGAACCCCCTTTCAAATTCTTATAAAAGAAGCCTTTGGCGCAAATTTTCCTCTCAGCCATCTTCTTCATCTTTGAGCACTCGGATTCTCTCAAGATCTGAGACAGCATTGCATCAACCGTCAAGTCGTGAGCCGAGATACTCCACAGCATCAACTAGATTGCTCGGGCTCAAAGTCATCATTTCCCACGAATCAAAACTCGATTTGAGCTCTACAAAGAATCAAGTCGCCACTCAAACGTTGAATAGTACACTCCTCAAAGGGTAAGTTCCAATCCGGCGATACTATACTATACTGGGCCTCAAAATCTTCACACATGAGACATACGCTGATATCATGATTTTCCTGCAGGCATCCTCAACAACCAGCGGTATAGCCGTTACGCACTGACTCTGCATCCAGGTGCAAGAGGATCCCATGTTCTAACGGTCATCCACGCCCAGCGAAATCCCGTGTACTACCAATCCATCAATCAACAAGTAGTTGCGGTGAGCCCAGTGCGAAGCAGAGAATTAGCAGAATCCCCAAATTTTACCCCCACACTTTCGAATTTGGTCTACTATCATGGCGGATGTGTTGATTAGACCTGGGCCTCTGAAGCCCTGGCTTGGACTCCAAAAGGACCTGCCTTCCAATAATGGCTCGACGTTGGATCCTTTCTCTCACTTTTCTCATTTCAACTTGACACACTTTGCACTTGACGAACTTGTCGCACAATACCCATACTCAATACCTGATCTCCAATTCAAAGTCGGCAATACCACTCGATCTCAGAATTCTCGTTCCTTTCGTGTTCGGAAATCTCCTGGTGGACGACGTCAAAAGAAGAAGCCCCGTCAAAGCAACACTTCCACCATGCCGCACAATCATCTTTCTATGGTTGTGCAAAGTGCTTCTGAGACTTCGCATCACAAGTCAGAGCATACAAAGTGTTTCAAAAGAATTCTTCCTTCAAGTCGCCCATACACCTCAATCAATCCAATGATCTTTGACAACAGTCGTTCGAGCGACGACATGGACATCAAATACGTCAAACCCATCGAGGAGCGCATCCCAAGCTCAGATACCATCCTTCGACACCCAAACTCAATGACAGAAATGAACTGGACTAGTCCAAATGCATCATTTATCTCGTCCAAGAGCATGGAAACAACATCACTTCCGTCTTCGTTTGCTATGGAAACACTGGACAACCATCATCACGGTCTCCCATGCCTATCTCCCTACATCCAAGGCAATCAAGTTGACGGGATAGTTTCCCAACAACCGCAAACCCTCCCACTGCAAATCAACGGTTCCTGGCAGTGGTTACCACCAGACGAAGTCGATATCTGGCGCCAGGGACTTGTCCCAGAACATCCAGATCCAGAATGGAGTCTGTCAGAAGATCTCCTCAATGTCTGGCAATCTTCCGAGAGTCCAATAGCCTCGTCACTGATTCCATCATCTACCCAAACCTACAATCCTCTCTCTACAACCCTCCCACCAGTCTTCAATTACGGACAGACTGAACAGACTTCATCAGTCATTGACCAGAAATCAACCCCCCAGCTCCAAGCCCCAGCCCCAGTCCCAGTCCCAAAGCTAAGCTTGAGCCCAACGATGCTCAGACCATCATCATCATCAATCAGGCCTCGACACACTCACACCCATACCCAATCTCAACCTCACTCAAACCCAACCTCATCCCCAGGCCTAAGCCTCTCAAACTCCTCATTCTCAACACAAGGCTACATAACAGACCACGGAACACCAACATCAACCTCAACCTCAGCCCAACCAACTTCAAATTCTGGTCTAGGTCTAAGTCTAGATCTAAATCAAAGTCATACTTCAAGTCTCAGCCCCGACTCCCCAATCAAACCCAACGGAGGCGGAATCGGAGGCGGAGGCGGAGGCGCCCACTTCAGCCAAGCCCGCAACGAATTCCTCGTAACCTGCAAAAAACGCGGCTACTCATACAAAGATATCAAACGTCTTGGCGGATTTAAAGAAGCGGAATCTACACTTCGGGGTCGATATCGGACTTTGACGAAGAGTAAGGAACAACGGGTTAGAAAACCTAAATGGTTGGATAATGATGTATGTTTTGCCCCTAGCATCCCTAACATAAAATGGGATTTCAATGGATTGGTTAGATATTGAGTGTTTTACTGACGATATTCCCTTTCTCTTCTTATCAGATACAACTCCTCCGCGAAGCCGTATCAATCTACGCCGAAAGTCCTCTTTCACAATATCTCTCAACCTCAACCTCAGCATCAGCCTCAACATACAACGGCATGCCAATGCCTATGCCTCTGTCCATGCCCATTCCCATGTCAATGCCGATGTCCATTTCAGCTGCACATTGTCAGCCACCGAAAGTCTCATGGAAGAGGGTTTCTCAACATATTTGGACTCAGGGGGGTTCGTACCAGTTTGGGAATGCTACTTGTAAGAAGAAGTGGTGTGAGATTAATGGGATTGAGGGGTGAGGGTTGATCTAATGTAATGTACTTGATGGTATGGATTGGGTGTACTATCACTAGGTGGTGGGAACTTCCCGAGGGAAGATAGAGGGGGGATGTTTGCTTTAGATTTTCTTTTGGGTTGGATGTTTGGTTGATGGTGTTGGTGGTGTGATGAGGAGGGAGGGATATTGTACCCTGAGTTCGAGTTATCTAGTCACTTTATTTGCGTTGGTTTGTACTACAAATGAATGTATCATCTATCTTCTTGTAAGAAGTGTCTAGTTAGGGAAGTCAAATATTCCTTAACGTATCTATTCCTACTGACTTTACCACTATACTTTGCTGCTGTTGTAGTACAACTCTACTCAACTCAACTCAACTCACTCAGACTCAATCAAATATCATGGGTAGATCATTGTATTATCCACGTCCCCAGGACGTAATCACTAAGTTACAAACAGGTGTCACATGTATATCTCATACCTATGCACAAGGGAGAAACCGAGTAAAGTCCACAAGAGACGGGCGTCGGGAAACCCAAACCAAATCCAATCAGATCAAATCAAATCAAATCAAATCAAATCATGGAGAGAGTAAACGGCCGGCGCGAGAAAGGTATGCGCTTAAATCGAGAGGGGGAGGGGAGGAACAAGGTCACAGTTCACAGAGAGAGATAACAGAGGTAAGAGCAGATAGAGAACAAACATTAAGAGGGCGGGGTATAAGCAACGTTGCTTCCGAAGAAATTGAGAAAAAAAAAAAAGACAAGCAGGGAAGGATGTGTTTAAGAGTTCCTTCCAAACAGGACGTGTATTTTGTGCAGAGAGGGGTGGGTATGCTTTCATTAGATTGCGGGTGCAGTTGGGTTCGTGTGGCCCAGGGAATTGAACAGATACTCTGGTGGTAAACGAGTCATATCTGTTGGTCGATCTGTTCCAAAGGTTTGAGGAGCAGCAGCGTATCCTTGACGACGACGTTGGATCTTATTCAAGATAACACCTGCAGCAACGATGAGGAATACGCAGCCCAAGGCACAGCAGAATGCGACAAGAACAACAATGCCGTTTGAGTGGTGGCTTTCGCCGCCGCTGGAGTATGGGTTCTCGTTCTCGGAGAAGAGGTGGGCCATACTGCCAGGTTGGCCGTCGGACTTGGATGAAAGGATGAAGGGTGTAACTGCGGTGCCGTTGTATAGGGCTGCGGATGCGTTGCCGAAATTCGGGATCACGAGTTGGCCCATGATTAGGAGGATTTGGTCATCGTTCAGGAGAGAGACGGAGGAGTGGTCCTGGTTGACGGGAAGAATTTCCATTCCCCGGATGACGGTGCCTTCGGAGAACATGTCACCTGGGGAGTTGAAGCTTTTGCCATCGTAGTTAAGCATGAAGGCAGAGCCGTTTGTTGAGGTTCCTGCGATCCAGAACTCGTTGATGTCTTCGCTGGCGGGAGCGAAGGCAGTGACGTTGCCCTTGATCGAGGACTTGGATGCACCATCGAATGAAGACCAAGAGTTATCCTTGGTGCTGAAGGTGGCGATGGCAGTGTCGTTTCCACCAATGTTCATGTCTCCAATAGCATATAGTGTTTTCTTGTCAGCCCATTTGAGAGCGATCACTGATCCACTGATTCCGGATGAAGGCCACAGCCAAGTATCATCCGCGGCGTCCAGTCGACAGACAGTGTTGCAAGGAAGGGTTCCAGCTGTCTCGAAGTCTCCACCGACATAGACCTCAGTGGAGCCTGGACGGTGAGCAATGGCGTTAACAGTGGTACTACCGCCTCTCAATGACCAAGGCTGAATTTCAGAAAACTCATTCTTGACCATATCGTAGGTTACCAAGCCGCTCACATTTTCACCGCCAATAGATCCAGTGATGTTTCCACCAATGTAAAGGGTTTCATTGTGCACAAGAAGCGAAATGATGGAGGAGTTGCTGTTCAGTCCCGCGGGAAGACCTGTAAGTGTCTGCTCGGTGCCGTTCAAGAATGCAACATTGTCAACAGTCGAGCCATTGCTGGCAGTCGTAGTGAAGCGACCACCGAGGATGGTGAGATTTCGGTCAGATTCAGTATCGTACACTCCTGTGATCACTCCAGCGACGGAATCAGACTTAGATTCGGTGTGAGAGTGATCCAGCTTGATGTCCAAGGGGATCAAGCTGAGATCGTCGTCATCTTCTGTCAAGGACACTGCGCCACCGGCATTGAAACCGTTGGTAGCAAGGCTTCCAGCCAGAAGTGAAGTCTCATTGTGAGAAGTAACTGCCGACAGGCGGCCTGCAAACTCCATCTGAGTATCATTGAGGGTCTGCAACCAGGCCTTCTGAGAAGGAATCCAAATTGCGAAACCGGGAACGAAGACAGCAGGCTTGTCATCATGAGCATGAATTTTGTTGAAATCACCGCTCACGGCAAGAGTAGTCTCGTTGACAGCGGATGACACGTTCAGTTCGAGAGGGTAGATAGTATCAACACGTCCATTGACACCATCACCCAGAGCAACCCACTTCTTGGAAGAGAAAGAGTAAGATGCAACGTGGTTGAGGCCATCAACACCGCCGTCAGAAGTATCTGTGAACTGACCTCCAACATACAAGGAGCCATTCAGAGTAGCAGTCGACAGTACCTGGGAGTTCAAACCACCTCCTGGCATGGAAGTAGCATTACCATCGGTGATTGACATAATGTTGTGGATGTTCTTGTGAGAGAAGTTGCCAGCCACATAAATTACATCGTCATTTTCAGCCAGGCTCATGATTGAAGCGTCACGCTTGAGCGTCGAGCCAGCCTTGTTGATGTCGGATTTGTCGAGTTCGCTGGTATCGAGCTTCTTGGAGGAAGGATCAAAGTCGTAAAGGCCATTCAGGTTATCATCAGCTGTTCCGGTGCTGTTCAACAGATCAAATCGAACACGGGAAGCGACAACGGTGATATCTCCTTGTCCAACAATAGGGCGAAGAGTGACGGAGGGACGGAAAGAGTCGCTGGCGGCATCAACGTATCCAGAAAACAGAGTGTCGTACTTGTCGTAGTTGTTGGTCTGGTAGATTGTTGTCGGGGAAGGATCAGACTCATCCGAATCGGTCGACAGAGTAGCAGTCACGTTAACCATGGCACGAGAGCCACAGGTGTTATCTTCAACACAACCGGGGGTGTAAATCTTGACGGTATAGTTGCCGGATTCCTTGATATCGGGCTTGAAAACCACAGTGGTATCCTCGGCAGTGGAATCAGTCACCTTGGAAGACAGGTAGCCACCGGACTCAATTGTCCAGTCACCAGTGCGTGTCGCAGTCGCAGGATACTCAATTCCAGCACAGGAGGGCTCGTTATACTTGTCAACAGCATAAGTGACGATCTGGTCCTGGAATACCTCGATACCGTTCAATCCAGCGCCCTGGCCATACCAGGACAGAAACTCGATCTCGAAACCTTGCATGCCAACGGGGTTGACAAGGGTAAAATCGCGATACTTTTCGGAGGTGCTGTCGGAGAGTGGGCAGGAAGCGTCACAGTTCTGTTTCTTGCCTGAATCATCGGTATAGGTCATGTTCATGATGCCGTTGTCGGGAAGGGCACGGAAGAGGAAAGACTTGGTGCCGCGTCCATCCATGTGAGTATTATAGAGGCGAACTTTAGTCGGATTGAAGTCGAATCCAAGATCGGCGCGCCAAAATCCAGGAGCATTGTCGTGAAGTAGGTAGGTCGATCCGGCAGCTGCCTTACCACTCGTCGAACAGATAATGTTTCGGTTGTCGGAGTATCCGCTCATGCTTGAATCGGTGTCGGAAGTAATGGTCGCATTCTGAAGATTAAGAACCTGCTTCTTATTCTTTGACGAGTGAGTCGAGTTACCAACTCCATCGAACGATCCGCCAAAGACAATGTGACCATCACTAGTTTTCAGAATCGATTCAACCGGACCATTGAGGCCATCGAAGGGGAGTTTGGTCCAGCCGTCGTCGGGAGACCAAGCAAGGGCGTTATTGGTCTTCTTATACGAGAACGATCCTCCCACATATACGCGATTCGTATCCTGGTCGCAGAGCACAGTCGAGACGGAGCCCTTCAGGCCGGGCAGGGCAGTAACCTTGCTGGAGTTTGGGTTAAATAAGGCCGCGCCGGGAGAGTCGACTCCGCCCAGACTTGAGAAGTTTCCACCAACGAAGATACCAGCAAATGTTCCGTCCTTTTGGGTGAAAGAGCACATGTCGCGGATCTGCGCGTCGGCGGAGGTAAGATTCGTCAAGATGCCATTAGGAAGCGGGGTGAGAATCGAAGAACCGGGACGCTTGGTGATTTCAGATTGACCCTCATATTCGTAAAGCGAAACACCCTCGAAGTCACCGGTGATGGTGACACGGCCAAGCGAGGAGAGGTCGAGATCAGGAATCGAGACGGCATCGAATGATTGGGCGTGTGCGATAGGCGACAACAGAGCGAACCAGGTAGGCAGACCGGTCGCCGCGAACCCAAACAATGAAGTAGCCCTCATTGTATCGGGGGGAGGCGACGACAGGGAGGAGAATAGAAGGTTAGACCAGTCAAGTCGAGGTGAGATGAGTGATCAATTGGGGGTTGGGAGGGGGAGGTTGTAAGTAGGGCAAAGGTGAAGCGAAAGATCGAGCCAAAAAGGGTTAAAAGTAAAGAATTCAGGAGGCGCCACAGCGCGTCAGAGAAAGGAAAGGAAAGAATGTGGGCATGGAACAATCTAAAGAAAGCAAAGGAATGTGGGATGCATATCGAGGGCAAAGCCTCACGCAGAATCAACGAATGACTGGGTTGTTGAAGGGAGAGAGAAACAGAGGCAGCAGACAGGCTGACAGTCAGAGAGAATAGAGAGAGACTTGAGTGTTCAACAGGGGTGATACAGTACAAAACACAAATACACGGGTTGTGAGTGGTACCGTTAGTATTGATTGTACAATACGCCAAGCCACCTCCGAAGTGGGTCTTCACTTCATTTTCAACCAATAAAATCACGCAATTTCGAGTCTTCCGTGCCGCACGTCGATGGTGGAGGTGGTGGATCCTGGGATGATGTCGGTTCTCTCACTCATAACTTGTCAACCTCATTCCCGATAATCCAGCCATTCACGATTATTTTTTAAGAAGTGCCGACTTCTGTCTATTCAGTACGGTACGGAGTACGCAACTCTTCACTTAACAGGACTACCTACTCTATGCTGCACACTCAAATCCAGCCAGTCCAAATTACGTCGGATGACGGTCGATACCCGTGTTGAATGAGGATCTACATCTAGCCCGGCAGCATGAACATCCCAAAGTTGGGTACCTTCGCTGGTGCTGTGCTTGGTCCTCATCTGTACACTGACTCCTTGCAGTACACCGCAACAACAACATCACGAACTCACACCTTCTAAGGTTCTCCCCCAAGTTTTTTCGCGTCTTCTCAATTTTCATTTTCTCTTCCTACGGAGTACTAGGATACATGTTTACAGTTAGCTCCGATACCGAGTGGGCCGAAACAACAAGCCGAATCCAGCCCCGCGCCCAATGCCACTTAATTATAGAAAATCGAGGTCCACGGTGGTCTCGGTTTACGCATTGTACACGCAGGCTTGGGTTCTACTTACTGTAACCTGGAGGTCGAAAATTGTTAACGTACTATGTTGCCTACTAGGTACCCCGTACAGGCCATCGGAGATATACCTACAGCATAGTGAGGGATTCAAGCTAGGGGTACCCATGAAGAGGTCACTTCCAAGCACACTAGGAGTACTGAGACAATCTAGAACACAATAAACAAAGTTGGAACTTGTTTCTTCTCCAGATTGATGCGCAGTGGGATTGTTTCATTGTCAATTAAGCTTTGAAGGTAAGGCATCATAATTAATATCTACTACGGAGTAGGTAAGTATTAATTAACTGTTCGGAACTACGGGAACTACGGAGTTCAACTCCTAAGAACGTCTCCCTCACCAAGTTTGGTCTCCCGTCTCCACAGTGCTGTTTCATATCGCCAGATGGATCGGGTATATTTAGTTGCGTGATTCAAACAGACTGGGACCTTGAAGGTCTAGGATCTAATTAGTATGTAGAAATATATTCAGCCAGTGTTATTTACCAAAATGTTCATCAATTGAAATTGGTAATATTGCAGCCTGAGGCTGCCATAAAGTAGAGGTGCTTGAAAATGTATAGAGTACTCATGTCCCAAAAATATATTTTCCAGATCAGGCCCAACCACAACATCAAAAATTCAATTTTTGATTTACAAAGCAAATGACCACACTTCATAAGTATGTTAATATGCTAAACCTTTATTTTTATTTATTCCAGTAGATCTAAGAATTCAACTTAACATGATCAAATGAGATCTAGAGGAAAAGAAGTGGCACTTCACTTCTCTTCTCTGCCATGCTGAACAGCATCGTTTGTTCTCCGCTCGCACTAAACCCAAACGGGCGAAAGTGGCAGACCTCCCTGCGGCGCGCAACGCGACCTCCGAGAATTCTGAGAGCTACCAGCACCTCCATCAACCTCCCCCATCTCCATCCCCACTCCGACTTTTCTTGATTATCTCGAATCCCCCAATTTATCGATTCGGACACATAACCTCTAGAGCTCCTCCAAAATGTGCGCACCCCGTCTTTCTTTCAGCTTCTTCTTCTTCCCCCGTCCCCGTCCCCTACGACCTTGTCAACCTCAATGGAAAATAGCTAACAATGTAATAGGGAGAGCTTCGATAACATTTACTTGGATCTATCCAAGCAGCCCGGAAAATGCAAGCTTGCGGAAAGTGGTCTAGGATGGAAACCTTCCGGTGGAGGTGATACCTTCACGCTCGATAGCAGTAACATCGGTGCTGCGCAGTGGAGTCGCGCAGCCAAAGGATTTGAGTTGAAGATCCTGTCGCGCTCATCGGGTGTGATTCAACTGGATGGATTTGACCAAGAGGTTTGTTCATGAGTGGAAGATAAAGGAACGCGTTTTCCCAAGTGTGCATCTAGCTAATCTATTTCCCCATTTTCAATACAGGATTTCGAACGATTGAGCAAAGCCTTCAAAATCTGGTACGGGATTAACGTCGAGAGTCGCGAACACGCCCTTCGAGGATGGAACTGGGGTAAAGCGGATTTCACCAAAGCCGAATTATCATTCAACGTTCAAAACCGACCTGCGTTCGAAATCCCATATTCCGAAATCTCAAACACCAACTTGGCAGGAAAGAATGAGGTCGCGGTTGAATTTGCGCTTTCTGCCGCTGAGGCTAATGCTGCGAGTGGGAAATCTGCTGGTAGTACGGAAAATCGTGGTCGGAAGGCTGCTGCTGGCTCGGATGAGTTGGTTGAAATGCGCTTTTATATCCCCGGTCTGGCTGTGAAGAAGGAGAAGGCCGAGGGTGAGGGTGCTGAAGGCGAGGAGGAGAATGAGGAAGAGGTTGAGGAGCAGAATGCTGCCAACTTATTCTATGAGACACTTATGGATAAGGCTGAGATTGGTGATGTGGCTGGTGATACCTTTGCTACTTTCTTGGATGTCCTTCATCTCACGCCCAGGTATGTTGTCTCCTTAACACTGACGATCTTGGTTTGTGTAGAAGGCTTTTTACTAACCAATTTGCAATTTGCAGAGGTCGGTTCGACATCGATATGTACGAATCATCCTTCCGTCTTCGCGGAAAGACATATGATTATAAGATACAATATTCCGCCATCAAAAAGTTCTTCTTGCTTCCCAAGAATGACGATACCCACACACTAATCGTGCTCGGCCTGGACCCGCCCCTGCGCCAGGGTCAGACCCGGTACCCATTCTTGGTGATGCAGTTGAAGTTGGACGAGGAGATCAGCCTGGAGCTGAACATGACCGAGTGAGTTTGTCTAAGTGAGACTATTTGCAAAGGATCTCATTCTGACTGACACGTTTACAGGGAGCTATTGCAAAACAACTACAAAGATAAGCTTCAATCACACTATGAGGAGCCAATCCACCAGGTGGTGACCAAGGTTTTCCGTGGATTGTCCGGTAAGAAGGTCATCATGCCGTCCAAGGACTTTACTAGTCACCACGGCCACCATGGGGTTAAGTGCTCCATCAAAGCAAACGAGGGACTACTTTACTTCTTGGATAAGAGTCTTCTCTTTGTTCCGAAGCCTGCAACCTACATTCAAATGGAGAATGTGGCTATAGTGACAATGTCACGTGTAGGCGGAGCCATCTCTGCCAGCCGAACCTTTGATATTACCGTTACCTTGAAGGGTGGTTTGGGTGAGCACCAGTTTAGCAACATCAACCGGTATGTATATCAGCTATCAGCTATCAGCTATAATAGATTCGTATTTGTATTGAGCATTTTACTAATATTTTTCTAGTGAGGAGCAACAACCATTGGAGGACTTCTTCAAGGCCAAGGGTATTCGCATCAAGAACGAGATGACGGAAGATGCCTCAGGTCTGATCGCTGCTACACTGGACAACGACGAGTCAAGCGATGACGAGGTTGTCCGTGCGGATCGCGGATCTGCAGATGAAGATTCAGATTCACCCGACGAGGACTTCAATGCCTCATCCGACTCGGATGTTGCTGAGGAATATGACTCCGCACATGAGAGTAGTGGAGACAGCGATGAAGAGATGGGAGATGCCGGTGATGGTGGCGGCGGCGGTGATGACGATGAGGAATCTCGACCTAAGAAGAAGAGCAAGACTGGCAAATAGATTCGGATGTACAGATAGTGAGGATCAATCAATATTATTCAGGCGTTCAATTGATCATCGGAAGCAGAAGTACGGAGGAGTAAGTACTTTGTTGTCTACTCTTAATTGGGAGTCTCCACATCTTGGTGGAGCTCACGTGAGCAGCCCCTGATCCAAGATCCCCCAGAGTCCGAGTCAACAAGTCAACAGGCAGGAACAAGTGAAGCAGTTAGTGAATTACGAATATTTACAGAGTGCACTGAGCTTAGTATGACATTAATTAGCTCGAATTACTTTACATATTACTCATTCTCTATTTTTTAATCTAATGGATTGCCTATATAATCAGTAGTAACTCCTGCTGGCATACTGGTAGTATTTGCTGGCACATACAGAGTACAGAGGACAATTAGAAAATAAGATAAATAAAAAGAATAGAGTTAGTGAATTATTCTAACATAAAATGATCCATCGAGTGCATACATCAGTAACTATAAGTTAGTAACTAACTACTTAGTAGCATGTACTATGTATGTAGTAGAGTGACCTGTACACCTGATCCACCCGCCCCCCTTTCTTTCCCAGACTGGCAGTTCAACCTCCCTTCTCCTCTTCCCATCCGCTTCTCTCTTTTTTCTCTCGTTTGTCTTTTGGCTTCCTCCATTTGAGGTGCTTTTTGGTCGTTCGCTTCTCTTCTTTGCAAGCTCACGTCCTCTTTTACGTTCCCCCTTTTTTCCCCCAATCTCACAGGTACCTCTCCTCCCTAGCATTGTCATTCCCCCCTCGATTTTTTTTCTTTCCTCGACGATACACGTCAGGAAAGAGCCAGTGCCATCTCAGAAAACACGACGAGAACAAGTGATTAACAATGTGATTGCACCGCAGGGGATCTTTTAGTGTCGCTTCGTGTCCTTAACCCATCCTCGAACACACCAATTTCGCCATGTGTAAGCTGTCCCTTCCCGAAAGTCGCGATATCCCCAGGTTTCAGGGACACTCGACCATTCAACTCGGAACTCGCCACTAATGGCTTCTATAGCTTCTTCCCCCGCGATTGAGTCCCCCGCCGCGTCTCGGGACTCCCCTACTCCCAGCAGTGGAAAGGAGTCTCCATTCGTCGAGCGCAGCAACCCCATGGGCTCCGGAAACGCCCAGACCGTTAGCTCTCGGGATCCCAAGGCTGTCGCCCAAGCTGCCACCGATATGAAGAACGTCGTCCGTCGCAAACTCACCGGATACGTTGGTTTCGCCAACCTGCCCAACCAGTGGCACCGCAAGAGTGTCCGTAAGGGATTCAACTTTAATGTTATGGTTGTCGGTACGTCGTGACTTCCCCTCCCCCCCTCTAATTGGCCTGATCAACACCTCACACCACTTCCCCCTTTTCTAGGTGAATCCGGCCTCGGAAAGTCCACCCTCGTCAACACCCTCTTCAACACCTCTCTCTACCCTCCCAAGGAGCGTACTGGCCCCAATGCCGATATCATCCCCAAGACCGTCTCTATCCAGTCCACCAGCGCCGACATCGAGGAGAACGGTGTTCGTCTCCGCCTGAGCGTTATTGACACCCCCGGATTCGGTGACTTCGTCAACAACGATGACTCCTGGCGCCCAATTGTCGAGAACATCGAGCAGCGTTTCGACACCTACCTCGAGGCCGAGAACAAGGTCAACCGTAGCAACATTGTCGATAACCGCATCCACGCCTGCGTTTACTTCATCCAGCCTACCGGCCACTCCCTGAAGCCTCTGGACATCGAGGTCATGCGCCGCCTGCACACCAAGGTCAACTTGATCCCCGTTATCGCCAAGGCCGATACTCTGACCGATGAGGAGATTGCTGCTTTCAAGGAGCGCGTATGTTTTTACCACCCCACCACTTGACTTGGCGGGGTCTAGATTCTAACCTGGCTTTCTATTTAGATTCTTGCCGATATCGCCCACCACAACATCCGCATCTTCGAGGGCCCCCGTTACGAGCTTGATGATGAGGAGACCATTGCCGAGAACAATGAGATCATGTCCAAGGTTCCTTTCGCCGTTGTTGGTGCTAACTCCGAGGTCGCTGCCGCCGATGGCCGTAAGGTCCGCGGTCGTAGCTACCCCTGGGGTACCATCGAGGTCGACAACGAGGAGCACTGCGACTTCGTTAAGCTGCGCCAGATGCTGATCCGTACCCACATGGAGGAGCTCAAGGAGCACACCAACAACGCCCTGTACGAGAACTACCGCTCCGACAAGCTCACCCAGATGGGTGTTGCTCAGGACCCCAGCGTGTTCAAGGAGGTCAACCCTGCCGTCAAGCAGGAGGAGGAGCGTGCCCTGCACGAACAGAAGCTGTCCAAGATGGAAGCCGAGATGAAGATGGTCTTCCAGCAGAAGGTTTCCGAAAAGGAAAGCAAGCTCAAGCAGAGCGAAGACGAACTGTATGCCCGACACCGCGAGATGAAGGAACAGTTAGACCGGCAGCGCAGCGAGCTCGAGGAAAAGAAAACTCGACTCGAGAGTGGTCGCCCTATCGAAGAAAAGGGCAAGCGAAAGGGTTTCTCCCTTCGTTAAAACGATCTCGATCCCGATATCGATCTCAACGCCCCTCTCTATCGCCGTTGACGGCTGCCGAACTTGAACTTGAACTTGAACCTGATTCTGATTCTGATTTGAAATATCTCATTCCCATTCCCGCACTCTCGCGTCCTCTCTCTGCCTCTCTGTCTCTCTCGATCTCTCTCTCTCTCTCTCCTTCACTTACAAACATTTTTCCTTTTCACCCTGTCATCAATCAACAACCCACACTCCCTTATCGCCTAACGCAGTCTGCCTTACTTTACTTACTTTACTCATTTCGTTTTTCCTTAAACAATTCTGTTTTTTCCCTCTTTTCCTCTTTTCCTCTTTTTCAATGTCCGTTATTTTCCGCTGGATGGGCCCCCCACGCATCGCAAGCAAGCAACCCAACAAAAAAGAAAGAAGAAAAGAAAAGAGAAGAATGGTTTTGATAATATGATTTCCTCGCAGCCACTAACAACCCTTTCCATCGAGGATAAAAATTCGTTTCTTGCTTGCCTTTACTACCTATTAAATCCTTTCTACTACCTTTTTTCTTCTTCTTTTTTTTCCCACTCAACTCAACAACTACCTTTCTTGTGATGTACTTTTGCTACGCCATATCTTTGTTTTTTCTTCCTCTCGACCTGCGCATGCTTGTGCCTGCTTGCGCCTGCTCATGCTCATGCTCGTGCCTATGCCTGCTCGTGCTGCGCTTGTGCTATGCTGTGCTATGCTGCGCTTATCCTCGCTTGTTTATTCGCTATTCGATATTCGCTGTGCCCTATTACCCGCTTCCCATTCCTTCTCGTTTTAATCTTCCTTTTTTTTATCAAGCTCCCTTTTTGTTTTGCTAAGGGGTTCATTCGGTTAGCCCATGTTAGTCAATTGCAGCGCTTCGGCATTTCTTTAGTTTTAAGATTGATTTTATTGGGTTGTGACTAGATTTGTCTGGATTAGATGAGATGAGACGGGGCTAGACTAGGTGAGACTGATGAGATGAGGATACCTTAGACCTTGACCTAGCTTAAGGACTATGGTAGACTTGTCAACTTGACTGGTTTAGTCTAGTTTAGCCGAGTTGAGTTGAGATGAGACAGACAGACAGACAGAGAAGGTCTGATTAGGGTTGTATAGTGTAGTTGTTGATAGTTACTTTGACATGGGCGGACTGGGCTGGTTCGGGAATGTTCTAATTCCAAGTTATTCTAGCTTGTTAGAGTTGGAGTTGTTTGATCAGAGTAAGTAGTTAGTTACTTTACTCTGTGATTGGAACCTGGCACCGGCGCTGGTACTGGCGAGTGAAAATGAAAGTGAGGAATTAGGAATGAGGATTGGGGGCTAATGCGGATTAGGACTAATCAATGTCATGCGCTTATTTTTTAATTTATGGTTCTTTGCTATGGAGTAATAGTAATAACTAGTAACTAGATGAGTACATCTACTACCTAGTCGAGGTACCTGGCAGTGTATTTAGTAACTACACCGTTAGGTAAATGTAGGTAATGGATTGAATATCAGTTCAATCTAAGTAGTAACTAATTATCTGCTACTCAAACCCACAGTAGAGAGGGATAATGTTAGTTCAATTCCACGTGTGTAGTTAAACAGGGTGTTAGAATAGTGAGGCGACAACCTTGTCGTCGTCGCCTCACTATTTTGTGTTTATTTCGACCATTCAGAGTGAGTTCGAATAATCTTCCCCCCATTTCTAGATTTTGATTATATACAGGGCTTCACCGCTAAAATGGGAACGAATTAGAAAGGCTGAGCCATAAATTGGAATTTGGGGAGAGGACCTCCTCTACAGTACTCGGGAATGCAGTTACTAGCATTGCACGACATATTGACTATTTAGTTCTTGTTAAGATTTATGCATGTACTACCCTTAGTAACATCTAGTAGATGTATGACGATGCAGTTAGAAGTCACACATTTTGTTCTACCAATAAGAGACGAAACAAGCCAGCATCACCCATTTTCGAGTTCAGAAATGGGAAGCCTTATAAACTTGGAAGTTTGGTTATCTTGAAGCTGAGCCGTAATTCTGGGGTAGTCCTCTCCCTGGGGGGAGGGGGGGTATACGACCCTCGTATACTCAAGAGTATGGTGCTGCACAGCGGATCGACATTTAGTCCCCTTCGTGAGATATGCACCCTGCATGTATGCGGATCCAGTCGCAAGTTCTGTTCTGCCAATAGAAAATAGAATAGGATATCTTCACCCATTTCCAGGTCTCGGAATACGAACAGGATCAGCGTCAGGGTTAAGTCGAAGCTGAGCCTTTATTCTGGGGGTGGAATGGGCGAATTGCATGCATAGGGCAGTGACTGTTCATCCAACTTGGCTCGAGGTTCATGCATGTAGGTTTACTGTATAGTATACAGTCAGATATTCTGCTCTGCCAATGAGAGAAAGATCGAGCTACCTCTACCCGTTTTTGAGTCTCGAACTTCGAGACTCTCGCATTCATGCAAGTTGCTGTGGCGCAGACGCTGAGCCGTTATCGTGGCGCAATGCAGAGCGCTTTAACTATTTAGTTCTTTTCGAGATCTATGCATACTATTTATAGCTTACGCGGTCAGACATTCTACCAATAGGAGGTGAGATAAGTCATCTCTACCCATATCAGAGTCTCAGACTAAAGCGCAGATATGCAGGCTGAGCCTTTATTCTCGAAGCAGTGGGTACTTTGCATGCATGGTGCAGCGACTATTCAATTCCAGCCGAGGAATTATGATTGCTGTTGGGATATCGTTTGAGTCAAAAAAAATAGTCATGTTATCTTATTGTATTCTGTTCCTTGGCTTGAAATACCTGCGTCTTACCAAAAAGGTCTATGATCAACAAAAAAGCTGAGTTGTGGGCGTGGCTAGTGCATCGATGCAGCGGCTATTCTATTCGGGACTTGTGCTTGCTATGGGATTCTTCCAATCGGAGAACTTTCAGTTCTTCTACCCCTAGATTCAAATTTCGAAATTTCTGCAATGTACCTAAATGAATTTTTCTTTTCAAGAGCCGAGCCATTATTTTGGGGGTGGGTACGTCGGATGTTCGTCCATTCTTAGATGAATGGCATGGAAATTGGACATCTGTTTCCTGGGGCACATGACGTGAGTGAATCCTGTAGATAGCCCACGATCATTTGATACTTTGTTTTGTTTCTGCTCTAATGCTTTTACAAGGTTGTATATGTAGATAATGTAGGCTAAAACCATTCGATCCATCCTGCCAATAGGATAAGGGCTTCTACTGCTTGTCCTCAATTTCACTTACAAACATTCATTTATCAAGCTATGTTACAAGAGCCATTATTTGGAGCATAGTGCGTGCTGGGAGGATTATATAAGGCATATTCCTTTCTAGGCTTCATGCATCTTGGCGGCATGGCCTAGCATTTATCTGGAGCGCATGAAAGTATCTACCAATCAAATGAAAGTTCAGATCTTGTCTCCCAAATCAAAAATCAAAAATATACTCATTTTGTAACATCTGAAAAACCGATGGTAAAGGCCGAGCCGTTATTATGCGCCTATTACATTACGCAGAGCTCATATCTGGAAATCATGTGCTGGAGTGGTTCCTTCTTAAAACTTGTCCATATTGACAGGAGGCTGACAGTGCCTCTACTACAGAGTATTATAGGAGACTGGCTAGATTATGGCGTTATTTAGGGACTAGAAACTTTGAGTTTAGGTCTATTGAGCCTCCAGATGAAGTAAAGGGATTAGTTTTGAGACCCAGTCAGCTCGAGCCGATATACTAAACTAGGTAGTTTATAGGCGTCTCAACCATGCACGCGTGAGCCCCCCGCCAATCGGTAGGGGGTTTGGACCTCCCATCCCCAATTTCAGTTTCAAAATAAATGCCGCATACTGATGGCACATAAATCTTTTGCCTTGAAGCCGAGCCGTTATTTTTGAGGCGCAGCCAACGCTTTGTACATATGCCTGCCTTGCTATTCATGCACGCTGATGAGGATCTTATATGCCTGGTGCTATCAGCAAATAGGAGACAGATTAGGCCAATTACTGACATATCTGGTTTCTAATCTCATCGGAACAAGTCTGCACTCCGATGGAGCTGAGCCCTTATTTTTGAGGCGCAGTCAACCCTAGGTATATGTGTATATGTGTATTTTTTTTGTTGATGCGTCATGACGAGGATCTTATATGCCATATTCTGGCACTGTCAGCCAATAGAGGGTGGACTAGGCCACTAATTACCATATCTAGTTTTTTAACACAGCCTTGATGTGTAATTTTTTCCATTCATGAGCCAACGGGAGACAGACTAGGTCATTGAATGACATATCTAGTTTCTGATCAAACCTCAGCCACACCCGCCACATTTTAAGCCGAGCCGTTATTTTTGAGGCGCAGTTGATGCTGTGCACATGTATGTTCCTTTCCATTCATGCATGATGACGAGAATCTTATATGCTTGTTGCTATCAGCCACTAGGAGACAGATTAGACCACTGAATGCCATATCTAGTTCCTAACTAAGGGCACTCGCTCCGTCGAATTTGGAGCTGAGTCGTTATTTTTGAGGCGCAATCAAGGCTATGTACTTGTGTATTCCTTTTCATTCATGTATGCTGATGAGGGTACTACCCTAATCCTCAGCCAATAGAAGACATACTAGACTACAGACTACCATGTTTAGTTTTCAAGAAATCCGTGAGCCTCACAGCAAAAATGAAGCTGAGCCATTATTTAGTTTTGCTCAATTGATGTAGTTTTTGACCTCCACGAGGGCTTCCGATGTGGCCATAGCTCCCACCAACCCCCAAACGGCATGAGAACATGTCATATTAAGTCATTGCGTACCAAAAGGGCTTTGATGACCTAAAAGCAACGGCACGTTCAATTTAGTATAGCTGGGTCTTGATTGAGGAAGTCAGATTTACTCAGCCTTAGCAGTAGATTCGCGGGAAGACAGTCACCCAACAAGGCATAATGTACATAGATTCCCATATTCCTTCCTAGAATTGATTGACAATAGTATTATCCCTGATACAGTATATACCATCGGTACACTTAGACAACAGAAAAGAGGCTCATATTACCAGCTGCACATTTAAGTTCCAAAGTTGCATGCGACGAAGAGCCTCAATATGAGGCCAAACAGCTATTCCTGAGTCTTCTGACTTCCTGCGTTTTTTTATAATGACATCATCACAAACATATGGCTTTTGGCCAATTGGAGCAGTCATCATATTATCTGTCCCCAATTTCAGTTTCAAAGAGGTACGCCCGTGCATAAGCCGAGCCTTTATTCCCGAGGCGCAGTGAGTGCCCGGGTGATTTTTTGGCTGACACTAATGCACACATACGTTGTTCTTGTCACATACTATGTTATATTTGATGGATTCTGCCAATAAGAGGCCAACAAGAGTATCTGCCCCCAATTTTGGATCTCAAAAGAAAATAAATGAGGAGCTTTGGCCTCGAGCTGAGCCGTTATTCCTGGGGCGCAGTGCGTGTATGAGCCATCTTTGGCTGGCACTAATGCACATATACGTGGTCCCCGTTATATATGTTTGATACTTTCTGCCAATAAGAGGCCAACAAGAGTATCTGCCCCCAATTTTGGATCTCAAACTTTGAGATTATCTGGAAAAACCCCCTTCCTCTCTTTTCCCACCTTTTCCAACAGCTGAGCCGTTATTATTGAAGACGCAGTGAGCACATGGGCCACTTTTGGCTGACAATCATGCACACATGCGTAGTCCTTATCGCTGTACTCGCTGCATTAGTGTCGATGGCCACAACTGCTTTGTATTTCTTTGCCTATCAGAGGCAAATAAGATTATCTGCCCCCGGCTTTGGTTTTCAAACCCTACCCCACTACAGCTGCGCCTCTTTCCAAGAGCCGAGCCGTTATTATTGAGGCTCAATAGACACCCGGTACACGCTATCCCTCTTAAAACCGTTTTAACTAATTATGGCATTACAAGGAAAATAGAAGTCCGAACCGTGATCTAAATAAGGATGTAGTGAGGAGGGAAACACTTTTTTCTATGAGGCATTGAATCTTCAAGATTTTATACCTCTTCTTATAGAGACATCAATAAAATATAGGCCATTTTACTCTATTCTGTACCAATCTCTATGAGCGCAGGTGCTATCTAGTATCCTGTATAAGCGTTTGGTAGTGTGGCTACTGTCTGACAGTCACTACTTTCAAAGTATCACCTCAACTTCCCATCTATACTTACCGACCTACATAACTGGGAGTACCAATCTACGAAATTTAAGTCACTCATATATCGCATTGTGTATTGAAGTGGAGAAATTCAATCTAGCGTATGTACTCACAAGTATGTGATGCCTCAGGCATAATAGGCACCACCTACTTCATCTCTCACCTTCACTATAGGTACCTCACTTCACCAATACACACCACTCTTCATACACCTCACACCCCACCTACTCTAGTAGCATGTGATCGAATCATTGATCTGCACATGTGCGCCGGCAGGAAAAAGGCAAGAAGACGCAGCGCAAGTTCTTCAGTGTCAATATTGCCCAGCTTTGCTTGATTATCGACGGGGGACGCACACCATCAACAACAATTTTATCCTTTCCATACTTTTCCCTCTTCTCACGATGTCATTAATATCAATGTCATCATTCAGCACGCAGATCCCGAGGATCGCAAGCTGGAGGACAACGTCGGCATGAAAAACGGCTAGGGCGACACTATTATGCGACCAGCAGATAGTGAGCTCGAGAATTCCATTGACGTGCTCACCTTCACTTATACGTCATCGCCTTGAAGACGCAAATCTGGATGTGAGATATTTTGATGAAGTCTTGTTTCTGGATAGAGTCATTGATGAATCGCAGATCAAGCACGTCTCACATGTTGCAAGCTCGCACTTTGATCGAAACATTACACCTGTTCCAAAGCCATTTGTCATTATGCTTTTGCCGCCTGTCTCTCCTACACGCTTCAGTCTTTTTTTCTCCGCTAGTCGCAACCGAGATGACATAGAAAAGTTTTATCATCAGTTCTTCAGCGGTTTTGGACTACGATGCCCCCTCTTCGTCTCGGTCTTCAGTCAATGGTAAAAACAAGCGCAGACACTCTGCTCTGCTTCACAGTCACAAGAGACTCCCATTTTCTCTTTTCAGGCTGCGATAATTGACGGGTCCCGGCAATTCCAACGCAAAGTTTTTGTGTCCTCGACTAACAATGAATGAGTAGTTAGTAAGTTAGTAATAGCTGATTTGTCATCTTGATAATCTTCCATCATCCGGGGCCGGAAGTATCTAAAACCGACGGGTCCCGGATCTCGGTATCGCTCGTTCGCACTTCCGCTTCCAGTTTAGATAATACATAAGAACATTTAATCCTGACCTATTAGTTTCCTCTTCATCAAGACACGCAAACTGGGAGATGGCGACAACCCATATTTTGGTTGTTGGAGCTACTGGTAAAATTTCTTCGATTGCAATTCTTATCTTGTGGTTGAATTTCTAATCCCATGCCAGGTCTATCCGGCCTAGAATTCTGCAAAGCCGCACTGGCACAAGGACAAAAGTTAACCCTTTATGTGCGGAATCCAGCTAAGCTTCCTGCTGAAATAAGCAATCATGCGAATGTCTCAGTGGTAAAAGGTACGCTGGAAGATATGTCAAGTTTCCAGTTAGCGGCAGCTTCTGGTCCTACCGTTTTTGTCTCGTTCGCAGGACCAGTTATGAACTCTAAAGGAACGGTGCGTTACTAATGGACTCACTCTTCCTTTGTCTCGCATTTTAAAACAGCGGTTCAATTTACTGATGAAGTATTATAGCCTGTTACTGATGCTATGAAAAACATCTTCCCTATCTTAGTGGCCAACCACTACAAAAGAGCAATGGTGCTGGGAACGTGCTCCTTCCCCGCACCACAAGATAAAGGGGCTCTTAAGTGGAAAGCATCAATTATACTTATCAAGCTCATAGGTGGATCAGCTTATAGTGAGTTCCATGGACTGGGCTCGTTTGTGACATCTCAGGATACCTCGCAGCTGAAATGGACCTTATTCAGAGTACCCTTCCTGAATAATGGCCCTAGTGCGGCTGTTCAAGCTTCATACACAGGAACTGGCAGCGATGGGATGTTCTTATCCAGAGCAAGCCTGGCAGCTTGGGTAATCGACCAATTATCCGAAGAATCTGATTGGATTGGCAAATCGCCTGTACTGTCAAACTGAGGAAATTGATACACTATTCATGGCCCGACCTTTATTCAAGGAGTCCTTGTGTAAACATCTGTGCAGTACACAGATATGTATTCTTAACATATTTTTCGTGGTGGTGTCTGTGAATCAAGCCAGATCCCTTGATATGTCCCATCTTTTTCGAAAGCCCTGAGACCGATGACACGGTAGGTAGCCAATAATATCAAGTCTAGGCAGGCTAGCGACTTATTTTTGTTTCGTTGGAATCCTTGAGACTGCCCTGCGCCCAGTGCTCAGCATAAAAGCCAATGACCTGCCCGGACGGAGGGATTTTGTGCTGAGCCATAATACTAACTAGAAAGAGAATAGTAAGCTCAAATAATACTTTGCGGTAGAAAACACAGACGACGTTGTAGCCAATAGTATCAAGTCTACACAGGCGAGTCCCTGATCTTTGTTTGGTTCAATTTCTCAACCCTTGCATGCTGAGCCATATTGCTAACTAGATCGAGAAAAGTAAGCGCAGATCATCATGATACATGCATTGAATTATGCAGTCGAACCCGACACGGTGGGGTAGGTAGCCAATGATATGAAGTCTGAACAGGCGAGCGCCTTATTTTGGTTTCGCTGAAGAAACCCACCACTTGCCTTGAGATCGATGCTGAGTCATATAAATCGCGAAATAGACCGAGACAAGTTTTTCTCGATGTATTTCGCAACATGGGTTGGAAGTAAACGCAAATCATCAATATACATGCATAGAGGCTTTAGATTGCCTAGCCAGCAGCGTCGGGCTTTTACAGGTAGAAACTTATCTCAGTTTGAATTTTTGGCTTCATAGCTCTTTACTTTCGTTCGATTAAACTAAGGTCCTTTGCGTTGTCCATGGTGTGTTCAGAAAGAAGTCATTGGTGACTGGCTCTCTGCATTCTAGGTAACTTCTAACTTTAACGAGTAGGAAAATAAATTATGAAAGGTAGTCTGGTATTGTAAGTTCAGTGACGGAATTTGAGTAAAATCAGCCAGTCTACCTACGGGGTATCGTTGGAAGTATGAGGTATAATTGTTCCTAGCCAGCATCCACCCAGTTAATAGCCAGGTTGAATCAAACATTTCAGCGCATATTGAAAGGTAAAAAAAGGTAGGACGATGACAAAAAAGGTCTATTCAAACCAAATAAAAAATTCTATCTACAAACACATATAAATCATTTCATCATATTCTTTTCACAGCTTAGAAGCCTCAAGTCGCTTGCCACTCTCATCGAATTCAATCTTCTTGCCAGTGATCAGAGACTCTTGAAGAGCACATCCAATAGTGACAGCCCGCACAGCGGAGTCAAGTCTGAGAGGAGGAGCAGTGTTATCAAGGCAAGAAGCAGTGAACTCGTTAGCCTCAGTGATGAAAGCCTCACGGAAGCGACCGTAGTAGTCTGATGGAATCTCACGACGAATACCGGTTGACTCGTACATGTTGACCAGGTTGAGTTGAGGCTGGGTGTTGATGGCGACCTTTCCATTTGTACCGAAGATCTCGGTGCAGTCTTCTTGACCGGCGGCCATCATGCGAGAGCAGTAAAGCTGAGCAATCTTGCCTCCCTGTTGATAATGATCAGTTAGTTTAGTCCCCTTTACGACAGCTTGATGAGAAATAGTGACTTACGTAGAATTCAATGATTCCCAAAGCATTATCACGATCGTTGTGCTTTCGGAGATCAGGCTGAACGGCGGTAATACCAATAGCAGTAACGCTCTTGACCTTAGTATCCTCGCCGAAGAACCAAAGAGCCAGATCGATGTCATGAATGGAGCAATCCACGAAAATTCCACCGGAGAATTCGGCGTAAGCGACGAAGAAACCACTGGGGTCTAGCTTGTCGCAGGTCTGCGAACGGAAGACAGATGGCGCACCGATATCACCATTGATTGTGCGGCGATGAGCGTCGCGGTAAGAAGCGTCAAAGCGACGTGAGAAACCGCAAATGACCTTTTGGTTGGGGAATTTCTTGATAGATGTGTTATAGGCGTCGACGACCGATTGAGACTATTGTGGAAAGTATTGTTAGCTCTCTGCGCTTTGACAGGAACACCTGTCGAGGTAGAATGTTGAATTACTCACGATTTCGGGGCTGGTGCTAATGGGCTTCTCGCAAAGGACGTGCAGACCACGCTCAATGGCTTTGATGGCCTGTTCGGCGTGGACAGTAGTAGCACTGGCAACGACAACGGCTTGGAGAGTCTTCTCCTGTGCCAACATTTGCTCATAGTCCTTGTAGAGGCGCACGTTGCCAAATTCCTTCTTCGCGGCATCCAATTCAGCTTGCACGGGCGAACAGACGGCAATTAGCTCGGCGCGAGGAGTAAGAGTTGCGAAGTGGCGAGCATGGCGCATTCCTGGAGAACAAGTTAGTAAATCTTGAGACTCAAGAATAATAAAAAAATAAAAAAAAGATGCAAGATCGGAAAGGTCTTACCCATGCGACCAATACCTGCAACAGCGACCTGGAGCTTTTCAGACATTGTGAAGAGTGATGTATTTAACCGGAATGAAAATTGAAAAGAGCTTGAAACTTTTGCTCAAGAAATCCAACTGAGCTCGACTGTTATATAGACTGCTGAGACAGCTCGATCGGCGTGCCCCTCATCAGAGAGAACTCGCCGATGCTGTTAGTCACAGACATGGAGGCCCTTTCGCCGTAAATCAGCTCAATCAGGTTAGCAGGATTACTTGATCTGGTAAGTTCCCAACGAAGGTTGTTCGGCGATGATTACCCCATGGCGTCTCCACCTCCACTTCCCCGCAGCGACTTTTGCTTTTTTCTGACGCCGAGAGACCTCGAGGGAGTATTTAGTGGTTGAAGCATGGCAAATGTGGACCGCGAGGTTTTTCGGGCGCGTATTCACACATCCGGAATTAGGATTCCTTGCTGATTTTGGAGAATTGTTCAGGGGGATGTGGTGGTTCAGGGTCATCAATTGCATCGCGGTGGAGCTTTCTCCGCATTGTGGAGGGCATCGGACAAAAAGACAGCGAGGGCATACACAACATTCCTTACGAAGGAACTAAATTGTTGAACACAGGAGAAGGGTGAATATTCGTTGAGGGTACTAGTATACAGCCAATTTCTAAACGATTATTCCGACCCATCGTACCCATCCCATCCCCATGCCCCTTTCAGCAACTCCTGCATGCTAGTCGTGGGATAGGCATGCTCATCCTTAAGCTTCGTTAAAACACCCAAAAGTGCCTCCTGCTCGAGACGATCCGTGAATCGATCGCCACACATTCCAATTGCGACCGAAGCAGTCACCAAACCCGGAGGACTATGCTGATTGGACAAGGCCATGCCACAAAGTCGCAATACCATCGACCGCACTTTTCGATCAACCGATCGCATCGCAGTACGTTGGCTAGGTCCGAGACGGGGTAGTTTGGGATTATAAACAACGAGAAGAATACGCGCTAGCTCGAAGAATTGAAGCCCGGCGACGTGACAATTATTGAGATACCATAATTCGGGAAACACTTCTCCACGACTCCGGTCTGGTTCGTGCGTGTAGATTGGTTTGAAACTGGGCGGACCAAGTTCGGTCCAGAGCGCCTCAAACAGTACGAGTTCATCGTAGCGCGCGATACGCATGTCGGTGGCCGGTAGAGGATGCAGCATCGCTCCGTTGGAGGCTTGGTGTTGGTCTTGAGGGTTCTCGTCTTCTTCGGACCCGAAGCAGTATTGTAGTACATCGGCACAATGAATTACAAGGCGATCGGCCCATACATAATCATCCGCAGGTTCAAAGGAGCGATATGGCTCACATGGTCCTAATGGAAGTCGAAAGGGGCGTTGTTTACTAAATGCTGTTATGATTTCTTGTCGAAGTGCGATCCAATAAGCTGCGTGTCGAAGGCCAAAGCCTGCCACTGCGGATGGAGCTTGGGCATCGAGAAAAATTTGGATACCCTTGAGAGCGCTTTCCATATCTTCTCCTATTGATGGCACTATGGAGACAAGTCTATTAGCACGGCTGCCTCACGGGTTAGAGGGAGAGGAAGGGTGACTTACTGTCCACCTCTTCGTAGAAACGAAGGATCACAGCGGCAGCCAGTAGATTTTCGTCTTGGGCTTCACCTGAATGATCAGACAATGACATGAGATTCGCGATACATTCATTATGGTAGTGGATGGCGGTTTCGGGTGTTAGGTCTGGGAGGACTTTTCCTCCATAATGGATCTGATTTCCATGATAGTACTTCTTGATTCGACTCAGGTGTCTCGCGGAAGCAGTATAAATAGCATTTAATAACGGGGGGCATGTTCTGGCTCGAAGAGGTACGGTACAGGCGAAATGTCTTTCCCCATCGCATAGATCGAACTGCAATTTGAAAAAAAAGGGTCAGTGTTTGTGGATCAATCTCAGTTAAACAGGTGAATCATACCCAGGGGGCAAGTTGAACGACAAAATACCGCATAAGGCATGCCTCATACTCATTCAAACTTGGCAACCTGTTATCAAAAGAATTGATTATAAATTCCCTCGCTCCGGGCGAGGCATTGCTGCTATGTGAGAAGTTTGGAGAGGCAGATGGGATGGAGGGAGGATGTTCCGGCGATAGTTGCAAGGATTGATAGGGGGAGAAAGCGGCCAAAGCATCATCGGGCCGATGCGGCGACAAGAATGGCTCGGAGGAATGTGATCCAACGGGATCATTCAATATGGAAGGCTCCGTGACAGGTTGATGATTCGGCGAAGGTATACTCCGGCGCTTTACCGGCGCCCAAGGCGATGAAGATTCGCAGCTTGAATCTATCAAGTAATGCCTGGCTATGTCGTCTGTTTCATCGACATAATTGTAATCCACTGCGGTCCGGATAAGCAACTGTAATCGGTAATGCCAGAGGCCGATATCCGTGAATGATGCAACATCCCGGGCATTTTTCTGACAGAAGTGGGTGTTATCGTACCTTGGCCGATGGGTAACCAGGGCTGATCATCGGCGAAATCATATCGGGCACTGGCACTGGAGCCGTGACGAAATCCCGATGGTGTATCAAGCCAGTTGCACGAGGAACCGGTCTTTTTACAGCGTTGGCATTTGGGTTTTTGTCCGTCGCCTGCAATATCTCAAGTCAGTTTCCGTGAGACATAGTCGACAGATCTCAGATTCTCAGTATGAACTCACACTTGACATGCCGAGCTGAATTACAAGAACGAACACATCAGCTTCATGCATTTCCAACCCCCTGCTAGACATTATCTTAAACTCACTTCGGCACTCCTGGCTATTTGAAAATTAGTCTTGAATGATTGGTGTAGAAGATGCAGACAGAGTGGGTCTCACCAGGGAACAGTCTTGTTCCGCCGCATGTTTGGGGATTCCGAATCGGCGCAATATCTCAACAATGATAGAAAAAGAGAAATGAAGACATAGACGGCTAGGGCTTGTACTAGTAGAAGTATTCCTGGCAGGCTCGGCGAGATTTTACCCTTTTTGCCTCTCCACACCCCCAGAAGCAGAAGAGTGCGGGGTTGATAGCGGGCATTCTGGGGGCGGAGCTTTTGCCTCCCCCCACACTCCACGTCAGTCTATTGGATCGTTTGACACGGACTTGCGCCGAGTCATTGCGCTAGGAAGACGAGCCAAGTACGCTCGATGATGATTTGCATGATGTAGTTCGAAGCTATCTATGCCATTTAAACGAGCTGGTGTCTTGGGCTTGGGTGAGAACAGACCCCTCTGGAGGAGTCAACAAGACCCCATTTGGCTTTGCTGTTCTCTTTTGCTCTATCCCCTTCTTCCTTATTCAAATCCCCCTATCCTGGTTCATTCTTCGGTCAAGCCTCTTCAATCATGAGCGGCTTGAGTAGGAAAAGCTCCCATTCCGATGACGGAGATCTCAAAGATCTAGCGGAGCATGTCGAAGGATCCCCTATCGTTGGGCTAGACACCATTGAGAACACCAGGTGCAGCAAATATGCCTGGCTAGTATCACTTACAGCGGCTGTTGGAGGATTCCTATTCGGATATGATACTGGTATTATATCTGCCATTCTGGTTTATCTCGGCGATGACCTGGGTAAAACCCTCAATGGCAGTGAGAAAGAATTGGTCACTTCAATCACCTCTGGTGGGGCATTTATCGGTGCTGTCGTGGCCGGACTATGCGCCGACCGCTATGGAAGGAAGATGGGCATATACACTGGATGTGTATTGTTCATCATCGGTGCAGTTATTCAAGCGGCTTCCTATTCTATTGCTCAGATGACAGTTGGGCGGGCTGTTGTAGGACTGGGAGTCGGCTCTGCAGCTATGATTGTTCCGGTACGCATTTTGACATTCTTTCAGAACTTAGATTGCTCACCTACTGACATCCACAGCTCTATATAGCCGAAGTTGCACCTGCGAAATATCGTGGACGTATGATCAGTTTGGACAACTTGTCCATCACAAGCGGACAACTCGTTAGCTATGGCATTGGTGCTGCATTTGCGAGCGTCACTCAAGGATGGCGATATATGGCTGCAATCGGAGCTGTGCCAGCAATAATTCTGTGTTTCCTCCTTCCATTTTGCCCAGAATCGCCACGCCAGCTTGTCTACCACAATAAACGAGACGAGGCCGCAAGAGTTATTTCGAGAATCTTTCCGGACGGTACCGACCTTCAAGTCCAGCAAAAGGTTCAACATATCTCACTGCATGTGGAGACAAACAAAAACATGAACAGATCACTTTGGTGGCAAATCAAGCAGCTATACGTTGTTGGAGCAAACTTCCGTGCCATGTTCTCAGCCTGTGGACTTATGGCAGTCTCACAACTAGGAGGATTCAACTCAATTCTATACTATTCAGGCACTATATTTGCTGCTGTGGGATTTGATAAACCAATAGCAGTTGGCACAATTATTGCCGCCACTAATTGGGTCTTCACCTGGATCAATTTGTTCCTAGTTGATCGTGTTGGTCGCCGACAAATCCTCATGAACACATTGTGGGTAATGGCCGCAGCAATGGCATGTGCAGCAATCTGCTTTCACTGGGTACCGCTTAGTGCTAATCTTGAAGTTACATCCCAAAAGACCGGATGGGCTGCAGACCTGGTCTTGGTTTCCATGGTGGTGTTTGTCGCATTCTACTCAGTCGGGGCAGGGAATATTGCATGGATGTCATCCGAATTCTACCCAATTGAGGTTCGTGCTGTTGGCACAATGCTTCTGACAATGAGTTGCTGGGGTTCCAACGTCATCGTATCCTCTACGTTTCTCACTCAGATGGAGAACATCACTCCATCAGGCGCTTTTGGATTTTATGCCGCGATATCTTTCTTCGGTTGGATTGGAGTTTATTTTTGCTACCCCGAAGTCAAAGGTATGACTCTGGAGGATATTCGCGAAGTATTTGAGCATGGATTTGGGGTTAAATTTGCTCGCGAGAAACAGAAAGAGCTCAAGTCAAATTCACAGAGGTCGGAAATTGGGTCTATTGACCAAGTGTGAATGTGCTGGCTCGTGGGTTGTGGTTGTTGGAGATACCCTTATGATATCAAGGCAGGCCTATTTTAGATTAGATTTAGAAGGACACGATAGAGAGATAGATAGCGAAATTTGGACTCTGGCATGCATTCCCCTAAGACGGTCATTCTTGTAGATCATCAAGCCCAGACTGCCAATTAAGTGGGACTGTCTTGAAAGCTAACTGAAAATGGCAATTCTCGCCGGCAGCTACCCTCGGCGTGAATGCGGGGGTAATTGCAGATGAACGTAGGTTGGGGGAGGGGGGGGGGCTCGAATTAAATCAAGCAGTCAAATAAAACGGAATGTAATTATTGATGGAGTTCAAGTTCTCGTGTGCTTATTTAATTACTCGCCGGCTTCGATTTTCAAGATTCAAGTGCCGAATTTCACTATTGCCGCTGTTTGATAGTACGGCAAGCGATTTTTTCGCTCAGAGGTCTACCCCATCAATAGAAACATCCAACAGCTACTACCTTCATAATGGACAGAAAATATTGGCTCTGCTCGATTTTTATATCAAAAATATAAAAAATGACTAAATTTCGCGGAGATAAGAATATTAATCCGTTTTAAAACCGAACATAGATACCCCACACAAACTACCGAGAGCGTTGTTGAACTCATGATATTGACAGCTAAGCTCCAACATTAACGTAACATATTCAAACAAGACAACACAATATCAAAAACGAAGCGGTCCATACATCAACATGTCATCAAAATCGAGTCAAACAGCCCTCTCGTATCTTGAAGGATTCAAGAGCTTCTCGCCAGAAGTCTTTCTCGCTTTTCTGGCTCCGACCGCCATACACAGATTCGCTCCAGCTTCGCTGTCTCCACCTGAGCCCATGAGCCCAAAAGCATTCGCCAGCCATCTGGATAAGCTGCAGGAAGTTTTGAAGGAATTTCCCGTCTACCCGAAGGAAATCTTTGATAATGAAGAGAAGGGCCAGGTGACAGTCTGGGCCACTAGCCAAGCTTTGTTCAAGGAGGAATGCAAGGATGATGGATTGTCAGAAGAAGAATGGGCCTACAAAGGTGAATATATTTTCATCTTTACCTTGGACGAGAGTAAAGAGAAGATCGTCGACATTGTTGAATTTTTGGATAGCAAGGGTACTGAGAGATTGAGGGAACTCATGGCTCGGGCTCGCAAGAATTTGCAAGTGAAGAGGGACTAAATTGTTTGGATTACTACTAGTGAGAGGAAAATAGAAATATGAGGAGGCAGGGACGAAGGGACTTCACCTGGGAACTCTTTCCATTAATAGAAATACCAGAACTAGTAGCTATCAATCACTGTTGCTCTCAGTGTTTTTACTACATATTGGATAGTCATTCATTTTCTAACGAGCACTCGTTTGCTATGCTCCTCAGGTAGTATGCGAGTTTCTACTAGCTTGATATAGTGAATCTGAAAATAGTCCTGATTTACTGCATCGAGATTGCGCTGCTTACGATTACTGTTTGTGGTCTGTTTGCTAGGTTCACTTTCATTCATCACCTTCTCTCTCTCCCTCTCCCCCCAGCTCTATTTCCCTCTCTTACTCTCACTATCCCTCACTTTCTCCCTCTTTCTCCTCCACCTCTACTCACCTTTACCGTGATTTCGATAATATTGTTGTTTCGTCTCAAAGCCAACACAATTGTTAATCACCTTCTCTTTCTCGAAACGTATCGGAGACAAATTCGGAGACCAAGTATCCAGGTAAGCTGCGAGCCCAAAGGCTAATCTAGTCTCATTCCAGCTAAACAAGCATGGATAGTGTGTATCATCATCATCCAATTCCCTACTTCGCCTCCCTTCTCTACAATGCAGAATCAGGATAAAGCCCAAGCCGGGCCTGATGTTGAGTCCTCTGGAATGAGTGAAATCAGGAAACTGAGAGCCGATTTCGACGCACGTGTAGCTAAAATCCAATGCTCGCTTGATAAGCAGCACCTTGTACTTTGCGAGATCGATAAGACTCTGGACAAGACGAAGGAAATATTACAGGACATACAGCAATCTCGGCAAGATCGAGCCAAAGCTCAACCTCAAACTCAGCCTCAGCAATCTCAACAGTCGCTGCCCTCCACCTCCGAGGACCCTATGACAAATCCGGGCAACCATGCTGAAAGGGAGCATAGGGATCGACCATCAACTTCTGACTCCAGCTCCACCCCCAGCAACTCTGCTGTCATTCCGGCGCAAGTTGAAAATGCGGGGGAACATGAAGGCCTACAGAGAAGCAGTTTAACTCAGACTAAGCTGGACGAAGATCTGTAAGTGCACGCCAGCCATGCGACGCCGATTCTCCGATGAGATAGATGGCGAGTGGTCGATTTGTGAATTTTTCGCGAGCTCAAGAATAATGACAAAATGTCCGGGTGTTTTTTTCCTGAGGGAGAAAGAGATGATTATCTTATGTCCGGCTATTCATGTGCAGTATTGGCTACTCTTCATTTACTGTCATGTCCTCTTTGCTATTGTCTCTGTGATATGAGCTAGCTAACTCGCAAATAACACTTTCTGATTTCAATTGATCTTGATTCATGTCTGAACCCTCACCACGGCTGCTGTGGGGGATTTGAAACGGCTCGACGTAGGGCTGTCTAGTTCGCACAGTAACAGTAGGGCTGCGACGGATGATAAAACTCCATCTTCATTCTTAATGTATGTGAGGCAACACAAAACCCTTGAAACCATGTGCCTCATCTGGTGTTTGTTTCAAGTAAAGGAATGAGAATGACCCTGTGCAGGGGCCAGTAGAACGTTTGATCTTTCTCCCGGGTCTAGAACTCTATCAATTTCTTGGCTGATCAACAGTTAGTTTAAGAAGAATCTCTCATGACGTATGGCGTTTTTTGAATACTGAGAAAATATTTGTGGTTCATGGAATTGACATCACAAAGATAGAAACAGTCGCTGTATTTTGTTAATTTGGAAGAGGCCTCCTTGATATGAACTCATATTCTTCTTTCAACGGAAATGTTCCGCTTCTCGATGTGTATCAAGTGGCCTAAGATCCGTACTTTGGACATTAAGGTTGACACAAGAGATAAATTGAACGAGGCAAATGTGGAGCTTGTGCCCTGATGGTGCCTGACGCCACGTTTCTGCTGGGGCCGAGGATTCCCCGGCTGGGCGTCGACATTTTTTCTAGAACATTTCTAATATTCAGGCAACATAAATGCATCCCATCATTTTTACGGAGTATGCAGCCATCTAAATTCAACAAATGGGTTGAACTAAGAAATGCACCATATTTGGATTTGATTGAGTAACCAGTCTCGCTTTAGGAACCTCCGTCCTTTCTGATGGGCTACCGGCTTTTTACCCCAACAAGAGCTCGGAAATGAAAATAGCCAAGGTTTCATAGATCCAAGACTAAATGATTCGAAGTATATGAAATTCCCTTCCCCTGAGCATATTTGCCGAGCACGCCCCGGGTTCCAGCACGGCAATGAAGGAGCAAAAAGGCAAGGATTTGATCGATCCGCGATGATCCGTGGTGATCCGCGAACACTCCTACTTGATCTCTATTAGCAGCATGCGGGCAAGACTATCATTAAGTTGCCGATGTGCGAGGTCAGGTCGGGTAGAGCGCTTTATTCTAAGTAGTAGAGCAGATCCGCGATCATCTTCTTGCTTTTTCTTATGTAGACGAGCCGTCCGGTGCCTGGAAGATCTCAATCAGATAACGCAACTGAGGGACCTAGTCTCACCGATCCCTTCCTGTTTCAAAGCCGAGACCTCTGACCCCTTTCCTTAATAGGGTTAATTACCGGCACCTGAAGTCTCCAGGGTGGCGCGGCTAAGCAAATAAGAGTCGGAAACCGACCGTTCGGGAAGTTAGTGGAGAATCGGCAGGGCTTTCAGGCCTTCTCGGCCGCAGTGAGTGTCAGATATTGGAGATCCACTCTCTTTAAATGCGCCTCTGACGGTGCCAACGGCACCATCTTATCCAGGAACACTATGCTTAATTAGGTATTATCCACTGTCTATCCTTCATGCCTAGAGTGGCTGAAGCAGGTTCCAATTCTCAAACAAAGACAATGACCCACCCATCCATTGTTCCTGTCGCTTATGTGAAGATCGCTAATCGTCTTGTCAGAAATTATCAAACTCTCTAGACCAGACAGGGAAGGTAGGCACAGGCCAAGAGCAAAATATGACACAATATGGATATTCTCCATCTTGGTCCGGGTCCCTAAATCCCCGAGTGACAGGCCACTGGGTTTGAAGGATGGAGATGAGGGAATCTTCCGGAAAGTAACCGAGTTTAAAAAGATTCTTTATTTGCTGCTCAGCCGCAAGAATCTCTCCCTTTTGCTTGTATAGTGCAATTTGACAACCGGAATTGTCTTTCTATACATCACTCAGAATGAGGTTTCTCCAAGTTGGCTGCAAGGCAGCCCTAGTGGCCGCCATTGGAGGTCTGGCATCCGCTTCCAGCTTCAAGAACCACTACTATGACTACATTGTTGTCGGTGGTGGTCCTGCCGGTATTATCACCGCTGAGCGGTTTGTCGAGGCTGGCAAGAAGGTCCTGCTTCTCGAGCGAGGTGTTGGTCCTACCGTTGCCACTGGTGCCAACGAGACTCTGCCCTGGAACAAGGACCTCACAGCCATTGACCTGCCCGGTATGTCTGCTGATGTTGGTAACCTCGACGTCTGGAACGAGTACATTTGCACCGATACCGAGGGAATGGCCGCCTGCGTTCTTGGTGGAGGTGTCACCGTGAACTATATGGTCTTTGTTCACCCTCCTGAGCACGACTTCGACGACAACAACAACTGGCCCGAGGGATGGAAATGGAAGGATATCAAGCCGGCTGCTGAGCGGCTCTACAAGCGCAACCCTGGTACAACTTTGCCTTCTGCTGATGGCAAGCGTTACGATCAGGGTCTGTACTCTGTTCTCTCCAAGTTCTTCAACGCCGTTGGTTGGAAGTCCGTCGACATGATCTCCGAGCCCAACGAGAAGCACAAGGTCTACAGCTATCCTTCCTGGAACATCCAGGACCAGAAGCGCGCTGGTCCCGTCCGTACCTATCTCCCTCTGGCCGAGAGGAAGGACAACTTCAACCTTCAACTCGGTGCTAAGGTCCTCCGCGTCGTTCGATCCGGTAGCAAAATCACCGGTGTCGAGGTTGAGACTTCCTCCGGTGAGACTGAGATCATCACTCTCGCTCACAATGGCCGTGTCGTCCTCGCTGCCGGTGCCCTCTCCACCCCCCGCCTCCTCTTCAACTCCGGCATTGGTCCCCAGAAGCAAATCGAGACTGCTAAGAAGAGCGGCATCAACGTTCCCCCTCAGAAGGAGTGGCTTGATCTCCCCGTTGGTCTCGGTTTCCGCGATCACCCCATCTTCACCATCAACGTCCAAACCAACGGTTCCTTCGGTATCCCCGACTACGATGCCATCTTGAACGGCACTGACCGCAAGGACATCAGCATGTACGGAAAGAACAGCGGCCTCCTCACCCAGGGCAAGCACCGTGCCATTTTCTTCTCTTCCAATGAGTTGAACGGCCAGACTCGCTACTACCAGGGTTCTTGCGCTCCTGCTGCCGACTCTGTCCTTGGAATCACTCTTTACCTGACTCATGGTGCTACCTCTTCCGGTGTTCTGGGTCTTGACTCAAACCAGAAGACTGTTATTGAGAAGTCACCTTACATGCAGACCGCTGATGACCGCAAGGCCGCTGCTACCTTCGTCAAGGGCTTGCTCAACGACATCAGTGCTCCTGGCTCTGGCATGGAACTTATCACCAAGCCCAACATAACTGCCATCCTGAACACCATCTCCTCCGGTAACCACTACACCACTACTGCCAAGCTGGGTACCGATGATGGTCGTAAGGGCGGCTCTTCCGTCGTTGACCTTGACACCAAGGTCTACGGAACGGATAACCTGGTAAGTTACAATCCAGTATTCTGTTTTCTTTTTTTTTTCTGCAACAAAAGCTAATTGGTTTCTCTCTAGTACGTCGTCGACGGCAGTATCCACCCCGACCTTCCTACCGGTAACATTCAGACCACTATCATGGTCATTGCTGAGGCCGCTGCTGAGCGGATTCTGGCCCAGCACTAGATTGTGTTTTCATAGGAGTTTTGGAGAGATGGCCTAAGGGATTTTTTTGTTTTTAAAAGCGTCTAGACTTTTTAGAAGGTCAATTGAATACCCTTCGTATGATATTCTTGATGGCATGGCGTCGAAGCCAAGCCGCACCCGTCTACCTAGAATGCTGCATATCGAATACATAGCAGTAGAATTGATTATTGTCACTACCTAGGTAAGATAACTTGAAGCTAGGCTACATCAATCGTATTGTCGTAACGCATGCCTCTGATGAAATGATGCCAAAGCATACTAAAAAGTAGTATTTTGGCATTAATGCGATTGGCCCTGCTCTTACTGCCCATTCGGGTCACTGATAGTTCACTCGAGAAAACAATAGGATTTACTAAGAATAGAGTGAAACGCAAACATCGTAGAAGTTCTACATAAATTTCGATCTACCTGGCCGCAAATCCGAAAACAGGACATTATTAACCACGAAGCAAAACCGATAGACCAAAATATTACATTTTGAGAACGATTTTTAATCAATCATCGTGATGAAGAAGATCATGGGCCTATCTGCTATGATACATGCGTACGTACTCCACGGCTCGAAGCAAAGAGAGAGGGAACAAAAAAAAAGTGAGACATAAGAGAGAATCAACCAGAGTTAGAGTGAAAACCTATCAGGGAAAAAAAAGGGGACAAAATGAAAAACCTATTGTCACACACTCTCTCTCTCTCTCTCTTTACCAGGCATCCACATCGAAATTCTCCTCGCCAAAGTACGAAACGACAACCGTGCGATCCGAAAATTTACGACCAGCAAGAGCCTTCAGGGCATTTGTGGCAGATTGTTCGGTATCGAATTTGATGTAGATTTTGCCGACGCCGGGAGTTTGACGACTCCCGCCGCTGGGACGGGGAATCTTTAGACTGAGGATTTTGCCGAATTTGGAACATTCTTCAGTGACGTCTTCGAGGATTTCTTCGTAGTCGTCGTTATCGAGAAGTTCGTCGACGGTTACCATGTTGAGCAATTGGAGAACACGGCCAGTCTCCATATCCTGGGATGTGGTCTTGGCGAACATTGACATGGCGTTGACGCCCATGTCAAGGCCGACGGCTTGAGTGGTTCCGATACTGGCGTGGGAGACCTTGAGGTGACGATCGCCGAGTTCCATGCCGTTGAGACCCTCCACGGCGATGGGGGTTGATGATGCTTCGATGTATTCGCAGAATGCAATGCCCTGGGATATTAATTAGTATAACTGATGGTTGGGGGAAATGGGGCTCGTGCTGGGCTAAAACTAGAACTCACCCGTGACTCTTCTGTCGAGGCATCCTTGACCAGGATAAATGATTTGAGTTCACCGAATGACTTGAGCAACATGGTAACAGCCTCCTCCGGGATGAAAGGCGGGATATTGGCAACGCAGATCTTGTTGGGCGAATCTGGTACCTCGTTCAAGAGCACACCTTCTTGGTACTCTTGCTCTGCACTTCCATTGGGAACGATGTAATCCTTGGGGCGACGGACTTCGAGGCCCTTGTCACCACTGTCTGCCATAGTAATTCCATCAAAGGCCAAAGCAACAGTTGCATCGTTGGTACCCTTGAACTCTAAAAGAGCGAATGACTTGTCATCTGCGACTTGAGCGGAGATACAAGGGTCGACGCTGTGAATGACATTAAGGCCGTTCAACTGCAGGTTGAAGAAGGAGACAATCGAATCTCCTGTGGCAGTTGGGGGAATGTTGTAAACGAATAGACGCTTGGATTGGCGGGAGTTGGATGGCTTGAGGGCGGTGGTTTCTGTAGACTCTGCAGGCTGGTTCATGAAAGCCTGGAGACGAGAAGGATCCATGGGTTGCTGTCGCGGCGCTCCGGGGAGTGGGAACATGCCGGACAGCTTGGCCTGCTCAGCAGTGACATTCTCATAGCCGGGGGGCTTCATATCCCATTGGGTGAGGCGACGCTTGCGATCCAGAATGGACGGGACATCGGTCAAGTCGGGGGTTGGCTCCTTCTTCCGCGGAGGTGAAGGGCTCCGTCTTGGTTGTTCTCTTCTATCACCTCCACGATCGCCACGGTCCCGACCACCGCGGTCTCTATCACCACCACCGCCGCCACGTCGAGGTCGGTCTTCAAACAAGTCTCGTCGGGGTCTATCATCGAAATCACGTCGTCTGCGATCGCCACGATCACCGCGGTCTCCACGATCTCCTCGGTCCCAATCGCGCTCTTCCCGTCTACCGGAGTAGCGATCTTCGCGCTCACGGGCACGGTAGTCTCGACTGGAAGAGTAGGAGTTTGCTTCGTGCTCGCGGCGCGAACCACCACCTCGTGAGCCGGAGCCGTGATGGGGCGAACGCGAGCGCCGGCGCTCTCCTCTATCGCCTCGATCACCGCGATCACCCCGGTCACCTCTGTCTCGATCACGCCGCTCGTCGCGCTGGATTAAGTTAGTCAATGTTTCTCTCGATCGGATGCAAAAGCTCGGCAATATCAGATACGTACGTAGTAATCGCGCGGACGTCCAGAATCTGCCATCAAGTCGAAATGTTAGATAATCCAGGAAGTATCGCAATCAAATATCCATTCAGAAGGACTTACCTCTGGAAGAATAAGTGTCGCCGTTCATGGTGAGCTTGGGGGGATGATAAAGCTCTCCTGGTTTCATTGAAAGGGAGATGCAGTTTTACCAAGCTTGAACTTGCCGACCGCCTTCTGGCCAAGTGTATTCTGCCGCGCTTATCGCTATCGCGCAAACACTCGCTGGCCAAATTATTCACTTCACGTAACTTCACTTCACCATTGCCATTGCCATTGCCATTGCTATCAGGAATTGAGCAGTATGGCAGGTGTGTTTTCAGAATGGTACAAACTACCAATGAGCCTGAGCGAGCTGTGCATCAACACAACTTTGCGCTGCGGGCAATCATTCAGGTTAGCCTTCGCAACCCCATGAAACCCTTACACAGGATAGGAGCATTTAGCTGACTTGGACCCCCTTGGTCTCAATAGATGGCAAAAGATTGCAGAAAGTGAAGAATGGCGCTGTGTGCTTTACGGACGACTCTTCTCCCTCAAACAAGACTCGAGTTATCTATACTATCGAAGCTGTCCACCTCCATCTACAGAAAACAACGACAACAAATCACTCTCCGCAACCACTCCAGACGACGAACTTCTTCCTATAATCAAGCATTACCTAAACCTCTCCTCCAACCTGAGTGATCTCTACACCCAATGGTCCTCACAAGACCCGAACTTCAAAAAGAAAGCAGCCGCCTTCTCGGGCGTGCGCATTCTCCGCCAAGATCCCTGGGAAGCCCTGGTCTCGTTTATATGCAGCAGCAACAACAATATCTCACGCATATCGCAAATGGTGGAAAAATTGTGTATACACTACGGTCCATTTGTCGCGACAATTGGAGATCGCTCCTATCATGATTTCCCTGCACCAGAAGCATTAGCAGGTAAAGATGTCGAAGGCAAGCTTCGGACTCTGGGCTTTGGATATCGTGCCAAGTATATTTATCAAACAGCAGTCATGGTCTCTGAACAACGAGAAAAGGGCTGGCTTAATGGTCTTTGTAATCCCGAGTCTCCGGCATTCGGTATAGAGGCTAAGACCGGTGGTGAGATGAAACCGGAGGGACGAGTCGGATATCGAGAGGCTCATGAGAAACTATTGGAGCTTCAGGGTGTTGGACCTAAGGTTTCTGATTGTGTTTGTTTGATGGGATTGGGCTGGGGTGAATCTGTTCCCGTGGATACACATGGTAAGTGCATGTTCTACTCGCTCTTTGTATAGATCTAACAGGTAGCAGTTTGGCAAATCGCGCAACGAGACTATCGTTTTGGGAAGAGCTCACAAAAGACTTTGAACAAGACAACTTATGATGCAGTCGCCAATCATTTTCGCAAACTTTGGGGACAGGAAGCTGGATGGGCTCATAGTGTTCTCTTCACGGCGGACCTGCGATCCTTTGCGGATCGACTTGCAACGACGAAGAAGGTGAATGTCTCAGTTAAAGAAGAAGATTCTGATGTCAAAATCAAGACTGAGGTCACCACGGCTGTCGCTTTGACAGCGCCAAAGCACGAGGAGGCGAATGGCATTAAAGCTGAAGAGACAGAAGAGAAGAAACCCGTGACAAAAGCGCCTGCAGGGAAGAAGAGGAAAGCAGGGGCGGATGGTGTCCTTCATGCTGCCCAGTCGACCGAAACAAGACGGATGTCAAAGAGACTACGACGATAGATACAGCACGAATGCTGCTCTGGTCCATGCTGGGAACCCCAAAGTATTGTATATTACTAGAAGAACCGATGTATATAGCTACAGAAATACCAGTATACGACAGACAGAAAGTATAGAATAATGAATTGCATTGCATTCAAATATGAGCTATAAGCTATATAGATGGGTGGTTTGCGATTGAGGACTAGAATCTTCAAAACAGTCAGTAAGACAGCTTATAAAATGATTGAGAATCAAGATGAGAAATTGAATGATAATCAGAAGTCCATTTAGATCATCGAAGACGCATCCGGAGACACGCTTCTGACATAAGAGGTACCAGAAATAGTAAAAAAAAAGTTTGTTTTCATCATATAAGGGGAAGATGCAGAGGAGGCAGAGGGAAGAGAGGTGAGACCGACCTATTAGTAACGAAGTCGGAGTTCGTAATGGCGTAGATAGAGCTGAGTTTAAACCACTTAGAACATCACGAAGTGCGCAATTCTCTGAAAAACATCAATTTCAGATAAACCGCGCAGGTCGAGGATGAGTGGTTGTTGATAGAGTTGGTTGAGGAAAAGAAGAAGCTCTGCTGAGAGAAAAAAAGAAAAACAGCTTAAAAGGCGGAAGGCGGAAAGGCGGACCTCACCCAAAAGGGAAATTGCCAGCAAAAAAAAAAAAAAAAAGGAAATTAAGCGAAAGTCATGTCACGTGGTACACAGACATGGCTGGATTCACGTGACGCACACAATTTTGGAGGTTTGACCATCGCTCAACTCCACCGCCGAACTTTTGTGCCTTCTTCCATCCACCTCGACAACCTCACGCCGTCGACACTTCAATCAAAATGGGTCGTCTTCACTCCAAGGGCAAGGGCATTGCCTCCTCCACCCTCCCCTACTCTCGCGCCGCTCCCGCATGGCTCAAGACCACCCCCGACCAGGTTGTTGACCACATCTGCAAGCTGGCCAAGAAGGGTGCCACCCCCTCCCAGATTGGTGTTGTCCTCCGTGACTCCCACGGTGTTGCCCAGGTCAAGATCGTCACCGGTATGAATGAGCCCTTTGAATGTGTCGCAAAAATTGCTGCGAGACAGCACAATATTTGAAAGTATTGAAATTCCTAACTTTTCTCTCTGAACAGGTAACAAGATCCTCCGTATTCTGAAGTCCAACGGTACGACTCCACTCGCCACTCCCCCCATCGCTTCAATCGGATGAAGGAAGAGCAATTGCATTGGAAATATCAATCGCATTTATGGATAAAGAAGGAAAACTCTTTCCTCTACCTGATACGGGAGAAATTCTCAGCGCAATGCTCTTCCTCCCGATACACATACATAAATACTCTGGTAGCAGAAATGCACCAGCAGCTAAGCCTCTGCTTGGTCAAGAATTAGACTGACAGAGAGATTTTTGGAATAACAGGCCTCGCCCCCGAACTTCCCGAGGACCTTTACTTCCTGATCAAGAAGGTATCGTACAAAAGCTGCAAAGCAAAGCTTTCCTTTCCCAAGCTATTTTAGTTCAACCATGCTAACCTCTTTTACCAGGCCGTCGCTGTCCGCAAGCACCTTGAGCGTAACCGCAAGGACAAGGACTCCAAGTTCCGCCTCATTCTGATCGAGTCCCGCATTCACCGTCTCTCCCGCTACTACAAGACCGTCGGTGTCCTGCCCCCCACCTGGCGTTACGAGTCCGCCACCGCCTCCACCCTGGTCGCATAAGCGAAGGCGTGGTTGTCTGTGGTCAATGGAGTTAGGGGCATGAATGGTGTTTTCGAACATGATTTCGGATTTATCTTTCATGTGAGCTAGATACGCCCATTAAAAAAGAACTATTTTACGAGTTATACCCTCCACGCGTTATAATATCTTTGGCTGTGCCGCATATACTTCGTATGACAGTAGATGAAAATGTAGACAAATAGAAAGCAGGATGCATCATGGAAGTTTTCGTTATTCTGTACATGCAATTTGCAGGGTATCAATCATCAATCTTAAATCACCACTCATGGAATATCAAATCACCATCTGAAATCTTGTAGATCCATCCAACCAAGTGAATCTCACTCTCTCTTCCTAACCTCCCTCGCAACCGCATTGCACAATTCAACCTCAACCCCAGCCCCAAGCAGAATATGAATCCATAACCGTTGAGTATCACTTAACCGATCATTCTCCGACTTAACCTCCGCAAACTTAACAATCCCCATCTCAGGATTCCAAAGAAATAAATCCGGAATCCCCCCACCACGCTGCTGATACTCCTGCGCCATAACCTTACAAACCGTCGCCAAAGCCTCACCCTTAAAACAGCTCACAATCTCAACAAGATCATCCAATTCAAAAGACCAATCAAGACCAATAGCACAAGGTTGCGCATCTGATTCCCGAGCATGAATGTCTCGAATTATGCGCTCTGCATCGCCATTTGTAATTTCGACAAGTCGGTGATTGATTTCGGATGCACGAGATGGGTAGAAGACATCGGTGTGTAAATCGAGTGGACAAGTTTGAAAAGCTGTTTGAAATACGTTCGGAACGTATGTGAATAGGATATCGTAAAATAGGTAGGCGAATAACGTTCGGACAATACCACCTTCGGAATGATATCCTTTCCATCCTTGATCGCGATACCAACTCAAACACATACTTTCAACTCGACATTCTCCACCATCACGTTCATCGATCCAGATTGTAGGTTTACCTCGTCGACCTGTGCCCGTTGCGGTTGTTGTATTTGTATTTGTGGCAGCAACAACATCCTCATCATCCCTCTCAATCCTAATCCCCTCAATACATCTCTCAAAAGGTTTCGAAAGCAAAACATGTCCAAAATCATGTTGTTCCCTCTTAACAAATCTCAAAGCTTTCTCAAGCTTCAAAATCCTTTTCTGCAAATCATAATGAAAAATCAAATGACAAAGTGGATCTTCAATCCCTTCTTCACAAGTTCTGAGCGCAACTCTTTTCCAAAGTTTCTTTTGTTTCTCTTCATTCCGACCTTCGTTGTCTGTTAATGCCCACATATAATGTTCTTCTAATAATGCTTTGCGTTGATACCAAGCTCCGCGTCTTGAAGCATGGAAGAATCTTTGATCAAGAAGATGACAGAGGATCTCGTGTTCGCGTTTATGTTGTTTAAATCGACCGAGTGGATTAAGACTCTTATGAATAATTCTCGTATAAACCCAAGCCGGAGAAAATCGACGTAAGTATCCATTTTCACTTAGCTCATATATAGAATTCTCTTTTTCTTTTCGAGATTCTTCATTGACGAGGTCTGTCCAGCGTGGTTTGATATTATCCGCAATATCAATGATCTTTTGTAGGGATTCTGTTGATGGGGGCCCATTGAATTCAAGAATATTATCAATTTCGAATTGAGTCCGGATTGCAGATTCGAATTCTAGTAATGAGTTTCGAGAAGGGAATATTGAATTTGATCGACAGACGATATAATTTGGGAAATTCCTTCGACTTATTTTTGAGAGAATTATTGTTGTTAAGGATTTTTCGGTCCATTCTGTTGATCTGTAGAAGACGAGATGGACTCTTTCGAAGAGTGTTCTTGGTCCTGGTGTTAGTCGGATACATTCTCCGGTATAATTTAGGATCTTGGTCATGAAATGTTCTTCTCGGTTTTTGGTTTGGTTGTTTGTTGATTCTTTGAACCCTAGCCCGGATTGTGATTGACTGTTTTCTCGGAGTGAGGCGAGCAGTTCTTTTTTGTTTTTGCCTTGGGCTTTTGCTTCTTTGGCGAGGGATTTCAATTCGTCGAGGAGGAGTAGGGAGGATGCTTCCTCGAGCGTGGTGATTTCCTGTGTACCGTCTGCGAATTTGAATGAGGCCTGGTTTGATAACGCGTTCTCTTCTTCGCTTTCCTGCACTTGATCTTGCTCTTCCACTTTTGGCAAACTTCGATCCTTCTGCAAGTCCGCAGCCACGGCTTCCAAGTCCGAGATATCAGAGTAGTATCCCAGACGATTGATACGGTGCCAACTCGAAGTCTTGCGAAGAAAAAGTCGTACGTATCTAGAATCAGTTAATCAGCGGCCATCCATGAATGTTAATAGAAAGGGAGACTTTGTGTGTGTATTCATACAAATACTGGGATTCATAAGCCAAGCCCTTCCACTCGTTGAATAAATGCAATTCAGCCTCATCGAAGAGATGCGATTCTTCCTCTAAAACAGTTTCCAGTGCAAGATTGAATGCATCAACATAGATAGAACTGCGACCCTTCTGCCATGACCCATCTCGTAATCTGTCATGTAGCCCCGGCTCCTGATCGACTTCATCTTTTCCCTGAGATGCCTCGTATTCTCGAATGGCTTGTTCTTCGGTCTCGATTGTGGGAAGAGAAGTCTCTAGATCTGTTTGACTACTCTTTAGATTGTGTTCATGGTCATGGTCATGGTCATTTTCTTCGCCTTTTTGGTGGCCATGTTTTTGATGTCCGGTTGTCTCCACATCATGAGAGGCTAGCCATATATCACTGGCGCTATCTTCAGGCGTTTCTGCCTCACTCTCCTGTTTGACTGTGTTTTCAGAGACGGTTGTCTCGCCTGAAGTCTTTCTTCGTTTCACAGAACGTTGTGTCTCCCAATAATGCAACAGAGACATGCTGAATCCAGTGCCATCTGTGCCAACTCGACAAGTTGCAAGTCTTCGCCAGTTTACGCGCCTCGGGGAATCAAGAAACACGAGATCACGTGGATAATATTACCCAAAATGGCCTGTTTGATCTGTTTGCACTCTCACTAATCGGAGTGACTTAGGTACAACACTACTTAGTGTAGACTAGACTAGGGTAGTTAGTGGCATTGGATGATTAAAAGTACTTTTTCTTTTCAATTTATCTCAAGTATTAGATATTCCTTTCATCTCATATTTTGTGGTTTTACAATCATGCCTGACGCGGTAAGCGAATCCATTTCAATCCAACTCATCCACTTCCTCCGCGGAACGGGAACAAGCTCCAGTTCCATTTCCATTTCCAGCTCAAGCTCCAACTCCAACTCCAACTCCGCAATTCCACCCACCCACTTCTTCAACCTCACCTCTACGCGCAACAACCACTAAACAATCCACTCCTCCTCACACAGATCCCACAACCCTCAGATTCCTTTCAACCCCAACCTCAAGTCCAACCTCGAGTCCAATCCCAATCCCGATCCCAATCTCAGGCACCGCCTGCACAACCCACCAAAATGGAAAACGGCTCCAACACACCCATCGCAGACCTATCGTCCGTCCCAACAACAGTCCGACCTGGCGGCGCACCTGCACGCGTCTATTTAAATGATAAAATTGTCCCGCATCTACTCGAGGGAATGAAGACTATTGCTAAGGATCAGTGAGTTGCCTTGCACTCTGCCTGTCTGTCTGGTCATTGCAATGCATCGCAATGCAGTGCAATGTACTTCTCTGACAGGGGTCGATTGGATTTATATGATCTCTTTTACTAACTGCTACAGACCATCAAACCCCCTCCGAGTACTCGGTGAATATCTCATACAGAAAAGTGAGGAGGTGGAGGGTGATTCTAAGAAGGAGGGAGAGTCATAGGTTTGGGTTTATTAATCCAATGTCGGGATGATTGTGACGCCGCAGCCGCGATGATTATTCGATATTGGTCAAAAACACAGTGGTTTACTTTTCTTCACTTTCGATATTTCTTATGAGGCGTTTTGGATGGGCGGATTACATATTCTTAAAATAGGGTTTGGTGGTAACTACTCTACCTATGTTCTTGATGATGGAGCAAAGAAAAGCAAGGCAAGGCAAAGCAGAGACCAGAGGGAAGAGGAATCCATTCCTTCTGGAGAATTACTGTATGAATATCCACTGTATGTATGCATTACACAAGGGCTGAGGATGAAATTATTATGGAGTTTGAGTCTATAGTACCTACATGGTACTACCATAGGCTGGCTACTTTGAGTGGCTGAAATCCCAATTGAAGTACTTTATTATTGGAGTTAATTGTTTTCCTCGAGAGATTATCTTAAGAACGTTCTTATAATATGGATCTAATTGAAAAGTAAAGTAGTTACCTACCTGCGGTACAGGTAGGTAGTTTGCCATTGAATCACTCTAATACCTAGTAGTACCTAGCATAGTTAGTATGCTTTATACATCCTTTTGCTAGTCAATACTTAGGGCCATAACCTTTCCTCCTCTAGTGTCCGTATTTTCGACAGGGTGTTCAGACTCCCCTCCCGTAGTAACATAAAGAATATCACGACCTTCGACGGATTTTCCGAGAGCCGCTGATGTAGCAGTCATTAACTCTTTCGAGTCCAAAGAGCCTGCTATAACTTCGTGTGAGCCATTCGGAAAGACCTGCGTAACCACGTTGTCCACAAGTCCCGCTAGATATGCAACACCGTCTGGCTTAACGGCAAAATCATCGGCGAGGACATTGTTGGCTATGATTTCATAGGGGCCCAATGCCCTGCCGGTACGTCCGTCAATACGAACACGACAGAAGATTCTTCGAGGACTGTTATTATAGTACAGATAGCCGTTCGTTATCCTCAAACCATTGATCCCGAGTAGTAACCCTAACTCATTATTCGGTGCCATTGTCTCATCTTTGTGTATCACGGTATAGTTGCCCGTGTGGGTATTGAGACGCCAAACAAGACCCAACTGAGAATCCGAAATGGCGACTGACTTCCTGTCATCACCAAATGTAGCCATACCATTCAAGGTCCCAGCCGGAAGTTTGGCAATATGAATTGGCTTCGGAACACCCTTATATGCATTTAGATCGACTTTCCAGACGGAATTGGATGCGATAACCGCGTAGGTATCAGGCGAGAGCTCTGTGATCCCATTTACGGTTTCCGCGTCATCAAAGTGATGAACTAGTTGGGCCGTGCTATGGCCTGGAGGAGTTGGTGTGATCTCCCAGAGTTCCGGTGTATTCACCAATGCGACCAGGAGATTTCCATTAGGCCGAATGGCGATATTCTCAACCCAAGTGCCATTGGGAAATCTGTAGATTTCATGCAGGTTGGAGGGTGATGATAGACTGAAATTGCAGAAAACTGTAAGGAACAATATGACGAAAACCATTGGGGGCGCCATGGTCTAGGATGAGAAGCAGATAATACTAGATCTGACAAGCATGCGGAGGAGATTTTGATATTAGTACTTCGTAGCAGCGGGGAAATCACTTCCATTGCTTCCAATTAGCTGAGAAGGTATCAAATATGTACTAGTATTAGTATCTTTCCTTCTTTCTTGTAGATCCTTCGGCTAAATCTGCATATGCAAGTTGCTTACTATGTATACGTCATGTTTAATTGCTACGGAGAGCCAATCCAGTTTGCTTTCGACTTGGCAAAAATGGGTCAACCACGCCAATTAATCAATTACACAATCTATATACTTTGCATGCCCCTTGAATCTTTTCCCAGTTATGTAGCCTAATCCTAATGAAACAGGCAGATTTGGCGATCACTGCCTGTTTATGGGTCCAATAAGCTGACTCTCGCAGCTTGCAGCTACAATACATGCAACCCCCCTCAATTGATTAGTTCAAAATAGGTGAGTGTTTTACTGAATGCACGAATTGGAAGCAAAGATCGACGGCAATCTCGGAAATTCCTTGTCCTGCGTTCTCTAGGGATTCCTCTGCCAAGAACCTTTAGACTCTTTTCTTGTGTATATAAATACTCATAGTTTAAGTTATACCAAGGCTTGAACCAACATTTGGTTACACACTTGCCAAGTCTAAACGTTTTCTCATTTGCCATAATGCTTTTATACAGATTTTTGTTTAACGCTTTCTTCCTATCTTTCTCTGCTATTGCATGGCAACACGATGCGACTTTCAGCACCACCAATACACCCAGTGCAGCATGTGCCAAAGCGGTAATCCCCATAACTACTCTTAGATAGATTTCCCCAGAAGTCACTGACGTTGGAAAAAAAGTGCACCGAACTAGCGTCCCATTTTGGACCTAATGTACACCTCGGAGCCGATGGGAATTTTACGGTTTGGGATGCCAAACAGCAGGGTGTTCAATCCGCCTGCCGCGTCACTCCATCTAATCCCCAAGATGTGAGCAAAATTCTGAGTGTCCTCGTCGACCATTGGTGCAGGTTCGCAGTGAAGAGTGGCGGCCATGCTCGTAAGCCGGATGACTCGGTGTCTGTTGGCGGCGTGACCATCGACCTGCACTTAATGAAATCTATCAAAGTGTCCCGCGATAGGAAGACAGTAAGATTAGGCAGCGGCCATGTGCTTTATACAATGTACCACGGCCTCGAAGCGTTTAATCTGACCTCGATCGGTGGCCGAGTCGCTGATGTCGGACTGGGTGGTTATGCTTTGGGCGGAGGGGTTTCTAACCTCTCACCTAAATACGGCCTGGCTGTAGATAATATCTACGAATATGAGGTATTTATTACATACGTTAAATAACGGGAGTGTGTCCGCATCTTGACTGATTGATATAATTCTTAGGTTGTCCTGCCAAACGCAACGATTGTGCATACTAGTGAACAACATAATTCTGACTTGTACTTTGCACTTCGAGGTGGAATGAATAACTTCGGTATCGTGACAAGCTATACTATGCGCGCAGTTCCTCAAACATACATTCTTGGCGGAGACAAAACATACAGTGCAGTCCAAAAGGAAAAAATCGCTAATGAAGCCTTTGACCTGACTACTATATGGAAGAACGACACTGACATGACATTTTACTACGGTTACAACTATGATCAGGCATCGGGTTAATTTTCCCTCAGTTTCAGTCATAGATATAACCGACCAATTCTTCACCCTGCTCCTTTTGCTAGCCTCGAAAAAATTCCATACGACTCAAGTACTGTGCGCATTGATCGAATGAGCAACCTATCTCTGGAAGGTGCTTCCCACACCCCATCCGGGAGTCGGTAAGTCTCATCATGATCTAAAATGAAGTTATCACGCTGTTTGACAATGATTTGAAGTAATCTGTTTGCCACAATAACATATGAACCATCCGCAGATATGGATCTGCGCATCATGGATATTATGTCGGAAGAGATCCAGCCTATCAAGCAGATGGCGGGATTCTTTCCCAACGTTATCTTTCAACCTCTCTTCGAAGGTGCAATCCGAGCAGGTCATGAAAGGGGTGGCAATGCTCTAGGTATTAATGCTGATGGTCCCCTGACTAGTAAGCTGCCTTCCTCGTCTAAAGAGCTATTTTTCACCTCCCACATTCAGAGACTAACACGACTTCTTAAAACTAGTTTGTCTTCTGACGGTGAAGTGGACTGATGGGCAGAATGATGATGCAATGAATGCATTTGTCCAAAGGTGGATTCAACGCGTACAGGCCGCTACAGCACAAGCTGGAAGTCAACATCGCTGGCTCTACATAAATTATGCTTATCATCAGCAAGACCCTTTTGCAGGATATGGACAACAGAACAAGCAAAGACTAATCAGTGTGCAAAACGCGATCGACCCACAGGGAGTATTTACGTCTCGAGGTTTGTGCAGAGGTTATTTTAAGCTACAGTAACAACGGAATTGTGCAAGCGGCTGCTAGTGATTCCTATGAGATAATATTCACAATATGCAATCAACCCTCGGTATAGATAGTTACATTTGTGAAAGCGCCTGATACACTGTGGGTGACGTTCTCAATTGCGACCTGCTTAGTTACTCATTTGCAGTGCCACTCCACCGTACATTGCATTATTGGTTGAAATTACAGTTTTGTCGGTATGGGGGCTTTTGATGCATAGTAAGCAGCTTGCATTAGCTTCTTCTACCTAAGTAGACTTTCTCCACTTTAAATTTTCCTCCTTGCGGGTGGTCAACCGAAATCCTTGGCGTTGAGTGTATACTATATGACCTTGGCTAGGGCTTTATGTAGCTCAGATAGTGCAATTGTCAATTTTCACCAAGAAATGCAGAGATGCCAAGAGGATCTGCGTCTGAGACTTCTGAGAACATGGAATCCTAAAGTCAGCCGAGTCCGGACATTATGCTTATCACCGACAGCGAGAGGAAGTAGGCTGGAAGTCATTGCCGTGCCCGAAATTCTTTCTTTATATTGAACAAGATCCCGGTCCAGGTGAAGGGCTAGACCCGCGATCATGCACCTAGGCTCGTCCAAACTCTGGCTGTTTGTTTTCCCAGCTATAGCTTCAGCAATTGCAGTCCCAAAGCCGGCCCAGTCGTCAAAATGAAGACCCAATGAACCACACCAATTATGTTGCAACACCGGAATCCAATTCAACAAATCATCTACCAGCCGCATAACACGATCGCTCGTACATAAAATGTCCAGCGTATTCTCAAATTCAATAATTAGGTCGAAGTGCACAGGATCGTCACGAAAGACTAGCTGCAGAGTGTGAAATTAGTTTTGCCACAGGCTGTGAGGCTTCAATTAAGGAAAAAAATCAGCCGCAGGTTCAATTTTAAAGAATCCTATTCAGCCAAAGATCTCCCTTCCATCATCGCAGCTACCGTTAGCTCCAATGAGCCCATTTTTCATTCGCGAACAGACACATGATCATTTTCGAAACAGCTTTCCTCCTTTCGGTTTCTTGATGGTGTCTATTCCTGTCTAATAATCATTGACGGCATACATTTTAAATGCATGAAATCTAAAGAAAAACCTTTTCTTTAGATTTCATGCCAAATGTTATAAATTCAATGTTTTTTATGAAAGTAAAGTTTACTTTTCATTGATTAAAATAATAGTTTCGGCTCGAAGCTTATACTTGCCGAGAACGTAAGTACCTAGCTCCTATATCGCATTTTATGTGGATTGAGTAGGCTTGATTGGTTTTGGACGCTCAACCCAGTCAAAAGGACCACACGGCTTCGTCAACCATACGTCCTCGGGACCTGCAGCTCCTCTCGGGTGGGAATGGTCGAACAAAGTGCCGCTCAAAAAGCTATGAGGGAATCCATGATCAAAATCATACCCTGTCTCAATCTCCTCAATCTCATCAGTCGATAGGGAAACTGCGAGACCGGGAATGCTGCCTTTCAAATGATCGACATTCCGGCCACCAATGATTGGGAAAACATAGGGTGCCTTGTGGCAGATATACGCCAGCGCGATATTCAAGAGCGTCACTCCTTCACCCTTCCTGACGGCAATTCGCTCCAGGATGGCAGCGACTTGCTTATCACGCGCGCACACGGGGATGAATTTGCGGCCATCATTCATCTTCTCGCGGGCCTTGTACCCTTTTGCAGTCTGGAAGTTTCCTGCGTTTAGTGTCGCGTACGGCGCCAGACCCATTCCTTCATCCGCGCACATGGGAATGATGTCTCGTTCATGATCTCGCCTCGCGGCATTCCACTTTCCCTGATACACCGAGAATTGTCGGAGCCCATGCTGACGGGCAAACGCATTCGCCTTAACCACAACCCAAGCAGGGGTATCCGAGATACCGAGATAATTCACCTTCCCTGACACGACCAGGTTGTTGAGACTCTGCATCAATTCCGGAATCGAGGTTGTATAGTCCCACCAGTGCACGTAGAGCAGATCGATGTAGGTCGTCTGTAGCTTGCGCAGGGACTCATTTATAGAGTGGTTCATGGATTTAGTTCCGGTACCGACGAAGTTGGCCTGGATCTTGTCTTTGTGGTGCATCATATACCCGGATGTATACTTGGTGGCTATCACGAGCTCATCACGGTTCTTGCGAGAAGCAATCCATTCGCCCAGCCAGACCTCAGACTGGCCTTCTTGATAAGCATTCGCCGTGTCGAAGAAATTGCCACCATTGTCGTAGAAGAAGTCCATCATCGCAAAAGCGTCTGCTTTGCTGCATTTGCCATATTTCTCGGGGTTTGTACCACCGAATGTCATTGTACCCAGACATAATGGCGACACTCGGACTGATGCAGAAGGAGCCAACTGCCGGTAGCGACCAAGAACACTCTTTGGATCAATAGGCATTTTCTCGGTCGAAACAAGTATATGGAGGAACTGAAAAGGAGGTCTGCAATATTGGGGTTTACTTTTCAGGCCAGGGTGGTTTTGAGGGGACTTGAACGGAGTTACCGGCTTTATACCTAACAACATAGGTATGTTGTCAAGTATATCAAGGTTGATATCGATTGGACAATTACCGTGCATGCTCCAGCGCCAGCAATCTTCCTCAACACCGGTTTTCTGCCCAGATGGATAGTATCCATCCTCTGTCAGCAATCCTCCTTAACTCCGGTCTTCTGCTGGATTTAAAATGGACTTTCGTGTAAGTACTTGAAATTTATTCCCCACCTACCTAGGTAGATTCTCCACAGTGGATCTTCAGATGGCCAACCTCTGGCCTTGTGGCTAGTTGTTGAATTGGGGGGGGGGTTCAAACTCACTTAACAGGACTATAAAAACAACAGGATACTAGCACTAGCCTTGGTCAGGCAGAATCATTCTGCATTAACACTAATGCACTAATGTAGTGTTGCAAACATTACAAGATCTTATATATTGCCTACCTTCTTTATGTATTATAGTTTAGGAATATCAGAACATGAGTTCTAATATTGTACCTAACTACTAGTATAACATATTTTTTTTTAGCTAAGTGAATTATGAAACCTAAACACATAATCTTTCTTGTTACAATTATAGTATAGTTATAAACAACCAAGTAGTCACTATCTATCGAACCAGTAAGTAGCCTAATAGATAGACTTGTTTAGTGCAGTCCGACATTTGTCGTCAACTTGAATCGAGTCGAGTTGATACTCAGAATCAGTATCAGTATTATGAAGAACTCAACTCAACTCAACTTAACCAACTCAACCAACTTGACTGAAATCCACATCAATCGATCATCCTTACTCGAGTTCTTGTTCTTGTTCCTACCTAGGTAAAGGGTAAGCAGAATACCAGCTGTCTAGCCAGCCGGCCAGCTTGGCTCAACTCAGCATAGCATAGCTAGGGGGAAAAGCAGAAGTAGGTCGGTCTGAAGAAGTAATTCAACGCAAGCAACGCAACACAACACAATAAAGTGAGGCAGTAGCAGTATAAATCGACTCAGATCAGATCTCAGATCTCAGAATCGCCTTACCGTCAACTTCGCTTCGCTCTGAAGATAAAATCATCATCATGAACGGGGATGAGATGAGATGAAATAGTAAAATGAAATCACCTGTGAGTTGTACTTTTTTGACTTTTTCTGTGCTTTGCTTTGACTCTGTTTTGCTTTGCTTTTGCTTTTGCTTTGATTTAAGGCGATACTACGAGCGCGAAGACAAGACGAGACGGCCTTGGCGAAGGGCGAGTTATTGAATAAGTGAGAAGGTGACAAGGTGACAGGATCAAAGGTGATAAGGTGAAAAGGGATAAGGTGAGGTGAGGTGAGGTGAGGTGAATGGGGCGACACTCTTAATAAAGTAGGTAAATATTTGCCGAATACATCGAGCCGGGTTACTGAAACTGAGGATGTGGTTGTGAAGCTTGTTGGATGGATGCATAAGGCGAACACAGGAACTGGACTGGACACTGGACACTGGACCGAGAGAGAGAGAGAGAGAGAGAGAGAGAGAGAGAGAGAGAGATAGTGTGCTGACTCCAAGAGAATAACCGAATTACAGCGATAATTTTGTGAGTTTCTTTTTTTCTTTTTTCTTTTTCCTTTTTCCCCAAATTGCCGCTAGAGAAATGTTGACGCGTCGCCGGAACAGATATTAAAAAGAGACACACATCATCTAGCGATCGAAAGATGACGAAGACGACGAACGACGAACGACGACATTGATATCGAGATTTGGATTAAAAGTTTGTTTGCCGAGTCAGTCATTGGTGAAGGCCGCTGACGCTCCGAATATTGTTGAGACTTGACGTGAAGCATTTAGAGAAATAGAAGAAAAAGGTAAAAAAAAGCACACACAGATAGAAAAAGACAACGACGCCAGTGGCCCGTTGCTCAAAATCCCACAATTAAAACAAGTCCAGAAAGAGAATAACAGGGAGAAAGGGGAGGGGGGGAGAGAAGGGGAAGGGGGAAGGAGGAGGGTAGTGGAAACGTTCAGCCATCAAGGAGGAGCATGGAAAGTCTGGTTCCTCTTTGGTCATTTTTGTGCAGAGGGAATACATTACCTGCTACCATAGCGCTCATCACCGCGTCCCTCATAGGAACGGCCAGCGTAGCCATCACCACCGCCGCCGCTACCACGGGGCTCACGAGGAGGGGCAGCATCGTAGCTGGGAGGGTTGGCATCACGGTCGTAGTAGCTGCGACCACCACCACCAGCGTCGTCACCACCACCAGCGGCAGCACCGCCGCCACCACCTCCGCGGCGATCATCACCACGGCGGTCGTCACGGCTGTAACGATCATAGCGGTCAGGACCACCACCGCCACCGCCACCACGGTAGCCATAGTCGTCACGGGAACCACGGCGGTAGTCACGGTCACCATAGTCACGGCCACCGCGGTAGTCACCACGGCCATAGTCGCGACCATAGTCACGGCGGTCATTGTAGGAGTCGTAGCGACCGTAGCGATAGTAATCATCGTCACCACGACGGCGCCAGTTACCACCACCGGGACCACGGCGGTCATCATAACGATCACCACGGCGAGGGGGGCCACGGCCATCATCTGGGAAGAGTACAAGTTAGGTATGTACAGCAAAGAACAAAGTTGTTAATAGACAAAAGTAAAACTTACCACGCTTGGGAGGACCGAAATACTTTCCGGGAGTAGGAGTACGAGGACGGCTACGACGAGCCTTCTCAATGCTGAGAGTACGACCCTCAATGACTTCACCCTGAAGACCCTCCTTAGCAGCATCGGCCTGTTCACCAGTAGTCATGTTGACGAAACCGAAACCACGAGACTCCTTGGTGTGAGGATCAACCATGATAGAGCAGTTATCGACATCACCATATTTCTCGAAAAGACGAGAGATATCAGATTCAGTGAGGCGAGGATGGATGCCAGTAACAAAGAGGTTGGAGCCAGTATTCTGAGCACCTTCCTCTTCCTCTTCCTCAACTAGGTGAGCAGGCTTGTGGCGCATGGGACTGGAGTCGAGGTCAGCTTTATCAGTCGTGATTCTTCTTAAATATCGACTACTTGTTGATTGTTGATGGAAAAAACATACCGGTCACGCTCACGTTCACGCTCGCGGTCATCGGGGCGAGCTGGGGAGCGGCTGCGGCTGCGAACGCGGTCGCGGTCGGTACGGGGTTCATCGCGAGGAGAGGCGCTGCGGTCGCGCTCATACCGGGGCTCATCTGTTAAAGAAAGTGTAAGACAGGGGTGGAGAAGGACAGATTGAGATGATAGAAACTAACCGGCGTAACGGCCGTTGTCGTTTTCGAAGTCAGCCATGATGGGAGAAGGAAATGGGTTGGATGAGAGGAAGTGAAGAAGGAAGGAAAGGAAGAATCAAAGCTGATAAGAACGGCTGGCGCTAACGCGAACGGAACAACCGAGTGACTCTCTCCGCCCGAGTAACAAAGAATTAGTCATTCAATGGGAATTAACAGGGAATCATAGGGAATCAGTAGGGCATTAATGTGGAATTAATTATAAAATGGACTTATTTTGATTTTAATCTTATTTTGTATATATTTTCAGTCCAATTCAGCTAGGGGCATGCAGTAAGACAAAGCAAGGCGCAGTACAGATGCCTTTGCCTTCTACTACTACAGTAGTTACTACAGTCTCAATGAAATAGTTAGTGTTATAGTACTAGTGAATCACCATTCAATTCAGCAATATCAACCGTGATATTAGTTAAACGAAATACAAAGACCAAACTCCACCCACGCCTAATGCGTAAGATTATTCACTTGCGTCCACGACGAGTACGACGAACTTGTTGAGCTGTGCCTGATGCACCTGCACCAGCACCAACAGCACCAGGTCCAGCACCGGCACCAGCACCAGCACCAGCAGAACCAGACTCTTTCGTTCTATCCTGGTCCAGTTCATCTTCCACCAGATCTTTCAATTCATCCTCATCTAATTCGCTCAATTCCTCACTCATGCCCCGCATCACATCCCGGCCCGTCCACCGTTCCTCGTGGATAGTTGTCCCGACAGGATCAAAGGGCTGCATGTACCATTGGATACCACCCTGAGCCAAGGGAAGTCGCTGATCTTCATCCGTAAGTACTGGAGTCGGATGTCGATGATAGAATGGACTAGGTCCAGCATTTGGCTTTGTCTCTTCTGGTTGACCAGATTCCACAACTGTGTCTTCCATAACTTGTACGGTTTCTTTGTCTTCAATGGCGGGATCTCGGGTCTCCAAAAGAGGTGCCGGTGCCCCGTCTGCTGCTGCTGCTGCTTCTGGTGGTACATCTTCACCGGCAGGTTCGGTGGTATATTCAATACCCTCCATAACTTCAACTTTAGTGTCAGACGGGCCGATATCGAATTCCGTATCTCCCTCAGGCTCAACAGAAAGCATGCTGTGATCAAGGATAACATCGAGCTCCTTAAGCTCCTTTTCGAATGGTTTGCGATTCAGTTCACTTTCTTTTCGAATTGCGTCTTCCAAGGCCGGTTGGATCGCTTTAATTATTCGCTTGGCCAGTTTTCTTTTTTCTCGTTGTTCGATACTGAGTTCTGGTGCGCGACCACTAATTTGCGCTTGCAGTTCGGCCGTATCACCAGCGGGGCCTACGCCAATTTCGGACGTGAAAAGACTGGCTAGATCCGAGGAGAATGATGCGACGGATGGGTAGAATCGTTCGTTTAGTCGTTTGCGTATTGAGAGTAGACCAGCTGCAAATGTACCTTTTCCATCCAATCTGAGATAGTTATTAGCATCACCATCGTAATCAGCAGCAATAGTGGTGGGGGGAAACTTACACGACAGCCTTTTCCAGAATCGGCCTCAGTAATGGGAAAATCGGGAAATAAACAAGGTCCATAATGTTGCGTAGAATCTCCGCATCCTTGAGTTTCTCTCTTTCGCGTTTCTTCACTTCGTCACACAACATTCTCAACCGATCAAGGTCCTTGTAAAGCCATTCACCAAACTCCTTACGACGAGTAAGACGTTTATGACCAGTAACCCCCATAGCGACGTAGTCTCGACGAGTCATTTCCATTGAAGAGAAAGTCTCAAGTTGTAATTGGAGTCTCTTCAATAATGCAGCACCTCGTCTCGCCTCACGTTTGAGAGTCCAGTATTTGCACGCCTCTTCGGCATAGTGCTTTCTGCCGCGAACTGTGAATCGCGCAAGAGCGGCGACCACGGAATTTAGAACGATTTGAGGAACTACTGGAGCTCCTGAGGGGAGTTTCCAGATTGTTCTTGGCGGGGGTCGTTTTCGCTTGTTTCCTCCTAGTGTGAGAGTAATTCGAGGAGTATTTGCTCGTTCGCTTTCATCTGGGGCGAAAGAAGATCCAAGTGATAGTGCGGCAGCTTGACTGTCAGGCCATCGTCTGCCCTGCATCGTAGTTCGATAGTATTCAATTGCATCGGCGGTAGCTGCATCGGTTCCATGTTCTAGTCTCCAGTCATCGGGTACATGCTTATCACAGAATGCCTTGAGCAAATGTGAATCCATGAGACCATGACCAATCTTCATCTTCAAGTACAACTGAGCTCGACGGGCGCAAGAGACGTGGAATGCAACGAAGCAATTCTTATTGCTACATTGAATTGATGCGCCCATCTTTTGCTTGCAAATGTAACAGTTCAGCTTCCATCGGCTTTTTGGTACCTTTTCCACGTCTGTTACAGGTTCCATTAGCGAAGGATTCCCAATGGACACTTCGGGAATCCATATTGAACAGAGTAGATGTGCCCATTTCGATGAGGTTGTTTGTTTGAAAGCTCCCTCGGTATTAGGACAGAAGATACAGTTGGTAGAGCCTCTTCCTAGTAACTGACATTTGCGGCACAGCCATTGACCCTCCGGAATGAAAGGAACACCGTAACACTCTTGATGAACTGCGAGATCACATCCGTCGCAGAACACTATCGCGTTGGAGTTCTCACAGTCGCCATCATCACAAATAGCGCACTTGCTATCTTGATCTTCTCCCGGACCGGCTGTTTCACCGTTCACTGCAGCTGCAGAGCTCGAACGCGGACGGTGTGTTTGTGGTGGTTTGGGGTTTGGCTTCGGAATTCGCTTTTCGAGTGCATGCCACTCTTTCTCGATCTTTGTCATGGTGATTTCAAATATGGCAGGCTTAATCGGCTCCAACTGGTCCTCTCGTCGCTTCGCATTCAAATCTTCGAGCCATTTCTCATCTTGCTCGTCCATATCGTATTCAACTCTGCCAGTTGTGGCGTTGACATCGCCCTCCGTCACTACAGGCTGGATCACATCCATATCATCCTCTTGTGCACCCTCGGTCATCCGAATAAAGCGTCGGTCATGACGAAGGAATAAATCACTTTCCTGATACCCCACACTGGCCATAGTACGGTCAACATAGTTCTGTTGTCCAATACCCTTCTGCTCGTAGAATGTGAAAGGGTCGCGTAATCTGAATGACGGCTTCGGTAGGGTCAATCTCTCTCTCGGATTCGGTCCCGGGGGTGGTATTATCTTTGGACCTTGTTGAGAAATTAATGCATTGAGTACGGCTTCCGGGCGACGCGGTGGACGGCCAGGTCTGCGCTTTTGAGGAGCTGGGGATGCGAGGCTATTCCCTTGTGTGGTAGGTGTTCCTGGAGAAGCTTGACTGTTGATACCATTGATCGAATCCGCGGCCAAAGCACTAGTCGCAGTCTCAGTTCTATCGACCTCATCGGCCGTAAAAACAGCTAATCGGCCATCGATATCCAAGTCTGGATGGAACTCCTCCCACCCCCGCTCCTCGCGCGGCTTATATCCGTCCCCCTGTTGTAAAGCCAATGCGGCGGCTGTGGAAGAAGTGAAGCGACCGCGATTCTGACTCTTGTCCCGTCGCGGGCGCGTCACGGATGGAGGTGTTGTCGGGATACGGGGAGGAGGTGGCGGAGGGGCATGCATGGGCAATAGATCGATATCGCGTTTGCGCGTAGAGGTGGAAGGGCGTCGAGGGGTACTGCTTTTCCTTCTGGGGGTAACTTTTGATTCTTGTGAGAGTTCAACGTCGATGAATCTTCCTCCTCCTCCAGGACCGCCGGGAATGTATTTGCGTTTCTTGGAGGGAGGGCCTTCGGGGGATTGGAGAGTGGAGCGCGAACTTTTCAAAGATGATTTGGGTTGGGTCCTCGATGATCTACTTGAGATGGAGTGTCTAGACATCGGGGCCATTGTTCGGTTCCAGCTTCATGCGATCCGTATGATGATCGTCGCTTTGGCCCTGGAGAATGCCAATCGGACACGTCAAGTCGCGTTCAGGGGCCAGCGAGGGGGTCAAGGATAACGTGGTGGCAGGTGGCTGAAGAATGCAAGGGTATCTGATGAAAAAGAGGAATTTAATGAAAAGAAGGTCAACAGAGAGACTAACAGTCCACTGTTATCAACAGCAACTCTGCTATTTACTACCAAACAGCCAGGAACTACCTTAGTGGAGGTAGCCAAGGCGGAGACAGCTGATTACAGCCTGAGGTGTCGATCTTTCAGACGCGCACAGCTTCCCCGCATACACTCAAGTATCTTAGTACTCTCAATTACCTCAACTACCTCACCTGAATATACTCTCTCTTTCACTAGATTCAGTCTATACCTGCCTTCTTTGCAATCATGAGTGGTGACGACAGGTACGCACGATCCTCTCGCAATCAGTCCCTCCGAATTTCTGCTAATCTGCCATTGACCTCAGATGGCGCAGTGGTCCTAGTCGCCAATCGTCGCAACGTCAAGGCAATCGGGGTGGAGGCGGAGGAGGTGGTCAAGGAGGTGGTCAAGGTGGCCAAGGAGGTCGCGGTGGAAATCCTGCATGGAATAATACCAATTCCTCACAAGACCAGCATGTCCCCGTAAAGGGTTTCAATGCTGGAGAGGCAAAGAACCTGTTAAAGAAAAGTGAGTGAACACGAATGCGCCTAGTGAAATATCCTACCCAATGGTACTAACGAATACTTTCTATAGGCCCTAGAGGTAAATTAACTTCCAATTCCTTCTCCCTTCCTCCGCAATACATATCTACTTCGTCTCTTCCTACAGCTATCGAAATCTAACCCTCGCCACAGATTCCAAAGTCCCGTTCTACAAGCCTAACGGCAAGGATACCAACCAGAAATCTGGAGGACCATGGGGTGCGAAAGGTAGGTCAGCTATGCTCTGCTCTGAACCCTGTGCACCATGCTATACCTCAGACCTCAGCTCTAGTTCCGACCACTAACACCTCACAGCAAACACAATGGCCAACGGAAAAGACTTCTTCATCGAACTTCGCAAACAGGTGGCCTCACTCCAACGAGGAGGTCCTCCCGTCGGCGGTTGATCAATAAACCATGATCAGCCACTTACTTCTATTCTTATTCTCATTTACGTTTTACTCTTTACTCTTTACTTTTTAGTGCTCATTGCTGTTCACTATTTATGCTCATGATTTCTGAATGCCTGTTTCGCATCACTGAATCATTCTACGGGATGGTTGGATGATTCATAGCACGGGTTAGGTTAGAGCGGCGCATCATATCATTATCATATCATATCATTATCGATACCCTAGGTGGAGGTGGAGGAGGAGCTTTCGGGTCGGAGGGAAAGGACATTTCCAAATACATTTGCATCGGCGTCTTGATTTGTATGGGTCTAGCTTTCTGTGCTTTGCATGGTAGTGTCGTCAAAAAAATGGATTGGTTTGATTCAGTTCCTTTCTGTAGGATGTAACTTTGCATTATTAAGTATCCCCGGATGTCTATTTGTATAAGATCACTGGCAATCTCATCTTAAGGTCAAGTTGGACTGATCTGTACTAGGTAGTACTCAGTAGGAGTGAGTTGGGTATCATTTTATATTATATAATATCATAGATATAGTATCTACTAGTACTTCACTTATACTTATAGTATAAGTGAAGTACTCCGTACCAAATATACACTGTGCTATTGGAATAGCATCATCCAATCTACTTAGAGGCGCTCCTCTCTACCCATCCACCAGGCCCCATAATCCCCCCATCCTCCTCCATCGCATCAAGCGTCCACTTCCTCAAAGCTCTAACACTCAAATCCGTCTCCCAACCCGCCTCAAACATCTCAATTCCCGCCCATCCAATCATAGCCGCATTATCCGTACACAAATAAACAGGCGGCGCAACAATATCCACATCTTCAAATCCCCTCACATCCAAAAATGATCGTAAAACAGTCATCAAAAACTTATTAGCAGCAACACCACCACTAACAACAAGAGTCTTGATTCCTTCATCACCATCACCATCACCATCATGACCGGGTTGTCTCAATCGTAACTCTTCAAGAGCAATAACAGTCCTAGAAGCCAAATGTTCAAAACAAACCCTCATAACCTCCTTCCCAAGTCCAATTCTCTCATCCGTCTCAATATCTTGACCATCACAATCACGCTTCTGCAATATTTTCCCCGCCATACTAGCAATCGAAGAAAAACTCAATTGCAAAGCCCTAGTATTCGCAAAAGGAGTCGTAACACTCCAACCCCATTGACTCTTTCTTTTAACAACTTCCTCGCCTCGATTCCTTGGTGGAACATAATCCGCAAAATCGGCAGGGCCGTTAGGAAAAACGAATTTTTCGAGCAGGGAGCCGTACATTGTTGTTTTTGCTGTTTGGAGGATTTCGGGTGGGATTATTTCTCGGGCGGATTTATCTAGGGCTTCTCCGATTGCGATGTCGGAGCTTGAGGCTAGGATTTTGTGGTTTGTTAGGGATTGGGAGTGGACTAGGATTGTGTGGCCGCCTGAGACGAGGATTGATAGGAATGGGAAGGATGGTTTGTTGGGGTCTGCGTTGAGGACCGGGTTCGGGTTGTTGGTGTTGGTGGTGGTGTTGTTTGGGCTGGATGATTCAGTCTTCGCGTTCTCTAGACATGACACTAGTCGCGGCGTTAAGAGATGTGCTTGCATGTGATGGACTCCGACCATAGGGATTTGCCATGCGACAGAGAGAGCTTTGCCTGTGTCTAGACCGACGGATAAATTGGATCGCATTCCAGGACCGCGAGTGGCGGAGATGAAATCTGGCTTTCGTTTGATTGATCCATCTGCGAGATTGATTGTGGCTTGTCCTTCTTTCGTGGTATTTGGGAGATTTTTCATGGCTTTGTTGACTAGGTTTGCTAGAGTTTGTTGATGTGATTCTAGGGCGAGAATTGGGTGGATGCCTCGATGTGCGCGTGAGTCTGCGGTTATGTTTTCTAGGAAATGGATGGTTGCTTTGGGGTTGGGTGTGTTTGTTTTTTCGACGATCGAGACTGAGGTATCGTCACTGTTGGATAAGGGCATTTGGTTAGCTTGGTGTCTAGGTATGCGATTGCGCGGTATGAGAGGAGGTGAGTGATTGATTGCTGTCTTCGCTCTACTTACCATGATGTCTCAATCGCGAGTGTGAGTAGGCCGCGGCGACATCTTAGTGTATTTCGCCTTAACTCCGCGATCGACCGGGGAAGGGCGGAGACCCGGGCTATTGTTGAGAACATAAGAGACTGTGAGGTTCAAGTTGGAGCTGAAGCCGAAGTTGTCGGCGCGGAGAAAAAAGATAAAGATAGTAAGGACCCGCACGGACCCGGAAGCCCTTAAAGGCTGCCCTAAAGGAAAGCCGGACCCAACATTAAAACAGGAAGATGGAGAGCTGATCAGGACAGTTTAGATTGAATTGCCAAGAGATTCTCGTATTCGTCAATTATGTTGTATTTTTAATTAATAGTTGGCATTGTACCTCCTTGTCATAATCTAGCTTGTGCAACTCACTTTTTCTACGTTCAGAGTAAACACCCTGTTTGGTGCCGAGGCAACGCGCTGAGTGCCATATCACCACATTTCTACTTCACCCTACTTCGATCCCCATCATAAACATCGACATACAAAATGGAAACATCAACCCAACCCTCAAAAATTGCCGCACTGATCACCGAACACGGCTCAGTTCCTCCACCCTGGTTCAAATTCCCCGACGCCCATCGCTACAGCATATGCTGGCGCATGGGCGAAGGCGAAGACTACATAGAAACATTCTTTACCTGGTGGGAAGAAACAAAAGAAAGTCTCGACGAATCACAACGTATTGAATATTTTCGCAAATGGCCACCACCACCAAGATGGCTGGGCTGGATGAGCGAGCTTATTTGGGATCTTGATTTTGAGGACTTTGAGGATGAAGAGAATTATCAGCCTTATTTTGTTCGGACTAAGGAATTGGGGTTTGGGGGAGAGGAGGAATATCAGAAGGATTGGGAGGAACATGAGGAGACGCCTTGAAGGGATTGGGGTAACTATTGACGAGGATTGAGTACTTTTAAGTAATGTACCTACAACCAGGTGGTTGTACTACTACGACTCAGAACCAACGAAGCGGAGATTTTTACTATGTACTTACAAATGAAATTACTCTACTAATCAACCGCGGTAATACAACTCACCACCATCTTCTGCACAGATATAGTATGCCTTTCAACACGTTCCAATACGTTTATCAGTCGTCTTCATTGTCGCGCATACGACATCGAGCTCAACTCGTAAAGTTACTAGTACCTACTCTTGATAGGTATCATATACTATGTGGAACAAATTGCGCATAATGTGTGTTATCCAACACACTGATATTCATATAGCGAATGACTAGGTTAAACTAAAAATAATGCTCGCAGTCATAAATCGGAGGCCCATCATGTCATAAAAATAATCATCTCTTCCACATGCATCATCATTCGACCAACTTCTTCTCATGCAAACTCAACTCGACTTGTTGCACTGTCTGGAGGTAACCGAAGCTCAGCAACACCGGCCTAGCGGATCCAGGACTCGGCGTTTGAGGTGGTCACCGCAGATATGCTCCAGCGTACAGGCTGTACAAGACGGTTAGTTGATATATACATCCAAGATACCGCTCTAATCTTGAAAAACTTTCACTTTTCCCGTTTCCGAATTCGTGATAAAGATATTGCTCAGCTTGGTATGTTTTGACTTCGTAGCCGACCGAGGTAATGTATTCATGGAGTATAAAACTCGATCGGTGTCAACAACAACAGCAACAGCACGACTCATTCACTCGCGCACTGTCCAACGACGTTCCTCGCGTGTAATCTTCGTATGTGTACCATAATACTCATCGGGATTCTCAATCGGTGTCACGCAGTGCACAGTTGGGGTTACTTGAAACTGAATGCGTTTATCAGCGACACCGGGTCTTGAAACCGGTTGCTTCTTGAGAATACTCTTTGAAGAGCAGGAGTTTGAGTAATTGTAGCTCGGCACATGTAGAGAAGAGAATCTCTTGCTTGTAGGGCTTGCGGCTGCAACTGGAGAAATTGGCGTGCGAGGAATACCGGGTGATTTGAGAGATAGGGAGGGACGGGGTGTGCTTGTTGTGGCGATGCTCAGGGAGAGCTTTGGCTTCATGGAGCGAGCAGCGTACATGTTTGCGATATTCGAAGTGGAGTAAGTTGAAGTGAAGAGAAGGTAAAAAAAAAGATGACCAAATGCGATGGCTTGTTTGGTTTTTTGAGTTTTTAAACGGTGAGAACTTTGGTCAACAAAGATCACCGAGGGTGAGAGAGAGATATGATAATTATTGACGTAGAGTAGGACTTGAACTTGAAGATAGAAAGTGATCGTTTGGACCAGCCAAAACGAAGCGCTTGACGAAAATAGAAAGAAAGAGAAAAAATAGAAAAACCTCAAACAACAATATGCAGGGAGAAAGGGAAAAGAAGAGGTTGAGGGTGGGAGGTGGGCGGCTACTATATACTTAGAAACACTCTCCATCGCTGATGGGGCATTTAGAGGCCCTCACCCCTGCTTTGACCAACCAACGCCCACGACGGGTCATTGGCTCTAAGCGCCCTCCCCTCCTGCACCACCACGCATTATCACCTCGCCCATCACACATTGGTCCCAACCTTGTAGGGTTTGGATGTCGATATCCAGCCAATAATAATTGCGAATGGCAGGGAGGATCACTTTGACCACTCCAATAAATGTGATCCGTCGTGATTTGTGCATATACCCTGCAGTCATGCATCCTCAGGCATCTGAAGCACCTCCGCCCCCCTCTACTACTGTATGGGACCCGGGGCCCGGTCCTATTCCTTAGACGAATCCACATGTGCAGGATTTGCATTGACCCGCTTCATATGCAATCTAATCACTCGATATCACGTTGTCGGCATGGAACAGCCCTATGCTGGTATCTAAGTGGGTGTACGAGGGGTTGCGATAAACCTTCTCTTCGGAATCACAATGGGTTATGCATTGGACATTTTAAGGAGTCTGATAGGATCGGATTTGTGAATATGGATTAACCTGATAACAAGTACACTGACTAATCTATTGTTCTACAGTAAAGTTCTTGGATGGTGGAGTCCTCAACTGATCTTCCCCCGGGATCGGTCATTAAGCTTCTATGGAGGACTTGGAGATGGTTTTCAGAGTGGCAAATATTATTTAGAAAATAATACAAACAAATTCAATTATCCCATTCATATATTTCATCTCTAGTCTTTGCCCAAATTGAAATCTGTATGTACCGGTAGAAAGTCTGGTGTTAACATGGTGGACATTCTTCCTCACCGACTCCATCAAACGAAAGACGCCACGGGCTACTACATACTCATTAGCTCCCCCTGATTCCTTAGCACCTTAAAAATTTCCTCACTCCATCTCGACATCTATCCTGGTACTCTATACATTTTTTGAAAATTTTCAAATTTTTTTGAACTCGCCATCATCCATACAAAATGAAACCACGCCTCCCCTTCGACGACGCCGCCTGGGAAAAAAGCGACGAAGTCGAAGAATCCTGGTTGAATAATCTCTTCGACGAAAACATCTACAACGAAATAGGACTTTTTCTCGCAGAAAATAATAAACCTCGTCAATGGACCGATTTCAAATTATTCAGAACAGGCGGCTTTAACGCAAGTTTTCTCATGACATTCACCAACACCGAAACCGATGGATCTATTTTACGGTTCCCGATAACTGGCGCTCATATGTTTCCTGAAGAAAAAGTTCGTAATGAGGTCTTTTTCATGAAATTTATTAAAGAAAGATCTTTGGATACATTACCGATTCCAATTCCTACGGTCTCGCGATGGGGAGAGAGAAATGAGAGTCCCTCGAATTTAGGACCCTTCATAATAATGGAATATATCAAACATGAAAGAAGCATGTCCGATCTTCTGGAAACTCCAGGTCGACAACCGAAACAACGACCAGAACTAAATCCAGATATCGATATCGCAACACTAAAATTTGCCTATAGAGAACTGGCTAATATCGTCTTTTCTTTATCAAAATTAACTGCAAACAAAATTGGATCTTTATCACAAAATGAAGATTCAGAATGGGAAGTTATCCATCGACCACTTTCAATGTCCATGAACCAAATTGTGCAATTAGGAACAGTCCCCCGATCAGAAATTCCTACAGCGATATATGAAAAAGCATCACTATATTTCGAAACCCTCGCAAATCTCCAAATTTCACATCTAAAGCACCAAAGAAATGATGCTATCGATTCAGAAGACGACTGTCGACGCAAATTCATTGCTAGATTCCTATTTCGGAAAATTATACGAGATCGGAATCTTAGAGATAAATGGTTATCTCTAGATGATTATGAGAATGGTCCCTTTCCGGTTTGGTGTGATGATTTGAGACCGCAGAATGTTATGGTTGATGAAGATGGAAAAGTTGTTGGAGTTGTGGATTGGGAATTCACGTATACTGCTCCTGTTGAATTTTCTAATGCGCCGCCTTGGTGGATTCTTCTTGAGAGACCGGAATATTGGAGTAAAGGGCTTGATGATTGGTGTGAAAAGTATGCAGGAAGGTTGGAGGTATTTTTGCAGGCAATGGAGGATTGTGAAGAAGATGCAGGATGGAAGCATGAGGAGCGATTAGAAGGGAACGGGCGACTTTCTAGTCGGATGAGAGATAGTTGGGAAAGTGGGGACTTTTGGATCATGTATGCTGCGAGGAATAATTTTGCTTTTGATGCTATTTATTGGAAGAAGATTGATCAGCGGTTTTTCGGGGCTGTTGGAGATGGCGATGATATATGCGATGTGTGGAAGAAAAGGCTCGATCTATTGCAGCCTGAGGAAAGGAATTTTATAAATGAATGTGTGGAGCTGAAGCTTAGGGAGAGTGAGACAAGGCTTCTTTCTTGGGATCCAGATCAATATACGAGAGAGTATATGGCAAAGATGGAAACCTGATGACTTTTTTGGGTAATTTAAAACATAGGCATCTATATAGAAGTTTTCAGCTCGTGTTTTGATCCACTGTTTTAACCGAGTAAGATCCATCTTACTTATGACTATCTATTGAGTGTCGGTGGCCAGAATAGCTAGGCTATAAAAGATACTACAGTATATTCATACTGATACATACTAATTATTGGGCTTGCCCTGTGGCGTCTATCGATCGCGGTACCCAACTAGTTTAGAACACGGCAAATGCCTGTCCAACTTTGCATATTGCATACAGTGCATAACTTCTACACAATATCTAAGACCAGCTGCAATCCTCGGCCAGGTAGGTTCACGTGGATCTTATCTATTTAGACAAGGGTGGGTACACGTATGTGCGAGCCAGGCCACCACATCCGGGAGACCCGGCAAGGCCATTCATTCATCAGGCCGTAACCAAGTCGCTCTTTGTTCGGCTCTACTCGAAGCGACGAGTATCTTTTTTAAAGTATTTTCGGTGTACAAAGTACATGCTTTTTAACAGAAATACCTTTCATCGGTTATAATCTAATTCAGTATGGGATTGCTGAAGAGTATACTTGAACCACTTGGTAGGTCACTTGATCACCTACCCGATCTGGACATGAGACAACATGCCCATGTTGTTCTCCGCTGACTACGATTTCATATAGTAATCGCTGTCGTCTTTACCATCGGAACTTGGATTAATAGACAGGATGTACCCTGGTTCGACGCTCTTCGTACTCCCCTGTTAAAAGACGATGACGCAGATACCCTGGAACGAACTCAACAGAGGGTAAATGGAGGTGAAGTTGACCAGGACGGCGAAACGATACAATCGAAGAAACGCAAGCCGAATATATCAACGCGAATCCTGGCTCGATTTCCATTTCTACTGGAGATATTATACTGGTTACTTATCTACTGGGTATGTGAAGTCTACTCCACCACCTGCCACACTGGTCCTTGCTGATCAGCCCTACCACTCGGTATACAATATCTAGATCTACCAAGGCGCCCGAGCAATCTCCGCCCGAACAATCGCCAACCACAAAGAAATATTCTCCAAAGCCGAACATCACGCTCTCCAAATCCTCTCATTAGAAAAAACCCTCCACATCGCCATCGAACTCACCGTCCAAAAATACATCCTACAAAACTGTCCCTGGCTCATGAAAATCCTGGCCCAAATCTATTACTCCCACATCATCCTCGGCGTTATATTCCTAGTATACTGCTATACCTACCTATCACGAACCCAATATTTCAAAATCCGACGAACGTTAGCATTGGAAAATATCATTGCGTTCATTATTTTATCGATATGGCGCTGTTCTCCTCCGCGTTTATTACCGCCAGAGTATGGGTTTATAGATATACTACATCAGAAGGGTAGTGGTTCAGGATCAGCATGGACGCAGAATAAATTTCAACTTACGATTGCCGCGATGCCTTCGATGCATTTTGGTAATGCGGTGTTTATTGCGTTTTGTTTGGTGAGGTTTAGTCCGCATAGAGTGTTAGGATGGTTGAGTTTGGTTTGGCCTGTTGCTATGGGTGTTACTGTTGTCGCGACTGCGAATCATTTTATTATGGATATGATTGTTGGAGTTTGTGTTATTGGACTTGCTTATTGGTTTGATTGGGTGATGTTGGGTTTGTTGCCGATTGAAAGGGCATTGTTTCGATTATGTCGTGTTGAGAGAGATCCCTATACTCCATAGGTATGGAGTAGTCAGGCCAAGCCAAGCCACGGGTACTCCGTTCCTACGGAAGGTACGGAATACTGCTGTCACTGTCACTGTCACTGACTGAGTATCCCCACATTGATCTGCGTCTTCATCTCCAGCCCCAAGAGCTCTCTCGAGCTTGGGGGCTTGGAGGTCTCGCCCGAGTCCGATCTGGCCCGGGAGAGAAGAGGAAAATCACCATAATAGGCAGGTTTACGCGCCAGGATAACATCGGAATCGTTAGTTTGGAAATGATTATATGTAGGTACTCCATATAGGATGGAGACCCCGTAAGAATAAAAGAGATTTAAAACACGTACAATTGAAAGTGCTACAAAATGAATGGGATCACCATATTAAGATAGATCTGGTCATAAAATCCGACTTCCCCAGAACCCCAGCAGCTGCGGAGAGCGGAGTTGAGCCGACTTCGGTGAAGGGGGGAGTTGCCCCAGACTGGCCAATCAAATCCACCGTTGATGGCTGAGTCTCCAACTTCTCCTCTTCGCCTCCGCACACACACAGACACGCACAACACAACCTTGTGTGGTGTCCACATTGCACCAAGGTGGACTCTGTGCAGTCGGAGACTCACGGGGCCAACCCGAAATTTGCTTTTTTTCTGACCGGGCCCGGTTTCACCCTTTCGGAAGCCCGTCCTCCCGGTCATCTGGACAATCAGAAATCACATTGGTTTCTATCGTTGTGGTGGCCAGGGGCTTGCCACTGTTCTTACCGTGGGTGGAGGCGAGTCAAATTTTCACATGTACCTGAACAGCAGAGTATATGGTCAATACTATTGCATTTACCCATTTGCAACGCAGAGATATACACAACTATTTGACTACATAATATATATGAAGACTACAACAAGGCTACAGCTACTCCGTAATACCTACTCCCTACAGAATGCGGAGATGCTGGGGTCGGCCCTAAGACCGATCGCTCACCGGGTAAATAACGCCATCTTCACGGGGCGGTGAGAAAATTCAGAACTAAACAGAGTGAATAGAATAATAGAGTAAAAGAGAGTAATGTAGATGATATGGATAAAATAGAAAATAGAATCAAAGAATTAATTGAATTGAATGAATCAATTTAATGTAGAATACTCTAAACATAGTACAGTACCTAGGTACTGCCCTGCTGCCCGGACCAGAGAGACCCCAACTCGGTGGATTATCGTCGGTTCATTCCTGACTCAAGCCCCCGTCTCCACACCCTTTCATCTTCCCCCCTTCCCCCCATTGTTGTGCGGTGCTTTTTCGCAACTCGGCCCCTGTCAAGTTCTGTTTTTTCTCGTTCTTGTCCTGTGTCACAATGGCAAGCATCAAGGATACCGTCAAGGAGACGCTGGTCGGCAGCACAGAGGCTCCTCAGCTGTCGCACCAATCCCGAGTCAACTTCCTGCGTCATTCGCAGAAGGATGAGAATGGCGAGGCTTTCATGACAGAGGACGACTTCATCAATGCTGTTGCCCCCAAGCAAGAAGACTATGTAAGTCCCATTGCCTTTCTTCCATCTTTTTCCACCTCTCTGCCCCATTGCTCCCCCGATTGCATCCTCAGATTCAGTCTTCGCGGTACTCGCGGTACTCGCGCCGATCTGCGAGAACCATGCTAACATTTCCCTCCACAGCACAAAATCAAGCGCGAGCAGTATGGTATTCTGTTCCGCGTAGCAGACCGACGGAAAACCGGCAAGCTGACCCTGTCCGACTGGGCCACTTTCGAGAACCTCCTTGCGAAGCCCGATGCCGAATATGAGATCGCGTTCCGTCTGTTTGACCTCGAACAAAATGGCACTGTCAAGTTTGAGACCGTGCAAGGACTTTATAACTCGAACAAGAAGCCCGATAGTATCCCATTCGACTGGAACTCAGAATGGGCCTCCCTGTACACCGGACGAACCAAGTCCCGTCACGACATGACCTACCCCCAATTCTCCCAGATGCTGCGTGGCCTGCAGGGCGAGCGCATCCGCCAAGCCTTCCACATTTTTGACAAGGATGGTGACGGTTATATTGAGCCGGAGGACTTCCAGCGCATTATCCTCGAAACTTCCAAGCATAAGCTGTCAGACCATGTTTTGGAGAACTTGCCTTCCTTGTGCAATATTTCCACCAGCAACAAGATCTCATATGCTAATGTTCGCGCCTTCCAAAACATCATGCGCGAGATGGACATCATCGACTTGATTGTCCGGGAAGCTACCAAGAAGAGCACCGACGGCAAGATCACTCGTTCCGACTTCCTTAACGAAGCCGCTCGCGTTACGCGTTTCTCCCTTTTCACCCCCATGGAAGCTGATATTCTGTTCCACTTCGCCGGTCTTGATGCTCCATCCGGTCGTCTGTCCCAGAAGGACTTTGCCAAGGTCATTGATGCTTCATGGCGCATTCCTGTTGCCATTGCTGGTCAAGCTGCATCTGAAGCTGCGGCAAAGACTACCTCCTTCCTCCACAGTGTTCTGGAGTCGGCGCATCACTTCGCTCTTGGCAGTATTGCTGGCGCCTTCGGTGCTTTCATGGTGTACCCCATTGATCTGGTCAAGACTCGTATGCAGAACCAGCGCTCTACTCGTCCAGGAGAGAGATTGTACAACAACTCAATTGACTGCGCGAAGAAGGTTATCCGTAACGAGGGTTTCACTGGCTTGTATTCTGGTGTCATTCCCCAGTTGATTGGTGTCGCTCCCGAGAAGGCTATTAAGCTTACCGTCAACGATCTTGTTCGTGGATTTTTCACCGACAAGGATACTAAGAGAATTAAGTACCCCGCTGAGATTCTGGCCGGTGGTACCGCCGGTGCATGCCAAGTTGTAAGTTCATCGGAGAAGGAAGCTGCTTTCCGCGGCCGCGGACGAGCCGCCTTAGCGCAGACGCTAACAATTGCTCTTTCATAGGTCTTCACCAATCCTTTGGAAATCGTCAAGATTCGCCTGCAAGTTCAGGGTGAGATTGCTAAGAATGTGGAGGGTGCTCCTCGCCGCTCAGCGCTTTGGATCGTGAAGAACTTGGGTCTGGTCGGTCTGTACAAGGGAGCTAGCGCCTGTCTGCTGCGCGATGGTAAGCCACATATATTCAACTCCCAAAAAATGGCAAACAAATCTAACAAATACCCACAATAGTCCCTTTCTCGGCCATTTACTTCCCCACATACGCCCACCTGAAGAGCGATTTCTTCGGCGAGACCCCCACAAACAAGCTAGGCGTCGTCCAGCTCCTGACTGCCGGTGCCATTGCCGGTATGCCAGCCGCCTACCTCACAACACCCTGCGACGTGATCAAGACCCGTCTCCAAGTCGAAGCTCGCAAGGGCGAGACTAAGTACACCAGTCTCCGACACTGCGCAAAGACAGTGTGGAAGGAAGAAGGTCTACAAGCCTTCTTCAAGGGCGGACCCGCCCGAATTCTGCGCTCATCCCCGCAATTCGGCTTCACGCTCGCCGCATACGAAGTTCTTCAGAAGATGCTTCCAATGCCCGGTACCCAAGAAGATGTCACTCCCAGCGGCCAGGTTGAGCCTGGTGTTGGTTTGCAGGGTGCTAAGGCACCTTTGCCTTATCTTCGGTCAAGGAATGCGCTGAAACTCATCCTGGATTTGGATGAGAATATTGGCCGGGTGCAGGTCCCTCGTCCTGAGGTTTGGCCAAAGATTATGCAGCAGGGTGGTTCAAAGCAGCAGTGAATTCTTCCTTCCTCATAATAATTTCTCCATAGCGATTTTCGACTTGTGTGTTTCGTTTTTTCGAGTTTGGGGGTGATGTCCCGACTCGGTGGACGGGCACCTTTTCCCGTGATATCTTTTAGCATTGTCCATTGACATCTTTTGTTTTTGCCTGTCTTTCTTCTCTCTTTTGTTTTTCCTTCATTTTCTTTCTTCGTTTCCGTTGATCGTTTGCTTCGCCCTTATTCTTCCTTGTCCTTGTCCATGTCTTTGTGCAAGGACAAGGACAAGGACAAGGGGAAGGTGAAGTAAATGGGTCCGGGAATCCAAGAAAAGAAAGAACAAAATGTCCCGCATTCAGGTTTTCTTTTTTTCATTTTTCTCGATCTCGGGGATGGTTATGGTTATGGTTGCAAAGCAAGGCAAGAAGTATGCATTGTATCAACAATAGATAGACTTGAAAGGAAGATTCGGGGGGTTGACTATACAGGAAGAGGAAGAAAGGAAAGGTGTCTGCAATTACTCGACTTTCTACATTATCGGGTGTGGTACTGGTGCTTTTTATCGACTCGGATGCATCTTGTTACCTACTACTATGATATGATGGGTTCTGTATAGTTAGGACTTACTAGATCTAGAGCAGATAAATTCGGACTTCCTGTTCAAACGGTTTACTACAACCCATTGTAGTTACTTTTGCCAAGGTAGTTGTAGTATTACAATATCTATGATATTGCATACTATGCAGTTGATAAGTAAACCTTTACTAAGTGCACTGCATCCTTAGTAAGTATGGGATAGTTACTGCGAATATTCGTGATGAACTCAATCTACTTAAACTAGTAGTTGACCCATGTACATGGGAATTTTTGTTAAGTATGGTCAATGCGACTGATATATAAGGACTAAGGGTGATGATATGCATGTACATAGGGATATGTGGTAAAAATACATTTATTTCCAAGACCATTTTAGAGGCCCTTCGATAATCTTCCTCAGACTGGGCCGGGGCAACGGGGAAGCTGTTTGCGCAGAGATACCTGCTATTCCAATCCATATGTAGCATTTGGAGTTCAGAATCGCTGACAGCCTAGAAAAAGGTAGATTTCCGTTTCGGTTGACTCTTCGTCTCTTGTGTGCTTGTTGTAGGTTCCGGTTGAGAAGGTTGAGACTTGGTCTCGGGTTGAGCTGGGGGTTGTTCAGGTTGAGATTCTTTTTCTTTCTTTTGTTTGCGGTGCCAGAGTGAATCTTCCTCTTCGATCTCTCGTAGTACTAAATCAAGGCAAATGAATCAGTATAAGACCCATCGGAATATTATTATCGACAGTCAATGGTGGTTCGTTTACCTTCTTCCCACTCCTTCTCCTGCGCTTCATTACCAGTACCCAATAATTTTTCAACATCAACCTTCTCTCCACTCTTGACTCGCTCAATAACTTCCTTCAAAAGCTCGATCTTCGCATCTGTGGTCCGACGATATGCAGCATAGTCATTCTTGAGTGTGAGCATACGGATTGCTTGTGACCCGATGAGAGTGAATATAATGATGTAAAAAGTAGCTGGATTCCACTCCTTCGATTTAGGCGCGTCTGTATTCCGTGGTTTCCGATTGCGAATGAAGCGCGGGATCATTGCTGTCCATACTGAGGTATCTGCGATCTTCGGTAGTCGGTCGGAGGTTGCATAGTGTCGTGATGATGCGCCTTGACACCGGCCGATGAGAGCAGGTTGTTGTCTTGAAAAGGCCAGAATGTGTCGACCCAGAGTCGTCGGTCTTAATCGAAATGGCATTGCCATGGCCATTGTGTGAATGTGAGAATTGGAGATATTCACATCAACTTGGTTGATTCTCCGAGTGTCGCTGCGGGCAAAAGTAATTGGGTCTTCTTGCCGTTTCTTGCCGCCTCAGCCGCCTACCCAATTTGGTTAGACTGTGTTTGTTGCTCGGACAACGCGTTCAACCCACTCGCACAAGTCAATCCACAAGCACTTCCAACCGCGTTGTGCAGCGGTGATATCACCTGCAAAGCTTCCAGAGCTTCTAATTTCACACCCCCGGCCTATGACGCCAGTTCCACCTATCTAACTGAGGCTCTTGACATGGCGGTCACCGTGTTACCCATGAACTCCCTCACAGAGTCAGTTAAACAAGCCGTCCGGTCTACAACAACATGCTCCGATTCAACCGTGTTATCTCTACAAACCCTCCTCCGCGGATCACCAAGTTGCTCCGAGAAGCCCGCGCGAAAGAATACGAAAGCAACTAAAGAATCAACGACCCCGGCGCCCCGATCACGAACCTCAAGAACAACGAAAACAAAGACTACCCCCGAGACAACGCTTCAATCGATTGTCGACCAAGATGTCGCGGGTCTGACACTTCAGGAGAAACTCGTCCTTGCGACGGAGATATTTAATACTACGCTCAAAACACTTACCGATGCGTCAAAGGTCACGTCGACAACAAAACGCCAACCCATTTCCGATACAGCCTCTTCTAAGTCCGGGAGAAGTAATGCTTCAGGCGTTGACTCAGGTATATATTCCGCAGCGGAATGTGCGCGCCTCGCACTTTCAACACTACGAAGTCTAAAGAATGACCAAGGAGGTTCTGAATTTCCGAATATGCAACTAGAGCAAGGAGTATGCGTATTAACAGGGAAGTTAATATCTTTGGGATTAAACGATATGGCATTCAAAGAACTCCGCTCATTAAAGAGGAGGATTCAACAACATCTTGATAAGAAGAAGGCAGGAAGGAATGGAGTCAGCTCGAAGGAATTGGCCGCTGACGAAGATACTGGGAAAGAGAGAATGTCTGATCTGATCACTTTTTCGAATCTTGTCAATGCGCAGCAATCGCTGTATGGGTTGTTGGTCTCATATCATTTGAATGCGATGCGATTATTTGCTGCTGATAAACGAGCTCCGACGATTCAGAAGATTTGCCCTTTGTTGCAATTGGCTGATTCTAGCAGTCCGGCTCAAGTCATTACTGCGGCTGTGAAGATTGGGGCATTGTCGAGTGATAAAGCTGCTGTTCAACTCCAGTTGTTGTCTAATACTGTCTTGTCGCTATCTTCGTCTGGGAAGTCTGCCTCGAGTGAAGATTTGGTTTCCAAGGATTCTATTAAACCACTCACTGCTTTGTCGTTGCAGTTGCTGTCTCTTGAGATCCGATCTCTCGGATGGAAAATATCAGGACATGTTTGTGATGAGGGTAAAGAGGTCTTCGATCCTTTGCTGCGATACCTCGGGAATTTCTCTCATCGCAGTAAAGGCATCGAGAAGAGCGAGTTCTCTACGATCTATAACGCTATTACCCGGATCCAGTTGACTGTGACAGAGGTCAAGAAAACCCCTCAAGATGCGAAAGATTTGAACCTGGGTGCCAAGATCATGACTATTCTTGGTCAACTCGCTTTGGATGCTGGTTGCTTTGATGAGTCTTTAAAGTTGCTTTCACAGGCCATCACACCTTTCACCACATCTCAGAGCCTTTCCCTTGCTACCGTTCGATGCAAAATTGCCTCGGTATACTTTCAAGCGTTGAAAGGTTCCACAAAATACTTCGATGGAGCTTTAAAATCGACATCTGAAGCTACCGATGCCGTTGGTCTACAATTGAGAGGAAGTGCGGGGGATCTGGAGGAATTACTAGTTGAAGCTGCAAGATTAAAGAAACTTGCTCTTGCTTGGTTTGGTGAAGCGATGACGAAAAAGCTCAAGACTGATGCCGAGAAGAGCGAGGTCGCTTGCGAGATCAGATCTTATCTTCAAGCGTTCCTTCGATTCCTTAGACGATATGTTGGCCGACCTCCGGCGGAGGATGCTGAGGATAAGGAGGTTGAGATGTTCAAAAATCGCATTTCCATGTCTAAAAGTATCATTCTTGCCGCTGTCGATTCGGCCATCGCTGTTGGAAAACTGTCAATCATGTCTCAGCGGCCACCTTGGGAAGACATGCTGCCAATCCTAACTGATTCTCATCGCCTGTTGACGAACGTGGAATCTACCATCGACGCCGACTCAGATGAATCTCTAACAGAAGGCATTGGCATGGGCCTTGTTAAACTTTCTAACCTCTTCTGGTCTCGTTATATCAAGGAAAAGGAAGCCGGGCAAGGCTACCGTGAACTCATTCCACTTTTACGACATTCGACCCAGCTGCTCGCGGACTGTTCGCCATCCCATAGGACCACAGCCTTTGCGGCGCTCAAGTTCGAGCGAACTGCTCATCTTTACTTGGATGGCAATATGTCTAGTGATGCGGAGAAAGCCTTCCGTGAGTCCATATCTGAGTACATCGATACTGGAGCGTTGGAACCGATGTTAGAAGGGAATCCGACCAGTCTTTCCAGTTCTGCCAAGCTGGATCCGCAAAGCCCGGTTTTCATGCTCAATCGCGTGCTCACTGGATTACTCAAAGTCAAACTGAGAGGCAAGGGCTCTAAGTCCTCATACTTTTATGACGATGACCAACTTGAAGCTGAGATGAGAGGTCAGCTTCTTGAGTGGCAGATGGGCATAATATTCGATTTGTACAACTACTCATCCAGTGAAGAAGAGTTCCGCTCCATCTTCAGCTCCGTTGTTTCCTCACTCCTCGACATATATTCATCCGATACCCATCCCATTCGCCATGCCCGGGTTACCCTCTCCGTTCTCCGGTTTCTTCTTGAACACCCCAATACCCTGCACTCGGATGTGGCCGAGCAAATCATGGAAGAAGCAGCCTTGGATTTGGATCGCGTTGGTCAAATCGGCGAAGACACAGATTTGGCTTCTTATGCTGTTCACATGACGAATTCACTACGTGTCGTCATTAGTTTTCACGAGGGTAAGATGGACGCAGGTGAGCTCGACGATACACTCGCTTCCTGGACATCTATGACCCGCCAATGCACCGATTGGGAATCATTACTTGGTTGCATCCACGATGCGGAGTATTGGGTTCTCCAACTCAAAGCTCTAGTCGATTATACCGAGATTCACGGCCTATGGAAAGCTCAGCTCAATACCTTGGAATTGATCCTTCGTGCAGCCGAGCTCGAGAAATCTGGAGATATCTCCGATGCAATTGTCATTCTTTCTCGTCTTGTACTTCAACATTGTCAACTCGGTCACTGTCAAAAGGCAGGAAAACTTCTCGCGCGTGGTGAACAGTATGTTGCTCAGAATAAGGTCTCCTCGTTGGCTGCTATTTCTTTCAAACTGGCTCGCGTCGAACATCTTCTTGAAACGGGTGATGTTGACAAAGCTTACACGACTCTTTCAACGGCGAGGTCACTCTACCAGAAGACTCAAAAATCCGATGAGCTCAGTGGACTCTCGGTCCTGGCTAAGATTTCTTGGGAACGACTGGTTGCGGATGCTGCTTTTGTTCAATCTCGATTATCGACTGCTCAGGGCTCAATGACTCAAGCTCTGTACTTTGCTAAGTTATCTGTCAGACTCAACTGTCGGATCTGGGGAAAGGTCGAGCGATTGGCACAGAAGAAGCAAGACAAATCTTTACCTGCGGCGGCAAGTGCTGACATGGATGCTGTTGCCGAGGGCGTGGCCAAGCTGGATTTATCTCAGAATGGATCCTCTCCAGATGTTTCCGTCAGTTACGTCCAAGGTGCTCCATTTTGGCCTCATCTCGGTTCTCATCACACCTGTCTCTTGAACTTGGCCACTCTATCTGCTCACCATGGTCTCTTTCAAGATGCTATATATTATGGCGAGCAAGCATTGAAGATTGACAGGACTCTTGATGCGAATATTCGACTCGTTGCTGCGCAGACTCAACTTGGTTGCTACCGAACGATCGGTGGCCATGTCGTTGAGGGCCAGGAACTTCTCATCGCGGCATCAGAGTCGTCGAAAAAGCTGCCGGCTAGTGTTGAGATTGTGTCTTTGCAAATGGCTCTTGCTTCATTGTATAAGGCGCAGGGTCAGCATGAGAAAGCACTTCGGCTACTACAGGAGGCTGATAAGGTCATTACTGCAGTCATTTCTTCTGATACAATTAGCACCACGGATGGACTAAACGTGGCAGCTATTGAAGAAAAGATGGAAAAGTTACAAGTGCGGTCGACTCGTCGAACTCAGGCAGCTACAGCTACAGCTCCAACTCCGACGGCTGCGACTGGCCGACGTACTCGTTCGACAAGCTCAGCGTCATCTACAGCAGCATCTGCAACCACGAGGAGGACTGCTGCTCCCAAGACCCCACGTCCTGAGCCCCAGGTCCCATCTCAATCTCTCCTCCGACTGAAGGGTGATGTTCTTCGACAACAAGCAGACTGCCTGCGCGTACTGCGTGACTTCGATGGCTCGGTACGAACTCTATCCGAAGCTCGACAATTCGCAACAGGTCGCGAGAGCAAGGTTTCCCTAGAAATTGGCGAGAGCGAATATCTCCTGGCAGAAGCTATTCGGAAATTCGCGAGTCATGCCGTTTACTGTGTTTTACCTGAATCCACTATCTCTCTGCCTTCACTGAAAACTCCTGCTAAGGCTGTTGAGGAGCCAAGTGCGGCTGCGGCTAAGCCTACAACAACTACTAGAAAGACTAGGGCTCCGGCTAGGGGAACTCGGGTTAAGGCACAGAAAGCAAGTGAAGATTTCTCGATGATGCTTTCAAAGGCTAGTGATTGTCTCACTAGTGTCTTTGCTGATGCTACTGTTCTTGGATCGACACTTGAAAGTCACGCTGCTTCTCGACTTATGAGTCGAATCTCTATGCTTTCTCATGCTACGAACCCTGGAGGTCCAGCCACTTTGGCTCAGTCACCGGCGAATATGAATGGTAAGTATTGAATTTACCAGTCTGAAGAAATAATTTACAGCGAGTCTAACTCTTTCTTCTTATAGAAATTGGCCGTGTTGGTGCATTTGCTCGAGAGCGTATGGCGATTGACTTTGATCGAAAACTGGTCGACTACGCAGATCCACTTCTTTGGCCGACCTCGACACCATCTTCAACAGAGATGGATGAGACGATATGCTCGAATTTCGCTGAACAATACATCGACATTTTGCCCGAGAACTGGAATGTTCTTTCGCTTTCTTTGAGCGCGGACCAAACCGAGTTTGTAGTTTCCCGAATTCAAAAGAATCGATCTCCATTCCTTTTGCGACTTCCCCTTCGTCGAGGGTCAGAGGATGATGAAGAGGAGCAATTTACTTTTGAAGATGGCAAAGATGAGATGCAAGAACTTATCAAGTTGGCGAATGAGAGTGCACACGCTGCGAAGTTACAAACGGATAAACAAATGAAGAAAGAGTGGTGGAAGAATCGAGAAGCTCTTGATCGACGCATGGAAACTCTGTTGCAAAATGTTGAGAATATTTGGTTCGGCGGATTCCGTGGGATATTCTCTCCTCTTCCACGTGATAGTACGGCCCTGGGTCGATTTGCAACTGTCTTCTCCGGCCTCCTTGACAAGCATCTACCTTCCCGTCAAAAGGGTGGTAAATCCGCATCAGCAACAGCTTCACCTCGACTCACCCTCCATCAGAATGTCTTGGAACTGTTCATCGGGCTTAGAGATCTCGAAGGACAAGAAGAACCCGAAGACACACTGATGGACCTACTTTATTTCGTCGTCGACATCCTCCAATTCCAAGGTGAACGCAACGCTTACGATGAAATCGATTTCGATATGATGGTCCTCGACACTTTAGACGCTTTACGAGGATATCACGAAGCCGCCAAGGAAGAACTTTCCTCTCAAAGACCCAGTCACACAATCCTCGTCCTCGACAAAGCCCTGCACCTATTCCCCTGGGAATCTCTCCCCTGTCTACAAGATTACCCCGTCAGCCGCGTCCCCTCCCTCGAATGTCTCCGCGAACGCGTCCTCCAATTCCGCGACCCAACTTCATCCGGTACAATCATCAACAAAGCATCCGGCTCCTACATCCTAAATCCAACCGGTGATCTCCGAACAACGCAAGAAACCTTCGAAAAAGATCTCGGCAGTCAAAAATCATGGAAAGGAATAACGAAGCGCGAACCCAGCGAAGAAGAATTCCGAACATGTCTCGAAAGTAAGGATTTATTCTTATATTTTGGTCATGGGAGCGGTGCGCAGTATATTCGTGGGAGAACGGTTAAAAGACTTACCAAGTGTGCTGTTTCTTTCCTTATGGGATGTAGTAGTGGGAGTCTTACGGAGGCTGGTGAATATGAACCGTATGGGACTCCGATGAATTATCTCCAGGCGGGGAGTCCGGCTCTTGTTGCTACTTTGTGGGATGTTACGGATAAGGATATTGATCGGTTTTCAACGAGTACGTTTGAGAGTTGGGGGTTGTTGGATAGGAAGGGGAAGGAGAGGGAGAAGTCCAGCACTGCCGGTGCTGGTGCCGGTGCGAGTGCTGGTGGTGATGTTGGTCTGGATACAGCTATTGCTGGAGCTAGAAAGTCTTGTGTGCTGAAGTATTTGAATGGGGCAGCGCCGGTGATTTATGGAGTACCGGTGTTTTTGGAATGATTTATGATACAAATGGGAAAGGAAGTGGGTTTTGTTACTCTTTTTGTCGAAGCAATTGTTTATTTCTGTATTATATATTAGAATATCATTGGATTCTCCACTGTGGGCAGCATCTGGATTCGTTATTCTGTACTTGCAGTAGATACAAGTACAGTGTACTGTCGTGAACATGTTGACTTCGCCTGCCAGTAGAATCAAGGTGATAACTACAGCATGTTGGATCTACAATGATCATTTACATCCTGAACTAATACTTATTGTATAATATTTACTTATACAATATCTACATCTGCTCTACATTATCTACTGTATGCTGAATGTCTTGGCGGTGGAGCTTCCCCTCATGCGGGACAACCCCGCGCAACGTCAATTCTTCTCCGTTTCCCTTCGTTTCCCGATTCTTATCTTCCTCCCTCTCCTTTCCTCTCCATCTCCCATCTCCCTCTTCCTCTTCTATTCCATCCATCATCACCATCACCATGTCCGTCACAACAAAAGCAACCATCGCCTCCTTCGGCGGTAAACTCCTCAAACTAAGCCACAATGCCACAACCACAAACTGCGAAATGTCTTTCAACTTATATCTGCCCCCACAAGCTCAAACCCAAAAGGTCCCCGTCCTAATTTACCTATCCGGTCTGACCTGCACTGCGGAAAATTGTTCGGAGAAGGGCTTTTTCCAGCATGGGGCCAGTAAGAAGGGTATTGCTGTGCTTTATCCTGATACTAGTCCTCGTAAGTACAGACAGCAAGCTGCTAGGAATGAGTTTGCGTTCAATGCGCAAGCTGCATTTAATACAGATCAGAAGAAAATTTCTTGTCTGTTTGGTTGATCGATATTAACTCCTACTATAGGCGGTCTAAACATCGAAGGCGAAAACGACTCTTATGATTTCGGTTCTGGAGCCGGTTTCTACGTCGACGCTACTAAAGCCCCTTACAATGCTGGCTATAACATGTACAGCTACGTCACTGAGGAATTACCAAAGACTGTCTTTGCAGCCTTCTCCTCTCAGCTGGATTCTAGTCGTGTTAGTATCACTGGTCACAGTATGGGTGGTCATGGTGCTCTTACTCTGGTATGTGATGTTTGCTGCTTCAGCGGTGCAGGCTCAGCTCGACTCGCTTTTCCCTGTTCCTTATCTAATATTGGCTTTAGTTCCTTCGCAACCCCGGCAAATACAAGTCTGTTTCTGCCTTTGCACCAATTACAAACCCTATCAACTGCCCCTGGGGTCAGAAGGCGTTTAAGGGGTACTTTGGTGATGATCAGCAGGATAAGTGGAAGGAGCATGATGCTACAGAACTTTTGAAGAAGTGGTCTGGTGGTCCTCTTGATATTCTAATTGATGTGGTGCGTCCCCTATTTCCCCCTTCCCTGCGTGTACACTTTGCTTTGTTTTTGCTTCTCGCGATGCTAATTTTCTTTATTTTCTGCTGTACAGGGAACCGGAGACAACTTCTACAAACAAGGCCAACTCCTTCCAGAGAATTTCGAAGCTGCGGCTAAACAAGCTGGACAGAATGGCTTGACTGTTCGATACCAGCCTGATTATGATCATTCTTATTATACGATGGCTTCGTTTGCTGATGATCATATTGAGCATGCGGCGAAGTATCTCTTTGCATAGTGTGTTTCCCTTTTGCCTGCCTTGCTTTACTTTGCAGCCCCATTTTCCCCCCGGATGTTGAACTCGGTTTCGGTCTTAGAAGACGGAGGCTGAAAAAGAATTGGAAGAAAAAAGAAATGAAATTATATGTCTATGCCCCTTCACCATCCCTTTGTACTTCATGAAATAAAGTTTGATTTTGATTTGATTTGATCTGATTCTGATTCTGTTTATGGATTCAGTGGGCACCGGGATACGAACAAAGTAAAGGCTTCAATTTGATGGGTTATCAGCCGAAGCCAAGACAAGGGTTGTCTGATGTCTCATGAATGCATTATGTACAAGGCTGTGGATGGATATTTGGGGTTTGAATATATGCTGTAGAAATGAATTATGTTTATCTTCATCTTCATCTTCATTACAGAGACATGTCCTACCTTAATGATCTATTTGATTGATGTAGGGTGTAGCAGGAAGTAGTTACGTATTGATCACATCCACACACCTAGTTAGTGAACTAGTAGCACCTAGTAGACTACACTTTGCAAAAGGTACCAATAAACCCCTACTAGACTGTGGAATGTTTGACACAGTACAGCAAGAAAAGATAAAAAATAAACGTTCTCAAAATTGTATTTTATTCATTTCCAACAGATCCGATTCAATTCAATCGCCTCGCCTCGTCTCGTCAGAACTTCGCCCATCACATCACTCGCGTCGAATCGCATCGCATTGCATTGCATTGCATCGAATCGCATCGCATCATCTCATAAGGTACTTTTTTCATCTTTTCATCTTTTCTTTCTTTTTGGGGACTCTCTTTTTGCTTCTTTTTCGGGGGTAAAAGCACACTCGTAACAAAACATTTTCTTTTCAAAGCAAGGCAGGAAGAGCAGAAATAGGAAATTGGGATTGGGGAATCTAAAAACCAGAAGGGGAGGGAATAGGTCGGGGTAGGGTAGGTTGAGGGATATGGGTTTGGTTTGTGTTGGTGGTTGGTATGCGGAGATGATGGAATGGAATGATAAGATGAAAGAAAGAAAAGAAATGCAGTATGCATAGCGTAAATTATGCGCTTAGACGCTGGATGAATGACTAAAAGAGATAAAAATTAGCATTTGCACGGTTCAAAGCTGGCAGTCTGGCAGTCTGGCTGACTGTGCTAACTTGCAAGCTACTCACCGGGAAAAATTGACGAAACCCCCTCAAATCCAACTGCGTCAACGCAGACAAAAACTCCTCAATAAGATCCGGACCCATACCCATAGCCGGTAATTCATTATTACGAAGATAATCAGCGTATTCGGGGCCTGTTTTAGAGTAAATTGTTCGTTGGAGAGTTCCTGCTTCGGCTAGGACTTGTTTTGCTTGTGCGTCTTTTGAATTGAAGGATGGGTTTGCTGGTAAGGCCCAGCAGAGTGGGGAGAATCTTGATATCATGTAATTTCCGAAGCCGGGGAGGGCTGTTGATGTGGTTGGTTGTTGTGAGGCGGAGGTAGATGCGGAGGCGTTGGCGTTGGCGTTACCATTGGTGTTACCGTTGGCGTTGGATGCTGAGGTAGATGTAAGAGGGATAAGGTCAGGACCACCCCAAGACCCACCCATTTTGCAAAGGACTGAGAAGGCCATCTTTGCAGTGAAGTAGTCATCAATATCCTTAGCGAAATGTTCGAGTGTTGTAATGACAGTTTCGAAAAGTGTTTGATTTCTTTCACTGATAATGACAGCGCCAAGATCATTGTTTAGAACAGCGAGTAAGAAATTAAGATATTCTCTTTTCAATTCCGCTAATTGAATTTCATCATCGGTTCCTGTTGTTGGATCGGCGATTCCTGAGAAAACTCTTTGAAGGAATGGTGTAAGAAGAGTATCTAGAATCGTATAAATTTCACCCTTGAATCCGAAAATAACTTGGTCCAGGAGTCGGAGGAATAGAGCCATTTCGTCACGGGATGAGGTTGCGGTCATTAGACCGTCGATCCAGCGGGGGAGTTGTGGCAGGATTCGTGAGCCTTGCACGCCGATGTATCGGGAGAATGCGAAACGTGCGGCGGTTCGGATGTTGAAGGATGCTTTGAGGGATTCTAGGGCGACGAGGGTTGCTTCGGCGACTTGGGAGAATGCTTCTGAGACTTCGGGGGCGGGCATATGAGCCGGGGTGTTGGAGCCTGGGGTCCAGTCGGAGAATCCACGGGCGAGTGTACCCAGTGCCATGATGTCGTGGTGAATCTGGAGTAAGGCGCGCTCGTCATTTGTCTTTGCCACTGCGATGTTTTGTTCCATGTCGGTGAAGATTGGTTGTAAGACAGCCTGTGCGTAGAGAACTTGCTTATCGGCGGGGACGCCTTGGGTTGAGCAGATCACGCCAACGGCTTCGAAGAGGTAGAGTTGACTGTTGAAAACGGCGTCGGCGGAACTTTCGTGGTCTTCGGATGACATTTCGTCACCTTCGTCGTTCTCTGAGGGAACCTCCGCTTTGATGACCAGTAGTTTCAGCAGGTTCTCGACGACGGTTTGGGCCACGTTGCCGATGTATGTACGGAGCTGCTTGACGAGTCGGTGGAAAAGGTACCAGGAACGAGTCTTCACCTTGCGGTTTGGATGATGCACGAGCTTGAGGAAGCTATCGAGCACAACGGGGATGAGATGTTGGTGGTGCTGGAGGACAACGCTGTAGCGTACACAGCTTTCCATGTACTGGAGTTGAGTGGCAGGGTGTGTGAAGAATTGGATATCACACTCAACCAGACGAATCATCATTTCGATCAACTTGAGTGCAGCGGGGCCGGTAGGTGCGCCCTTGTGATAGATACCACCTCCCTTGACAGCCAAATCACCGAATGCGAACATCTCGTGCAGGGCAAGTTCCAGATCACGCCAATCGATCTGGCCTTGAGTGGCACACAGACTGGAGAATGTGTTTTCGACCGACTGCGCGATGACAGTGATGTACAGTTCTTCATGTGCCGTTGCGATGATATGCTGTAACACGCCTAACCTCTTGCGCAAATCTTGAAACTCTGCTTCGTCTGTCTGGGAATCTTCGTTGCCCCAGTCAAAGGTCTCGTCGTAGCGGGTCTTTGCAATGATGGCGGTCAAAAATCCACGGAGAAGCTCAGCGTTGCTGGCCTCATAAGACGAATTGGACTTGTTGAGCTTGCGGATATAGGTGAGCATATCATTGACGCAGGGAATGACAGTCGAGCAAATTTCATCGTATTCATCCGAGAAGTAACGAAGCATGTGAGGAACGAATTCTTGCAAAAGATTGTCGGCCTTCTCCTTGACAGGACCAGCATCAGCCTCTAATACGCGAACAATGTCCAAAACAGTGATATTGACAAGTTTCGCCACAGTTTCCGCAAGATCGGTATCGTATTCGGGGGTAGATCTGTTCTGGTGCAAAGGCGGACTATTGGAAAGCTCAGTGACAATAAGATTGAGTTTCAAGAAATCAATCATCTCAATCTTATCCACCGGTTTCATTTTCTTTCCAATAATCTCAGTAAAGACGTCAACGGCAGCATCACGTACTCGACGTTCACCCTCACTCAATTCTTGCCTCTTAGCCCGCCCGAGAAGCTGGAATAACAGATCTAACATAGTCTGATTCACAACAAGACTGATATCAATCCAACTAACCCAGCTTCCGACAGCCTTAAGACACAACTCAACAAGAGAATCCCAACCAGCCTCCTGCCAAGCCGAAAGAATTTCCTGCCAGGAATTGGCAATTTTCTGCATATCGCGCTCACGAATCAAATCTTTGAGAGAATTCGCCTTATCCTGCTCGATTCTAGATCGAGAAATGAGAACATCACCAATTTCCTCATGAATCGAGCACACGACACGCAAATAAAAGAGAATTCCGACCGGATTATCGCGAGTCGTACTAGTCGAGGATTTATACGTCAAGCCCAAAAGATCGTCAATGCAAGATTCCCATCCATTAGCGTAAAGGGATGAAAAGAGGAAAGTGATTGTCTGCGCCAATTTGTTCTGGATGTAGGGGGCATCGCGAACGCCTGTACCGTCAGGACCGTAGTCCTGTCTCAAGTATTGGAGGAGACCATCTTTCACGATGATGAGGGAGGATAAATCGATGATACCGGCTTGAGCGGCGCTGTTGACGATTTCTAAACTGGTGTGTCGTACGATTTCGGGTTGTGGAGGGGATTTTATGAAGAGACTGAGGCAGACCTGCCACCCGGAGGGATCGGAGCGGAGTTGGTTGAGATAGTCGAAAGCTTGCGCTTTCAAGGCTTGGTCGGAGGAGGGGTTCCAGGCGATCTCAATGGCATTTGCTACCTATGGAGTGAGAGTGTCAATGCGCTGTAGTAGGAAGTTGGGGTAGGTTGAGTTGGGGCGAGGTGAAGTGAGGCTTAAGCCGTCCATCCCACATCGGAGGGTCGGAGAGGGGCAGCGGGGGAGGGGCTCGAGGATAGATTTTTATTCTGAAAAGATGAAAGAGAGTCAAAGGGGGTGAGAACGTACCTGTTCTTCCATCTTCGACCAGCCGGACTCCCTCAGAGTGTGGAGAGGGGGAGGTGCAGGGAACGGAGGGGATGTGTGTTGGGTTCAAAATTGTTTTCGGTGGAGGAAGAAGGAAGACAATCGGATTTGCAGGCTCCGCTTTGAGCAGCAGAGCAGTAGAGTAGGTGGCAGAGTGACAGAATAACAGGGGTATTTTGTTTTATATTTTGATTTTAATATTTAGGTCATAATTATTTTATTTTCTCTATTCTCTTCTCTCACTGTTTTTATGCAGATGAGACAGATTAGATATTTTTGTGTCCGAATAGGGCAAGCTGCGGCGTGATTGAAGCCTGACTGACATCACACCCGACAAAGTGGATATTCACACTAAAATACACTACAACTGACTACCTAGTAAGTACTGCTGAAATGCTGAAATGCGGATATTCAATGCTGTTGATTGTATTCTGATTGTATCTATACTGTATCTACCACAGATACACTAATCGCCGTGGGGGTATCAATGGCAACCCGAATCAAATACTCCTTGTGCATTGCATTGCTCTGCATTCACTTCATCCATCCAGTGTGAATCTACCGTCTTTTTCGGGGTCCATCATCATGGCTATGAGAATCTGAAACGCCACCATTGGTATGCTCATGCTCATGCTCGTGCTCATGACTATGCTCATGGCTATGCCCATTGCCATTACCATTACCATTCTCATCATTCTCAGCTTCAGGACTAGCCTCAGTATCTTGAGTAATGAATTCTTCCTGAAAAGTGAGTTCCGAACTCTCACTCGGAATAAAGCGTAACTTAACACGCTTCACCCCACGAACCTTCTCCCCAATCTTTTTCCGAATAGCTTCTTCAACAATTCGAGATTGATTCAGAGACCAAGAACCAGGAACAGCAACCTCAACTTCCATCAGATAATTCTGACCAGATTTCATACCCTGAACGTCTCGAATGCTGATTGCAGATCCGATTGCTGATCCAGATCCGTCGTTCAATCCGGACAGAGCTTTTAATGCGGCTTTGTGAACGTTTTCTTTGACTTCTTCGTCAACGGTTGTATCTGCTAATTCTAATAGTGATGTGATGGTATTTCCCCAGCCGGCTTTGATTACCATGAGAGAAATCAATAATCCGCCCACCGGGTCCAGCCAGGTAGCGTCTTGGAAGACGTAACTTCCACCAATTGTGAAAAGCGCGACGATACTTGTGAGGGAGTCGATTCGGTGGTGGATAGCGTTGGAAGCGAGGACGGATGATTTACGCTCCTCAGCGACTTTCATGGCTGTTCATTTTGTCCGTTAGTAAGTGAATTCCAACAGATAATTGGTCGGGGATAAAGGTAAAGGCAGGCAGCTGACGTACTAGCATGATAAAGCCATTCTTTGATCACAATTGATCCAGCCGCCAACCAAGCCGCGTGGATACTTGGACCCGACACATCAAGACCATGACTGTGTGAATGTCCATGACCCAGCATACCCGAGTGCGCTATGGTTTCAGCCACGTCAGGGTAAAACTGAGCTAGGAGGACTTGTCCAGCATTCAAGCCCATAAAGACACCCCCGCAAAGGAGCAATCCGCTCACGCCTAGGGCTCCAATACTCTCCACTTTGCCGTACCCGTTTGGAAATTGTTCGCTGGGTGGTTTAATTGACCACGCGACCGTTGCGAGGGTTAGGAAATCGGAGACCAGGTCGGTTAGGGCGTGGTAAGCGTCTGCGATGAGAGCTTGAGAATGGAAGACATAACCACCGATGAATTTGCCAATTGCCATTGCGAGATTGGCGACGAGTCCGATTCGAGTGATTCGGACTCCGGCATCGTTTTTGTTGGTGGATGTTAAGTAGACATTGTCGTGGTGGTGGTGGTGGTGATGGCCGTGACCGTGGCCATGGCCATGGCCGGAGTGACCAGCATGGCCCCTGGATTGTGACATGGGGAATTGGAGTAGAGTTACAGGAGGGGAAGTTGGTCGCACATAGGAAAGGAGGGAAGGATGGGAATTTATCTTAAATGAGACAGAGGAGACAGAGGTGAAGACGCGTCCACGGAGACGGAGACAAAGACCTCGACTTAGTTGAGTTGGACAGAGTGGACTGCTCGTAATTGAAGAGTGGAGGGAAGGACGAAGCCTGCACCGCAGGGGCTGCGTCAGCGGCATCACGGATCACCTCAAAGGTCGAGGTCGAGGCACGCGAGCACGAATGAGGTAGGGGACAGGGTGGTCTCTTCGAATCATATCATCGAGCTTAGTAGCTTAGCAGTTCATAAAGTTCGAGTTCGAGTTTGGAGAAGAAGAGGGGATCCTTTCCGATCAGATCATGTAATCCGGACGGAGATTGGAGATCCAGATGAGGTGATTTATGCCTACATTAACTACACCAGCTAGTTACTGTACCTTAAATATATTCACTGATCTACAAATAAAATTGAAGCTATAGTAATACACTACAATAAAATAAAATATTAAAAAAATATATAAATAATATATTAATATTATAAAACAACTAAATTTATTCTGCTGAGTTTATCCCGATTACTCACATGCCAAGGCTGCAACGTCAGCGTCCTCCACTCATTACTTCATCTACATTACTCACTCCAAGTACAGAGTATTGTACACTCCTCTCTACTCTCTACACTACGGTATACGTCACGGGCATGACCAATGCAATAAGAATCCCCTTCACGGGTCCATTACCACCAGCAATAATAGTCCCCCCATCCGCCAAGAGTGTTTCAGGAGCCATCTCAGCCCTCACCACCTTCCTAACAGCCGCACCATCCCACACCCTCCGCGGCGTCAACGTGGGCTCCCATTCCCAAACCGTCCTACTAACCGGTGCTGGAATCTCCGTGGCATCAGGACTCTCCGATTACCGAGGAGATCAAGGAACCTATCGACTCAACAAAACCTACCGACCAATCTATTTCCACGAATTCGTATCACGACATGAGTCACGCAAACGATACTGGGCGAGAAGTTTTATCGGATGGCCCGGTCTAGTTAAAGCAAGGCCTAATTCAACTCATTATGCTATCAAGGACCTCGGGGATTTGGGGTATATAAGTTCGATTGTTACGCAGAATGTTGATTCTTTTCATTCATTGGCGCATCCGGAGTTGGATACGATTGAATTACATGGGTATTTGAGATCGGTTGTGTGTACCACTTGTCATAATCAGTTTGATAGAGAGGAGTTTCAGACATCATTGAAGGAGTTGAACCCTGCTTGGGCGGAATTTTTACAGCGAATGGTTGAGCAGGGAGCGCTTGATACGGATAATCCGGAAGAACAACGACGAAAGGGATTGAAATTGAATCCGGATGGTGATGTTGATTTGGCTGAGGCTCCTTATTCTACATTTCGATATCCGGCTTGTCCAAGTTGTTTAGAAAGGCCTCCTAGGCTGATGGATGGGAGTCGAAGTCGGGTTGAAGTGGAGACTGATGGTGCTTGGATGGATACATCTAATGCGGGAATATTGAAACCGGCAGTGACGATGTTTGGAGAGAATATTGATCCAGCGGTTAAAATGGCAGCTGAAGAGGCTATTGATGATGCTGGACGATTATTGGTGATTGGTAGTAGTTTGGCGACTTATTCAGCTTGGCGGTTGGTGGAGCGGGCGCGTAAACGGGGGATGCCCATTGGAATTGTCAATGTTGGAGGCGTGCGGAATGAACAGCTTCTCTTTGGTGAGGACAGTCTCAGCAGTCACAGCAGGGAAGTGAGGTGTAGCCATCCTGCTCAGTCTGTATTGCCAGCTGTAGTAAATATGTTAAAGAATATAAAATAATACTAACTAATATAAAGTAAAATAATAAGAATATATTATTAAATATTCAATAATATATATGGTATACTAAATGTACTCTGTAACAGGTTAGCTGCCCTCCTACTGAAGACTGCTTTAATTCTGCCGCCAACTGATTGCCTCCACAACGCGGGGCTCAGCATGGACCGACTCAGAGATTCGGCCCTTCATCCTTTATCCCTCGTTTCCCCCAAGAACTTCCTCTTTACTTCTACTTCTACCTCTGCTCCTCCTACTTCCACCTCTGTTTCCACTTCTACTCCCACCTCTTCTCTCCCCTCCACTCATTCCTCCGCCCCTCGCACATCCCGCACCATGGACAAATCCCAGCAACCTAGCTCATTCCAGCAGCTGGAAAAGGTACGCCTGCCGATCATCTCAATCATAATCATATAATCATAGCTAACGATCCCAGCTCGGTGAAGGAACATATGCTACCGTACGTACTCATCAGGCGCAGGCTTATGCCCATCTCTCTCCTCCGCTACCCACTACCACTGCCCACTGCCGATGACCCCGCTGCCCGCTACCACCTCTGCACGCACGCTAACACTGACCAGGTCTTCAAAGGACGTAACCGCCAAACCGGAGAAATGGTCGCCCTAAAAGAAATCCACCTCGACTCCGAAGAAGGCACCCCCTCAACCGCCATCCGCGAAATCTCCCTAATGAAAGAACTCAAACACGAAAGCATCGTCTCCCTCTACGACGTAATCCACACCGAAAACAAACTAATGCTCGTCTTCGAATTCATGGACAAAGATCTAAAGCGATACATGGATACCCGCGGTGATCGAGGCCAATTAGATCCCGTAACAATCAAATCATTCATGCACCAATTGCTTAAGGGTATAGCATTCTGTCACGAAAATCGAGTCCTACACCGAGATTTGAAACCTCAAAACCTCCTCATTAACAAAAAGGGACAATTGAAACTCGGTGATTTCGGACTCGCGCGCGCATTCGGGATCCCCGTTAACACTTTTTCAAATGAGGTTGTTACACTTTGGTATCGGGCTCCGGACGTATTATTGGGAAGTCGTACTTATAATACGAGTATCGATATTTGGTCTGCGGGATGTATAATGGCAGAAATGTATACAGGCCGACCATTATTTCCCGGAACAACAAATGAGGATCAATTGTTGAAGATTTTCAGATTAATGGGTACACCATCTGAACGATCTTGGCCGGGAATTTCTCAATTACCGGAATACAAGCCGACTTTTCATGTTTATGCGACTCAGGATTTGGGTCTGATTTTGCCGCAGATTGATCCCATGGGATTGGATCTTTTGAATCGAATGTTGCAGCTTAGACCGGAGATGAGAATTAGTGCTCAGGATGCGTTGCAACATCCTTGGTTTCATGATTTGCCTCAGCTTCAGGCTCAGTTGCAGCAGCAGCAGCAACAGCAGATGGCTGGTGCTTATGGGGGTATGGTTCCTCCTCAGTCTGCGTATTAGTGGGGCCCAGTCTGAGAGAGGGTGGCAGAGTTATAGTGATGGTGGCAGGGGAAGTGGCAGGGGAAGTGGCAGTGCAGTGATGAGATGAAATGATGATTAGAAGAAAATTCGTAAAGGAGGTACGGGAGATTTGGCGTATGATGGGATTCTTTGTGATTTTATTCTTTCGGTTGTGATATTTTATTGATACTGTGGCTTGAATATTATTTCGAACTAGTAACTAGTACTTGGTAGAGGACTAGTGAATTGCAGGCTTCGCTTTCTTATGGTCTTTGTTTTCGATTTCGACTTGCTCCTATTTCTCTTTTTCGGTCATCTGAAAGACAGATCATCCCTGCAATTGATACCTCCAGCCACCGAGATCAGCCAGATCCACTGGAGTCTATACGACAAGCCGCTCTCGCGCTCGACTTGTAATTTCGTCCCACAGGCTACTCCCATTGATCATCGCATCCCAACGACTCCAGCCAGGCAGATCTGCAGCAGTATCTACCCACTTCAGCATATCCTTTGTCTATAAGCCGGGGATAGGATGGAACATGCTAGTCCCCGACAACTTACCCTACCCCCTTTGAAACAACCGCCACAATCTACGTACTCTTTCAACATTCAGCCACCATCCAAACCCAAGCTTGGTTAGTACCTAGGTACTAGGTACGGGTGGAACCTGTCATACGAGCTTGAAAGAGCTTGAGATGAGAGCTTGAAAGAGTTACCGTAGATCCACTTAGCTCTGTCCTAGTAGTGGCGCATGCCTACATGCCTGCATTAAACCTAGTTTCTTTCGGGGAGACTCGATCATCTCGATCTCGAAGTTTTCATTTAGACTGCATGCACTGCACCAACATACCTACCTAGGTTATGCATTCCGAAACCGAATTGTAACAAAGGATCGAATCGATTCGGCGCTGTGGTATACTGCATACACTGCATACACTGTATGCAGTAAATGTTGAATCCAAACAGAGCAGTCCGAATCGTAGCAATGTAACACAGTCTCCGATCCGACATCGACATCTCTGCTCATCAACTCTGCTTTGCTCTACTCTGCTCTGCAGTATGTCGTCACGAATCTTATTCCCGCCGAGGGAGTCTCCGATTGGAGGAGAGGGGAGGGGAGGGGTGTGAGGTGAGGTGAGGCAAAACAGACCACATCGGGATGTGGCGCTGATCCAAGAAATCATTCATTCAGTGTACTTACTTCGTACTTGATGAATGGATGATCTTTGAGATCGGAAAGCTTGGGGGCGCCTCTGCGCCTAGGTAGGTAGGCCGCCCGACGCCCCCAGGTAGTTAGTAGCAGTAGCAGAGGTACATGGTACTTCTGACGATTTTTGACAAAGTCGATGGATCCAACCAAGGCACTACACTGTATACTACACTATATTCTGGTAAGAAACATCATTAATGATTGGTTTAAGTTTACGGAGTACTACTCCTGACCCTGTCCTAAGGCTGAATTGAATACGCCTCCCCTGGTTCTGATTCTGGTTCTGGTTCTGTGCCCTCGAAGGAACCCGAGGGTGGCTAGTCAGAAGACACGTACATAGTAGGTTAGCTTTACGAGGCTAACTTAGCCCATTTTCGCAAACAAATAAAGGGACTTCTATGACTCCCCTTTGATGAGATGATTTGGGGATAAATACAGACCGGTGGTCTCGCGGCTGAGCTGAACTGGACTGGACTGGGCTGCTTTGACATTTATGATTGTCTTCCCCTCTCCTCTCTCTTCCTCTTCTAATTCTGTTTCCCCTCTTTGTACTCGTGATGTGCTGCACTACGCTGCAGGAAGATAATTTCCTCTACTCAGAAAATGAGTCTTCAGGGGTTTACTTTGAGGAATTATTTTGTTGAGCTTTGCCGCGCACGATATTGTGCAAGTTTGATCTTATCTTGAGTTTTTACTGGGTACTTGGTATTCTACCTGGTGTTCTATAAGATCTCAGATCTCACACTACTTCAGGCCACCAGCGGTTCGCTATTTGCTGTTTGCTTTGCTGGGATAGTATCCCGCAAATGTTAGCCTTGCGATTCGAATACGAATATCGTGTTCGTTGACTAGTGATCTGAGGACAGATCGATATAACTAATACTAATTATATCGACGAGTTAAAGGTCACGGAATAGAAAGCTGGGCTTTTCTATCTATCTGTCTTCGCTCGAGAAAGCAGAGCGACTTCAGAAGTTATCACAATTTCCTCAACCAACCTCCTCTTCAATTACCAAACCAGATCCAACGATTTTTTTTGAAACCTCAAATCAACTTCGCAAATGCCCCCCCGATCACGATTCCAGCAATCCAGCAATCCCCACCGACCAAATAACCCTGGCTAAATCCAATCCAATCCAATCCAATCCAATCCAATTCTGCTTCCCTCGGGGGTTAATCTCTCAAAATGAAACCAACAATAACCCAACTCTACGCAATCTCAATAACAGAAAGAGTCTGTTCAACAGTATCATTAGCCGGAACATCAATAATAGTACTTACATTCATATATTCACGATCGTTCCGCAAACCAATAAATCGTCTCGTCTTTTACGCTTCGTGGGGCAATATCATGACAAATATTGCTACGCTTATTTCTCAAGATGGGATTCATGCTGGTATTGATAGTTCTTTGTGTCAGTTTCAGGGGTTTTTTATTCAATGGTAAGCAGCTGCTTGATAAATAAAGTTTTGATACATTATCTTGTCAGAGGAATATTGGATTCTGACAAAGTAAAAAGACCATGCTAACTGTTTCCTGTTTACTGGGTACAGGTTCATGCCAGCAGACGCATTATGGACATTCGCAATGGCATGTAACGTCTATTTAACATTTTTCCACAAATACGATTCCGAACAACTACGAGCAATAGAGTGGAAATATTTAATTTTTTGTTATGGTGTACCATTTATCCCGGCCTTAACATATTTCTTTATCAAAAATGAGGGTTTGGGTAGGGTTTATGGTTCTGCTATTGTGAGTTTTCCCCTTGCCCAGCTACTACATAGTACTACTAGTAGTCACTAGTATTCGATCCTAGTGAATGCTGCGAGAACCTACTCAGAGCAAAGCTAATCTCGTCTTTTCTGCTGTCCAGCTATGGTGCTGGGTCTCATCACAATGGGACTGGCTTCGAATAGCAACATTCTACGGTCCAGTCTGGCTAGTAATAACCCTAACATTCGCAATCTACATCAGAGCCGGATCAGTCATATATGCGAAAAGACGACAATTTCGGAATTTGGGAAATGTTGACTCTTTTGATTCGGAGATGGATCCTGGTCCTCCACTTGTTAAGGCTGGTATTCAGGTTACTAGTGAGATTGCTTATTCCGAACCCGGCCCCGGGTCTGAGGCTGAAGCTGGGGACCTGCCAAGACCCCCGAATAGTAGTGGGAGTGGAAGTGGGAAGGGGAGATATACTTCTGCTACGCCTTATTATTCGGTTACTATTCAAGGAGGTCGGTCTGATTCGATGAGATTAAGTGGTGCTAGCGCTGCTGCTGAAATTCCCCGGCCGGTTAGTTCGCATTTTAGCTCGTCGCAGAGCGGAAGTGGACTGGTATTGGCGCAGACTTTGCCTTCGCGACTTGAGAGGGTTGATACGGCTGGGTATTCACGTCGACGATCTGGGACTGGGGGAAATAGTACGGCTGCGTGGGCATATACGAAGTATGCAATGTTATTTTTCGTTGCATTGCTTGTTACTTGGGTATGTATGCGCTTGACTTGACCTGACCTGGTTTCAAGCCAAGTGTGTTCTTCTTTTCAAAGCTATCTTCAATAATGTTAGTATTGAAGTACATTGTTGAGACTACGCTAACACTATAATTGATTGATAGGTTCCTTCAACGGTGAACAGAGTCTACGCACTCGCTCGACCAGAAGATTTTTCCTTCGGATTGAATTTCGCTTCTAGTTTTGTCCTTCCATTACAGGGATTTTGGAATAGTCTCATTTATGTATCTATATCATGGCCGGCGTTTAAAATTGTTTGGAAGGATTTTAGGCAGAGATCACCTCTGTGGAAAATGGCTGGGTGATACTTGATACCACTAGCCTTGCAAATGTTTATTAAACATTCAATTTGCAAAGCTGGCTGATTTTGGTTTTACAAACGAGATAACTATGAGTTAGTAATTCATATATTAGCATAAATGGCTACCGAAGAGCCACCCTACAAGATAACCTCTACAACCTATATGACTCTATCAGCTATGTAAAGAAGAGGTTATTACGATTGAGTTCGTGACTTTTTTTTTTGGTGTGGTTAATTTTATTATGTAGGTCACACTGGTGATCTTGTGAGATGGCTCTTTAGAAGCCATAAATATTAAGTTCTTCCATACCGAGGCAATGGCATATCACTAGATACTCGTATATCGTTAATCACTTTGATAGTATCAAAGCTGACCCTCAGCTCCTACCGTACAGAATTGCCAACAGTACCACACATGGTATCCATTTAAGGTAGTAGCCAGACAGCTTCCTCTATGAACTAAATTCCGATAAAAAATTCTTGTCTGAAATTTCCACCATTCCATTTAATTGTTACTAGGACCAGCTCCTGGCCGTTGAACTATATCCCAGTCACGTGATCGTCGCGTCGCGGTCCGCAGACAGTCCCAAGCCGGCGAGTTCCAAATTCCAGAGAAAACAATAACAGCACTTCTTCCTCATTTCCTCACCCACACTTCATTCAAGGTCGACGCGGGACAGGCGACTTACGAAATACACTCGAGAATCCGCTGCATCAAAGCAGAGCAGCACAGCAGCACAACAAGCGCACAACTGCAATACACTACAAAATGTCAACCTCAAACACCAACACAAACGATCGCGAAACCCTCGGGCCCCGCGCATCACGATTACACCAAGTCTTCGACCAAGCGCTCGCACGAACACTGAAAGCGAACTCATTCAACAATTTTGCGGCATGTTTCCCCACGCCGGCGAGACATGTACCTGCTAGTTTGGAGAGTGTTTGGAGACAATTGAATGCGAAGTTGGAGGAGAGTGCTAAGGCGGAATTTGAAGAAATTATTGAGGAACGGGAGGCTGTTGCTCATTTGAATGAGCTTGATCGATTGGTTTCGGAGGCGAGGGTTCGGAAGGATGAGAAGGTTGCGGCGGGGGGTGCGGAGGATAGTTTGGGGGATGCGTAAGTCTTACCTTGCCATCTTGGATTGAAATTACGATCTCCGAGTATACTTACTCTGTTCTGTTGGATTTTGCTAACTTGTGGTTTACTGGTGGTGGTGTAGTCCCCACACTCTTGGTGCAGATGAACTTTACAAAGCGCATTTAACGCCTTATCTGAAAGAAATTCAATCATCATTGGATAACAAGCTTGAAAAGACGCATGCGGAGAACGCAGAACTAGCGCAAAAGGTCCAGGGTCAGCGTGTTGAGATTGAGAAATTACTTTCTCATCTCGAGTCTGTTGTTGCTGATGTTGAGGGTGCGGCGTCAGCTTCTACGCAATTTAGTTTGGAGAATCGGATTCGTGATGAAGCGGTTGCTATTGATGAGGAAATCAATGCTCGTCCTGGTCTCTAGTGAATTACAGTGCTTGCTTGCTTGACAGTATAGCATGGCCTGGTATGATGCAGCTGCAACCGCGGCCCCAACTGGGATATTCATTTTTCTGGCTTATGCTATGCTATGAGATCAGAGCACTCATAGCTGTTGCTTCGATCATTCCATCCTCCACCATCTCGGTCGCAACAGCAATAACCGACTCAAAAGATTTGGTCTTAAGTTCTTGCAACTTTGTATTTTGACCATCCACCGCCGCAGCAATAGCCTCCTTACACGATCCATCGCGTTCCTCGACACTCGCCCCATCACGACGCGCTAATGCCGCTGCTCCACGGTAATAAGTCTGAGCATTACGCAAGAGTGTTGCACCATTTTGTTTCGCCATACTGTGATTCCAAGGTTCCCTACCCAATCTCCATCGCTGCATTTCAGCATCTCCCCTCGCGAGATGGATTTTGGGTAAATTTTCTGCATCAGGCAACTTCGTCGCTGCAGTCAATGCATCCAATGCCGCAGAAAGAGATGACCAACGCGCTGAGATGGAAAGTTCCAATGTCTCCGCATCTTCGTGGGGAGGTACTTCTGCGAATGCCGAGTTCAGAGATATAAGGGCTTCGGCTTTATGGCATAGTCCTTCTGGGTCAGATGATAGGTCTAATTCTGCTCCGAAGGCTTGTCCGACTTCTTGTTGGTAGGTTTGAACATCGGTGTGGCCGCCTCGATATAAGACTTCGTGGATTGCGCAGATTAGTTTGGCCCGTGAAAGTGCTGCTTCGTGTTGTCTTTCTGAACCTTCGACGTATGCGGGAAGTCGGGTCTGGATGAGCTCTGATGAGTATTCTTGGACCCAGCCTACGCCGCCGGCTCCTGGGTTGGAAGTTAGGAGATTGCATAGGGCGGTTAGGGTGTCGAGTTGGGCGACGGCTGTATCGACTAGCGTGTTCTTGGTTACGGGTTCGACGATGGCAGCCCAATGCTCTTGGGGATCCTCAGAGCTCTCGGCAGTCTCAGCAGTTGCAGCAGTTGCAGCACTTGGCTCTGCCGGCTGCTCCTGGGCTTGGTCATGGTCATCCGGGATAAATGATTCCCTCTGCTCCTGTTCCTCCGTATACCGCATTTCCTGCAATACCAAACATCGCTGAAACAACTCGATCGCTTCTTGAAGATAAGTGCTAGCTTGCACCAATTGTTCTTGAGCAGGATGTTTTGAATCCGCGATCGCCTCTGCCAAACTAGTCAAGACCTGACCACTATTGAACAAGACATCTGCATTATCTTGATCAAGGACTAAGGCATCCCGATGTGATTGCAGAGCAACTTGCAGGATCTCGGTCTGTGGAGCAGGAAGTTGAGTTGCTAGTTTAGGATGTTGAGTGATGGCATATTGAACTCGAGCTCTGTATTAATAAATTAGTAACTATTGCATAATGGCAGTCTCAGAAGAAGAAGGAGGGAAGGATGTTGTTCATACTTATTATAAGCCAAATCAAAAGCATCAGGATATTTAGCCAACCCCTCATCATAATTCGCAATAGCGCGCATAAAGAAACGCATAGATTTAGTAGCGTCACCCGCTCTCCATTTTTCACCAGCTTCTTCTAATTCGACGCCGGCTGAAGAATGATAATTGAATTAGTTAGCTGAATTCTTTAGTATTAAACTAGTACTAAACACAGTAGTACTACTCCAGTTCCACTCAGGGCTGATTTTTTTCAGGGCAAGCTGAAGAATCAGCCGATCAGGACGATCCTCACCTGCAAGAAAATCATCGGCTGTGACTGGGGCAGCCTGCATAACCAGTGGTTAGCTCAGTTTGGTAAGTACAGAGACAGTATCTGCGCTATGGTATTGATCATTTAATTGGATTGAACAGGGCTGGCTGAATGGATACTCAATTTGTGCACTGTACTCCATACTGTACTGTACAGAGTGATGCACTCGGTCGAGTAATTAATTCCATTCCACTTTTTTTTCGTCCATTTTGTGTATATTTTTCGGGTATACGGAGCAGTGTATTGGCAGAACTGGGGGGGGTTCTCCAGAGTCCACGAACAAATAATAATGCAGCATTGAGATGGAGGGGGAGGGGGAGGGGGCGATCAAAAAAATCAAATCAAGAACAATGCTTAGAGTAAAAAATCACTAGTGCGTACTGTACTTACCTGTTTTGCGGCCTTTTTCTTGGGTTTGAAGTCTTTTAGGAGACTTTTTGGTTTGGGCATGGTTGTTAACAGAGATAAATGTAAATATAGTCAGGTAGAATGTAGTATGGTAAAGGAGGGTAAGATGTGGTGAGGTAGGCAGTGAGGTAAGGTAAGGTTGTTCTTTGAGAGTGTGAGAGCTGAGGGTGAGTGATGTCAAGAGTGCCAAGACTGAAGTGCAGAAGGGAATTCTCCGCCTGAGTACTTCTTGATACCCTCAGGCTATCTATTTTACTTACTTACCTAGGTACTTAGAAGTACCTCTAAGTACTGTAATGTACTATACTTAAGTACCCTGTACTCACTTATTCTGAATATTCGAATATTTGAATATTTGATTTTTGAATATCCAAATGATCCTGGCTGATCCGCACGTGGCAAAGTTCCACTAATAATTACAAACTTAGACTACATCAATAGTACTTAGTAGAGTATTTATTATTTAGTATTAATATTTAGTATTAATATTTAGTATTAACAGTTAAGATATGAATATCTCTAATATTATTTCATAACTATACTTACAATAACTATACCGTATGTTAGTATACTACTAACTACTGGCTACTGTCTACACCGACTCACCTCCTTCCTGCTTCCTCCTCTCCACCGCCGACCCACTTTGTTTCGGCCTCCTGAGTCGTCGTCTCATCAAAATACCAACCGCCTGCATTGACCACTCAATCCCGCCTCGCGTGGTCTTGTCCGTCTTGTCTTGCTTTTATTTCTTCAGCCTTAACCTACCATCACCCTAACCTCAAAGGTCTGCATTATTGGTACAGTACGTCCCCAAGAATGCGCCAGAAAACCCCTTAACCAGTGGCTATCACTGATAGATCATTGGACCGAGGATCACTGGCACTACTGGCAGTACGCACCTGTGCTAACCCCCTCGTTCTCGTTCGCAGCGCAGCATTCCATTTACTCCGTCTGAAGTCCTCCCATATCCCCGCCACCACACTCACTTCCCCTCCCCAATTTCACGTCGCTGGACGTAAAAATGGCTCGCCAACCCTCTCTCGACTCTGAGCGACCCATAATGACCAACTCGGTACGTTCATCTTGCCTCGTTTCGCCTTCTTGCCCCTATACCCCTCCCTCCACCACCCTCCCCCTCCCACACCCCCAACTTCTTCCCGCAATGAAAGAGAAAAAACTTAAAAGAAGTCAAGACAAGACTAAATACTAATCTAATCTACTCCCACAGAACCGCAACTCAAAGCGCTTCTCAACCATCAGCGGTAGTCCCTCACTAGCAACCTCCGATCGCACAACCGGAAGTCTACCAAGCGGCGACCCCAGAATCCGTGACATCACCCACCTAGGCGATGGCCTAGAGCGTCTTGAAAACAAGCCCCTCCAAGCACAACGATTTATCCCCACAGCAGAGAAATCGGATAATCTCAATAAACTGGCTTTAGGGGCTAAGGTTGAACGTGCCCTTGGTAGACGGATGACGGGTCAAGATGCTGTTATGAGAAAACCTTCTATAAGTGAGAAGGCTGGGACGACTTCTGCTTGAATTTGAGATACTTCAAAATCAAACTAAGCAATGCATTTGCGCTGGATTACGACTAGGCGCATATCTCCGGTGGTGGAAATGTTGAGTGACAATGGCCCATGTTGTACAGTGACTTGATGTTTTGTCTGTCATGGTATTCGGGGCTCATTCCACTATCCACCACCTACTCTGCTCTGCTCTTCTCTACTCTGTATCAGAGTAGAGTAGGGTAGAGAGGGTACCATCTTTTTCCGATTTCCAGCGGGGCCTCTTTCGAGGTTTCTATGATACGATCGCTTTCCTTTTTTTCTATTTCTATTTCTTTTCTTTTCTTTCAGGCTCATCATACCCCATCCTTTCTTTTGAAGTTGATTCATTTTTTTTTTTTTTTTCATTTCAATATTCCATATTTTTCTAAGGCGTTTATGTGATGAATCATTCCTATTGTGTTTTGTCTTGGTCACCTTTTCTGTTCTGTTGACCTTGATAATTTCGTTTCCTAATGTCTATCTTGTGAATCTATGTTTGAAAAGGGAAAATAAAGAAAGATTAAAAATATGTTACAATCTTCATCTTTGGCTTTAAGCCTTCTTGATGTAGGGCTAATCAAGGGAGACTCCAGGTATTCTCTCTGTAGTACAGATATCACCTGATATCTGCGTATCTAAAAGATGAAACAGTACCTTACGAAGGTATAATATGGTATTATCAAAAAAGAATCAATCTTGGTTAGAACTACTTGGTTAGTGACTAACCATTCAACCACGGATCCTGAAGCAGCTCCTTCGCTGTCTTCCTATCTTCAGGTCTCCACTGAATCATCTTTCTCATCAAAGCCATAAACAACTCCTTCTTTTTTCCGTCGAGGAACTCTTCCGACGACTCCAGACTGAGCCCCGTCGGTATTTCGATATCCTGTTTCCATTTTCCTTTTAAAACAACAATGATTTCCGTAAGCCTTTACCCAAACAAATACATCCATGCGGGCGATAAAATGATTTTTAGGGGGTACTCACCATCACTCTAAAAAAAGTCATGACTTCGCTTTCCACGTTGAATCATATCTAAAGGAGGTGGTCCTAAAAGCGCCATAACTTCTGCAAGATGGGCACGAGTCGAATAACCCTTGCCATCAGGGTCATTTCCATAGAAAAGATGTCTCCCTTGAAATAAATCCCATATCTATTTTTCTCAATGAGAAGTGGTTAGTATCGACGTTACTGATGTTGAGTAAGGCAGGAGGAGAGGAGTAAACAGGCAAAGTACTAATTACTACTTACCATAACACCAACATTCCATATATCAACCGGATAACTCCAATCAGTCTTCAACATTACTTCCGGTGATCTATAAACATTTGGCTGTGCATCGTGATTCCTCTTCTCATCTCCTCGTACCGCAGAGCCAAAATCACTCAAAACAACTCTGCCAAATACTTTTGGCAAGCCAAAACGTCGGGATGAATAAATCGTACTATGCAAATCATTGACGATTTTGCGTGGTGAGGGATTGTTTAGTTCTTCTTGAGTGAAATTTTCAAGAATGGTCTTGTCTTCTATTTCTTGGAGAATATTATCGTTTTTGATGTCTAAAATAATGCTGTGGGTTAGCCTAGGGATAGCGCATTTTGACAAAGCCTTATGGATATGCCATGAGTGTATTGTATTACCTGTATGGACAAGCTTGCATTCAGTATGCAGGTAATCGAGTGCGAGAAATATTTGCTTAAGACCAGATTTGAGGAGATCTTCAGTAAATCGATGATTGGGATTTCTATAAAGAAGATCCCTGAAGCTTTCCCACATCGGATCCTGAACAAGACAGGAATGATTACCATTCGATGATGGGATTGTGAAGATATCCAGTGCTTTTCTGACATGGGAATAACCGGGGTGTCGTGAACTCCCTTGATTTAGTTGTTTATAGATTTGGAACTCTTCGCGGTTATCTTCGCCGAGAGTGTATATTTTGAGTGTCACATATCGATGACCTCTGATTGTTTCAGTGGATCAGCATGTATTCAAGATAAGCATATGTGCCATGACTTACTCAAGATGAAAAGCAGGATCTGGAATGATAGAGCATCGGCCATTCATTCTTAGCGACAATACAACTGAAGATAGACTATTCACTTTGACTTTTCACTCGATAGTATACAGAATAAACCTTGCGGGAAGTTCATCGTTTCTTCGGAGAGCTGAAGCAACTTGTAGGTTTCCGGTTGAGTAGAGACTGAGGGCCCGGGGCTGTCCTGGGGACTGACCAAAGGTATCGGTTTCCTGAGTTTGAGATTCATCACCATCGTGATAGGAGTTAATCATCGTTCTAAATTCCCTAGTAAACCAGATTTCAGCATATTTTGGTCATGTAGGTACAAAAGGGTGGTTCCCAAGCGATCCAGCGTTTGGTAGGGCAAATCTTTGTCCCTGAGATCTTATGGTAGGTCTGTCGACTGCTACATAAGTCAAATTTTCGACGCTGGAGGATCATTGTCGGTGAAGTAGTTTTGTCGAAAACCGAGACCATAAATGGTTTCTGTCTGTTATGAATCTGAGAACAGTTTCTGTTTAATCTCCCGATCGTTGAGCGTTGAAATACCATCTCGCTCGACTACTGGGAACATACCCCTTCCAACCGGAAGCAATTGGTATATAGAAGATAACGGTAGTTTTACAAATTGATCCGTCGCTTTGCACCACACCACACATAGGTTGAATAACAATGGCTGCCAGAATATGCTATCGCCCCACAGCTCCATACCAGCATAAACCCAAGATAACACCCATTACAATTGCCACGGGTGGGGGCACATTGAACCATGCGCTCCCTGAATATGTTACTGCCGCAACAACCACCCACCATGGTTCCTTACCCAGACTCTGTCCGTCGCTTCTTTCAGTAGTCAGGTATCCAATCTCCCACAGCCGGTAAACAGCGGTAAATACTAGCCCAACTGCAGTGGCATTCACCCCCCTGAGGAAATCGACCACATACTTCTTCTTCCGCAACACGCGCCAGAAGCTTTGGATTGCAACGGCCAGCGTGATTCCGGGAAGGAAGATTCCTAAACCGCCGAGAAACGCACCGAAGACGGTCGGGAACGGCGAGCGCTGTAGCGCTAGTGCCCCCAAGAACACAGCGAAGTTGAAGTTAGGACCGGGGAAGGCTTGAATAATAGCAAGGCCGATGAGGAAGTCTCTACTAGAGACCCACCCGGGATCGACAACATAGGAGCGTAAAAGAGGGATAACAACAGGGCCTCCGCCAAAGATAACAGTGCCAGCAAGGTACATATTGGCAAAGAGGTCGAGGACCAGTGGGGGTGCGGTGATATGGGCTCTGGCAACAAGAATTGCGATAAACGAAGCTAACTATGTTAGTGTTGACCCTTAGGAATTTTGTTAGGATGGGGTGCACACCGAAAAAGAGACACATAATCAAAACTCCTACTCGAATCTGAATAATATGCTGCTGTGAAAGAGCTTCAGCGGACTGCGTTGGGCTTGTAGTATCAACTGCGCTCCGTGGTAGTCCTCCGACCCTAGGATCTGTCCTTCGCGATTGTGTCGTCTCAATCCTTTGCACACTATTCTCTTCTAGGGTTGTATTCTCTATGGCTATGGGGTTCCCATTTGATTCGTCCGGTTGAAGACGACGATGTCTGTTCTTCCACGCGATTCTTGCTCTCAAAAATTGTTGATACAACCATCCATCCCAGATGCTCGTGAGGAGGCCACCGATAACCATCAACAACGGAAAATACCAGAGCGCATTATAACAGAGACCAGCACATGCGCCAAAGATCACAAGGATACGGGACAGTTTATCGCGAATAGCCTTTTCGGCCAATTGTACGGCCGCAACTGCAACGATACCTACTGTAGAGGCGTTGAGGCCGGAAAGTAAGGAGTAGGCAGGTTTGGGAAGAATTTCACTCATGTTTTGCACCCCAAGTGAAAGGGCATACATGCCAATTGCGCCAGGAAGACTGACACAGTTAGTTAATAATCAACAGATGGCAGGTTTTGCAGCACAAAGGTATGAATCACCTCCAAAGTAAAAACACAAGCATTGCAGGAATGAATCCTGCATGTAATAGGGCTAGGCAGAAAACCATCTTCGTGCTACCAGGACCCGGTAGGCCCTGACAGATAGCAAATAGTTCCTGGTACTATGAAATTTGTTAGGACGCCCTTTGACACTGGGACACGCCAATATAAGGATAAGAGAGAATCGTACAGTCTGCTCATCTACCCATTTTTCCTTGTTGCCCTTGCCCTCCACGAACCTGCTGTGTAGAATCTGGAAGTGGACTGGTGGCCCTCCGAAGGCTGTAAATCCTAGATCCCATGTGCGCAGAAAGACGTCCAACAGACGTCTTAGCAGAGGTTTTTCCGATCCTTCGTTTTCCCATGAGATCCGGCTTGCCCATTTCTGATTCTTCAACCGGGCGAGGGAAGAGAGGCCCTGAGAAAAAGGGGCGAGTGGCATACTGCTCCCTAACAGCTGCGAGAATAGCTCGCTCAAGCACAAATAGTAAGATGGATGAGAAGGATGAGACCCTCTCAAATGAGTGATGCTCCTATAAACCTTCGCCGTGCCTTTATTGTTAAATATCTATGTAGGTACGCGGGGTCCATGAATGGAATAGATGGACGTCGGAAAGCCAAGATGTTTATATAAGCTCCAGCATCTCACTAATGTCGAAACAACCAATCAAAGGTAGGCAATAAAGCACGTGCTGAACCACAATACGGGACTAGGAAAGACTATTCAGACGGGAATGTCACTGCATGGGCGTTACTTGACAAGTCAACCGAGTTGGCGGAGTCAGGATCAAGTAAGAGCAGCTTTGAATGTGGCAAATCGATGTGTTTGTCATTTGTCTATGCAGCCAAGTCACCAACTCTAAATAAGTACTACGAGCAAAGGAACGAAGTTGGTACCTTTATTGGATATACCCATAAGTGGTATAAGAATCGAAGATCTATACAACGTCCGGATCGGGTAAGGCAGGAGTTTGTTGAAACTTTACCAGTTGAATATGTACCAAAAAGCAATTCGATCGTCAATCTTCCATGAAGCAGATGTGAAGGATTGCTGTCATGGAATCTGCTACTGCAGCGCATAATATCTGCTGAACGATAAAATGAGCTCGGCAGTCATAGCATGGAATGTAGCGAATTTCGGGATGGCGAACAGCGTCACATCGCATGTAGCGAATACTTCGTGATTCTGCGGGTATCGGAACGAGGCAAAATAAGCATGGGCGCGTTTCCGGTACTGGGGGGAGTAGAGAAAATCGACAAGCAGGGCATTGCGGTGACTGAATCGCTGTAGACAGACGTAGTTGACGACCACAGCCAGAACAAAATCGATTAGATAATATGCCTGATGCAAGTATCCCGTAATGATGCGACTGAAATATAGGTTTGGATACACTCAGCCGGAACCCACCGATAAGCAACCTAATAGTTTGGATTGGCCCAGCTAAGCCCTCTTGGTTGAGAAGGCGACCAGGTCTTCATGTCTAATCTTTCAGCTAAGGTGATCGTACGATTGAACAGGACTCTTATGGCAAGAAGCTTCTTGATATTAATCACTGCTATTAGGTCTCCTCTCAGGTTATTGGAATCCCAGCTTTGAATTAAACGTAATATCCTAGCCGGGCTATCGGACATCGCTATTAAGTCTGAAGGTTGGTCGCCCTCACACTGATTTAATAAATTGTTCCTATCAATTAAAGAGCTTTCGTATAGAGGGCCGCTATGATTGGAAGGTAATGTGCACGGCTGTTTTGAAGAGCGGAAACTAAGTTGTTTATCGAATCGGGTATAGTTGTCGGACCGAATAGCCCGATAAAAGGTGTCCGGGGTGTCCGGCTCGGGCCAATGTGAAACCTCAGAGCTTTGACCTAGAAGCAGTCTACTTGTAGAGTTGAGGGTTGTTATATCCATCGGTATAGTTAGGCGAGCATCGGCAAGTCTGGTTCTGAGGTTTGCTCTTCTTTCCAGCAATGGAACATTCTCATTCTCTTCTTTATATTCAGGGCTGCGACGTGAGATATGGAAGACCTCGCCTGACAGCTGTGATACTATGAACGCCAGGCTATCTGCAACGAATTTTTTGTCATCAAGAGTGTGGATAAGACACTGGTATTCATTGTTATAATCCTCCTGCAATTTTATATTGCGTTTTCTGATTTGTTTTTGTCTGATTTGTTCCGCTGTAAGTGGTTTGTTTTTCAAGGGAATATAAAAGGACGTCATAAATCGACTAGTTAGTGGATGGATCATGAAACCGATTGATTTTTCACGACTTAATACTCTTCTCGCAGGCGTTATAGATCCATGCGCTGAAGTTCGGAGGCTCGAGGGAATGGGAGTTTGGTGGGTGGTTTGAATGAATTATGAATTATGAATATATGATTTAATAGATTAGATAGATATACGAAGTTTAAATATAGATAATATAAAGGTTCTTCAATATAGACTCACTATACCGGGTATACTACTAGTATGTAGAGGCTATCTAAGTATTGTATAAAGAGTAACCATATATGGATTAGCGTATCATGTGACTAGTGGCTGAATTAAGAGATATAGGATACTACCCTGCAAGTATTTCTGTCTTCCGATATGGAATAATGGTTAGTACTTTACTATAATAGGCTGTAAACTTGTAGACGGCTATTACTGACGTAGTTTCTGGTAGTGACTAGTAGTGACTAGTTGTAGTAGATAGAAGGTGATTGACCACCGCTCTAACTTCTTGCTTTTCTACTGCTACCCATTTTCCAGCTCCAGTTTGTCCCACTTCCCCGAACTATACAATTCTCTTTGTGAGTTATTTGTATAATGCAGTCAATATCAACACTGTAGTACTGTATGTAGTTCCACCTGTTATACTGTGAGATTCTGCCGGGCGGTAAGTCTCTGCCAAGCCCACGCGAAACCCGCACGGAGAGTCGCAGTTGACGAAGCTGCTTTTTCTTCAAGTGAATTCTTCCCCCCCCCCCCAAGATCTCCGATTTCTTTTCTACTCGCCTTTCGACACTTGACCAGCTTCTACTCGCCCCTCTGATTCATTTCAGCATTTACTCCCTCCCATTCACCACCAACCCCCCCTCTTCCGCCTTGACCTCATTCACACAAGAGCCTTGAGCCTCTTCTCTCAGTGAATTCCCACGTCACCTATATTTGCGATCGCTCTCTATACTTTTTTGAGAGTATTTTCTTCTGCTTTCCGGTTCCCACTTAGCTTTTCCCTTCTTCCGTTCCTTTTGCGGCTTCCAATTTTTGCATTGGTGCTTGGTTCATTTCGCATTGTGAGTTTGGCCACCCCAACCTGGTCTGTGTGTGGAGATATCTAGAACTGACACTTCTTCAGTTGCAATCAAGCGGGAAAAAAAATCAAGCCAAACCTCTTTAGACATTTTGAAAGCCTATCTTAAGAAGGGCTTTTTCCATTCTATTTCACTCTAGCTTTGAGTATCGACGATCATCCTATACCCTCGGTTACTTTATTTCGAATCTCCCACTACGATAATTAATCGAAAACCCCTCTATCACCATGGCCGACATGTCCCAAGCTCCTCTTAACGGTAACTACGCTGCTCAGCATCCCTACAACGACTCGTTCAACCCTACCCACGCCACTATGAACACTGCGGCCAACTTCCAGCCGGCTCAGTCCTCCACCCCTACCAACGCCACTCCTACCGATCACAAGAGCGACATCCCCAAGGATGAGGTGGGCTGGTTCTTCGTTGAGCAGTACTATACTACTATGAGTCGCAACCCCGACAAGCTCCACCTCTTCTACTCTCGACGTTCCCAGCTGGTCTTCGGTACTGAGGCTGAGTCCGTTCCTGTCGCCATTGGTACCAAGGTGAGTTCTGTTGCGCAAGATAATTATCCCACAGATGTACAATACTAATTGCGATGAATCGAATTTCAGGCTATCAACGACAAGATCAAGCAGCTTGACTTCCAGGAGTGCAAAGTTCGCGTCCTGAACGTTGACTCCCAGGCTTCCTTCGACAACATCCTGGTCACCGTCATCGGTGAGATCTCCAACAAGTCTGAGCCTTCTCGCAAGTTCATCCAGACCTTCGTCCTGGCCCAGCAGCCCAACGGTTACTACGTATTGAACGATATCTTCCGTTACCTGGTTGAGGAAGAGGATGAGATTGTTGAGGAGGTCGAGGCTGCCGCGCCTGTTGCTGAGGCTCCCAAGGTTGCTGAGCCCGCCCCTGCTGTCGACGCTCAGGTGACCGATGACGCTGCCGCCAACAAGGTTGATGAGAAGCTTGAGCAGGAGGTCAATGGTGAGGCTGAGATCCCCGTTGAGGCCCCCAAGACCAACGGCACTACCACCGAGGAGGAGCAGACCCCCGCTCCCGCCGCTGTCCCTGATGTCGCCGAGGAGGAGCCTCTGGCCCCCGAGCCTACTCCCGCCCCTGTTCCTGAGAAGGAGGCACCTGTCAAGAAGGAGCCTGCTCCCGCTGTCCCCGCCGGCCCCAAGTCCTGGGCTACCATTGCCTCTAAGGTCGGTGCCCCCGCCGCTCCCGCCGCCGTTGCTGCTGCCGCTCCTGCTGCTGCCCCTGTTGCCCCCAAGGCCGCTGCCCCAGCTGCCAGCGCCCCTCAGGCTACTCCTGCTGCTCCCGCTGCCCCTGCTGCTGAGGTCCGCTCCCAGGAGGCTGCTCCTAGCGATGGCTCTGGCTGGCAGACCGCTGGCTCCGATCACAAGAAGACCCAGTCTCGTGCCGGCGAGCAACAAAACACACTGGGCTACATCAAGAACGTGACCGACAAGATCGACGCTAGCGTCCTGAAGCAGACCTTGGCTCGCTTCGGCAAGCTCAACTACTTCGACGTCAGCCGCCAGAAGGTATGCATTCATTTCATCCTATTTCCTTTTCACTCGAAAACTTGAATCAACTAAACTAACTTTTTTTTACAGAACTGCGCTTTTGTCGAGTTTGCTGAGCCCTCCGGCTACGCCGCTGCCGTCGCCGCCAACCCTCACCAGGTCGGCAGTGAACAGATCCTCCTCGAGGAGCGTCGCCCCCGTGGTAACGCCTACGGTAGCAACGGTGCTGGTCGTGGCCCTGCTGGTCGCGGTCGCGGTGATCGTGCCGGTAGCCAAGGTCGTGGCGGTTTCCAGAGAGAGGGACGTGGTGGCTTTGCTCCCCGTGGTCGTGGCGGTAACGTTGCCTCTAACAAGGGCCGCAGCCAGGCTCAGGCCGCTTAAATGGTTTTCATCCCATTCCATCCAATCCCAACTCCATGACTTTCAAATGAAAAGTCCCAGGGCCCAGGGCGAATTGTTTAAAATGATCGCGCTCCTTCCAATGATTATTTCGCGGAGGAGCTGGGATTCCGCCTGATCTGGTCTGGTCTGGTCTGGCTTGATCCGCCCTGACCCTGGCTCTGGCTACTAAAGGTGTCCCTTTTTCTCTCCCAGTGGAAGACTTTTTTTGGGGACTCTTGTATTAATCCCATGTTGAATTTCCTTTTTCTTTTTTATTATTGTGTTGTCTTGCTTATTATGACATGTCTTATGTTAAGTGACTCGGTTTGCCTTCATTTCCGTCACAGTGCATATTAGCGGTTTGGGTCCGGGTTGGCTGGAAAAGTTGTATGTGGTCTCTTTTCTTTCCCTTCCGTCTCTGAGCAAATGTGTTTTTCATTAGTATTACGTTTTGATCTTGCTTCATCCTTTTTTTCTTTTGCCTCTTTTGCTTGTCTTTTTTTAACCTTCCCCGTTTGTGGTTGGGCTTTCGTGTAAGGGATTGAATGGCTTCACGATTTCTTTGACCATATATTTGTTGTTTTATTCTTCTTTTTTTTTCTTTTCTTTTCCATTCTGTTCTCTTCTGTTCCTTTTTCTTCTTGTTATTCTTTTTGGTTGGATGAGATTCTTATTTTATCAGATTCTCATCATTATTTTGTGACCATGGCCATTGCCTTGGTCTGAATAAGGTCTATATCGCATATTTTATCTAGCATAGCAAGCAACCTTCAGGTGTCCACCATTCAGATCTAGTCCTCGTTCGTCATTACCATACCATAGAGAAATATGATCTAGATTAGATTATCGTACCGTGCACCGTACTATTATACCTATGTACTGTATACTAGGTAGTAATGTACCCAAGCAAGGTACCTACATTGTTAGGATGTAAGGCTACATCGTAGTGGAATACCGCGCTACGCGGGAGAAAGGCAAGCTGCATATGCCAATCCGACCTCAAAAATCTGTCAGTATTGAATACAGCAAGGTCTGCTGTACTCTGTCAAGTCTGCTGGACTATTTCAGTCACACTTGTGTGCCCAGCCCTGGATATTTTATTCCGGCCTTGTTTAATGAAAGGGCTGGTTGTAGAGTGAATATCCCGAAGATTCTAGATGGGGCTCGGCAGAGGTGCCTGAGGCAGAAATCAGCTCTCCCCGGGTGAAAAGTCAGCTTCCCCAAGGTGGCAGCAAGCCGCAAGTAGTGTACGGAGTAGGCTACTGGATAGTGGAATAGTGGAATGTGGAATAGGTAGACTAAAAGGGAATTAAATTAATTACAAAATTACCAAAAAAAGAAATCTTAATTCTAACAAAGGGGACCAAAGTACAGCCCCCAGTACTCTACCAGTGGCTGTACTGCTGAGAATCCTCTAGAACGGCAGAGGCGGTGGAGGGTGGAAGTTGCTGGATCGCCGTGGAAACCCACCAGAAATTTTTGGAAACACAAAAAGCTTCCCTTCCTCTTCTCCTCTTCATCTCCCCCGTCCCCCTTCTTCTTGATCTGCTTCTGGCTAGCAGTTCTTTTCTCTTTTTCTTCTTAGCATTTCTGTGAGTTATACCTGTTACCTACAATCTGTCACATTCCATTCCATCCACTTCATCCATCACCCCTCGTCTTATCTGTTGCCTGTCACTCCCCTCTTCCCCACTTTTCTATCACCAGATTTAAGTGAGAGAAAGCGGGTGACTGAAAAAGATCGAGAGACTGCTGCGATTGAGTGATTGAGTGATTGAGTGATTGTTCATCTCTTCAATTGTCAATTCTAACATCCATCAGATTCACCGCCATCATGCCCGAGACTTTCGAGTTCCAGGCTGAGATCTCTCAGCTGCTCTCGCTGATCATTAACACCGTCTACTCCAACAAGGAGATCTTCCTGCGTGAGCTGATCTCCAACGCCTCCGATGCTCTGGACAAGATTCGCTATGAGTCCCTCTCGGACCCCTCCAAGCTCGACTCCAACAAGGATCTCCGTATCGACATCATCCCCGATCTCGAGAACAAGACCCTGACCATCCGTGATACCGGTATTGGTATGACCAAGGCTGTAAGTTACTCTGCAACTTTACATCAATTTCACTTTTATGACTCATACTAATGGCTGTAGGACCTCATCAACAACCTGGGAACAATTGCCCGCTCCGGTACCAAGCAGTTCATGGAGGCTCTCTCCGCCGGTGCTGATATCTCCATGATCGGTCAGTTCGGTGTCGGTTTCTACTCCGCCTACCTGGTTGCCGACAAGGTTACCTTCGTCTCCAAGCACAACGATGATGAGCAGTACGTCTGGGAGTCCGCCGCCGGTGGTACTTTCACCCTGACTCAGGACACCGAGGGCGAGCAGCTCGGCCGCGGTTCCAAGATCATCCTTCACCTGAAGGATGAGCAGATGGACTACCTCCAGGAGGCCCGCATCAAGGAGGTTGTTCGCAAGCACTCCGAGTTCATCTCCTACCCCATCTACCTGCACGTCCTGAAGGAGACCGAGAAGGAGGTCCCCGATGAGGAGGCTGAGGAGTCCAAGGAGGAGGACGAGGAGAAGAAGCCCAAGGTCGAGGAGGTCGATGATGAGGAAGAGAAGAAGGAGAAGAAGACCAAGACCGTCAAGGAGTCCAAGATCGAGGAAGAGGAGCTCAACAAGACCAAGCCCATCTGGACTCGCAACCCCGCCGACATCACCACTGAGGAGTACGCCTCCTTCTACAAGTCCCTCTCCAACGACTGGGAGGACCACCTCGGTGTCAAGCACTTCTCCGTTGAGGGTCAGCTTGAGTTCCGCGCCATTCTCTTCGTTCCCAAGCGCGCTCCCTTCGACCTGTTCGAGACCAAGAAGACCAAGAACAACATCAAGCTGTACGTTCGCCGTGTCTTCATCACCGACGATGCTACCGACCTGATCCCCGAGTGGCTCTCCTTCGTCAAGGGTGTCGTCGACTCCGAGGACCTGCCCCTCAACCTGTCTCGTGAGACCCTCCAGCAGAACAAGATCATGAAGGTCATCAAGAAGAACATTGTCAAGAAGACCCTCGAGCTCTTCACCGAGATCGCTGAGGACCGCGAGCAGTTCGACAAGTTCTACTCTGCCTTCAGCAAGAACATCAAGCTCGGTATCCACGAGGATGCCCAGAACCGCCCTACCCTGGCCAAGCTCCTCCGCTACCAGTCCACCAAGTCCGGTGACGAGCAGACCTCTCTCACCGACTACGTCACTCGCATGCCCGAGCACCAGAAGAACATGTACTACATCACCGGCGAGTCCATCAAGGCCGTCGCTCAGTCCCCCTTCCTGGACACCCTGAAGCAGAAGAACTTCGAGGTCCTGTACCTCGTCGACCCCATCGACGAGTACGCCTTCACCCAGCTGAAGGAGTTCGACGGCAAGAAGCTCGTCGACATCACCAAGGACTTCGAGCTCGAGGAGACCGAGGAGGAGAAGGCCGAGCGCGAGAAGGAGGAGAAGGAGTACGAGGAGCTCGCCAAGGCCCTCAAGAACGTTCTCGGCGACAAGGTCGAGAAGGTCGTTGTCTCCCACAAGCTCATGGGCGCCCCCTGCGCTATCCGTACCGGTCAATTCGGCTGGTCCGCTAACATGGAGCGTATCATGAAGGCCCAGGCCCTCCGTGACACCTCCATGTCCTCTTACATGTCCTCCAAGAAGACCTTCGAGATCTCCCCCAAGTCTTCCATCATCAAGGAGCTCAAGAACAAGGTCGAGGCTGATGGTGAGAACGACCGTACCGTCAAGTCCATCACCCAACTCCTCTTCGAGACCTCCCTGCTCGTCTCTGGCTTCACTATTGAGGAGCCTGCTTCCTTCGCTGAGCGCATTCACAAGCTCGTTTCTCTCGGTCTGAACATCGATGAGGATGCTGAGACTACTGAGGAGAAGGCTGCTGAGGAGACTCCTGCTGCTGAGGCTACTGCTGAGTCTGCTATGGAGGAGGTTGACTAAATGTGTGCTTATTCTTGAGCTATGCTTGACCAGAACTGAACTCGACTTGAACTTAAGACTTGATTGAGTGTTTGCGTTCATTCGTTCGTTCGTTCTGTCCGGCTATGCTGTTAATCCGATATGCCTTGTTTTGCTTATCTTACGGGAAATGGGAAACGGGATTACGACCCTGATGCTATTACATTTTGTTTTTTATCTTTTTCTTTACAATACAAATCCAGATGGTTTGATTCACTTTACTTCAATCGCTTTCTATTGTAGACTGTAGACTGTAAAAATTATAAAATATAGATTGTAATCCTAGTGATACTACCTCAAGTATCTCGCCTATCCATGTAGTGAATGCCAAGAACCGCTAAATCACCCCCGATCAAGTCAAGCGTTCATTCCTTGAAGGAACAAGATCCACCCAATACGAGCAACCTCCTCATTAATCCAGAACATTCCTGGAATATTCTTCCTTCTCCAACTACCTACATAGTCGAGCAACTACAACCCCAACTCTCCTCTGTTGATTCTATCAAACCCGCATTCAATTCTATCACCACCGGATCACCACGGAGCTAAACAACACAACTTGTGTTGTTTGGAGAGTGACACGCCCATGACCCTCCTCCCAACTCTATCCCTCCTAACAGCAACAACAAGCTACATCCTGACCCCCAGCCAAAAATCCTCAGTCAGCAAAGACATAAAATCAAATATCAAACTCTTTTCACCATTTCGATCCGGTGCGACGACATTAGTCGTCATATTACAGTTATTATGTTTTCGAATTTTGAGAATTGCGCCGATGGGGATTACGTTACGGCTTTTGGCGCTTCAAGATGATTTGGATTCGGATTTGGAATCGAACTCAAATTCGGGCTCAGACTCGAATCCGCAACTTGAAATATGTGCTGTTGATCCGGCACATACACCATTTATCCGATTTATAAGACGGTCTTTACTACTATTGGGTACCATACCACTATACATAACCGTTCTTCTATCAGGAAGATATGAGAAATGGATTCTGGGATTTACCACGGCATTACTTGCTGAATCGATCATTGCGGAGATTTTGACGGTGTTTTGGATTTCGAAGATTGAGGTTAGGAGTAGTGGTGATTGGCCTCGTTGTTTTCTTTTGGCGGAAGCGAAAGATACAGCCGGGGGTTCTGGTTCGGAGTTTGATGGTTTTTATGGTCGTCTTGATTATGATTATTTGAAGAGTTCAGATGAATCACGCGAGGGGAATGAAGGGCATAAGCAAGGAGAAGGACAAGCCACCATTTCGCAGACAGATACGCTCTGCGAATACGTGGAGAGGCTCTATGCAACAACACCGGCCTCTTCATTATCATCAACATCAAAATCAACATCAACCAAAATCTCACCAAAAACATTTCAACCCAAAACAAAAATAATCATCCTATCAAAAAGCTGCCCACCCCTCAAAGCCCTCTTCACCCCATCCCAATCAAAATGTCCCCACCATTGGTCCTGCACATTCCACGCCAAAATCCAACAAGCCTCAAAAATCATCTTCTATGTCTACGCCATCCTCGAACCAATACTAACAACCTACCTACTTCTGACATCCCTGAAAACGGTTCTGGTTATGAATGGATCGGGCCTACTCAACCGTTTGATGAAAAATAATCTCATTTTCGGCATTTTGGCAACAGCTTGGGATATTTTTTCGGTTATTTTTTTGGTGTTATTTATTTATGTCTTTTTTAATATCCTTTTTTACGTCCTTACGACTCGGCTTCGAATCCAGGATATGATTCCGATTCCGATTTCGATTTCGATGTCATCCAGAAACGGATTTCTTCAAAATCACACAACCCTCCGAGCCATATTACTCACGGTCCTAAGACAACTTTTCACAGCCGGACCAACCTATTTGATCATTTTTAAGCTTGTTCCGGTTAGGAGGTTAGATGTTGAGGTTCTTTCTTGGATTATTGCCAGTGGTTTTGTTTTGGGGGTTTATTTTGGTGGGTATTGCGTTGTTTCGAGGGTTGTTTGTGATGATGCCACAGGTACTGCCAGCACTGCTACTGCGAGAAGGATTAAGGAGAAGAGATTTGAGATTTTGAGGGTGGGAGTTTTGATTCCTACGATTGTTTTTTGGGGGGTTCTTTTTAGGTGATTATTTCTTGTACTGTTCAAGGAGAAAGAAGAGAAGAGAAGTACACAGATATGTTAATACTGAAGTAGACAGGATTTTCATGGATTCATCAAACCTCGCTATAACGAAGTAAAGAATTTCTACCTCGTTATAACGAATCTCACTACTCTGTGCTAGTAGCAAATCCTACTGTTTCATCTCAGTTTAACGAATTTCTACCTCGCTATAACGAATATCACTGCCCTACCTCGTTATAACGAATCTTGCTACTCGGCCCTGTTATAACGAATCTTACTACTCTGCGCTAGTAGTGAATCCTACTGTTTTATCTCGGTTTAACGAATTTCTACCTCGTTATAACGAATCTTAATATCTGACCTCGCTATAACGAACATGGATATACTGAACCGATCTCGTATCTAAACCGGGTTTCCTATGCTAGGCCAGTATGTTAGAAGATTATGGCCTCGCTATCTAGACTCTTTATTAGTATATAGCTACTGGTGGCAGAAAATTAACGAATTCGTACTCATAGTAAAGGGAATTCATTATAACGGGGTAGAAATTCGTTAATTCGTTATAGCGAGGTAGTAAGCTTCGTTATAGCGAGGTTCGTTCGTCTCTCCACAAACATGGCTTTTTCAAAATTTTCACAAAATCAAATGATCATTCTACTCAGATCGAAGAAACAAATACCAAATACATTATTATATTTAAATAATGTACTCACAACTAGATCTCCAGAATACTACTCAGCATAAAATATGAATTATTAATCATTCATCAAGCCCCACATAACCCTCTCTTTCTTCATGTGGGGCCAATGGTATAACTTGGTGATGTCCAAGCGAAGAATTGCAAATGTAGAATAATTCAACCACTTCACCAATACTCAATGATGGATAACAACCGTGCAGCAATATTGAAAAGCCCACAGGCCTCAGTTGAGATTCAACAAATCGATACATGGGTTCCAGGCCCAGGAGAAGTATTAGTACGAAATGAAGCTATTGCTTTCAACCCCATTGAAGCGAAAATCCAAAGGTAAGCGAGAGGGCGAGGAAGGCAGCAACACAATGATCCAATTGCTATGCTAGTACCATGATCAGATCTCTCACAAGAAATATCGTCCTCAACTAATTATCCCCATCTAGATACGAACTTTTCAAAGTCACCTACCCAACAATCCTCGGCTACACATTCGGAGGAACAATCCTATCAATCGGTCCCGATATAACCACCTTCAAACCCGGCGATCGGGTAGCAGTTGCACGATGGGGTCGAGCTGCCAACGATAACAAATTCGGCGCTTTTCAAAAATACCCTCTAGCACTTGAAGAAAATATGGTGAAATTAGATGATGGGATTTCTTTTGAAACGGGATCCGGTGTGATGGCTAATTTGGCAACTGTTGTTTCTGCTCTTTCGATTTGTATGGGACTTGATTTTCCACCCATCAGTGATGGTGATAAAGCGAGACCTAAGTCTAAGGGTCAGCGACTTTTGATTTATGGGGGTTCTTCTTCTGTGGGGGCGTTGGCGGTGCGATATGCGAAGGAGGCGGGTTATGAGGTCGTTACTACTTCTTCGCTTGCCAATTGGGAAATGGTGAGGAGTCGTGGTCCTGATTATATTATTGACCATACGATGTCCAAGGAGCGGATTTTGGAAGAGCTTAAATTGAGGGGGCCCTATGATGGGGTTTTTGATGCAATTGGTTCTGCGGAAGTCACGGCACTTCTAGGTGAATATCTTGGGGGAAATGGTGGTGGTGTTTTCTTCTCGACAAGTCCTACTTCGGCGGATTCAGAACTTCCGGGGGATGTCAAGAAGAGATTTGAGTCGTATTCGGATGTTTTGGTTTCGAGAGAGGAAAATAGGGATGCTAGAAATTGGTATCTTCATGAGTATCTTCCGAGAGGCCTGGCTGATGGTACAATCGTCTCAAATCCAGCCTTGGTAGTGCCAGGTGGTTTGGATTCAGTGCAAAATGTACTTGATACATTTATAGAGGGGAAAGTTAGTGGAAAGAAGGTTTTTGGGAATCCACAAGAGTGAGAAATGACGATTTGAAGTCGGGATTTCAAGATTCTTCTAAGTTGAATAAAACGCTGTCATCAAAAACACCCCAAAAACAAATATCTCCTCTCCAAATAACCTTACAACTTAATATCCACCCTGCATAAACTAAAACAACCCCTCCAGCCGCTGACGTCCCCGGAAAGAATCCGCCACTTAAGCAGTCGGGATCACCTCGGGAGCGATCTCGGGGATTTTCGCATTTGCTCCACTTCGGCTTCACCGAATGCAATGATCCGGAACAAATTCTGTTTCTACGGAGTAAAGTTGTTTTACGTACGTAGGTACTGTACTGTACCTATAAATGAGACTGCCCCGCGCTATCCTGTGCCCCGCTAAATCGAGGGGTTAATTGAATTCCATTCCATCTTCAACCAGCATTATCTCTGCATTGCATTCCATTGCATTACTACCATATCACCGTCATCATGGTTTACACAATTGTTGTCCGTACGTATCGTCCGCCAAATAACCAGCCCATTCTTCTCTCTCCTCTCTACTCTACGTCATCACCAAGCTAACCAACAACCCTCTCTGCTACAGACATGCGCGCAAAGCCCGACCAAGAATCCATCAGCAAGCTTCACGCCAAACTCCTCGAAGCCTCAGCCATCTATTCCCAAGATAAGGAGACCATTTCTTGGTTCGTGATGCAATCAGTTCACGATCCTCAAGATTTCACTATCGTTGAGAGATACGAGCAAGAGTCTTCTCAACAGTATCATCTTAACAACCCTTACTGGAAGACTTTTGATCCTTATGTTATTCCTTTGTTGGAGAAGGATATGGATTTGCGCAGATTTGAGGAGTTGGTTCCTTCTTCGAACTAGATATTTCGCTGATGTCGATGTCGATATCAACTTGGGATTTAGACTGTGAGCCTCACTGTTCGAACAGGTGTTCACTGGGAGTGCCTGGGTGCCCACCCATGTTGAGGATGTGAGATAAATGAATGAATATAACATATTTGGAAATAATTGGACTCGTTCGTGAGCAGTAATACTGCTAGGTACAGAATGTGGTTCTTTCTTTTGGACCATCTATTAAAGCAGTTATAAGATAGAATTTACATGCATACTTCTTAGTGGAAGAGAACATCTGGATTGTACCTGCGAGGATACTCCATCTCGAGTCATACGTTTTATAATGAAAATCAGTCATGATCCATCAATATTCCACATATGATTGATTCATTCAATAAGACCAAGCATCTAATCTCGGAATAAAACAAAAGGGTAATCGATACCTTATCTCCGAAACAACCCCTCATTGGGAATCAAAGCAAACAAACGCCATATCATGAGAATTTCGAAACAAAATTCAAATGGGTAAAGTTAAAAGTAATAAATGTGAAATGGGATCAATTACCATCAGCGCCAGAATGCTCCCTCCCTCAAAAAAAGCTGGCGTAATGAGCATTACCTTGTGATATCGTTACCAGTCATCTTCATCGTAAACTCAGCTCCATCCATCCGTTCCATACAATGCAATGCAGATATCGAATGCGCAGGATGATCAACATGGTTGCGGTCAAATCACCGCTCAAGACACCCATACCAATAATCAATCTGTAAATCCGACAAATTCCTCGTCGGAAGTCCCCAAGTCCTAGCTAACCAAAACGCCAATCCACCAACAACACCCACACTCCCAACAATCTGAACAAGAACCCAACTTCTTCGTCCAAGATCATCAATCCACCCAACAACGCCTAAAGGATCATGATGATTCAGCGCGACCTTATAACTCCCAGGCGGAGGTCGGATGGTATGAAGACAAGGAGGATGCGCTTCACCGGATGGGACGTGTAAACCGCAGAACCCGGGTGTTTTGGATATAGGTACCAATGAGCCGTCGAGTACGCATTCACTTAATCTCTCGGTTAACCAAATGGCTCGATCACCGCGTGCGATGGAAGCGTAGCGATCGCGTTCATTTGCGAGACTTCTTTGTAGATCTGTTGCCCAGTGGGCTAGTCGGATTCGGGCCATTCGATCTTCTTGTCTGGTGTAATCTGCTACTCTGGCCATGGCGTAGCTGGGCGTTGGAGAACGGAATGATGGATTGAGTGGATCGCCAGATACACCGGGCCAGTTTGTTCGACCAGATGGTAAACCGGTGGATAAAGGTGCCGTTGGAGCTGGTGGGATTCCGGAAAGTTCATCACCTCTTCTGGTTAATTTTTTAGCGGTTGAATGACGCATCCAGGCAAGATGTTCTCTGTCGAATAACTTTTGGACCAGAATTTCCAACTCGGATGCAACTAGTGGTTGAACATAATCCGGACTCATTAATGTGCTTTCGTCCATGACTTCCAGATCTGTTCTTTTCTCGGAAGAAACTGTGTATGGGGGTTGAGGGTCAAGTCCTGCCATTCCATCTGCCGGTGCTCCGAATAGAAAAGGCTGAATGCCGAAATTGTGTGCTTCTTGGTGGAATCGAACTTTGATCATTTCGATTTTCTCAAATGAGAGTTTATCTGCTTTTGCCACGACGGGAATAACGTTGCTCAGTTCGCAAAGACTTCGAATGCATTCAATATCCGTTGAAAGAGTGGCTGCGGGAAACTGTTAGCATAGCTGAAATAGTATTCCAGTTTTCATTAGACATAGAGCATACCTTCTGAAACCAAATAAATGATCGCATCAACTTGCGAACCACCATTTCCAGCTAGTAAATTCTGCATGTCCATATTCGAACTGCTCAAAGCAATAGTAGCCCGATGGAACTGTTGACGCATGTAGTCCAGAATAAGTTCCGTCTGCGATGCTTGACTGAAAGGCATGTGTGTATCAACGAAGCAGATATTGCGTTCGAGAACAATTTCGCCAATGCTCTTTCGACGTCGTAGCACGCGCGAGTCTTCAAGGTCTGACCACCACGCGGGATATGGTTTGGTGCTAGCGTAGATCTCGTTGATACCAGAGCCAAGTGCCCCGCGAGTGGGTACTGATCCAGAGTGGGGACGCGATAGCCGGCGCCGCTCGAGTGGAGACAAAGAATCAACATGCACGATGTCATCGCAGGTTTGAACGATTGATTTGATGAGAGATGTTTTACCGGATCCTATAATTGTGTAAGTGGGGGAAACTTTCAAGGAAGAATGAAAAATGAATGCTGAGTGCTGAATGTTGAAGCTGAATGCTGGCGAAGTCAAGTTCTTACCTGAAGCTCCCGCAATGAGTAGCTTGAATCGCCCCATGGCCTTCCCTCTGTCCGTAAACGGTCGTCTGCTAGGCATCTTGATACTTGGCATGATGAGCTGAGACGCCCCATTAGGTCCCAGCCGAGGGGATGGGTAATGACCCTCGTCCTCATCTGCGGGTCCAATCGCCTGGTTGTTTATGTCGTCGGCGATGGAAATATCATCGATTTGTCGCAGAGAGTAGTTCGAGATCGATTTAGGACTGCTAGGCAAGGAGGGCGCATCATCGGGGTTGAGCGGGGTTAACGGACGAGATGCGGTGTCGGAGATAGCTGGAGGAATAGGTGAGGGAATGGGTGAATATCGAACATCAAGCTCAGATGGCTTGAGTGTTGACCGACGCTTCAGCGATGGCTGTGTGCTTTCCGGACCATCAGAGCTCCTTGGGGGGCTGCCAGGTTGAAAGCTGTCGTTATCTCCGGGCACTGTATCATCAAGAAATGCGTGCGACGATGCTGCATACAGTTCGGATTGTGGTAGCGTATCGGATATGCTGTGCACTCCGTACATACTATCTTCGACATCGTTCTGGCCATCACGGGGAAAGCTGTCTTCTGATTCGGAGGCATCCATATTGCGGGATAAGTAGAATGTTGTCGGGGTCGCGGAGGTGTGGGGGAGGAGGGAGGGAGATGGGTGATCTAGAGGGTATTTTCGGGGGGGTAGCGGGAAATCTGGAGCTGGCCGCATGGTGGAATCATGGATGGAACTTGAGGGAGTGTGAGTGAATGTTGCTAGGAGTTTGATGATTTTCTTTAAGAGGGAAGTATGTCGCGGGGGAGGAGGGGGATCATCATGTCATCCCATGTTGCGTATGTAAGCCATCACGCGGTGAGCGCGGGCACAAATAAACATGCCATTCATGAGATGTTATGATGATATTATATTAAATACACTGTGGATAATTCGATATACTTAAATCTAGGAGTAATTTTAAATCATTCCACCATTGCATATTGTGGTGCAACGTGACTGTATGCTTTAAACGGATGTCTATAGATGGGGTGGGGCGTGATCTTATCATTCTACAGAGTACAGCAGGTACTACATTACTCTGTAGTGAATACCAGGACGCGGTTTATATAGTCTTAGGAACAATTACTAGTTATTTTGGGATATATAGCCGCACAGGTGACTCCCTTACTATATCTAATAAATACACATGTTTTTGCATTGAACAAGTTGTCCATATCATATCTCCACACTGGTGAAGTGGGAAGTACCTATGACCAGATATGCGGTGAGATCCTTCTCAGCTGATCCAGGCTCCGATAGCACAACTCTCACCCTTCCTTTATTCAATTGGCAAGATGGCCGAGCGGTCTAAGGCGCACGGTTCAGGTTTACCTGATCCTCAGAGATCTTTCATAGATTTCCGTGTCTCGAAAGGGGCGTGGGTTCGAATCCCACTCTTGTCATTTTTGTTCATCTACATGGTGTAAAAATAGTATTTTTGCTTGATCTGCTGCAAAGCAGACCTTTTTTTGGACCTGCAAAGAATCATGTGTGGTTACTAGGTTGTCAGTACTAGATAGTCCGCTTTTATTATCAGAATTCTGCCGGCATTTAGTTGTGTAGTAGACAATTAGGTACTCATGCTACTTGGCCACGGGTATACTTCAAGTATCCCAAGACATTGACCTATCTATAAAATGTACAATTCCTGACTATGACTTGTCAGTGTTGTTAATTATTTAGCTAAACTCTTATAACTTTAATCCTCAATTTTACTAAAATCATTCAATGATTTAATGATGTGATATATATTACCCCTCAGCCCTGGATCACACCTCCCTCAACCCCATGGCATGCTGCAGTCCCAAAATATATTTCCACACACAAAACCACACTTGTACACTTGGAAGTGTACAACGATATACAATTTTTTACCTTTATACAATCTTGCATCAAATAAAATCCTTATATATAATCTCCTGACTATATAAAAACCACTAGCTGTTATACTAACCAGTAAATATTCCAATATCTAACCCTTCCAAAATCGTAACTAACTTTAGTTTACCTGGATTCCCCTATTCAATTCCGTCCTCGCTGATATAACCATAAACCACAACCTCATTCATCAATTGGCAAGATGGCCGAGTTGGTCCAAGGCGTCAGGTTAAGGTCAACCTTAACTCCAATTTCCTGATCTCCGCAAGGGGGCGTGGGTTCGAATCCCACTCTTGTCATATCTCTTTGCTTTTGCTTCCCCTGCTAGGAACTGCCGATGGTGGGTGTGTGGGTGGGTGGGTGCGATTTTTTTGGTGGAAGTTTGTGTGGGTGGGACGGGACCGGGCGGGTGGTGGGTGGGGAGGATTACTTTTGGGGGAATTTCATTGGCTGGAGTTATAATTTTATGTACACTATGGATGAAGAGGATGCAGTTTATTTTACAGGAATTGAAGCTCAATACCAATGAAAGAATCAATTTCATATAATCAATATACTACAGCTGACCCGACAAGAAAAAGTGAGTCTAATAATGCGGGAGAGCCCTATATACACATGGACCGAGTCGAGTCGAGTCGGATCGGATCCTTTACCCTTATACCCGAGGAACAAGAACAAGAAATAGACTAATGATAACTGGAAGGAATGCACAGCAGGAGTGGAGCGAGCAGGGCAAGCAGTGAAGTGAATGCCAGCTCAAAGCTTAGCGCGAGGAGCAGATTCTTCCTCCAGAGCCTGGGCGTAGAGTTGATCCAGGAGTTGGCGGTAGACCTTAGTAGTAGGAGGACGCTTGAGTTTGAGACTGTGAAGAAAGAGTTAGTTAGTTAATCTGGCAGATTCAATCTGGGGTAGCCTGGGTAGGTGAAACTCACGTAGGGGTAAGAAGGTTATTCTCAACAGTAAAAGGTTCAACCTTAAGCGAAACATTTCTAACCCGCTCATAACCAGCAAGTTTATGTTTCTTCGCAACACGTTCCAAATCCCTCAACACAGCCCGACGAATCTTCTCATCAGAAAGCGTAGCCTTGATACCCTCGATATCAGTAGCATCAATAGTCTTACCAAGGACCTTCGAAGCAAATGGCGCATACATATCCGGCGCAATACCAAAGATACCGACCAAGAAAGTCTGAACACTGTCACCGTGGACATAGGCCTGGCCGAAATAGCCCAATTCGGAAAGAATAACACCCTCAAGACGTTCGGGGGAAATGTATTCACCCTGAGCGAGTTTGAGGACGTTCTTTCGTCGATCGATGATGATGAAGCGGCCCATTTCATCAATTTGGCAGACGTCGCCGGTTCGGAACCAGCCGTCTTCGGTCATGGCTTTGGATGTTTCTTCGGGGTTTTTGAAATATTCGTTGAACATGTTGTTTCCTCTGAGAAGAAGTTCGCCGCGGGGGTAGGGCTTGTCGTCGACGGAGTATTCCATGTCTGGGAGTGAGACGAGGCATGCTTCTGTGCAAGGGGCAAGACGACCGCAGTTACCAGAGGACAAGTCGTCGCTTGACTGGGCGGTTCCGCAGGCGTAGGATTCGGTTAGACCGTAGCCTTGGAGGACGTCGGTGCCGGTTGAGACACGGAGGAAGTTGTGGAGGGTTGGGTCTAGAGGGGCGGAGCCGGAGACCATATATCTGGCTCGCTCGAGACCGAGGGCAGAAGCGACCTTCTTAGCCCAGATTCGGTCGTAAAGAGCGTGGTGGATGGTTGCCTTTGAGGGATCGGGGTTCTTCAAGTTGGCGGTCTTGGTGGCGACGATGTGGCGGGAGAGAGCGCCCTTGAAACCGGGTTGTTCGACGGTTGCAGCGCGGACGGCTGTGCCGAAGCGACTGTATAGACGAGGAACGGACATGAAACCGGTGGGCTTCAGAAGCTTCAGGTCATCGACTAGCTCGACGATGTTGCCGTGGAAGTAACCGATACGAGCACCACCCCAGAAGGCACAGTGCTCAGCGAGACGGGCATAGATGTGAGCCAGTGGGAGGTAAGAGCACATAGTGTCTCCTCGGCCCTGTCCGATGGTAACCAGACCGGCCGAGGTGGCAGCAACTGCGTTCTGGTGGGTCAGAACAACACCCTTGGGGGGACCGGTGGTGCCGGATGTGTAGTTGATAGTGACAATGTCAGTGGGCGAAGGAGGGTTATATGCGCGCTTGGATGCCTCGCCAAGAGCCTCAACCTCGGTGATAGTATAGATGGAGACATCAAGTCCAGCCGCGACGGACTCGAGGAGAGCGCGCTTAGAGTGGCCGTCTTGCTCGCCGGCATCGAGCGGGTCGAGACAGACGATCATCTTCAGACCGGGCATGGAGGACTTCAACTTAAGGAGAGTTGGGATGTGAGGAAGAGAGGTGACGACGCAGCTTAGCTCGGCGTGGTTAATGATATACTCAGTGGCATCGGGAGCCAGGACATCATAGATAGAGACGGAATAGAGGCCCTGGGACATACAGGCGAGATCTGAGATACATTAGCGGAAGTTGACAGCCTTGTAGCACTGCAGCCTAGAACATACCGGTGATCTGCCACTCAGGACGATTTTGACACCAAAGACCGATACCATACTGGCCAGGACGGTGAACATTGTGCTTCTGGTGGAGCTCGACCAGACCGGCACCGAATGCCGCACGGCGCTTCTGCACCTGTTCATAGGTAATCCATTGATATTGATCGAAGGCCTTGGTAGCCGGGTTGTATGAGCGCCAGCCGAGGCAGTGGTTCTTAGGTTGACGGTTGGCAGTAGACTCGAACATATCATGAGCAGTGACGACCTATACAGGGCACGATGTTAGACGATGCATGTGTTTGGGATAGTTTGCTAAGCCGAGGTATCATACCTGAGGATCAAGAGTCTTCAGGAGCTCCTTTTGATAATTCCATGCTCGGTAAACCCGGCTACGACCAGACTGCTCGGTGCCAGGAATGCCAACGGAGTAGGGTGTGCCTTTTGGCGGGGGCTGCTTAAGCTCCTCTGCCTTGGCGAGATGGGAGGGCACTTGCGAGAAAAACATGATGATATCTGAGGATAGCGGTATTAGCCTGACTATTTGACTGTTTGACTGCTAGCACATGCCCGGACGGATGTTGCGGGATGCGGGATGCGGGAGGAGGGTATACAGCAACGGCTGATAGCTATGAGGGGATGGGATGAACTCACGAGTGGAGAGGAAGAGATGAACGCTCAAAGTGAAGAGCGACGAGGCACCACAGGAGAAAGGGAGAGAAAGGGAGTGTGGGGGGAAAAGAAAGGGAGAGTCTGGAGTAAAAGAAGGAAAATCCGGAGAGAGCGACTCTTTTCGGTGAAATCTCCAGCGCGCACGATGGGTCGAAGCGCAAAGTACCTCGGCTCGTTGGGGGGTACTTCTGTTTTGGCGGGTAGCCCCATACTTTTTACAAGTACCGAGTGGGTCAGGGGAGGCATTGCTGCAGAACGATGTCATCCGCCACATGCCTTCACATGGAAGGATTTACAGCACATTCATGGGGAAAATGGAAAAAAAATGGAGTATATGATATGAATATAGTAGAGTATTCTTGCTCATGCTGATGCTCAATAATACTGACTAGTATGTAAACTTGTAATAAGATATACAGATGACTATGATACAAATACAAACGCCATGCCAAATGCCGAGAAATAACAAAATAATAAACAGTCAAATCTGAAAGATTCAAATAATCTCTCACCCACTAATCCAGCGCCATGTCTTTCCGTACCACGTGGTCGGCTCGTTCGTCTCCCAGGTCTCATTGTCAAAGGTGGTCCGGCCAGTATCGAGATCCGCCTCAATAGGCTTGACAAACTTAGGCCGGAAGATAATCCAATGTCCGAGGTAAAGAACGACGAAAAGGATCAAACTGAGATAACTGATAAAGAACTCCTTCACCTGGAAGTGGGGGATAAAAGCGGTAAAGCCCTGAGTGAGAATAATAAGGACATTGAAGAATAATCCGTACCAGGAAAACCAGGGTTGCCACATAGCCTTGTATGGCAGGATATCGCGAGAAATGTCACGGGCCTTAAGAGCTTTCTGGAAAGCGAGATGGCAAGCGTTCAGTGAGCACCAGGTGATGAAACCAGCGACACCGGAGATTTGAAGAAGCCAGTTGAAAACGTCGGCACCGGCGCTCGAAACGTTGAGGAAACCCAGTAAACCGAAAAGAGCAGTGAAGCCAACGGCATAATAAGGGACACCACCCTTGGAAGTCTTCTTCATGAAACGAGGGGCGAATCCTTCCTGAGCCAAACCGACAATGATACGGCTACCACTGTAAACGTTGGAGTTGGCCGCGGAAAGCACGACAGTCAGAAGCACAGCGTTGATGATATCCGGAAGAACGCCGACACCAGCCAGTCTAGCAGCGATCACAAAAGGCGAGGCGTTGGCGTTGTTCGCGCTCGCTCCACTTCCATCTCCAGCGACCATATCTGGGTTATTGGAAGGCACGACAATTCCAATAAAGAAGATAGTCAAGATGAAGAAGAAGATGATTCGGAAGAAGGTCTTGCGAATAGCCGAAGGAACAGTCTTGCGAGGGTTCTCAGTTTCACCAGCGGCGATACCAACAAGCTCAGTACCCTGGTAAGAGAAACCAGCCTTAATGAGAACGGACCAGAACCCGGCGAATTTCGCAACAGACGGAGTCATCGCGGGATTAAGATAAAGATCAGGAGTCACAAATGGACCGGGAGTAACCCAGTATCTGAAACCAATGTAACCCTTATCACCAGCTCCAGCATTAATGCAAATAGCAAAGATCATAAACCCAATAACCGTAAGAATCTTAATACTAGAGAACCAGAATTCGATCTCACCGTAAAATCCGACAGGCATCATGTTGAAAATAATAATGAGGACCCAGAAAACAGCGATGAAAATAGCGATGGGGATATCACTATCCCAGAATTGAATGATTAGACCGGTTGCTGTGAGTTCGAGAGCGAATGTTGAGGCCCAGGAGAACCAATAGATCCATCCCATGGAGAAACCGAGACTGGGGTGAATTAATCGTGTCGCGTATGTGGTGAATGAACCGGGGACGGGGATGTAGGTTGCGATTTCTCCGAGAGCTGTCATGACGGAGTATACGATGGTACCGACAAAGATGAAGGCGATTAGAGCGCCGACAGGGCCGGCATTGGCAACAGCTGTACCGCTACCAATGAAGAGGCCGGTTCCAATTGTACCACCTGAGAGCATGGCATTAGTATGTGTATGAGTTTTCCGACAGTCACTGTCTTGCTGGCTGGTTGGCACTCACCAATGGCAATCATCTGCAAATGTCTACTCTTCAACTTCCGCTTCAATTCCGGCAGGGGATTCGATTCCCGACTCGCGCCGTACTTCTCATAATCGACATCATCGTAAGTGTTGGCAGGGTATTCTTGATCCGGATTTGGCTGGGCTTGTTCCATGATAGGGCCCTCAGACACCATTTTCGATTTCGTCTTATCAGACCACGGTGCGTTGGAGACCTCGTCAGCCATACCTGAGCGACAGGGAGGAAAGCAGCGAGCAGCAGCAGCAATGAGAAGGAAAGAGGAGAAATCTGAGTCGAGTCAAATCGAGTTTGACGGGGGCGCGCGCAGTTTTGTCTCCACCGGACCAGAGCTGGTACTGATAGGTCGTGCGGCTGCCTCCGAGTGAGTGGAGACGAGGCGCGTGTTACAGTAGAGTCAGATCTGAGGGGAAAATGTTATGTAAAAGATGAGATCAGAGGAGGGGAAGAAGAGGAGTAGAAGTAGTAGAACTACCTGCAGATTGAAATAATTCAATACCCTGCTCGAATTCCGTCCTGATTGATCTGGGCATCTACTGTATATACTCGGACTATAAGCAGAATTTTCTGCTTGGCCCTGTCCATGTGGGACTAACCAGAGGAACAGAGATTTCTGTGGCGAATCTGCCAGCCGCAAACTGTAAGTACTTCTGTTGTAGATAAGGGCTACAGTCAATCAGTGTTATTCTAATACTCATCCTAGTTTTCTAGCCTACTAATTGTACCCCGTACTCCGTACCTTTATTCTCTCCTCGTGCTCAGACATCAGGATTGAACTAAGCGTCGCCCGATGTGACTCTGCATGAGCCGGCCGCCACCGCCGATCGCGGCATCTCAGTACAACATAGGAGTGTCCACGGAGGGCATATCTAAGATGATATCCTCTACAATTCTATAATAATATAATTAACTATAATACTTTCTTTTGTAGTTTATACAATGTAGGATATAATAAATAAGACTATTCCCTATATACCATAGCATATACTATGCTATACTCTGCTCTGCTCACTCACATTTCGACCTTCCCAAATCGGCACGCCGTTTCCGGAAGTGGGGCGATAAGAAGAATGACTAAGCAATCAGTTCCATTGGAAATAAATATGACATCCATGGAAGTTAGCAGTATAGATATACTTACTAGTATAGATAGATATAAATTATATTTCAATATACTAGGCTAGTTTCTCTTACAGCTACCATAAACAGAGTAGTCATGCATAAAGTACGCAGTAGTTGATGTGGTACGATCTACATCATACAATGCAGCCAGATAGTTAGGTACAGCAGGGGAATACTTATCACTATATTAGTGAAGTAAAATAAATAGAAATATTATTAACGTAATTCATCATCTCCTAACAGTAGATAGTACTCATAACTAATCAAATAAGCATAATGAGTGGATCCACATAAAAACAATAACATCCATAAAAGAGCACAGAGGACAGAGTTGGAGTTGTACTCTGTACTCTGTACTCGAAATAACCATCGCAGGGTATCGTAGAACTGAACAATCACTTTCACTCAAAGAACGCAAGCACACACTCATGTTCCCCCACTGACCGAATCAAACCCCCAAATGAGCATTATGCTGCGTCTTCTGCGCACTATCCCCAGTATTCCTATGTTTCAAAAGATCCATAATAGCAAAGTAAGTCGTAACCGAGAACAGCACCCTACCAGCACAGATTAGCAAAACACCTCACCAAAAGAATACATCACTCAACCCCATCTCAACCTCAATCTAAATCCCAGGGAAGGGGGTTACTCACCACTCAAAAGCCCCAAAAACAGTAACAGCCTGCAAAGCCCGACAAGTACTATAATGACAATATCTAGGCGGAGGCAATTCCGCACCGAGAGCAATAAAGCCCGCGAACCAGAAAATCATAGTAATGACCTCGACGGCGGGAATCACGAAGCGGTGGGCGAGACGGGGGAAGAATATGGGGGCGGCGCCTAGGTAGGGTGTTGCGACGAAGGAGGTCCAGCATCCTAGGAAGAGGAGAAAGTTTACTGTGTCGGAGATGGACCACCAGTTGTAGAAGGTGCTTATTACTGGAAGTTTTTGTTAGTATGAATCAGCTTTGGGGAGAGAGGGTGCTGGGTGAGGGAGGAGGGAGGGAGGGAATACCGTAGGCTGTTAAGGCGACGACGATTAGGCCGAAGATTATTTGTATGATTCGGACGGCTTGGATCCAGGGGAGATTCATGGTGGTTGTGGTGGTGGGATCAGTGGGGATCAGTGGAGGTGATGCTGAAGGTGAAGGTGAAGGTGTAGATGGGTGACAGTTGGGAGTAAACAAAACAAAATGGAGCAGAAGCAGAAATAAAGAATAAGGAAATAAAGAAACAAAGATATCCAACTTCTGATTTCTGAATACTGCAAGACCTGTTATACTAAGTCAGCCACCGTCGTCGCGCCCGCGTCATAGGTCACATCTTGGCAGTCAGGTGGCTTGTCATAGGGCTGAATTGAATTACCTTGGGCAGTTATTTGGGCTGTCGGGTGATGTAGTAGTTTAATATATTCTAGTGTAGTGAATACAGTGTAGAGTAGAATAGAATAGAATCTGAAAACTGGGCTTTGTCTGTATTTGTTTATTTTGCGGTGATGGTACTCTTCCTCAGATTTTTTCTACTGTCCAGGGTATTCTGTTGCCTACCGAGGCTATTCAAAGTGAGAGTAGTACTGGACCTAATATGCACCGCCACTAGTCTGTTAGCGCTTGGCCCACTTTACCGCTGCCTAAACATGTGAGTTTGGCACTGCAGAGGGTAAGTACATACAGCACTTATTTGACTACCTAGCAGTATTACCCAGTGGGTTAGTGAGGATGCTATTTTAAAGAATCTTAGAATAGACTGGCGCTTAGAGTCTCCATAATATCATGGTTACCTGCAAGGTACACTAGAAAATAATAAAATAATTCTTACATGAATAATAATCTTGATTTTTGATTTTGTTACTTAAATGAAAAATACTTTTCTAAACTTCTTTCATTTGTATAGAGTAGACATTGCTAATGTATTTACACACCGAGTATAACCTTGGGCCATTTAGTTGACATAATTTCCAAAAAGAGCAAATTTATTTCCGAGTTCACCCACTACTGAGAATCAAATACTATGGTGCAATGCAAGTATCGGAAAATCTCGCTTCCCCCTCTGCCCCAAGTTTGGTCCTTAGTTAGTATACCTAAGCAGGGGCCGGTTCCAGTAGTGTGACTTCCCCGCATTTCCTCAATTTATTTCTCGTATCACATCACATCCAGCAGAGATGGGCAGCCATAACATTAATACTAGGTAGTATTAGTGCAGAAACAGAAATAATATTTCCATTTGAGCTCACCGAACTGCACTCTGCACTCTGTATCTACCTGCACTCCATAGAATGCATTGCATTGCGCAATACGAACCAGCGGGGATAGACCCTGCATACTACCAGTAACCAGCCTTCAGGTAGTCTTCGGGTGTATCTCGTACGAGACGACAATCACGCCATCGTTCCCCGCGGTTGTGTTTGTGTTTGTCCCCTCTTTACTTTGGATTAAATAGTGAAGTGTCGCAATTTCATTATTTCTTCTATTTGTTTACCGACTCTCTCGCAATTGTTCGCACTTCGTCAAGTTACTGCTAACTACCTTCACCATGTCTGATCAGAACCTCCACTTCGATACCCTCCAGCTTCACGCTGGGTAAGTATACCCCAACAATACCATCCCAATCACAGCCACTGCCAGGAAAATCCAATCCAATCCAATCCAATCCAATGCATCCATAACTGACAATCCTGTTTTGCTGTTTCGCAGACACACCCCCGACAAAGAAACAAACTCCCGCGCCGTCCCAATCTACGCAACAACATCCTACACCTTCGACTCCTCCGCCCACGGCGCCGCCCTCTTCGGCCTAAAACAATTCGGCAACATCTACAGCCGAATAATGAATCCCACAGTCGACGTTTTCGAAAAACGAATCGCAGCACTAGAAGGCGGCGTCGCCGCCGTCGCAGCTTCTTCGGGCCAATCCGCTCAATTCATGGCTATTTCTGCCCTTGCACATGCGGGTGATAATATTGTTTCTACTAGTAATCTTTATGGGGGTACTTATAATCAGTTTAAGGTTTTGTTTCCTAGATTGGGGATTCACACTAAGTTTGTTAATGGTGATAAACCGGATGATATTGCGGCTGCGATTGATGAGAGGACGAAAGCGGTTTATGTGGAGACTATTGGGAATCCGAGATATAATGTTCCGGATTTTGAGGGGATTGTTAAGGTTGCGCATGAGAAAGGGGTTCCTGTTGTTGTGAGTCTCTCTTCCTAGTGGTCAATTGATTGATCATATTGCTGCCGCCGCTGCTGCTGATACCAATGCTATTGCTAACACTGCTGCTACTACTAGGTCGACAACACATTCGGAGCAGGAGGCTACTTCTCCAGACCCATAACCCACGGCGCCGACATCGTCGTCCACAGCGCAACAAAATGGATAGGAGGCCACGGCACCACAATCGGCGGTGTAATAATCGACAGCGGAAACTTCAACTGGGGCGCCAACGCATCACGATTCCCCCAATTCATCGAACCATCCGAGGGATACCACGGTCTCAAATTCTGGGAAACGTTCGGCAATTTGGCATTTGCTATCCGGGTCCGCGTTGAGACTCTCAGAGATGTTGGTGCGGCGTTGAACCCGTTTGCGGCTCAGCAGTTACTTTTGGGTCTTGAGACGCTTAGTCTTAGGTGTGAAAGACATGCTAGTAATGCTATTAAGCTTGCTAGGTGGTTGAAGGCTCATGAGGATGTTAGTTGGGTTTCGTATCCTGGTCTTGAGGATCATGAGTCGCATCAGTTGGCGAAGAAGTATTTGACGAATGGGTTTGGGGGGGTTCTTTCTGTTGGGATTAAGGGTGGTGCTGAGGCTGGGAGTAAGGTTGTTGATGGGTTTAAGTTGATTTCGAATTTGGCTAAGTATGTGCTTGCCCTTAACCCTGATTATGATGTTGATTTTATTTTGTTCTGTTTGAAAGATGGCTGCTAACTCTGACAGTGTCGGTGATTCGAAAACACTGGCTATCCACCCCTGGTCAACGACCCACGAACAACTTACCGAACAAGAGCGGAAAGACTCCGGCGTTACGGAAGATGGAATTCGTATCTCTGTTGGAACGGAACATATCGATGATATTATTGCTGATTTTGAGCAATCTTTTAAGGCTTATAAGGCGGGTGAAACTGGAGTGACGGATCGGACTGCGTAGAGGGCATACATCCCCGGAGAGAAAGAACTGCTTGGAAATAATCTATCCTGAGAATTTAGCAATGACTTTTATATGATACTATCTGAATTGATCTGTATACCAAATATTGTAGTCTTTTATTTAAAGAACGGAGTAGAGATCAATCTCGTTGATTATACTATATTGAATTACACTGGACAGACTACTTAATCTCCAAAAATACCATCCCCCCACCGTATTTCCAACCTCACGCTCAGAAATTCCCCAAACCGAGACAATTGGCTTAACCAGAACCAGCTCTGCCTGCTGGAGCCAGTGGCCAGCCCTGTCTTTTAAAATATATTTATTCTCTATTCCCTAGAAACCCAAGGTGCAGCTTCTAGTCTCTAGGATCATACTTAAAAGGAAGGAAGGAATGAATGAACGAAAAAACCATAAGAACCATAAGAATAATTTAATCAAATCAGAGTCAAACAAAGTTCAAACTCAAGAGCCCAAAAAGTCAACGTTAACTAACTAATACATTTAATCCCGAAGGATTGGATTGAATTGAATTGAAACGAATCGGATCGGATCGGATCAGATCAGATCAGATCAGATTATTCTGGCAGTCACCACAACCATCGTCATTGCAATGACCATTGCCATCACCATCACCATTGCTTGTCCACCGCCATGTCTGCTTGCTTGCTTAACTGCATGATTTGCCTTGAGTCGCATATTTCCTTGCCTTGCCTTGACTTGCTTTGCTTTGCCTTGCTTTGTTGTAATCGAATCGCATTGAGGAACAACTCGTTGGGAAAGAACAGAAATGTCCAAATGTGGACGCGATGCGGATGCGGATGCGTATGTGTATGCAATGCGTACTCAGATACAATGCATGCAGATGCAGATGCCGATGCAGGAGGGAATCGACAAGCTCTTTCGGGTCTCGTAATTGGTACAGAAAAGAGAAAAGAAAAAGCAGAAAGAGAAGAGGATCTGCCGGATATGGATCACAAGCCCGAGGAGAGTGAATCCGAGCCGTATCATGACATGGTTGATGGAGAAGAGAAACTCCAGAATCGAGTCATGATGAGAAGGATAGGTCCGTCATGCTTCACTTGAACAGAGTGACTGAGTGGAGGAAAACACGCACAGAGTGAGAGTAGAGGAGAGTAGAACAGAACAGAACAGTGCAGAGTAGATGAAATTGGGAGGAGAAGAAACAGGTCAATGAATAACATAACATAGATGAATAGAATTGAATGAAATAGAAACAGAATAAACAAAAGTCCTCCACCTTTTGAAACCCCATCCTTATCCATACCCCAGAAATAAAAACACAATAAATGAGAAAATAATCACCCTTCCCTCCTTTCCTTTTCCTTTACCGTTTAAAGGGTTGGAGGATAAGGGGAGGAAGGGGGATGTCAATCAATCACTTGAAATGGGATTTCAAGTTCAAATTCAATCCGATCCGAATCCGATAAAACGCCATTTTAGGAAGAACTTCCTTCCCCACCTTTCGTGTTTTCTTCGTTCTTTCCTTGAAATAATCGAAGAAAGCGAAGGGGCAAGGGATGGTTTTTTTTCCTCCTAGATGCAACACATATGATAAAAAAGAGACATGGAAGGTTTGCGGAATGAGAATGAGAATGAGAATGACAAGTGCAAAGCGAAAATGAAACACAGAAAAAGGATTTTTGACAAAGACATAGAAAGGAAAAACAGGAAATAAAGAAAAAAGAAAATGTTTTCCAGTTAACCAACTAAACCATTGGCACTGGAATTGGGACTTGACATTCGACTTGACTATCGGGATTAGCAGCATAGATAGATCTTGATCAGGCTGGCCGGCCTTCAGGTCAGATTTAATTTCCCTGACCAGGAGGAGGAGGTTGAGTTGTTGGCATTCCACCAGCTTGAGCACCACCCATCATAAATCCAGGCGGAAGCATAGGCATACTAGCAAAATTGAATCCATAGGCAGGAACAGCAGGTGCGACGGCTGGATTAGGTGCAGACATATCATGTTCTTGACCATATCCACCACCGAATCCATCACGATCTTGACGACGTCCGGGACCTCCATTACCGCCACCTCCACCACCAGAACCACCAGCACCGTCGAAGCGGCTGTTAGTTCCAGTGCGAGAAGAGACGGGACCGCGTTTTCCACCGGTATCAGTTGCGATGCGGCGACTGATAGCCTTAGAAGAAACACCGGCTCCAATTTCAATATCGGGTTCTTCGACAACCATTCCTGGTTCAATGGCTCGACCTCCAGTTCCACCGTACTCGGCATTCAACATCCACTTGCGATCAGCTTCGGTGAGTCGGTCGATTGGGATAACGCTGATTCCAGTTTGGTAGTCGCTGCAATCGCGAGGACCGAAACCAACACCCCACCGAGTTCGAAGTTGCATTTCGCCTTGACGGTATGATTCCATTCCATCACGGGCACTGATTGCATCGGGTCGACTAATCATTTTGATGAAGGCGTGACGTTTGTCGATGTTGACGATGCAGGTTTGGACAACTCCGAATCTGCTGAAGAGTGCACGGAGTTGGGCTTCGGGGATGGTTACACCACCGACGAAGAGAGTTCGGCTAAGGACCTTAATGTGTCCTTGTCCGATTGAGTAGTCCCATTCGACGAGTTTGGGACCGGGGGGTGGGAGGTTGGGGTCTTTGCGTTGGGGAGAGGGTGAGCGACGACGGCCTCGTCCGGCGGGGCTGCGTTGACGGTAATCGTTGCCGCGACGACCTCCTCGGTCTCCGCGTGGGTCTCCACGACGACCCGGTGAGTCGGCGTGGTATTCGTCGTAGACGGGGCTGTTGCGGCGGCGGGGTGGGGAAGCTTCGCGACGTCGGTCCCAGCCTGGGGAACGCGAGCGACGACGATATCCGCCCGGAGAGCGGTTGTTGTAGTCGCGTTCTCTGTCGCGGTCGTCACGACCTTGGGAATCGTGACCCCAGCCTCCGGCACCGGCGCCAGGCATCGCTGGGAAACCGGGCATTTGACCGGGCATTTGGCCACCGGCAGGCATGCCGGACATGATTATTTGGATGGCGGTACCCCACTGCTCTTGTGGGATACCCTGGGCAGCGAGGAGTTGGAGGAGTTGGAGCTGTTGGGATAGACCGTTGCCATCGCCCATGGGGGGAGCGGCGCCCATTTGAGGAAGCATGGCAGCGAGAGGGTTCTGCGCTGGAGGCATGGGGTTGGGAGTCTGGCTTTGGCTTTGAGGTTGAGGCATAGCAGGATTTTGACCCAGACCTCCGAGAGCAGCGAAGGGATTCGCCATGGCACCAGCAGCTGCGTATGGGTTGGCAGCAGATGGATCGGCCGATGAGACGGGTGGAGGGACTGCAGCTGAGGGATTACTCAGAGCAGCGAGAGGGTTGACAGGAGCAGGAGGAGCAGGAGCAGGAGCAGGAGCTGCAGGGGCAGCAGGGGCGCCAGTATTTTGCTTAGCCATATCTGCCAGTGCTTTCAAGATACTTGAAGCATCTGCTGGGGCGGCAGCACCGCCGTTGGGAGGCGGAGGCTGCGTTTGTCCACCGAGAGGGTTGAGGCCTGGGGCAGGAGATCCCTCGGGAGTGGTTGATTCCACGGCTAAAGGACAAAGAGAATAGATTAGATAATGTACAGACAATTACACCAGAAAAGCAGTGGAATACTGGAAGTATCCTATGATAGATAGAAACACAAACATCTATGCTTACCTTGTTGAGGAGCGTTCAGCTTTTCGCGGAAAGATGAGAGCATCGGGGCAGGGAACGTGTATCCTCGCTCCCAGATGTCAATCAACTTTTTGATCTTTTCCTAAAGTTCCAATACATACGTAAGTTACAGTTCATCGTGGAGCAGCGTATAAGCAGCAAGTTGTAATACAGCGCGGGGATGACCAGGATGAAGGATGATTCCCAAGTGTGGGATGTTGTCGAAAGTGACCTGTCACCAGAGGATTCCAAAGTGGCTTATGGCCATTACAATTGGCCCCCAAAGGGTTGCCCCGCTGAAAATAGATGCATGTCTAGCGTACCTTTTGATCTTGAGGAGCATTGTTTATAATATCGGCCATCAATACCGGAAGTAGTTCAGTAACACGATTGACACCCGCGGCAAAGGTTCCATCTGTTGCTGAGCTTCCAGGTGGTTGACCGGCCTTGCGAGCAGCTTCTACCCATTGACGGGTTACGGAGTCTACGACATAGAGTACTCCCAGCTTGTGGGTGCCCGGTGCCTTTTTGAAGTGGGTGTAGATCTTTTGAATAAGAACTGATTCATTCTGTTGAAGTTAGCTTGGGTCAAGTGGGAGCAGGAACATGGATCGAGTGGACGGGTCAAGTAGACGGGGTTGGTTGATGGTTCAAGTGAATGAATGGTGGCCGGGATAGACAAAGAACAAGATAGAGACAAAGACATACCTGAACATTGGCTGTGCAAAGAGTGGTAATGCTGTGAATTTTAGACCCTGATACGCCAGGAGGTTTGAGGGCCAGCATAGATTGGAGATAATTCTCCAGCTCTGCTACGGCCGAGGACATGATGAACTCGGATGAAGATAAGCCGGACACTGGATTAGATTTGCTTTATCCAAGTACTCTAAAGGGAGAGCACAAGAAAATGCAAGTGAATGCAAAAAGGGGATGGGGGTTGAAGAGAGGTGATGAAGAGAAGAGGTGAAAATGGAGGTGATGAAGTGTGAGTGTTGTTCAACCAGGCAAGAGCGCCGAGTGTCTCCTCTCAGTTTTTGCTACTGTCGAAGTGTACTTGCGAAAAAGAGGGATAAGAGGGATAAGAGGGAGAGGTTATTAAGGTAATAGTATCCCTTTCCCTTTTTCTCTTTCCCTTTAGACTAAAGTAGTCTAGTCTCTATCTCTTGCTCTCTCTCACTTAGGTTTATAGCTGATTCTTCCACTACAGCACGAGCGTATTCACTGTCGAAACCAGAGAACTGCCGCCTACAGCTGCGATACAGCCTAGCGATTAGGGGAGATTCCAGGAGTTGGGCTGCAAGGCCGCGAGTACGAGAGTACGAGAGGTACAAGGTACAACCTATAGGCGAACTGCCGTGAGATCCAGAAACAAGATGAGGGACGGAGTTACAAGTAGAGAGGATATCCGTGGGTGATGGAGATGGCGAGGGCGAGGGGAGACGTGAAGTGATGAAGTTTGTACGTGTGCGCGGCCTTTGCTGGCCTGCGCGAAAGCCCAAGAGAAATCTGCGGGCGCTAACTGCTTTGGGCTGAAACAGTCAGCTGATAGTCATGTGAGCATAGTCATGTGATGTCATGTGACAGTCTACACTTTTGGTACCTATGAACTACCGTATAATCAGATTTGACCATTTACCCTCCCCGAGTCAGTACGTATCCACCACCCGCAAAGCAGGTGGTTCCCCCGGCTACGCAGTCCACACTCAGGCCAGGTGGATATCCCGGCAAGATGGGGCCGATGGTATGTATTTCCGACAGCCTTCGTCCCCAACCCTAAGCTGTTTAGCCTCCGTTCTGCCCCTTCCTGCCGCCCGTGAAGCTCCCGATCTCGGTGAACCATTTCAGAATCTGCCGGTTAGGAACGGGCATTCATGTTTCGCATCTGTGTTCAAAGTCAGAAGAGTAAAATTATATACTGTATACGTATACTGAATACTGAATATTTAATACTGATACTCTACTTAAAGTGTACACATGTCTGATACTAGTACTACGCCCAGACCGAGGCACCAGGACAAACTCTCCTCCGCGATGCCGAGGGCATCCACTCGGGCATCCGGATGGCGACACGGGAGATGCGGCCGACGTCACTGTATGATACCTTGGGTTAGCACTGATTTACTTACTTGGGACATTTGCTCCGGAACCCTAATCTGATTATCTGAGTAGTAGTATAATAGTATAGTAGTATAGCAGTTATACTAGTCATCTAACTAGTAGTAGTCAAATACAAGAACACTGCTGATATTCTATCTCATCTATGTACAGCTATCCAGCTGTACAGTCCTTACCTTAAGGTACTCTGTAAGTACTGCAGCACGGAACTGGTCGGACCAACGACCAACGATCTGCCGGCAGACCGAAGAGGCCCGTACTCGGCGTTACCGTTGGGAGGGTTAATTACGCAGATCAACCCTGCCGCTTGCACCCACATTGGGACCACTTTCAATACCGTATTTACCGGCTGTGACGGTCAGATGGAAAAATGCCAGAAAAATCCAGGGAGCTCCTCCCGGATATTTCTTTTCTTCTTTTCTCTTTCTTCCTCCCCCTGTGTGTTCATACCTCCTCATCTTCTTTCCTTCCACCCATTATACCCTTTTCTTTTTCACACAAAGTCGTCATGGCTTCTCTTCGCATTGGTACCTCCGCTCTGCGGTCCTCTGTTGCGAAGCCCGTGCAGACTGCCGCCCTGAACGGCGCGCGCTGCTACTCTTCCGCTAAGGCCAAGGTATGCTTCATCAGCAGTCAAGCAGTACAATTCAATTGGCATACGTATACTAACTACAAATCTACAGTCCCTCAAGGAGACCTTCGCCGACGGTCTGCCCGCTGAGATTGAGAAGGTCAAGAAGCTCCGCAAGTACGTCGACACCCTATCCTCACATCCCATCCTCCCCCTCGAATATCATCACTGACGCAATCGCAGGGACTATGGCAACAAGGTCATTGGTGAGGTCACCCTCGACCAGGCCTACGGTGGTGCCCGTGGTATCAAGTCCCTTGTCTGGGAGGTAAGTCGCGCTCACAGCCTCACTCGCAATACAGGTGCTAACATTTTTTTTTCTAGGGTTCCGTCCTCGACTCTGAGGAGGGTATCCGTTTCCGTGGACGCACCGTAAGTTACAACTAGAAGGAACCAATTCTCTTCTCTCGATGCTAATGCTATCCTCCAGATCCCCGAGATCCAGAAGCTCCTCCCCAAGGCCCCCGGTGGCCAGGAGCCCCTTCCTGAGGGTCTCTTCTGGCTCCTGCTGACCGGCGAGATCCCCTCCGAGCAGCAGGTCCGCGACCTCTCCGCTGAGTGGGCTGCTCGCTCCGATGTCCCCAAGTTCATTGAGGAGCTCATCGACCGCTGCCCCAGCACCCTCCACCCCATGGCCCAGTTCTCCCTGGCTGTTACCGCTCTCGAGCACGAGTCCGCTTTCGCCAAGGCCTACGCCAAGGGTATCAACAAGAAGGACTACTGGAGCTACACCTTCGAGGACTCCATGGACCTGATCGCCAAGCTGCCCACCATCGCCGCTAAGATCTACCGCAACGTCTTCAAGGATGGCAAGGTTGCCGCTATCCAGAAGGACAAGGATTACTCCTTCAACTTGGCCAACCAGCTCGGTTTCGCCGGTAACAACGACTTCGTTGAGCTGATGCGTCTGTACCTGACCATCCACTCCGACCACGAGGGTGGTAACGTCTCCGCCCACACCACCCACCTGGTTGGTTCCGCTCTGAGCTCCCCCATGCTCTCTCTCTCCGCTGGTCTCCAGGGTCTTGCCGGTCCCCTTCACGGTCTGGCTAACCAGGAGGTCCTGAACTGGCTCACCGAGATGAAGAAGGCCGTCGGTAACGACCTGAGCGACAAGTCCATCACCGACTACCTCTGGTCCACCCTGAACTCCGGCCGTGTCGTCCCCGGTTACGGTCACGCTGTTCTCCGCAAGACTGACCCCCGTTACGTCTCCCAGCGCGAGTTCGCTCTCCGCATGCTGCCCGATGACCCCATGTTCAAGCTGGTCAGCCAGGTCTACAAGATCGCCCCCGGTGTCCTGACCGAGCACGGCAAGACCAAGAACCCCTTCCCCAACGTTGACGCCCACTCTGGTGTCCTCCTCCAGTACTACGGTCTGACCGAGGCCAACTACTACACCGTCCTGTTCGGTGTTTCCCGTGCCCTTGGTGTCCTGCCCCAGCTGATCATCGACCGTGCTCTCGGTATGCCCATTGAGCGCCCCAAGTCTTTCAGCACTGAGGCCTACGCCAAGCTGGTTGGTGCCAAGCTTTAAATGCGATAAAAGCATTTAAGGCATTCAAAATGTCCATGGGGATGTAATTCGAAATGAACCTTTGGGGGAAGCTAGACTGTATTATTTCTTCTTTTTGTGATTGTGATTGTGGATTCATGTTGTATGATATTGGACTTGATCGGTTCGAGCGGGCCTTGTAACAGCACTTCCTCCCAACATGAATTGCAGTGGTACTTCAATATATCGTGTAATGCATGTATGACATTCTAGTAATAACTGTAGCCTGTAAAACTTTTTAAGGTAGTCTATGTCGATCACCTATTATCAGCGTATCAGTATTTAGTACTATTGATAGTATCAGTGCTGATAGATCATGCAGGCTCTGTTGTGGTGAGCTCCGTAAAAGGGAAGGTCTGACAGCTACTCAGGAGAATCGAGCACACGTGAATTGTTGGGAGGCTCAACGGGTCTCTCACCGACCCACCCAATCCAAATAAACAGAGCAGCTGAGCAGTCAGAATAAGCAGAGCTGAGAAGGTAGGGGGGCAGCAGAATTGGGATTTCAGTAAATAAGTAGACATAAACTGAGTAAATATTCTATTCTATTCAATTCTATTCTAATTCCTAGTATATTCCGAGCGGAGTCCCGGAGCCACCCTTAAATTCCGAAGTACGGACCTTTTAATCAATTCCTGAATTCCCGAATTCTCAGGCATCAATTCCTACAGTATGGAAGGTACGGAGTATCCGCCGGCATGAGTGGATCACGGGGAGAGAAGGAGAGGTGGCCCAGTCCAAGCACTCCGTAGTAATCTGTGTACCTTTGTTCTACCTTACTCCGCTCTTGTCTACTCTGTCTCTCCCCTATAAGTTACTTCCCTTTTTCGCTTCACACTCCCTCCGAGTTCGACTCTTTCACTTTCCACTTTCCTCTCCCATCCCACTCCCCTCTCCTCCGATTTCTTCCTTTCCCTTTTAAAAGGCGACGAAGCCCCTTATATCCCTTGGTCAGGGCCCCTTTCAGCGTATCTACCCAATTCTGAAGATGTCTACCGCTCCGGTCAAGGCCGACGCGCCTCTCGAGAAGAAGCCCGTCAAGTTCAGCAACCTGCTTCTGGGTGCTGGATTGAACATGTTCGAAGTCACCTCTTTGGGACAGGTATGTTTATGTTTGTGTTTACAGGTTGATGAGCTTAGCTCGTCGCCATCGCTGCGGCTATTGCTGTTGCTATTACTGTAACCCATGCTGACGCTGACGCTCACTCACAGCCGTTGGAAGTGATCAAGACAACCATGGCCGCCAACCGGGGCGACAGCTTCGCCGGTGCTATGGGTCGGATTTGGGGCCGTGGCGGCATCCTCGGTTGTATGTGATCCCTTTCTCCCCCCTCTCCAATTTCCTCCGATGCACGCTCCTACCCTAGGTAGTCCAGTGTGGAGACACCCCGAAACCCAATCACTTCACATGTGAACCAAAGCACAAGCACAAGCACAAGGAAACTAACCCAATTCATCTTGACAGATTACCAAGGACTCATTCCGTGGGCCTGGATTGAGGCATCCACCAAGGGTGCGGTCCTCCTATTCGTCGCCTCCGAAGCCGAGTATCAAGCCCGCCGCTTCGGTGCCAACGACTTCATCAGTGGAATCAGTGGTGGTATGGCCGGTGGTGTCGCACAAGCCTACGCAACCATGGGATTCTGCACCTGCATGAAGACCGTCGAAATCACCAAGCACAAGATGGCCGCTGCTGGCGTCAAGCCTCCCGGAACATTCGCGACTTTCATGGATATCTATCGTAAGGAGGGTATTCGTGGAATTAACCGTGGTGTGAACGCCGTTGCTATTCGTCAGACTACGAACTGGGGATCTCGATTTGGTTTGTCTCGTTTGGCTGAATCGGCTATTCGTAAGACTACTGGTAAAGAGGATGGACAGAAACTTTCTGCTTGGGAGAAGATTCTCGCTTCGAGTCTTGGTGGTGGTCTTTCGGCTTGGAATCAACCTATTGAGGTTATTCGTGTCGAGATGCAATCTAAGACTGAGGATCCTAATCGTCCTAAGAACTTGACTGTCGGTAAGACTTTCAAGTATATCTACGATAACAACGGTCTTCGCGGTCTTTACCGTGGTGTTGCTCCCCGTATTGGTCTGGGTATTTGGCAGACTGTCTGCATGGTTGCTCTTGGTGATATGTATGTTCTGCCCCTGCATCCTGCCCCTTTCACATGAAACCGAGGATTGGCCCGAAACTTATACTAACATTTTTTGAAACAGGGCTAAGGAAGCTGTCGAGAAGCTCACCGGTGAAGCCGTCACCGCTAAGCACTAGAAGGTTTGAGATACCCTTCATGCAGTGCAGTGCAGTGCAGCGCGCAGCGTTGTCCACGGCGCGATGTCGCCATACTTTAGACTCAATCGGATACAATGTTCCGTTCCACATACGTTTTTAATTTGAATCTGCAAAAGCAAACGCAGACACGCAGACTCCCATACGGATACCGATACCCTTTTGAATACATCGTGATACTTAGAATATTATGGAATGGAATGGAGTATTTGAATACTTTCAACATGAAATTGTTTCTGCTAGCGTAATGCCTTTTATTTATTATTTCTTTTCTTGTCGTCAAATGTAAACTCTACAATGAATGTAGTAAGAGATATGACCTCTATCAATGGCACTCATTTCAATTGAATTCAATAATTCATTCTATGCAATCTGTAAATTAGATCCCCATGTGCAAAAAAACCCCAGACTCAATCCCATCGTCGGCTATACCCCGGCAACAGCCCCGGCTTCGGCTACACCCCGGCTATCCAAAATACTCAGACACAAAGCTGTAAGCTGTCTGGAGTGCTCCGCTCCGGGTCGGTAATTGCAATTGAAATTGATCGGAATGATCCTTGGCCCTGTTTACTCCGGACTGTGTCTTGCCTTGCCCTTTCCATTGCTCCGATTTGAGTGGAGCGGAATGATTTCATTTCGGTTCATTTGATTGATTGATTGAATATTCTTTTTACGGAGTAGGAAGAGACTGGGGTAAGTTGTAAGGTAGATCGGGGCTTTGGTCCGATTTCGGGAGCGGATTTCGGAGGGTGCAATATACAGTAAGTAAGTATAAGTTATTATTTGGGTCTTTTTGGTGGAGAGAGTAGAGGGGTATTTAACTAGGGATTAGAATTGAGTCAATTGAATGAATTGATTTAATTGGAGAATATTTGGTGTTCTTTGTTAAAGGTTTGACTTTTGTCTTCGTAGATTTCTTGATGAGGTTTTTGATGGATGGGTTAACCGAGGTTATATTTGGGGGCATTGCTCACGGAGCACGGAGTATACTACCTACTAACTATCTGAGTCTGTATGATGTAAGTATCTTGGCTTTTTCCTATGCTGATGAGATTCAATCATTGAATCATTCTCTTTCTAGTTGTAGGCTGAGAAGATTTGTTTCTATTAGTTTGAGGATTTAGATACCGCAGTCATGTATTAGCAGTACAGACCGTATGTGTTGCGACCTAGTAGGTTCAATGCTTTTTTTGATTTATTTTTTCCTTCAAAAAAATTCAATTCTTTTTTCCTTGGAAGGGATGTTATACTCATGGCATGCCGGATTTCAGAAGATATAGCATGCCATGAGTATAAGGGAAGTATGGTTGGTTATTACTTGGGGCTTTTTGGTGGAGGGGACTAGAGTGATGTTTACCTAAATAACTAGGTAGTTAGGAACCATAATTTGAATCAATTGAATCAATTAGAAAATTTTTAGTGTGTATTTTGTCAACTATTGATTTCAATGTCTATGTTGATTTCTTGATGAGGCTTTTGATGTATGGAGTCGAAGCTTCATATTGGTATTGGTACTACCAGTAGTACTGGTGATATAATATTTCCCTTTGTCAATGGGCCAATACAAGGTGCATTGACTCTGTCATGATTGATATTCAACTATAGTATATTTTGGTATATAGCCATGGGGAATTCTCTGATATTCTATACAGCAATGGAGGTATGAAATCACTCTTGCTGGGATGATGTTCGTTATATACCCACAGAAATAAATTATGCCGAGTTTAATTTTTTTATAAAGGTCATATATGGCCTTTTTAGTACTGATTGGTCTTGAATAGTGAGTGTGGGGGAAAGCATTTCTATAAGGTCCTATGGAATAGAGGGGGGTTTGGGCAAGACTCCGAAATATCAACTTCGTATACCTATACCCATATGACCTAATTTTGCAAACAGAATATATGCCAGCCCTAGACAGAAAGGGCTATGGTCCAGGTAGCAGTCCTACAAGAACTCTACCTTGCAAGTAATCTGTCAGTTCGTGCAGAAGTTTTGGCTTAGGTTTCCAATTTCTTGAACTAGATGAGTGCTGGGTCACCAGCACCTAGTTATATCCTCGCCTACTCTACCTCACCCCTAGTGAGTCACTATACAAGGTAACATATGGTCAAGAACAATTCCCACTCACGTGCCATATTGCTACTGGCAAGCAGTGCTTTTTTACTACCGCACGTCAGGCACGACTCTATCTCTCACTTCCCACCCTTCTTCACTTACCTCCATCCACATCCCTCTTACACATACACCACCAGTATCTTATCACTTTTGCTACAGCGAATACTGTGAAGGTACGCATCTCCGAACTCAGCGAACAAGCTGCATCTAGCGTCAAGACTGATTAGAAACAGAAATACAAACACCACACAATGGACAGCATGTACGCCCTGAAGGATATTCCGGGGAAAGGGAAGGGTCTTGTTGCAACCAAAAAAATCCCACGTGGCACGCGAATCCTCTGCGAAGAAGCCATCATCCAAATCCCTCTTAGCTACGACCGACTGCCCAGTGAAGAGCTCAAGAGACTTATTTGTGAGAAATTCAATGTGCTCATTGATGAACACAAACAGGCGTTCCTTAATTTGCGCAATGTCTTACCCTACACGAGCCCCGCTGAGCAATATCTTGGAATCCTTCATACGAACGCCCTCCCCATCGAAGACGGTGGCATCGGAGGAGGTGTTTTTCTGAAAGCGAGTCGCATCAACCATGCTTGCGATAACAATGCCCATAAAAGTTGGAACAAAAACATCAAGCACCATACCGTTCATGCGATACGAGATATCAACCAAGGTGAAGAAATCACAATATCTTATCTAGCGGTCCACAGAAGCCGGCAAGCTCGACAAGAGACGTTACGAAAACAATTAAAATTTGAATGCTCCTGCCGTCTTTGCTCCCTTCCAGCCAAAGAATCAAGAAATAGCGATGAAATGCTCGAGGGCATTTACCGTCGGGATTGTTTTGTCAATAAGCTTGGCCTCAGAGGCATATCATCATCCCCTCTAGTAATCCTGCACTGCCTTGACCGAGAGGTTCAGCTCTATAATATGACAAATGCAGATGACCCAGGTTTGTCAAAAGTGTACTGGGACGCTACGCAGGTTGCTATTGCGCACGGCGACTTGGCAAGAGGGCGTATCTTTGCGGAAAGGGCATTGCAAGGCTGGCGGATTTCCTGTGGCAGTGATAGCCAACCAGTGATTAAGTTTGGGAGAATACCACAAGACCCATCCCGGCTTCCGCTATATGGAATGTCAAGGCAGTGGACTACAGCAGTGGATGAAGTTCCAAGTCAGCTTGAATCAACACAATTCGAATACTGGCTCTGGAAGAGAGACGGACCACCAGACCAAGGGGCTTGAGTAGACCTTGCAAAGTCTGCTTGAGTTCTGCGATCAAATCCAGCAATTCTCACGACTCTCGGATATCAAGATTTAAGAGGCAGATCTTCCTACTGCATTGGGGCCAAGTTGGCAGTCATCTCAGCTTTCCGATTTATGTCAACGTTCGTCGATGGGTATCGAGCACCAAAAGTCATGAAGAAGCCTAGGGGGTTAACAAAGATGAGATTTATTGGGTACAGGACCGTAAACTGTCAGGTGAATAGCAAGTAAAGAGAAAGTTCTAGTGACTAGATAGTCAAGCGCAAATGTCTATTATCGGAGGTTCCTACCTCTAGAAGAACTCGCAAGTAGCCTGAGGCACCAAGCCTCTACTATTTCATTTCTCACTCCACCATCCTACACCTTCACCAATACACACATCTCATCTCCACTTGCCTGTACATCCTTCCTAGTACGAAAGAATCGAGACAATTACAAAAAAAAAATAAACCATGGACGCTATGGTTGAAAATGAATTGGTTAGTCAAAACGCCTCATGGTTTACCAGATAGCCAGTTTTTTGACCTCGTCAATGTCTACTGTAATACCCATGGCAGCTCCCTCAGAATTACCCGAGCCGACGTTCTCTCTCTAGTAGGCACAGGTGATACATCTGGTGGATTGTTCCTCGAAGTGTCCCGAATCAACCAATTCTGCACACACAATGACGGGATACCTGGAATGAGAATGTAGGCGAGATGACCATCTGCTCCAAGACGTTGATGCAGGGAAAGAGATACCAATTTCATATCTTTGCAGTACGTCTGATTTTGCAGAGCGGCAGCGCCACCTAAGAGAACTGTTCAGGTTCTCTTTTTTTCTTTTGCAACTGCGAGCTCTGTTTACTCCTTCATTCCCAATTATGCTTCCTGAGGAACTAACTCGTTTTGGAAAGCAAGCATTGCTTGCGTCCGAAATGAGTTAGCCTATAGAATATGCACGCTAATGCACTAATACGTCACCGCTAGCGCTGCCTTTTGAAAGGCTGGTGAGTCTAGAGCCATATAGATTCAGAAGGATTTTTTTCATCAAGCCAAACAAATTCACAGCTGAACTGATTATGACAAAGCTGCCTAAACTGACCAAGTAGGAGTAATTAAGTAGGAGTAATTCAACATGATATGGCCTTCGTGGAGCACTAGTGGGATTGGATCCTTTATCAACATGGATGTTGATAAAATCCAATCACAGTGAATCCTTCTGGCCGTAGGCTAAGAAGATATGTTTCTATTGGCTTGTAGGTTTAGATGCAGCGCTAATCCATTACTAATGGTAATACCACATGGCCTGGATGTACTGCTTAGATTCAATCATTTTGCTGATTTCCTTTTTCTTCAAACGATTGAAGCTACCCAGTATCATTGAAACTGGCAATTTACTGATTCCCCTTGGAAGTGACTTGCATTGATTTTGACATTATTGATGGAGACAGCTACCTAGGAAGACTTCTTCCACTCTCTTCTTTCCTTGGCTCGGTCGATTGATTGCTACTCCAACCTCATGCTGCAGAAGCAATTCTTGCCTTGATTTTCTTTTCTTTGGCGGAAAGATTTCATACATTCCATCTACAAAACTTGGATATACTCTACAGATTTCAACAGTATCCTCAACACGCAATGTGATGATTCCAAGCTGTTGAATTTAAAATTCAGGGGCTGATGCCAACCATCAAATCCCAAAAAGGTTTAGTTCGGTGGATTCGAGCTATATCATTTTAGGAGAATCTCTTTGGTGCAAACAAAGAGATTCTCCTAAAATGATATAGCTCGAATCCACCGAACCATACTTCTTTAGGCACTTTTCTTTCGTGCGCCAAACAAAAGTGCCATAGAAGGTAAAGAGAAGCCGTATTGACATTGTCTACGGTCGAGTTGGCCTTGTCCCAAGGTTGATCAGCTCGAGTCAAAAATATATGCTGACTGCTTTCCAAGGGGTTGTAAAGGGTGCGTTCGGGCGTGTAGAATCCTTAGCAATACTCAATTTGCATTAGCTTGAGAGAGGCACTTATTCCTCACGACTGGTGCAAAGCAGCTGCGCCATATATAAATAGTATTCATAAGTATGAGGGACTCCTCGAAGCTGTTGCAACAAGCTATTCAATCTTCCTCGCCCGATCTATCAAAGTTAGGGGACTTCTAGTTTCTATCTTTCCCTCATCGTTGCATCTCTTCTATATGCTTGCTCTACCATCGAAGATATGGCCTCCTCTATCCTAATTCCGCCACTAGAAATGCAACCATGGGACCGAGAAAATATCCTAAGTCTGCCCTATTCGTCTACTGGTAACAACTTCGGGAGCTTTGCTCTAAATGATATGGGATATTGTTATTTGCCCCCGGGTAATCAATTCGAACCACCTGGTTGGAAACTGCAGCAACAAAGTCCGCCTTACTTCACCGGTTATCAAGAATATCCTGAACGATGGTCACAGCTGTCATTTGAATGGGGAAAGGAGTGCACAAGTGCCGCGAATCAAATCGGACAAGCCAAGCCAGCCGGACCAAAGCTTTGCGCATCTGGAGGTTCTCATGATGTGACATACATCGATAGTCGCCCTCAAAATCCTCAGTCAACAATCAATCATCGCCACACCTATTATAATCGACCAATTGGAATTGGAGAAGTAGCAAAAACCCGAAATCCGAACCTTCATCAACGCCAGAAGGTCAGTGTACGGGGTAACCCTGGGTAAGTGCACACCAAACACTATCATATGATATCTAAAAAACAAGATACCCCTGAACTAGAATTTCCTCTAGAACTTTCGAATGCCACTGGGAAGGATGCATGTACCATGGTAAATTTTCTTGTGAAGCGGTCTTGATTCGACATATCAAATCGGTTCACATTGCTCCGAATCGATACAAGTGCGTGCATCAGGGTTGCGAGAGAACCTTTGGAAGGAAGGATAAGCTTCGTGATCATTTGAAGCTTGGGCACCTATTATAACGAGGTGAATCCATGTCTGTTTAGTTTGGTGGAAAATTCATTGTCACTATGAGCAGGAGCAGAATGAACCAATGACATTCTCAAGTATAATCCCCCGGGGATTATAAAGGAGAATATGATTGGTTGGAACATAAGACTTGGGCAGAGTACCTTTTGCCCGGGTGCGACAAAAGTACAGTCCGTGCAGGTGCGTTAGTTGTACAATGGGGCCGAAATGTACAATTAACGCACTCTTGCTTGATCTTTCAAAGAGAGAGATGTAAAATGGAGTTGTTTATTTTCCTGCAAAATACGATGAATGTAGACAAATTTATCAAATATGGTCATTTCTAGAAAAATGAAACATCGACAACATCATAGGCGTGTCGAGCGAAAGATGTACAGACTTGATGCTTGACTGTTTGATCGAACTCGCTGATATTGTAAGGGCGACGGGGTGCGGACACTACCCCTTTTATGATCCGGGACACACGATTTCCCGTACTCATGATAGTCACAAAGCAAATACAAGCTTGTTTGAAGTAAAGTATGTGCTCATTTGGATGGAATGGGAGTGTGCGACGTAGCGGTGAGGAGATGACAAGACAAGAGAGTGAAGGTTATAGAGATACTGAGACCAGATTAATAAAATTACTATCCCTTATTCGGACAGGATGGGAAGTGGTAGTTGTTCTTGTATTGGAGGACGATCTAGTGAGAGATGGAGATATGTGTGGACTGTCAGTCACCTGACATGGAGGTAGCACCACCTTCAATATCCCTCAATAGGAAGGACCAATGGAATTCCAGATGTTACTATCAGATCTTTGCACAGAAAGCCAGTTTCCTCGGACCATTCGTACTATGCATTAACTATCTTTTAAGGCTACTTACACTTCTTTTTTCTATAATCTATCGCTTTTTGGCACATATACAAAAATTTCCATCCCCAAGTGCCTACTACGCAGTGACAATGTTTTAATACACACTATTCCCATGCATATATTACCGTAGCCTATCAAACAGAGCATGGTCTATCCTAATGCAATTTTTCTCGAAATTTTGCAATTCCCATGGTCAAGCTTGTACTACAACCATTAGCTACTGGCAGAGATTGCAAACTGACAAACCAATAATGGGGGAGAGAACCTTCCCCATATAATATACACATATATTCATAGCACGCAACGGAAGTTCACCAATCTCGTGTCGCCATATGAGAAAAAAACTGGCAGTTTCACTTTCGACAACTTGTCTACTTCTTGAAGAAGTTATTCTCTACCGAACAGACGCTCAGTTGAAATTCAAGCTAAGCTGCTTCTTTATTTGTTCCCTGATTCAAATAACGATTCATACTAACGAGAAAGATGGACAACACTACTCGAACCCACCGCTCAGGATCCACATACCACACACCTACGACTGAACCGTTGTTAGCGACAGTACCACAAACCTACAACTACCCAGAAGACAGCATACCGCTGCCATTATTAAGGAAGCAGGTCTCGGCCTGTGCGCTTGAATTCTTGAATGAAGGAGACACCATTTTTGAGACTGATGAGGATAAAAACAAAAATCATGTTATCCTCAAGCTTACCTTTAAACATACTGTGGAAAAAGCCACCCCATATGCGCCTTCTCAGACGACCGGAGTGCTTGTCGATATAAGGATACACGGTACCATCCCCGGCTCCCAGAATATGGGCAGTCAATTGTTTGTCAAAACAATTAGTTACACAGGCCCTCACCAGAGGGCCTTGAGATCTATTGACATACCTGTTGGACCCAGGAGAACGCTTCAGGATTTCCTGAAACCTATTGGCATTTCTAACATGCTTCCATTTACATTCGTATTTGACGGAGTTGGATATGCAGGTTGTAGGGACTTCATGTGATTCGCTATTACTTCGACATGACTATTTGCAGTGGCATGCTGATTCAAGTATTAGGTCCCAACTTTTACGACTTCTTGAGAGTGAAAGGAGTATCGTATTTTCTAGAGAGGAAGACAGAGCAGAGCTATATCGGCGTTTTAATGTGCGTTATGGAGAAGATGACATGTCGTGGTTCAATCCCGTTTTCCGCGGTAGTTTCCCCCTTGATTATTCTTATATCGTTCTGACCGATCTGGTATATCATTGAGAACTTATTTTATGCGAGTGCTTAAGTAGCTATAATAAATTCTGTTTCTCTCAAAATATCTAGCCGAGTCCACGATAATTTATGTGCGAATTATAATATATTCAGATATTGAGATCAGGACTGAGAATTCAAGCAGCGATTCTTTCACCTAACTGGGTGCTTTGGAAGCTGGCAATTCTACGAGGGTGAAAGAATCATAGAAAGTCAGACGGAATATCTGATATTGATCTAGCGAAATACTTCAAACGAAAGAAGAAGAGAGAAAGAGGCGAAGAAACGCTATCTGGGGGGAGGGGTCTGCCGCCTCCAGTACTGAAATGATCTGATATTCAACATATGCTCGTTTCAAATTAGTGATAACGCCTAGTCAGAGTCTCAAATATCCGAGTCTCTGATATCTGTTTGGATGAAGTTGTAAGTTAGATAATCCTTTAACTAGAAGGGGGCTCGACCTACAGAACCAACTACTACCATGCAAAAACCATCGCCTTGCTGTACGAAGGCCGTCCAGGTTGTGAGTGGGCATGATTGGAATCAAAGCATAGTACTCATGGGGAAGTACATTTCCTCTTGCTAATTGTCTGCCCAGAGCAAAGTACATAAAAGTCTCAGGAAGAAAATTGACTTGACGAAACGCGAAAACCCAAAGCTGGCCGTCTTTGTCAACTAGAAAATGTGACTTTTTAAGATCTGTATAACAGCATATCATTCTCTCGCCGTTGAAATCAACTTGTTCCAGCTCTCTGTTAGGATATTTCAAGGCCCTTAATACCTAATGAACGAATTATATTAGTTTCGAAATCATTTAACTTTCAATCTTGGGAGTACAAACGCGATTAATATGATCCTCTAGATTCTGGATAGAAGGATAGGCAATGTCCGATATACCATCATCCCAAAATATCGTCATATGGATGCGCCCTCCACCGACGGGCCCTGGTGATATATCAAGTGGGACCTCGACAGAAACAATCTCAGAAATAGCTCTTGCTCTCTGAGAATCGGATGCAACGTGATCGGTTTCAATGAATTCCATAATCATATAAAGTCGATATGATATACGGAACACAGCATAAATTTCAGGAATGCGAATAGTTGCGTTCCCCTTCATCCGATCAAACAAAAATTGGTGATTTTTCCATTCACAACGAGGGACATCATATTTTATGAAAAGCTTTTCGCCATTACGACTGTGGATAAAATGGTTGTCTCGCCCACCGTGTTTGGTGCAAAGCAATCTAACTTGCTCTTTACCAGGCAGATCCGGCGCATTTGGAGAAACAAAATCAACAATGTCAGTGTCACTCATATCGATTGAGAATTAGGCGCAGATGCGAGAAACGAATCATTTGTGACGTCGCTGCAAGTGTAATGAGTTCCATTGAACGTGTCTGAACAGTGTCCGAGGGGTTGAATCTGGCAACAATCCATGTCGGTTTTGGACAATAACGGAACCAGTCATTATGACGTCCCGTCAATACTCTGAGCATATATGGGTTGAGAGTTGGGCGGTAGAGGATAGCAGAAATTAATGCAGGGTAAAAAATAAAAATTACTCCAAAAAAGTATAGACATGGAAAAGCTACAGGATAGAGAAGAGAGAAACAAAATGCAAAAAGAAACTCCGATAGGGGGAATCGAACCCCCGGCTGCCGTGTGAGAGACGGCGATGTTAGCCACTACACCATATCGGATTAATTGATGACTGTTGCTCCACTTTTGACTACATGAGTCTAGTTTAGCGTAGTTGATGGGATTGCACTCCGGTGCATGGTTGTCTCAACCTCTCCACTCCCAATACTTCCACAATTCTATCCTTCGCCCCTTCGCACCGGGTCTTTCAACTGGGGCAGTTTTGCTATTGATCCGGATCACCGAACTCCGGAGCTCCGCCACCTCCTCAAACTAGCTTGTGATTTCTCGACTCCTCGTCGATCTTCGCGACGCCAATGAACATTCCTGTACCTTACGTCTGGTTTTGCCCTCTGCAGGCCTGCTATCTTCGTGATTGAGGCCATATATGATAGAGACATCGAATCCTGAGGGCAGTATAGTAGGGGAGGCTACAACAGAATATGTATGCCGTTGAATCACTCAGTTTTCCGACTACGGCCCATATTGTACATACCTAGGCACTACATTAGTATGCTAATGTAGCATACTATCTTCCATATATATATACTATCTATCTAGTCCTAAATAATTCACTATATTCAACCTTCGGCCTTGGGAATTGCTCAGGTGCCGACTTGATAGATAGAACTTGGAAGTTTCCATCACATTCACTGAAATTGATCATTCCTCGCTACCCGTCTACTACATATCTACTATTATCTAGGTAGCAGTAATAGGTAGGCACCTAGGTATTAGTAGTCCTTTCAACATTGGTGCGCAGGACTGAGCTCACGAGTTGGATCACGACCAATTTATTACAATGCACCGACCTGGCTGGGCAGTGATTAAAAACGTGAGTTCAAGTTGCCCAGGCGGCCAAGGCAGGGCTGCATGAAAAGTTTAACTTGAAAACTGTGCAGTACTAGTGTTAGCGTTAATTCCACAAGTTGGAGGATACGTTGTCAAAAATAAATAAGCGCCGCCCAGCCCTGGAAGAAGTGGCTGTCCATCTCACGCCATAAATACATATGGTCCAATCAATAACCGCCGACATTAGCAAGGGCGAATACGTTGAAAAATTGGGTAAGAGAAAATATAGTTGCCTAGAATAAGACCTAATGGTTTTAACAGAAGGAAAGATGAACTGCAGGACAGCAAATCCCGAGATAAATTAGTTCATTCGTTTATAAGCTGAACTGGAATTAATTTGAAAGTTTGTATCAAGCAGAACCTGCTAAGGAAAAAAAGTCAACCTCTAAGATGTCACCATCAGAGCAAAAGCACCACTTCATACCTCGATTTATCTTGAGGAAATTTGTACCTGAAGATCAACCCCCGGCAGCGCCGATAGACAAGGGCAGAAACCCCCAAAGAAAGCAGCGTCGTGACTTCCTTGTGAACAAGATTGATCTTGAAAGATCTGTTTTGACTCAGCGACCAGTTTCGACCGAATTTGCCCTTGTGAACATGTATCGAGATCCTGGTTTTGATGAAAATCCTTATCATCTTGAGAAAAAGCTTGCAAATCTTGAGGGCCAAGTAAGCAGCATCGTTCAACGTGCATGTGATCGATTCTCTCAAAACTTGACCCTGGAACTTGATCGCACCGAGCTCGACAGGCTACGAAAATTTCTCTTTCTGATGAAATATCGAAATTCGGGCATGTTCGACCGTTATAACCATGATAACGTTGATCAATACCAGGCGGATGACCGTGAAAGAATGATGAGTTATATGAAAGCTAGCGGGTTTCGAAAGCCGCGCGATGTCTGGTTCGATAACTTGCGTCGCTTCTTGGATGTTGAGATGGACCCCGCGAGAAGCTGGATGCATACCCTGAAAGCCCAAATGTATCCTGACGACGCTATGATGATGGAAATCCATATCATATGGAGCTTCATCGCTTTTTGCAAGCCAGCCAGCTCAGTGGATGAATTTTTGTTGACTCAAAATGCGTATTGCATCTTTGAAGGCCCTTCGACTATAAGAATGGATCCCACCACTCAACAGGTGAAAAGCCATTCATATACTGAGTACCATAATTTTGCTCCGTTGTCTCCTAGGCTGATAATTATCTTGCGAAGCCACCTTCTACCTTCACAAGGCCAAGATAATGAAGCTCTGCGGGAGTTCCGGAATCTATTTGCAATGTTTACTCAATCTCAACATCTTCATCCAGAAAAAGCCAAATCAATCTTGCAAGATCTTCCCATTCAACCATGCCACACTAAATACACTACGCCAGATATGAGATCATCAAAATCTTTGCGCACCTCTTTCCGGAAGACCGACAAGTTTGAATTTCAATGCTTCAAAATCTCATCACGTCATACGACACTTATCAACAATATTTTCCTGGAAGAAGCGCACGTCACCTCATCAGTTGTTTACCATTCTCGAGGGTCTCTGAAAGCTAGCCTCGAGAACTATTTTGAAGAGGCAACCGACGGCATGAAGACTATTTTTAAACCCTTTGACAGACGTTCTTTGTACCTAAACGCACTGGGGAAGATTCTCCGTAGCCTTGAGAGCTCCGTGGGCTGCCGAAAGACTATTTTTACACCCAATATCCTAAATTATCGAGTTCATATGTCATTTTTCGTTGCTCTCGAAGTTGCAGTTGAGCTTCTGCAGAGCGAGGAGGCAGAAACACTACTGCCTCTACCATATTTAATGTTGAAGCCAGGTATGTTACACACTCAGCGTATCCTATCCGTTCCAATTAACGATAACAATTTTGATATACAGGAGCGAGCAAACAAACTTTCTGGAACGATGTTGAACAAGCTGGTTTGTTGATGCTTCTAAGGATCAAAGTGGATCGAGCTCTCAATATCTCTCCTCTTACGGACAGTGAGAAAGCCATTCTTCGCGGAAATCGGCAAGACTTTTTCATGAAATTTCCCGCCGAAAGATTATGGCTATATCTCAAAATTTCAAGGAACATGAACAAATTTCATTCCGACGACTTTACCAAGAGGATTGCAGCCCTTAATCTTAAAGGTGTAGAAGATGAGTTCGTCAGCTGTGAGTCATCTTATGCCAGACAAAATCTTTTCTTCTAATGCATTACGAAGCCTCGAACCCAAAGCTAATCCTGCTCCAGACATAGCCTCCGAGTCCTCCCCTGAGAGGCGAAGTATCCTTGTAAGAACCATGTTCTTCCGAGCGCAGTTTGGATTTCGATAATCACGAACAGCCATAGATTTGGTATCTTTTTAATTTGTTTGATCTTGTGAGATCTCATTAATTGTTCGTTTTGTTTGCCGATTGAGAGAAGAAAATAAATAAAGATAAATGTGAAACAAAAAAACGCCGAGCGATATTATGGATACACAGGCAAACGCTTATTTTCTCGACTTATATGGTGTACTTTATAGTCGACTTTAAGGGTCTTACATTGCCCAACTATTAATATTACTTACACCCTGAAAGAAATCTTTAGTTAGAACTAATTGGCAGATCTGATTTAATTGAGATTGGCTAACGACTTTCGTATATACAGGGAACTTCTGAACTGTCAAAACCTCCCGAGGGCGAATGTAAAATTGAGCCTAGGATTCTTCCCAGCCTTCTTATTGATGTCGACGCACAGAGCCACGCGGTCGGCTTTTTGAAGTGGCGAGGAGAAACTTGAAATTTAGCTAGATGCTATATTAACTACAATTGTCTTGTATTCTCTGCGAATTACGTGTTGCGGTTTGGCGCTTTGAATCCGGCTCTACGCTACGAGTCCATGAGCGTCCCCGTGTATGCTTCTATAAATAGCCCCCATATTCCATCTTTTTTTGCTTCTTGCTCAACTTGCTTTTTCTCTCTACGCGCTGTGCTGTTGAGACAATTTTTATTTTGGTGGAGCTTAGTGATCTCTGCCGCCAACCTCCCTTGTCTCGGGCGCCTCGCTAGCCATGTATGATTCTCTCTTAGTTTCTATCCTGACGTATAGCGTACATGTATATGCTCTGTGCTACAAATATCGAGTAAGCACCTTGCAAAAGCTGGTTGAACACGCTTGCAATACGTCGTAATCAAAGAACGCTCGATCTGAATATTTTGTTATTATAAAATTCACTTTACTTCGGAGATATATTCGCGATTTCCATAGCCATGACTGTCTAATTCGCGGTTGTCCACGGAGAAAGAGAATAGCGAATTGCCCGTGTGACAATTATAAGTCTGTCATTCCTTAGAATCTCTTCGGCCTCTACTACAATAAAAAAACCAAGTTACATGCCAGTTCACGCTTTGCAGATCCACGCATCTGCTCTTCCTATCATCGAGTGCGCCTTGTCATAACTGAAGCTCCGTCAGTGCCATGGACGAGAAGACGACTAGCTTCAACAGGCCCTAGGAATAGTGCCAGACTGGAAGCGGGAAAAGCATATTTACTTTGCCCAATTGGGTACGCCAGCGCTTCTGGTGTCGTGATTATCCCGATGACAAAAATAACGTGAAGTCAGGACATTCAACACTGCAAAACAGGCACACAAGCATTGAAAGGCAGCCGAGAAATAACAACACAAAACAGCCTATCGTCGTAGATGATCACCTACCATACTTTTAACGTGTTGGCGTGTGGCATGTTACCTGTGTGCGGTTCAAAGTCAGGTGGCTCCCGTGTGGGCAACGTGGGTGAGAATTACCATTCTTTGGTGCAGCCGCTGCATAGACCCTTTCAGCTATAATACTATATGATGCCATTGAATCATACTCTTCACCTCTCGGGTTGTTGGCATCTATCCGTTGATACCACATATAAGCCTGTAATTGGGGCCAGAATACTAGACTACGCACAATAGAGATTTTTGTTTTCAACGATATGTATAATAATAAACCACACAAGTATACATAAGTAGACTATTGCTTCATTCATCAAAACACCCAGGCCTTTACTCACTTCGAACAAACTTAAGTCGGCTCAATTCGGCAAATTACTTTCCACGATACAAGCTGGAACCCAGGACGCGAAATTCCTCGTGGGCTTTGTAAGCGGTCGGTCTTCCTAGATAGTCCGACCAAGCCATCTCCTGAGATGCTCTTGCGCGGAGTGGCAGTTATCATCGCGTGGATTATAGGTAATTTGTCGGGTATAAGCCTGTAAGAAAGTGCGTGCTTCGTCAACAGTATAATTTTTGTTTACGGATTCGCCATTTAGCTGTTTAGTCCATTTAATTCCGTCTATAGTTACTATTTGGTGGTTTGCATAGACTTTTTCGACAAAAAAGTCAACTTCTACTAGATTATTAGTAATTCTAGCTAAATTATTATAAAATCTTGCTAAAGTATTATAAAAACTATAAATAGTCTTACTTTCCTCTTAATTCAAAGGTCTTTATAGTAATCTAAATATAGATTTTTTAAAAAAAGAAAAGTATTAAAAATAAACAAATCTTTATAATTCTAAGTATCTAGTCCGCTATACAAATTTATATAGTAGATAAAATATCTAGTATTACTTATATATACCTGCTTTTACTATACCTACTGCTATACGTGATACCTGAGAGAACAGATAAAATACGTCAGTATAGTAACATTTCAATTTAGACCGATCTAACCCTAGTATTATATATACTGCGATATCCCAAAACGGGTTTAGCAAATGGCTGTATATGTGGTTGGGGTGTCCACCTACCACAATCTTCACTTAGGTCTTTGATTCATATAACCAAATTGCGAATCCATTGATGTTTTCGGTTTTCCTCTATATATAGTCTTACATCCCTGAAATTATATTTAAAAATAGGGTTACAAACATCTTAATGCGTGTTACTTGATTGATCATTTCGTGGCCACTTTTAACTGAATCTCAGGAATCACAGCTCCATTTCGGGCAGAGATGGTAAGAAGAAGAAGAAGAAGAAGAAGAAGAAGAAGAAGAAGAAGAAGAAGAAGAAGAAGAAGAAGTTACAAGGTGAAAACTTGACGAGGGGCAGGTAAGGCTCTTATGCATGATGGAAGCGCTCTCACATCCTCAAGTTATTCGTCCTATTCGGGGCTAGTGTTGTTGGAGTTTTTGGGATAGAAATGGAGTTTTAGTATGGTCAAACGCGTTATCTCTTGATTGCCTGAAGAACTAAGTAGATGAGGAGAATTCGGCACAGAGGTGATTGTGGGACCACGTGTTGAACAGAAAACGCATTACTCTGTATATTGACTGACCAGTTGGTCGGTCGATTGAGTTGGTTGTCAACACGTGTCGCGTCCCTCACGGCAGCCCCTCCGCATGGAAACCCCACGATTTCCTGCTCTCACCTCAGTCTATAGCAGAACGTGGATATTCCAGTCACCTCCATTACACCATATTGGATTAATCAATGATTAAATCTTCATCCTTTGGCTCTATCAATCTATTTTAGCGTAGTTGGTCGAGTTGCACTACTGTGCGTGGTAGTGTCCCCTGCCAACACTCAAAAGGCCAGATAACTAAACCAGATTCAAAACAAAGTCCTCAATCGCATTTCAACAGGATTGCAAGATCTTATTCTGTCAAATATTTAACTTTCAGATATAGCTTCTGTCAAACCATCTCCGAAATGAAATCGACTCTGCTGTCACTTCTTTGCGATAAGCGCTGGGGGTGGGACTCGGGTCCCGAAAGTCACATCCAGTTCAAAGCAAATGGAACTGGCAACGTGAGTAATGCCTGTGCTCTCAGGACTCTTATCTCTATATCATGAGGTATCATATATATTAATACTAATAGGTTCTTAGCTCTTGGCCCGCCGCGAGTTCTGCATCTTTATCTGCTCAGAATTTGATTGGACTGTCCAAAATCCAGATATACTTGCCTCTGAAGTCGATACAGAAGCTTCATCGATTTGTCAATTCGAGATAGAAATATCTCTGACAAATCGCTTTAGTGATCTATACAGCCCGTACAGATTTGGCGAAGAGCTCGATACTCACGGAAATAGAGGGAACGCTGCACAAAACGCTATACATCTCTTCGACGAAGCATTCACTCGCCGGAAATTCAAAATATACATCGAGAAAGGTCGATTCATCACAGGTGAAGATAAAGAGAGGGATTGTCGACTTGGAATGCGACAAACTTCGCATACCGCCTTGTCTTCGATTCATCTCCTTATCCTCCAGAACAGATGTGGAAAAAAAAGTATGATCATTCTTTCTGGGAATGGAATGAGTTTTATGGCCAGAAAATCCCACCAAGTCTATGTGGGAAGATCTACCAAGCATTATATGGGGAGGTCTTATAACTGAATAATAAGATTGGTTTTCAGCAGTGATGATAAATTTTGAAAAAAGAAAAAAATTTGAAAGAAAGAGAAAATTATAAAAACCCGATTTTCTTTAATATACTGAATAAATTATATAGAATTTATTGAATATTAAGTACTAAATATTAAAAATTGAAAATTTTGCCCTGGCCGAGTTCCGCGATGAGAACGGCGTCAACGGGAGGTCCACGTCGTGCCGCGCAGTCATCTTTGGGATGAGGTATTCTTTTTCTGATTCTGCATTTGTTTTTCTTATGTATCCAAATTCTCATGACTCTAAGTAAGCTATTTGGACTTGATACATTATTAACAATGTGTTAGATTTCGCTCTTTATGATGTTATTAATTTCTAGAGCCAAACTTGTATACATTATAGCTAATGTAGCTATATTTTCTTGAACGAAGGTCTTTTTCCGGTGTTCTGTTGACCTTCTACAAATCCTTCGGTCGAATGAGGTTTCGATATGCTTTTAGGGCAAGTTATCGAGGCAACTTAAACGCCTGTGCACACATAGTACCCGTTCCAGAGGTTACTGCACTTAGCATCAATAGTGGGGTTCCATTCACGGAACTGGTCCAAGGTGATACCAGCATGCTTCTCGATTTGGGGGCAACCCTCGCCATCAGCAACCTTGTGATATGTTTTGCAGTCGGCAGATAGGTCAGGCATCTGGGGTGTAGGACCATGGGTGTTGACAGCACCAGGGATGTGGACACAGACATTATAGTCCAGTTGCAGGTTAGAGCAGCCTAAAAGAAGACAAATAATTAGCGTCTGTAAATTATACGACGAATGTTTTCCAATGCATGGATAGATGATTATCACATACCAGTGTCGATGGCAGGGTTCCATTCGATGAATTGTTGATGAGTGATCTTGAACTCTGACTCGATAGAATCACACTGATCACCAGAAACCACTTTGTGGAATTTGTCGCAGTTCTTTGCAATCCCAGACTGGGTGGGAGGCCTGCCGTCGTCAGTGGGCGTGGGAGCAGAAGAGGTTGTTGTCGTTGCGCCAGGGACGTGGATGCAAACGTAGTAGTCCAACCAGATGTTAGAGCACTCTGAAAGTCTATGGTGAGCAAATCTCACACTATTTTGGAGGAATAGGAATAATCATACTGTCGTCAATGTAAGGGTTCCATTTCGAGAATTGCGAGTGGCTGATTCCGGCCGAAGCCTCGATGGCATCACAGCTATCCCCGTCCACAACCTTGTGGAACTTGTCACAATTCTTGGCCAAGCCAGACTGAGTTGGTTCATGGTCACTGCCAGAGGATGTGGTGGTGGGCGCCTGGGTAGTCTCAACCACACTGGAGGTCGTCATGGTGGTTGTCTCGACGGCCTTGGAAGTCGTGGTGGTCGTTGCGGGCTGTTCATCGTTCACTTGACCGGAAACACAATATTCGATACTGTCGTCAAAATTGTTGCAGTCCAGGCTGGGATTGATGGATTTCAGCTGGTCGACTGTGATGCCCCAGCTATTGGCAAACTCTGACAGTCATCGCCAGAGCTGGGGGCAGTTTCGAAATCACATTCGACACTACGACGAGCAAAGACATTCCCAACGGAGCGTGCAGCAAGCAACTCTGGGAGAAGCGCCAAGGCCAGAGCAGATTTAGCATACATGGTGAGATAAATGGATATTGAAAAAATCTCGAAGGGCAATGATTGTCAGGAATAGAGTCTATCTGTACCGCAATGAGTTTTAGCCTCGGGCACCTTATTACAATTTATATGCTTTCTAGGATACCGTTCCACACGATTGGCCCCCAACTTGTTTGTTGACCTAATTTCTCTTCAGACTCTCTGGTAATCTCTTCGACAAACATCAAAGTTCACCGGCGCGACTACTAGTGTTTCCTTCCTTGGACGCATTGTGGGCAAGGAAATTACTGTGGATTTTATTGAGTTGTTGAATGTAACAATTCAAGTCGAGCTCAATGCACCGATTGACCCAACTAGGAGATTACTGCGAAGTGGCGACTAGTATCACTGCAAGAAACAAACATCTCGGCTAGCTATGTATGTATGCCAAGGAGAGCTCCAGATGAACCAAGGATCTGATCGGAACCGAGCACAAGCTAACTCAAGCTCATTTTTGACCCAGGAACAATTTCATTCAGGACAACGATTGAACCAGGATTTCACGGTCTCATAAACAACCCACTCCAACAATGTCTTGCACATTTCCCTACCTCCACAAGCATCTCGGTTATAGAATTCCGGCGTAGCACATCACGCTCATGAGAAGCAGTGGAGACATCTCGACCCTTGAAGAGCCTGTGAATATCTGCAGGGCTGATCCACTCAGTTCTAATTGGCCATTCTAAGGTTTTCAGGGCTTGACCCGCCAGCTTCCGCCCCCAATGTCTTAAAGACTGCCGAGGATCGCCGTGATCGATCGCCCCATCTATTATTCTTCGGATCGCAGAAATGCAGGGTCTTCTCGAGAGGTTTTCATTATGTACCTTTATGTAGAGGGATTCAAGCTATCCCGAGTAAAACCCGCTGAGAGGACCCTATTGAATAGTATCCACAGGCACGGAGAAGCTTCGGTGAACATCTACCATTTCACTTGGCATTGGTGCTCGATGGATCGGCTCTACGGCACGTTCTCTGTTCATTTGAATTACTGCATTATTATTGCCCATTGAATCAATATTACCCAATATTTTCGCCTAGTATCAATTCTCAAAACGGGCAGAATATCAGGATTGACTGGGTCGTAGACCCGGAGACCCTATAAGGACTGGAGCCGACCGGGTAGCAATAACGTCCGAGATACCGAAATACTATGGAGCAGGAAGAATAAAGATACTAGATAGCCTAGTCCAAGCTATCCATCTTCAGTCTTCATTCATCTGGCTTTTGGTTATGTTCGAAGCGAATGAGACCCTGCGTTTGCCCCATCCACACCCTTGCGCTAGTGTAGAAGCCGAGATGGAGAACTCCAATTTTTATTTCAATCATAATCTTTCATACATGTATTTCCCAAACCAAATATGATACATCAAAACGTCCCTCTACCTAAATGAGTTCGCAAGAAGCAAAACAAAGCCGGTTGCCCACCATCGCAATTGGAGATTCATTTCGTTTGTAGCAGCCCCGCCCTTTTTGGCCGCGCAGCTTATGACTGGAGTGGCAGCAGCGCATTCTCTCGCGGTGAGAGTTGATGAGATACTGGAGGCAGCAGAAGGTGCCACACTGGCTTTGCAAGGAGCAGGTGTGGGAGTAGGTGTATGAAGCACGGCGCACTTGCTACCATCTAGATCCCCTGCCGGTGCCTTCAAAGTTTTAGTGACATTGAAAGCGAGTGCTTGCATATCATCGCACTTGTCGGCGGATGTCAAAGAAGTGAGATTGACTTGAGAGCCTCCGGATTTCGTGGTAAAAAGGATGGATTTTCCAAGCTGGTATGGCCTCCAGGCAAAGTCGGGCTCTTCCACAAGCCCTCGTTCATCGTCGAAAGTGGTGCCATTCGCCGGGGTAGAGCAATTTGTCCATCTGAGTCTCCAGGAAAATTCCCACTGGTTTTCAGTGTTCAGATCGTTGGCGATTCCATCGAGAAGAAATGATACAGGAGACTCAGTATCCGATAGCTTCTCGACAGCGAGATCGGTCCAGTTTGTCCGATTACCCAACGCGGTGTCAGAGGACCATAGACCGTAGCTCAGAGTTGGATAGATCCGATTGATTGCTGCAGGGTTTTGAATGCCGAAGACAATTGGCATCAGTGAAGTTGGCTCAAATGTCCCATTTCGTGGAAAGATGAGATCAATCTCTCCGAGACCCAGCCCCGTAGTATCGGCGGCTCCAAAGGTTGCCATAAGGCTGAGCGCGAAAAGACGCGTCTTGATATTCAACATGATGAACCTTCCGCCGGGCTTATAGGCGTTCGCGGGTTAATTAATGCTGGTTTAAATAAAAGAAACTCCAGTCGTAGAGAAAAAGATCGGTATTGGCAAATACAATGAGACTTAAGTCAGGGCGGGTGATGGGGAGGGAAGAAAAATAAAATTTGAGACAGCCGTAGTTGTGGCAAGGTAGAAAAAATTACCTAGCCGTTAGAATTGTAACATCACTAGTACTAGTACGTGCAGAAACGTGATTCCTCGGAGAAGGTTTCGTAGCTCAGTCTGAAAAAAAAGGTCGCCTTGCGAGGTGGGCCAGGCACATAAAAAGTGTGGGTGGGTCGAACCACTAGATGCTTCAATATACGAGACCCTTAGCGACTCTTGGCAGCCCCTGGACTATGCAACTAGTAAAACCTGCAATTGGCCATTCTATAGAAATCACAAGGTAGATTGGGGCATTTCTCTTAGAAATTGTGGGAAAAGACGCACTTTCTTCCCTAACAAGGAAAGATGCCTTTTCGTGGTACTGGTCCAGAGCTATGATCCATACTAGATGAGCCCACACGTGTAACACAAAAAACTCTTGAAAGATGATATTATTTTTGTTTGTTGGATTGGGGGCGAGAAACTACTATGCTATTTATTTCGAGTGCTGAACGCTGATTTTTGGAGAACAGTATAGCTCTCAACCCAGGGAGTTCCTTGGGATTTTCCTCCCTCTTCATAATTGACAGTCGCTCACTTTTTTGTCCATACATTCATTTTACTTGCTTATATTTATACACTCTTTTTATACTTGCGCTATCGAGCGCTCCGGGGTGATGGCATCTCTTTGGAGTGGGATAGCAGCGAGTCTGCTGCTGTCCGCACAGGCTGTCTCCGGTGAATCATACTCCAGGATTGGTGCTAGTCCAAGCTATCAAGGGATTAGCAGCATCTGTCCCGAGAGATGTATTGTGACTGGGCCTAATTCCTCCAACTGGTCTACCTATCATGACATGAACCGACTTGGAAAATGTGACCAAGCTATGTTCTACGGCTTCAATCTCTACGATGATGTCGATGACCCCAGCACACATCACCAAATTTTTGCCTGTACTGCATACGGAAATGACTGGAATGAGAACTCAAACACTCATGCTTTGCTTGCTCGGCCCACAACTAAGCACGATGTCAACTACGAAATTGGTTGGTCGTCGTATTCATCTGGCACCGAATCTGATTATCGCTCTTTGATCAAGCAAATGCGTGATTATATTTCTCGCGGAAACATTGCTCCCGGCAAGGCAGCTATGCTGTATGCACAGTTTGGTGACACTTCTGCTGGTATCTACGTTGGAAAAAGCCTTCAAAGCAAGGATATCAGCAACGTCGGCTTGCAGTCTCTTATCGAGGATTCTCACGATTTCGATGGACGTCGAGACACTTTGGCTATGCAGCTCTGCGGACCCGACTACGACTCTGAGCATGTTTTCGGATTCATGGCTTTGAGTAATGGCACTTTTCAATCTATCCAGTCTGCCTTCAAATCCTGGTCCAATGCTGAGTGCCTTGATTTTGATCGCAGCACGAACTTCACATCTACCGCTGAGTTCACATCACCTCTACTCTCTTCGATTAAGGCTAGAAACACGACAGCTAGCATTCCAAAACCGAGCAGCTCAAGCTCGCCTGTCAAGTCATCGAAGAGATGGGTCAACAAATTGCTTTCCTCAAGGGGCGAGTGCCGAACTGAAGTCGCTGGGCAGAAAGACGGCTGCCCTGAAATGGCCGTCAAGTGTGGTATTTCTGGTGCCGACTTTACAAAGTACAATTCTGCAAAAAGCTTTTGCTCAAACTTGAGAGGAGGTCAACATGTTTGTTGCTCTTCTGGTACACTTCCCGACTACCGTCCTAAGCCAAACAAAGATGGAAGTTGTGCTACAGCTGTGGTTGGTGATGGTGAGACTTGCGAGTCCATTGCCGCGGCCAACAGTCTTACAAAAGAGGACATTGACGATTTCAACACAAAGACTTGGGGGTGGCCTGGATGCAACAAGAATGTCATGAAGGATTCTGTTATTTGCGTCAGCAAGGGATCTCCACCCATGCCTGCTGAAGTCTCCGATGCCCAATGTGGTCCTCAAGTCCCTGGTACAAAGACTCCGAAGGACATGGACAAGCTTGCTGATCTAAATCCCTGTCCGTTGAATGCTTGCTGCAACAAGTTCGGTCACGTATGTCCCCTAAATGACCCAATTCATATTGCCGAATTAACATCTCTATAGTGTGGAACCACAGCAGAGTTCTGTACCGATACCAATACAGGTGCTCCTGGCACGGCCAAAGAGGGAACCAACGGTTGTATCTCCCACTGTGGAACCAAGATCGTCAAAGGAAATGCCCCTTCAGAGTTCCGCAGCATTGGCTACTATGAAGGGTATCAGTTCAAGCGTGACTGCCTGTATCAGGATGTGATGCAGGTTAATCCTTCAAAGTATACTCATCTACACTTCGGTTTTGCCGATATCTCGTCCGATTATAAAATCAGCATTAACGATGCTTCGACGAAATATCAATTCAACAACTTCAAGTATATCTCGGGACCGAAAAGAATTATTGGCTTTGGTGGCTGGGACTTTTCAACTCAAGCCTCTACTTATCAGATTTTCCGCAAAGGCACCAGCTCTGAGAACCGGAAGACACTTGCAAGCAACATTGCTGATTTCGTGAAAGAAAATGGTCTTGATGGTGTCGACATTGACTGGGAATATCCGAGCGTAAGTACAACAAGACACATCACTTCCTATTCTGGAGGTCAGCATTAGCAGTCACTAATGAAAAGCAGGCACCTGATATCCCTGGAGTTCCTTCTGGCGACAAGAGTGAAGGAGACAACTTCCTCGCTTTCCTTGTTGTTTTGAAGAATCTTCTTGGTGATAAATCCCTGTCAATTGCGGCTCCTGGATCGTACTGGTATCTCAAGGGTTTCCCCATTGCTAAGATCAGCAAGGTTGTTGATTATATCGTCTTCATGACCTATGATCTGCACGGACAGTGGGATGCCGGTAACCCCAATGCCCAACCTGGTTGTGACGATGGTAACTGCCTACGAAGCCATGTTAACTTGACCGAGACAAGGGAGTCTCTTTCCCTTATTACCAAAGCCGGTGTGGACTCAGGCAAGGTGGTTGTCGGTGTCAGCAGCTATGGAAGGTCTTTCAGGATGGCCGATGCAAACTGTGATGGTCCAACCTGCAAGTTCACTGGAGATCGCATGCACTCAAACGCTGAAAAAGCAGAGTGTACCGATACCGCAGGGTACATTTCCAATGCCGAAATCAACCAGCTCCTCAACCACAACTCATCTCGCGTCAATAAGCATTATGTCGATACCCACAGCAACAGCATTGTTATGATTTATGATGAGACAAATTGGGTGGCTTACATGACTCCCGAAATCAGATCTCAGCGGACGAAAATGTACAAATCACTTGGCATGGGTGGCACAGTCAACTGGGCGACTGATCTGGAGGAATTCAACGACGCACCCAAGGGTGTTGACGATTGGATGGGTCTCAGACTCCAAATGAAATCTGGCATCATAGAGCCTCGAGGCGCTGGAAAACGCCATGGCAACTGGACCGACATCCAATGTGACAACGAGTATTCAGAGGAGACGGCTTATAAGTCACCTATGACTCGCTGGGGACGTCTCGATGCCGCCGATGCCTGGCACGATCTCATTGATGATTGGAAGGCCTACAGAAAAAGCACAGGTTCATCAGGCGATAGCTTCTCAGCACATATCTCATATCTCATTGGGGGACCTTCGGTTCCGGATTGTGGAGATATTGGCGAGCAAAGCAGTTGCAGAGAGACCAAGAACTGCGACGAGTTGAACTCTAAGACCCGCAACGATAAGACTGGTGCGGCGGCTGAGCTGATTTGGAACTCTTTCGTCAAGATTAACCAGGTATGTGCTAACCGAAATTCACTTGACCTGGTCCTCTGATAATCTGACTAACGAATTGCACGTACAGATGTATGCTCAATTCCATGACGCACTCGTCAGTGATGCCGCACTTGTCATTGATAATACTCTGCCTGATTTGGAGAACACATTCGCGCCGGTTCCTCCAGCAAAGGACGATTCGTGGTTGAACATCCTGCTAGGCTTTGTCTCCATGGGTACGCCAATGATTGGCGGCAAGTTCTTCGATGATGGTAAGCTCCGACCTTATGTGTAACACTTCAGAGTCACTACCGGATTGCTAACTCTATACAATAGTTCTCAAGCAGATCCCAGCCATGGCTAGCAAGTCAGCCGAATCTCAAGAAAAGTGGAAGACGGCTTTGAACACTATTCTTTCCGGTGGTGTCATGGTTGGAACCAATCTTAAAGGAACTTCAGATCCGTAAGTTGATGAAAAATCTGTCCCGAGAGAAATCATTACTGACTTTGGTTATTACCAGGGATGACTGGACCCCGGAGAAACAAGACGAATTCTCGAAGTACATGGGCCAGAGTCTTTATGCTTGGAATTACATCTTCAAAACAGACCTGAAGAACTTGTTTGATGGAAGCGACAAGTCTATCGAAAGATTGACCTCCTTGATTTCCGGTGGAGCAATGCTCGACGGTGTGAAAGAAGATCTTCCTTACCCGGACAAGAAGAAGCGCGACAATAAGAAAGACGACACTGACAGCACATCCGCGACGAAAGAAGAAAAGCAGTCAGTTGACGATGGTTTCTTAACCGCTTTCTGGGCATTCTCTATTCCGGCCGTCTGGCAGGCATCCGGTCATCATCCTTTCATCATTGATACAGGTCGAGACTGCGATGACAAGGACAGCGACCAGTATACCAAAGACCTTAAGTCTGCATGCTATGAAGGACGGCTCTATCAATTGGGTGATCCAGATGGAAAGTCGCACCCATGTGAAAAGAATTGTGGGCTCCCGGGAGGCTGTACATGTCCCGATAGTGCATTCTCCTCGCCTCACGGTGTGGGTGAGCTCGATGGCAAAGCCTGGCATGGTCTGAAGGTCGATGATATTATCATCGGGTAAGTTTCAGCTTCGATCGTTCCTCTGCCGATTTCGTTTTGCTAATCTTCTCTCCAGATCTGTCAAAACCTACAAGCAAAACGGCAATGAGAACGGTGGAGGCAAAGCAGACCCCACAAACTCCGGCACATTCAACGCACTTTCGCAGTCGGATATCACGACTCCTGGATTCATGCGCCTCCCCGTATGCAGCGAGACACTGGCTCGCAAATCATGGGAAAATTCTGACAAGACAGACGCCACAAGTGATAAAGAAGGCTTCTCATGCAACAACGACAATGGAAAATCATACTGCACAACATCGAAATCCACTTACACCGAGGAGACATCGGGTGCATCGCCACTTATCGACGACTGTCTTGGCATTGTCAAAAATATCCAAGGTACATCTGGCTCATGGAATAAGCCTATTGAGGTACAGTACGGAATCGCCCATTATGGAACATGCACTTTTGGTATTGAGGGGAAGGGCCGTCATGGAAATGCCAATGTTGATATCGGAGCTCAAGATATCGTAGATATCATCCGATATACTTCCAAGCATTGGGGCAATGGAGGTGACAAGATGGGAGGCAAGGGAAAGATGCAGTGCAACGGAAACATCAAGCAGGAGGAGCTGCACTGGGCTATTTATACAACCCCATGATGGTCTTCGAAAGGCATCGCGATGATTTCTTGAATTAAGATCTCATGAGAAATCTTCACTTGATCAACAATGTCATTTTAAATGAGAAAGTTTTGATCACATTGAAAAAATAAAATCAGGCCGGCAGAAAGGACTTGGTCTTATTGATTTTCGACTTTGGTATGTAAATTCCGGAGGTCGTAATCAGACTGCGAAGTAAATATAGACATGATGAGGTGGGATATTATCGACAGTTTTCCCGAAGCCATGTCGGAGACATAGCCTTGATATTATTATTTTCGCCAAAAGCCCGGTTGCATCGTCCCGTCAGAAAAGTATTCAAGCATTTGAGGAGGCCGAAGATATTCATCATGCCATAAAGCCATATGAGTCCAGGCAAACCGGTCATATGTCGAAACATAGTCTGAGACACACATGTACATCCAACCAACATCCTCCTCTTCCTCATCCGTTGTCCCGTCATGCCACTCGGGATAAATTTCGTAGTTTCTCTCCTCGGGGCTCAAATCCCCCCATTGCTTATACATAATCTTCACAACAGGATCTCTCATATGGTCTAAAGATTCCAAACAGAGGTCATCAACAAAGAGAGCCAAATTGAACCGTGCTCCAAAACCGTATTCAGGCCCAGGAAGCTCACTTCCTTTCTCGGAATGCGATTCAAAGATTCGGCGTAGTGTTTCAGGCGTGTCGACCACTTTCGGTAGTTGTTCTGCCACCCAGCCGTGGAAATGATCGCGCACCTCATGCGAAGTCGCGCCTTTAAACTTCGGATCGTCATGAATGAGGAGATCATGGGACGCTAGGAGCTCTTCCCTTTCCTCCCCGGGTGGCATTGAAATTTCGATAGACTTTTGTACGCGTTGTTGAATAAGCTGGAGCATTTTGTGCCACGCAGTATTGTCTTTGAATGAACATCGGTATATGCAAAAGCCCCATGGAAGATTTGGCTTTTTCTGAAAATCCGATCTTGTCATTTTGATTCCCTCGAATGGGATCTCTCCTCCTGATACTGGGCCTGTCGTTGACATTTTGCAGATGATTTGATGAAAAGGCCGACGGAACGAGTTTATAACTCGCGGTCTGAAGAGCAACATTGTAATGCAATGCGAATGAGGAGTCACTCCGAAGATATTTTTCTGGTTACTGGAAGAATTGGACGGATTTGATATTTTTGACAGGCAAGTGAATGAAGCGGAGGAGTTGAAAGGAGGGAAAGGAAGAAGAGTGAAAGAAGTAGTGTCGAAAAAGGATCACGTAATCAGCTTTCTTAGGTTAGCCCACCACATAGTTAACTAGCTTGTGAGGGTAACCACATACGATTCTAGTTGTTGTGTGCTTTTTAATTTGGTTAGTTAAATTGAATTTGATTTGGGCTCACTGCATTTGGCGATTAAAACGGTTGAACAAAATTTAACCGACTGCTCAAGATCAACATTATGAATTAGCGATCTGTCAAAGGCTACCATAAATTCGTTCCCTCTTCAGAGGACGAATTTCATGCTCAGTCCCAAATCCAGCCGTCGAAAACACTTCTATTTCCGGGACATCCGTCGTCTTAACCAACTCGCCGAATTGTATCTTCAGGTCCTTCAGTGACGTGGAAACATTCTCCTCCCCGCCCAGACATCCACCACGCGCAATTCTATCGACAGTATCACTTCTCTGAGCAGTGGTAAAGAGTTGAAGAAATCCGCCATCTGTAGCGGGAACGCCATTTGATCGTAAGGCGTAAAATCCAAGTATCATGGTGCACAGACTACCCAGGAGCATTAAGCCGTATGGGAGAAATAGGTTGAGTGGGCGCGAAAAGGTGTAGACATTGCGGCTCTCGGTGCGTGTTTGATCCACCTTTGTTGTCCAGTTATTGGCCTGGTAGCTGATTATAGATAGAACCACGTCTTGGAGCATATTGTTTATACTAGTTTCATTTATTGTGAAGATGCCACTGCCACCATTTTTGACTGATATCGTGGAAAATGAGGGCGAGATCGGGGTGTCAGAAAAATACTGAGCAATCGGCAAATAAGCCATAAAATCCTTTTCAGTGTCTGATGGGAATAAGGTTGTAAAGTTGTGATATGTAAAGCCTTCGGAATCAGTGGGATCATCCTCATTAACATAGGTTACCCCCATCGAACCTTTGAAGGAGCCTGATATAGTTTCGACTACAGCAGTTATAATGCTGTGGAGATTAGCATCTCTCAGGATTGGTGCGAAAGCTGAATCAAAATCCGGTGTCGAATAATATCCATCAGGCTGATTCTCAATGAAAACATTTGATGGTGGGCCAGATATTAGGGGTTCAATAGAAGATTTATCGATGTTGACCTCTAGAGACCTCGCGCTATCCTTGTAGATTGTGTGTACATTATAGTCTGCCCGTGATGGAGTGCAGGTCAAGTAGTGATTGACCAAGTCTATCTTCTCTCTAGCTAGAATTTCATTATCTTCGATTTCGTTGCGTTGATCCATCAATCCATAGTTCTGGAGCGTGGTTGTGGATATTGTAATATGGCTTTGAAGCTGCGAGTCCTTAAGTTTAGGATCATCGATCGAGGTATACTCAATTGGCCATTGCTCAGTAGATAAATTGAAAATAGGGAATCCATCGGGAAGAACTGAAGGACCATGTATCGTGCTAGTGTTGGTGGTGCTAGTGCATTGAATATATGGGCCAGGGAAATGCAGACTATATGAGCAATTAGCTGAGCATGTTGATGAAGCATCCTCAACATGCTTTGTTAGAAGAGTCCGGCGAATCAGGCCAGAGAGTGCAGAAGACGTGAGATTGTAATCGAGCGAGAGGTAAAGGTCCCCCTCTGGACCGTCAATCTTCTGCCTGATACCTAGTTGTAGCAATGAATTCTCGTCAATAACGTCTTTGCTCATATATTCAAACTATTGAAGGTCAGAAGATACCGCTAAAATGGCATTCTAAAGCTAACTCACATTGGAGGCATTAAAAGTAGGAACAAAGGCGTCTGGGACAAGAATTTCTTGGAGACTGGGGACTATAGTAATTGCGCCTGGCGGGAAACTCATCGCAATAGACACCGACCAGGAGATCACAGCGATCAGTACAAGAGGATACGCCCTTCGAAAAACCGTTCTATCGAATAATGACAAAGGGTTCGACCGGAGGGTAAAAATATGTTCGATGGTTAAGGTTGCGAGGGGTTGGCGCCGAAGTATAAACCAGAGGTATTGCGTGAAAGAAAGGCCCAGACAGAAATGAATCAACAAAGTGAATGTGCTAGACAGAATGACCGAGATGGTCGTCACGTATGTCTGAGGAACTCGTGATTCAAGCCCATCAGCGGGTGTATCAGTGAGCACCTTGTAGAAAATAGCGTGTAGAGCAGCGACTAGAAAAGCTGTTTGAATTCAAACGTCAGTCAGAAACACCATAGGACAGGTAAATTAATGAAATCGCGATCGCAAACCAAGTACAAATGATCCCACCATAAGGAGTGGTGTTTTAAGTCCAATGGACCATCGACTTTGGAGGGCAACATTTTCATATTCTGGAGGATCATGCATAGTTAGAGGATTTTCGAGGACAAGAAACAGTTTGTAGGCTCAAGATAGTGAAGTGGTTGAGATAAATGAGTGTGGGGGACGGAGAGTGGAGCAGGAACCATTCTCTCATCCAGGGTCCAGGTTCAAGTGCGTGGCGGGACACTCAGCCGCAGCCAAGCCCTTTAGTTGGGAAGGTCCCACTGTCTGGAAGATGATTCGGCCCCTGAATGAACCAACCCGGCTATGTACCTGATATAAGGAGGGGCTAAGTATGTGACTATCAAACCAGACCTACTCCAGGCAGAACTGTGCGAGTGCCCTGCATATCTCATATTTAGCTCCAAGCAGATCCCGAGACAACCTGAGGCAAACATAAATCCCCTGTGAAAATCTCCCAGAAATAAGTTGAGTTGGTGTAAAAGTAAATGTGGAAATGAGCAGCCAATCTTATGTGGTATGAACCCCGATTCAATAGAGCCTTGAAGCTTGTCTCATAGAATTAAGATCAGCCTGAAGTATCCGAAACAGTATTTAGCCGCCGAGAGGCTGGTGATCGCAGTTCGTATCGGGTGCAAACCATTCTGACATGTCACAGCCTTCCCACCATGCCAAGATAGCACTAGAATGCATACCACCCAAATAAGACAATCTGTGATATGTGACGGTGAGCCCAGGTGGACGGCTTCTTTGTGGGGCTAACTCACTTGGACGCATTTATCGGCTAAGTAGCCGATGCTGTATTCAAACGCCCTTCTGATCTATCTAGGGATGTATACTATCTTAAAATTTTGTTTGCTTCTCACTAGGCTCTCGCCAATAACCCGGGTTGGAGGCTGTGGATCATGAACGCTTTCATGCAAACTCTCGTGCTGGCTGGACAACATAATTGGAAGGATTCAAAGCCAAGAGTCTGCCCCCGCCCCAATACATTACCCAGAGTTGTGAGCCTGCATCTGCTCGTCCCAAAGCAGGTTTCCTGGCCGAGAAACGAGCCATGCCGATTTCCAAAACAACGGGGCTTTGATCAGGTGTCAAAACATGAGGCTGTAGCCAAGAAATTTTCTGCCTCCCAGGCGAAGATCGGGGCATATTCTAAGGCTGACTATCTTGAATGGCTGGTGTGGTGATGTTCACGATATCGTCGATTAACGATATTGTATCGTGATTATCGTCAGGTTCACGATAATGCCACCATCAACTTTCTAACGACACGATATCGTTAATCGTATCGACGGGTCAGAATATTGCCCCGATATTTCATGATGTTAATATCGTTGATATCGTCGAAGTAGCAATAGGATAATAATGATTCAAAAAATCGGCCATCTACCGCATCGTGTGCAGCCTTAATCTGGTGGCCTATGCGACGCTCAAGGAGGTTATTATGTAGATTGTATAGGAGTTTTCTGTCAGCCTGTCCCAGGTTAATAATTAGATCAAGCTAGAACGATCGGATTCTGTGAAGTGAATCGGTCTAAAATCGCCAGTCGAATTATTTTCGTAAGTCTTCTTGCTTAATTGATCGTTGGGGGCTCTTCAAAATGTTCACCATGCCAAGTGGCTAGGAAAAGACGGCACGGCGCGGTCCACTTTCCTCCGAATCAACACCTGCACAGTTTATTATTTTCTCGCCTTTATACCTCGATTTCGCTATTACTATTAGTCGCAAGTGTGCCTGAGGCATGGCTGTCTTGCTAGGCATCCATCCCAACACTTACATCTCTCACCTTCACCACCTTCTCCATCATTAATACACATCTCTGTTGTTATCAGTCATATCCCATTCCTTGTAACTATGCACCGCCGGCCTCCGGCAATCGGTCATCTCCTCTGCTGTAGTCCTCATTTCTACAACATCAATTTATTGCTATTATACACTGCCTTTTAAACATACAACGCTCTTGGATAATTCGTTCTTGTCACATGTGGAATAATAATAATCACATTATTCAGCGTTTAGCCTTTTTCTTCAAATACTTATCTTGCAACTTCTTTGGGTTGGTATGTTACCACTTCTCTAGGTATTGATTTTCAATTGATCGTGACGTTCGAATGGTATCATCTCAGAGGGTTTTCAGTGGGAACCGTGGAAGGGTAAACTTTCGTTTTCAAATATTGATCTAGTAAATGGGACTTGAACACTACCGCCGATTCAAAATAGGGATGTCGCTCTCTAGCCTCTACTTTTTCTCCCCCGTTCCATAAATGGAGTCGGACTAGCATCGCTCATAATCTGAGAAAGAAAACCCAAATGCAATAATGTTCTGTCTCCGATCACTTCATCACTTCATCTTTAATTTTCGAAACGCAAATATTAGAGCTGAGAAACTATTTCTGTTATTCTTCTTCTCCCTCTCGCTCTCTCTCTCGCCAGAAATCTCTTCAAGTACAGCTTTTTTTATTGACACTATTTTACTTCTCTCAAAATGAGCGGCGGTGATACTGCAACGGCGGTGGCCTTCGTTATTATAACCATTAATATGATCGTCGATGCATTAGCGGTGAGTTGTAACATCTGGAATTTTAAGGTAACTATGAATAGCAATAGCTCACAATAGCATATGGCAGATTCATTCATTACGGAATCGGATCGGGGAGTTGGAAAGAAAGATGGATCCCTCCGAAAACGTTTGACTGGGCTTGGGAAAACCGCTTTTTAGGTTGCTTGTGATGATTTCAATTTTTTTCGCTGCGGAAAAGTGATTAGTTGCTAGTAAATATTGGCCTACCATCAGTTTTGGAGCAGAGTATTGGGCGACGGCAGCAAGGGCTTTGGAATACATTGGAGCTGGAAATTCCAGCGACAGTTGGCAAAGTCAGATATACTAGTGTAGCCAGGATACTCCCATTACGAATATCAATTTCTGACTTGTGGTAAAATTTCTCTGTGTAACCTTCTTGGTTATGTGTTAGTAGGCGTGCCACTTATAGAAAAATGTATGCACTAGTCCCGATTAGGATACGTACCAAGACCTGGGAGATCTCGTTTGTTACAATCATCACATCATTGCTCTCCAACCTCCATTTTCATCCAGAAGTGGTCTCATGTCACGAAGTCTCTCTGAGCTCAATGGGTCTCCTCAATCTCTTGGGCAAACAGCAAAATGTCCGCGAATCGTTCCGCGGGTCGTAATGTGAACTTCTATGACCGCTCGTCGGGTCGACACCTCGGTGGTGTTGTGCAGAATGGCTCCATCACGAATGCGAATTTCTTCAATATGCTGATGGATGTTCTACTTGATGTCAATGAAATTGTTACGATCTGGTATCGCGGGACGGAGGAAAAAATGCCACTCAACACCGATCCTCTCGTAGTTGCCGATTATGACATATCTGTTCCTGCCGGAGGTAACCATCCTCCTTAGCACATAGCAATAACGAAGATTTCAGACTAATCACAAAACTCTTCTAGAACAAATCAGAATGAATGAAGATCCGTTTATCCGAAGAGTATTTTCCAGGAGTAGGAACCGGAAAGAAGAGTCCTTTCAACACTCTGTACGAAATCGGGACTACAAATGTGTGATACTCGGCATCCCTGTGCTCCCAGGCGCTGGCTGGGAGGGGTTTGAAGTGGCACACATTTTCCCACTGGGACGTCAGAGGTTATGGAATCAATGCAATTTTGACAGTTTCATTACTGAGTCTGCTGAAAGACCCATCAATTCGGTACAAAATGGTATCTTGATCTCTGCACACATGCATCAGTTGTTTGACAGTTATGTCATTTCCATCAACCCCGACGTAAGCCAGATACTTCATACAAATTATGGGAAACGGTATGAGACTGACTTCGTCATACAATCTAGGATGGTTACAAAATTACAAACTTCAGAAGAGATAGCTGGAAGGTAGACGGAAGGATACTAGATCCTGTATGCAGGGATCCGAATGACCCCGACCACGTCGCCGACGCGTTACTCCGCTGGCATTTTCGTCAATCTGTGCTTGCGAACATGAGAGGAGCTGGCGAGGCCACTTTTGAACACGACTTCCCCTCTGGCACTGATATGATTCAGGAGATTATGGAAGGACCACTAGCTGCTGAACTTATGGAATTAGAACCCTCTGCCCGATTACTGTAGGAATTATACGGGCATGAAGATGATGATCCAACCTTTTTGTGACCTCTTTTACATGTAATACTCGAAAGCTAGATAATGGAGCAGCCTAGGGTATAGATGGTGGTGATTCGACATCTTTTAATTGCAACCTCAAAATTTCATGTCAATACGCCTATCGCAGATGTATTTCTACTTAACCGCATACATTTTGAAAATATTGCTCTCACATTCTTCTCAGATTATCGTTGATATCAAGTGAGGCACTAAAGTAGAGGATAGTATATCCGGTCACGCTAAATCGGGTTAGCGTCACCACCATCACCATCCAGCCTAACTTTTAACCCGTCCGACTTTCACACTCCACCAACCAACCTTCCAACCTCCTCACTTCATTGCATATTTCCGAAATTTCATAGGGACTCAAGAATAATCTACGAAATCCGAAATGAGTACTAAAACGCAAACACCACCCAAAGAATCGAACCCAGCGGCGCAAAAAACACAATCGCTCAACCGACCCGATCTACCGCTTCTGGAGCGCTTCTTGAGCAGAATTGGCTTTTACGATGAAGCCTTTCTTACACTGTAAGATTGTTCAATTCCATATACTCAATCTTTGGAGCTTAATTGGACTGAATTTACTCATCGCTCCCCGTATATAAATATAGATACATGGTTGCTTTGGTTTTATCGCCATATTTATTCGATTATTTGATCTGCCGTCCATTCATGCAATGCGGAAACGACACTTGTCGGTCATACCGTAGTACGGCGTCGAAGTGCATAGAAGTGACTCTAGTCATTTATTTTGTTCGACTGGCTTATTTGGTTTGGGGGCGGAAGAGACAATTAACCGGGGGCCAAAATGTTCAAGTTACATCGAAGTAGAAGCTTGAGGATAGGGTAGTGGTGGAACCACTTTTTTCTTCTAGAATTTTCTGTATATTTTGCACATGCTTAAGTCGGATCTATAGTTAGGTAGCTATCCGATAGACACCAAGGGTGAATTGAATATGTATAATCCAATATTTTGTAACGTTGATCTATATTTACCAACTTGGTGTTTCACTTCTCCTAACAGCACTATTAGACCTCCCACTCCTGGATCCCTCACAGGTCACCCATAGTAAAATAGTATTTGAAAGAGTGGAGTTCTACAGTCCTTATCAGCTAAGGCTGAAAAAGATAAATTTAGCCCCAGCCCCCTTCTCAGGCTTAGCCTCAGATTTACGATCACCTTGTGAGCTGTGAATTCGGCCCGACTTGCAGGAGTGGAGCTTATTGAAGCTTGGCCAAAACAAACACTGAAAATGAACACACGAAGCTCCACTAAATCGGTAGGGTGCCTAACCGATCTTCTTGGGGATTTTGGGACCCACAAAAAGGACCCGGAGGCCGAAACTTGGTTTCCATATTCTTTCGATTCCTCGACCACGCACGGAACACCATTACAATCCCATGGCGAATGTCTACATTTCACGAGTGAAAATGTTCAGGTTCGGTGCATCGTAAATATAATCCCTTATATTAACACGGCCAAGTCCGACACCTACTTGACCGCTTCTTGATACACTCGGAAGGTAAGAGTTTGGCGAATTTGGAATTCTACGGTTGGCCCCCAACCTAGTGGATAGGGCAGACGACAATAACACCACAACATGTCTGCACTTATTGTTCTGTGTGAAGATTGCAGGATTTTAGCTCACTTTTGGTATACTTCGGTAAATAACCGGCCCCCAAGGTAGTGGAAAGGAAGGCCCCGAATTATTAACATCTTGGGTAATGTTTATCGAGTCATTAACGTAGACCGCAATGTGTATTACCTTTTCAGAACTGGGGGACAGCCCAGGATTTGAGCCATCTTATATCAATTTTTGAATAATAGTTGAGCGTATGCTACTCTGTAGTATGCATTCAGATCCAAACCCCTTTCCGTAGTGTACTCGAAGTTGAAGCTGCTCAGTAGGTCAACAATTTCTCTTATAGACATTTAGCTATTACCAACACAATATGCCAGATTCCTAACAGCTTTTTATATCAGCAGACCCTTAAATCTAGAGACCAGAATAATACTCGGTATACTCCGTGATATCGAGCATGCTCCATATGGTGTGAGACACAGATATCCCACTAAAATGCCCTACCCACAAAATAGATATCCACAGGGGGCCAGTTGCGTGAAGTTCCGCGATTTTGATTCTAAATTAGGAAAACAATTAGACCATCTCTCGAAAAGCTGCAGCCAACGAGTCCACTTTAGTAGAGAACCATCAAATGATCCACCGATCGTGTACCAGTCGAGGTTTGCAGGATCATACCAGTGGTGATGAGGAAGAATACAAGACACGCTGTGACTATACCCACACAAAGAGATCAATTGGGGCCCATTTTATAGATATAAATATCATGCAAAAGACCTCCATCTCAATCTTCGTTCCATTCCATTTCAAACATTCTCACTTCATATATCCTCCAAAATGAAGTTCTTTTCAGGCCTCCTGGCTCTATCTGCCATCAGCAACCTTGCATACGCTGCCCCAGTTTCTGATCCTGAACCCGACTCGAAGGTCGACCTTTATGCTTCTAACCAGAGCCCTCACGATGCAGGCATTGCCGAGGCTCAGCTCGAGAAGAGAGACTTTCGATCAACTTGTACCACTATTGCCAAATACGCTTGGTTTAGCCATAAGGGTCTCGAGGTTGTGTAAGTCTTGACTCAATAATGAAACTATTCAAGTATTAGTATATACATAAATTCTAGCCTCACCAATTCTAGTGGCTGGTTTTACACGGATATTGAAGGGTATATCAAGGATTTCTGCAAGCGCCACAATAGCGCCTTCTGCGCTTCCATTGTCACTGAGGTTCGAGCTGGATTCGATCTTGCTCTGAAGCTCACTCGCAAGGTAAATACTGCTGCAGCTATCATTGGTGCAGGTGGTTCATACTTGAATGCCAATGCGAATAATGCGAGATCCGTCGACACTTTCCACCCAAGTGACCCCTACAACATGGACCTCCTCATGTCCCTCCACAACTACACTATCAACTCTCACGAGATGGTCAAGAACCCACGTATCGGAGCTCGATCGGAGGATGGAACTCCCGCTCTGGCCCATCACTACCGCTTGAATGGCTTGCGTGAAATGAACTCCAATGTCTCGCGCAATTACGATATCTACCACTTCGAAGATGGAAATGCTCACCTTCGTATCCCTGGACCCAGCAGTGGTTCCGGTCTCAACAAGCGTCACGACGGACCCGGAGTCAATATCGCTTTCAGCCACGAGGCGACTGGTTACTCCGCCAGTGACTTTGAAGGAGCTGCCGCGAACTTTGCTTACCGCTGGGAGCACTACGCTATCCAGGGTCACGGGCAAATTTTCGGTTGGGCTGGTCGCTCTCATAAAGCCTTCATGTACTTCCTCTCTATCACAGAGGGTGATGGATTCGGAGACAACTATGAGAGTGTCACTGCATGTGGAGATATGAAACAATATGTTGGTACTTATATCGGCCCGGGAGCCCCTGGGCCTATGTAAGCACAAATGGCTAGATTTCGGCCTTGGAATAGCCTCTGGGAGGTGGCCTGTCGTTAACGAGTATACGGTGCTTATAGACTATTATATTTCGGATTATATAGACAACTGTATTCGAGATAGCCTGTATCTAATGCAATATGTCCTTTGAATAGCTACAGTCTATCGGGATTGGCAAACAAAGTTTTTTTATTGAACTCGATCAACATTTCACCAATGAGCAAACTCTAATGAATCCCAATAATCACTTTAGACTCTATTGCGTCATACGATCCGTCCGTCCTAACGATGAACATTTCTCATGTGTTGCGTGAGGTTATCCGCACGGTTGCACACCCTATCGCAGCCCTGGACGCAACATGGGTGAGCGCCGGGCGAGAAATGAATGTTTTTGAGATGGCGAATCAATAAAGACTCTCGTTTGAATGTGCCGGGATAGTCACAACCATCCCACTTGCACTTAAGGGGTTGCGCCGGTGGGGAATCTCGCGATCTGTAAACCAGAATGGTGAGCCATTAGTTACTATAGAAGCGAACAATTTCGAAGAGACATACTGCTGAGATCTTTTGGTCCTCTTTCCTATGGCTTGAGTACGGGCATATTTTCCCGTTGCAAGGGCTTGGTTATAGACCTCATTGTTGCAGTAGTTCTGCTCAAGCGTTTGGCGCGGTTGACCTGGGAGTTTCATGACTTGACCTCCAGGTGAGGTGCTAGCAATATGCGAGAAAAGGCCCTCGGTAGTTCCAGGCGAGTAATTTGGACCGATGTTTGGGGTAGGGTTGCCGAAGCCAGTCGAAATAGCATTTCCATGGTATGTCGACGACGGCATACTCCAGTTGAGGGGTTCGCTAGTCGATGGCATAACCTGGGAATCCAAAGCAGTGTTCCTGGTCGATGACGATGGCGGTCTTGCGCATTCTAAACTCCCCGAATATAAGTCCAGCGACACTTGTGGAGATCGCAGGGCCTGGGGTTGATCAAAGTGGATTGCATGATAATCATCACAATTTTTGTAATCACCATCCCAGCTCATGTTATTGGTGGGCCAAGCCATGGTAGGAAGAGGCGATAAGCCGAATTGTATGGTTTCAGCGGCCGTGGGACGAAATTATAGAGCAACAATGAACTGCAGTCAAATGGCTTCCACTTCATGGACTGGATACTCAATCTAACCTGGAGACGAGTTCAATAAATAGTCGAGGACCATTGGGTCTGAGAGAGGCTCAAAAAGCATTGCAGATCTTTTAATTGTCGTAGAAAAGGGATGTGAGATGCGGTGTCGTGAGAGGTTCAGTGAAAATTGGTAATGGACAAATCAAAGCGTTCGATTTGCGGGCGCAACTAGGGTGCCTGTTTGGGTTAACTGGAGTCGAGTCCAAACTTTGGACTCCTGTCAGGGCTGAGGCAAGCCAGCCAATGAGAGCGACCCAACACAGTGAGAACTTGGTCATGAGCCAATAGGCGTATTTTGTGTGGATATGATAACTTGGTATTGAGCCAACCACGTCCTGTTATATATCCCCACTCGGCCAGCAGGCCAAGCGCGCCCAGGACAACTGTCTTGTCGACCTGTAAGATGAGCTAAACACCGGCCTATCAGCTTGGCGAGAATCCGGCAAGGCAAACAGAGGTCAAAAAAGAAAACATAATGTTTCAAAAGTTATATAAAGGCGTAGTCAGTCCTGGGATCTCTTGCCCAATCTATCTCATCCCATCGATCTCGATCTCTTTGCCGGTCAGAATGGCCGACCCAGGATGGAATCTTCACAAGGCCGAAATCGAAAGATTATACGTGCATGAAAACCAGACACGCGACGAGGTTATGAACTATATGGCAACAAATCACTCTTGGAAAAAAAGGTCAGTTGTAGGTCCGGGGTTAGCTTCTCCGCTTACTGGTGATATAGTGGAGCGCAGTACTCCAGGAAATTCAAAGAGTGGGGGCTAAAAAAACATTCCAACCCGAGGGACGACATATGGATTTCAAGGCGTATCGAAAAAAGGAAACGAGAAAACAAAGAAAGTGAAGTCTTCGTCCATGGAATTCAGATTCATCCTTCAAAAATCGCCAGATCGAGTTACAGAAAGGGATTTCTAACTGAGTATTCACGACGGGGTAAGTTCCACTCTTTGAGCCATCCGATCGCAAAGCTTAATCATTTATAGCTCCTTCTCCAAGTACCCCGGAAGGCCATGTTGTGGCTACGCCTCCAATGTCATGTATACAAATTTCATGGGCCGATTCTCTTCCGTGGATGCGATTCATGCCTTTGTTCCAACTCCCACAAAACGACGGTAAGGCCAGTCGTTGTACTTTTCGTGGAAATATTCACTAATTTATTTTTAAAACGTGCAGACGACTCCCATTCTATCCCTACCTCCTTCGCTTTGAGCCCGTTGCACAACAAGGTTGCAATCTCCAAGGGCACGAATCTCGAGTTGATGAAACGCTTGAACTCCATCATACCTTGGAATAAACTCCAGCCCCTTCCAAACATATTCAGCTCTTCGCGTGCATCGGCCGCTTTAAGTATTCTCGTTCCAGAAAAGGAGCCCGGTCAACATGATATCCTGGCCATGGATCTGAGTACTTCAAGTACAGGCATCCGGGAGATTATAGGTTTACTATTCTACCTGATCTCAAATAACCTGACATCGAGGAGTCCGGACATTTTACCCTCCCGTGCAATCAAACAAGATGACAAATTCTTGTTACAGATCCTGGAACTTACTGGCTGGAATGATTTGAGGAATCTCAAGGTTCTACTTTCAACTCGTGAGCCAACCGCCGAGTCTATCGCCGAAAGATTGTTTGCTGCTGCACTGCGGGAGAGAAATTTCGATGTTCTCCAAAAAATACTCCGCGCTGGTATGAATCCCAATATATTAGTCCAATACGCCGGTGGGGGCGTTGCCACGCCTTTGCAACATCTCGTCGCAGACAATGAAAGTGTTCAATTTGTTGATCTTTTGATTTCTCACGGTGCCGATGTGAATTTCTCTTTCGATATTTATGGCAAAACTGCTCTGCTGTATGCCATAGAATATGCCACAGAAACAGAACATCTGCCTACCATTCGTTTACTCCTGGACCGTGGTGCGACAGTGACAACGGAATGTGCTAGATCAGTTGCTATATTCGGACCTGATATCTTTGAGGAATTGAGTCTCCTCGAGGATATCATAGACATCTATTTCGATCAAGATATGGCAAAGCAACGTGATGATACTAAAACCCTGGAATTGGCGGTTAACTATGAGAACTCGGTCATGATTCAACATTTTATTTCCAAGGGAGCAAATATAAATGGGTTAGTTGAATATGAAAGCTTAGAGAATGAGCATCTCCAAACTACTCTGCTAGGAATAGCAGCCAGTGAGGGGGAAATGGACGTGGTACGGCTGTTGCTTCATGTATCCGCTCACAAAGATATATCATCTATCCGGCCGCCTTATATCTCACCACTGGCTGTGGCAGCTAGCCATGGCTTCATTGATATCTGTGAGATTTTACTCAGCTCGGGCGCTGACAACAGAGCTGCTGACGAGGGTGTGAGAACGCTACTCGAACGCGCTGTTCCGAACGGAAATATTGCTCTTTGCCAACTGTTGATTAATTACGGTGCTAGAATTGACCGAGATCTACGGGAAGTCCAACAGTTCCCGTCGGCACTCATGATAGCTGTTCAGCGAGGACTGATGGATATTGTGGATCTTTTGATCACCTCAAATGCTCGATTGAATGATATATTCAAAAACGAACCAGATACTGTTCTTGCGGCAGCCATTGAGATTGGAGACATTGCTATGATCAAAAAGCTAGAAAATGCTGGTGCAAGAAATATTGGATTCAAATTCAACAAAATCGGCAATCTGGAGACTGCTATTTTTTTGCAGAGCAAAGGAATACTTTCGATGCTTCTGGATCGCTCAGGTCCCAAGCTCCTTACAGCGGCTATTTCTGCCCAAGACGATCTTCTTGTATGGTTCTTACTCCAGAGTAACTCTCACATTGAACGAAGCGGAATGACACCCCCTGAGAAGACTCCTCTGTGGGCCGCACTTCAAACTGATAACATACGTCTCGTACTGGCTTTGCTTGAGCGTGGCGCCCATGTGACAGATAATGCACTTACAGAGGTCATAAATCATGAAAGATTTGACTTTCTACCTGTACTGCTTGCAGAGTTTACAGGAAGTGCTCCAACAGCAATCTCTGCTGCAGTTTTAAAGTCCTCAATGACCTGTCTAGAATTACTTCGAAACGCCAACGTCGACTTAAGAGGAGTGCCTCGAATGTCTTGTCATATATGGGGTATGGCTGACACGCGTTACCTAAATCATTGCAGGCTCCAGTCAGTACTTGAAATAGCAGCTTGGAAAGCTGACTACTTTATGTTCAAGTATCTTCTTGAATGGGCGGCTTCGGCGCAGATTGATTGGAGTCGAGAATCTGTCGCTCGCGCTCTAACACTGGCAATATTTCACCGAAAACAGGATCATGTGCTTGATTTAATGCGGCTCTCCTCGGACTTAGGCTGCGGTATTACAGTCGACCCTTTACTCTGGCTTAAAAAGGATATGTGGGGATATCGTACATACAGCCCCCTTCAAGTTGCCGTAGGAACACAGCAAGTATGCGTTGTCCGGGACCTCCTCATCTTGAAACGAGCGGATGTTAATTACTTGGGAGATGGCAAATTGAGACGAACGCCACTGCAGCATGCTGTTGAGGTTGGAAATATGGAGATTTTCAACCTACTACTAGAGCACGGAGCCGATGTTAATGCTCCTGCTGCCGATGACGGAGGAGCCACTGCCTTACAGATTGCAGCCATTCAAGGGTACATTGGCATTGCGCGGAGGCTACTCGACCTTGGTGCAGACATTAATCAAGAGCCCGCAGAGGTCAATGGACGAACGGCTTTGATGGGTGCCGCAGAACATGGTCGCATTGATATGCTGCAAATGCTTCTTGATGAAGGAGCACTGGTCGTGGGTGAATATGAGGATTACTATTTCGAGGCTATCGAGCTTGCAGAGGGACAAGGCCATTTTGCTGCAGCTAGACTCTTGAAAGCATTTAAGAGCTCGGCTGAATCGGCTGACTCAGTTTAGATTCACCGTCTTTCGAACTGTCTGACTACTGAACAATCATACTATGTAGTGCTGATCAGACTCTCTTGAATACCACTAGATGTAAAACGCCTCCTTGGTATTATTTTTGTCCTCAGCAAGTCATAATCACGCCAAATCTCTTCAAACTAGAGTATCTGCTAAAATCATTTGTGGCAGGGAGCGAAGATCGCTCTATATCTACCTTCAAGGTACTACCTCTAATTAGTAATTGAAAACAGTACTACTAGTACAGTAGTACTATATATCCTTCTATGTTTAGTCTTGGCCTATTTTGAAACTATATATCTTTGAGACCACTAATATTTCTTTTCCTACTAGGACTACTAAATGTGAAAAAGAATGCTTTCTGTTTCTTTGCATAAATATGATTGGCTATTTGGTTCTAGTTTCCTTATGTTTGAAGTTATCTGAAACGAGGTCTCCGCACTGTTGAACATATCGAGATGGATCCCCTTAAGAATTTACAAGGGTCAGATTTGAACCAAGACAGGAAGTAAGAATGTAGGACAAAAAAAGATGTAAAAACAAAAAAGAAATTGGCGCTGCCCGGAATCGAACCGGGACCAACTCGGCCACAACGAGTCATCTTAACCATCTAAGGAGGAACTGTTAGCAGGAAATTCGGAGTGATGGAATCACGTGGGTAAACTCACTGGACCACAGCACCGAAATGAATGATGTAAGCAGGCCATAGTTTGAACCATAGTACTCTTATAAGTTGTAATGTTCTTGGAGGGGCTTTCAATATACTCGTTCTCCCCTACCAGGAGAAGGAATCCAAATTATGTGTACAATTTAATTTCTGTACAAACTGTGTACATTTGCATATAAAGAGGATAGAGGTGATAAACATATAAAAACTTCCTTTTAAATCTTTTAAATCATAGATATACCACAATGTACCTACTGCCCCAGCAAAGACATCTCTAGATATTAGTCTTGTTAATTTTTATTTCACTGGGCCATTTCAGATCTGCTCAAGCCAGGAAAAAGCGCTTAGATAATTGCTAGAAGATTTAAGCTCAATTCCCGCTTGCCCTAACTAGGTATTTCATACAGCTCTCGACACTCATCTATTCTAGCAGAGTTCAATACCCTGCTGGGATAGTCTGGAGTGTAATTTAGATGCACCTGGTATGTCGCTATTGTTTATAACATTAACAATACTCGCAGTGCTGTAAATTGCTCGGCAGACAGACTAATATGTATGCACACCTTGGGGTTAAGGATTTGTGGTAAGGGTCACTAGTAGTTCGATAACCATAAGCATGGCAAGACGGCCCTTGTTAATATGACTTATTTTAATAGATATTGAACAGCAGGTAAATGTAGAACGAGCACTGACCAGGGAGATCAAAGGCACTGGAGAGGTCAAACTGATCGGAGTTTCACTGGCAATATGTTAAGGGCCTTCGAGGCATAGCCTACTGCGCTCAAATTTCGCATTAGTCTCGTTAAGAGGCTCTATAATGGCCCATCTGACTGGCAAAGTGTGACCTGGGATCTAGTCTTCTGTGACAATCACGGGTCTGATACAGCCTGTATGCTAGAAAAACACATTTTATCTGGGAAAATTAGTTGCTTGATCCTTGGATAAATTGCCTTTCTAGACAGACTCAGAGATTCACAACATAAGTAGGTGTCACCATCTATTATAAGGATATCAGTGTGGTTATATCCATTCATTGATAACCCGATCAATATATTTAGACTACAGTAGTGTTCTATTAATGCATGGAGCTATCATTATACCCAGGTAGATCTAGGAGCAAGCTTTAGACGAATATGGAGTAGCTAGCTACCAGGCCAAGGTACATAAGCAGCGTAATACATCCATGACTACATATGCTCTATATGCATAGGTGCATAGATAGAAGACGGCTTTGAATAAATAATTACATAAAGTTTACTATGAAATTAATTGAAAGAGTTTTTTAAACAAATCCTAGATACCTATCGCTGATGTTCTGTATAGAGTTAGGAAAATCTCCTACTTGCAGAGTATACCGAAGATGGGTTCATAAGTCATAAATTAGGGCTAACTGCCGTCTATCAGGTGCTGTGGTCCAGTGAGTTTACCCACGTGATTCCAAAATCACCCGAATTTTCTTCTAACAGTCCTTCCTTAGATGGTTAAGATGACTCGTTGTGGCCGAGTTGGTCCCGGTTCGATTCCGGGCAGCGCCAATCTTTTTTTTTTTGCTCCTTATTTTGATTTGTCTTTTCTTAATGTAATTATTCTGAAGAAAATTAAAGTCCTCCACTATAGAATTTCATGGTTTGTTCTAAACTTGACACAGAGAGTAACTAGCGTAAGTAGGTCAAATACCTCTTGGCTGTTCTGGTGCCTCGATGATTGGTGTCCTGTCACTGGACGTCCCTTAGGTCATGACACAATTTGTGATAATAGGAAAGGCACTCTATTCTTATGTTGAATATCCTGCATTCTTCACACACTTTGAGTCAGACTGATGTTGAAGATAACGACACAAGAATCAACTAGATTGTCATTGCATCACACCAATTCGTAACCAAAGGGTGTTTTACTTCTACTTCTCCTGCTATGTATTTATGAACGTCTACGAAGTTTCCAGGCATTGATTAACATCATTATGATAATACATACTGCCTAGGCTTGGTATACAGTGTTAAAGATGACAGCCTCTAACAAGGCACTTCTGATTGCTACTTGGCTGGGGGCGCGGTGTTCCTTGCTACTACAATTGCACAGTTTGCCTAGATTTTATAGGTAGTACGCCACCTCTATGCATCTTCTATTGACGACGCTTTTCTCCTTTAACGATTACTTATTTATTATAGCTATAATGTATTGCAATATTGCATTTTGAGATAAATCAGTGTTTCTCTTCAGCGGTATTTTGGTAAGGTCCTTCAAGCCCTAGATTTACGATAGTATAAAACTTACGTTCAAGTACGCTATTACTAAGTTCATTTTAATCAGAAGTAATCCCACCCTGACTTGAAGTCACTATGACGATTGGAAGTTCCGCTCATGAGTACACTACTATCCCTTCTATACGGAGGACGTGGTCTTTTCAGCACCTTCAACTTTACTGATATTCAAAGCACAACCAATTTTATTTCTTTCATTACAGTTTATATATCCCTTCGGGGATTGAATCGAAATTTCAGATACTTGTGAAGGAGATCTACTATTAATTTAATCTAAACTTGCCAGAGAGCTGCTCAACAAATGCCGAATAAACTAGTCCGCAAGTATAGCCTAAGATCTGCAAAATGATTCAAAAGCCTATCTGTCCCACAAAAATTAGGTACTTAATCATTACTCAAAAACAGCAGAAAAAAGCCGACTGCTTTGACTCTCCAAAGTTATCTCTTGATAGAAAAGATAGAGTCAAAGCAAAAAGCAAAAAGAAAAAAAGAAATTGGCGCTGCCCGGAATCGAACCGGGACCAACTCGGCCACAACGAGTCATCTTAACCATCTAAGGAAGGACTGTTAGAAGAAAATTCGGGTGATTTTCGAATCACGTGGGTAAACTCACTGGACCACAGCACCGAATCGACATGAATTTTCCAATTTTGGGCCTTATGAAAAGCGCATGATAACTGGACACTACAGCCCATCCTTATTAAACATGGCAGATTGTGATTGAGAGGTTTCGATTATTCAGCCCTATTATATAGTATAACATATGAGATTATTGCCTGGCTTGGACTATTTTCGAAAGGTGTCTATGTTCGATTTCGTTAGTGCTCGTGGTAGTTTAAAACAAGTCAGTTGCTGGTTATATATGCTGGTTTGGACCGGTGTGGTTACTAACCTAAGGTTAGTATCAATAATCAAGGTTGGTCATAGCAGCCTTTTCTTGCGGTTTAGAAAGATTGATTCAGTCTCGATGGTTGGATATTTTTGTAGATCAGAGGTGATAAGAGGGTACTCTAATTATAATAGTGTTTAGTCAAAGCTCTTCAACGTTCATGCCCGGGGGTTGAGGTTCCAGGTTCGATCTTCGACCCGAGACCGATATTGATTGCTTCAACTTCCAATTCACTACGCAGGCACAGACATACGGAGACCAAAGGACTGCTCGCGTGAGCTTAAAGGTACAATTGTATTACAGTCAACTACACCCTCTCAAACAAAGGAGATATTGGCAATGAATCTAGGCACAAGTGGTCACATCAAATCCAACGAGGAAACACGCTTTTCCCTCGATCTAGGGGTTGTATGGTATACAAAGGGGGTTTAAACGGTCAGGCCAAGGTCCTCGGCGAAGGGGAGCTGGTGAACATCACCGACGCTGACGAGGGTAGCCTTGCCGGAGAGGAAGGACTTAGCGGTCTGGAGAGAAAAGTATTAGTATGTTTGAATGGAACGAAATGATATGACGAATGGAAGAGAGGGGAATGATATGCTTACCTCCTTGACCTGAGCCTCGGTAACGTTCTCAACAGCCTGGGCAATCTCGCCAATCTGGTAAGGCTTGCTGCCGTGGATCAGACCGGAGCCAGTGGCCTCAAGACCAGTGTCGAGGGTCTGCAGAGACTCCAGAGCACGGAACTTGGCCAGAGCAATGGCCTTCTTGATGTCCTCGCTGGCGACCTCACCGGCGGCGGCCTTCTTCAGGACGTCAACGACGTTCTTGGAGGCGGAGCCAACCTGGTCGGCCTGGCCGGAGAGAGTGACGGTGAAGAGACCGGCGTCAGAGTAGGCGTGGTTCTTGGTCGAGATGTTGATCTGGGAGAAGCCCTTGGTAGCCTGGGACAGAAGGGAGAAACCAGGAGTCCACTTGATGGTGGACTCGCCGCCCAGCAGAGCAGCCAGAACGGAAGCCTCGGCCTTGAAGCCGGCGGTGCCGAAAGCGCTGGAACCGGGGAAGGCGATCACGACAGCGTTACCGGCCTTGGAGGGGATGCGCTGCTCACCACCGAAGTACTGGCTAGCCGCGGAGGACTGGACGCTGTACTGGCTGGAGGGAGCACCGGTGGGGAGGTCCTTGAAGAATTGACCAACCCACTTGTTAACATCGGCAGAGTTGGGGCCAGTGGCGACGAGAGCGACGTTGGACTTGGCGTAGGCGTCCTGGGCGAATTGAGCGAGAGCATCGCCGGAGAGGTACTTCTCGTAGGGGGTGCTCTGGGAGGGGGTCTGGGCGGAACCCAGGCCGCGGTGGAAGGCAACACCGTGGGCGGCATCGACGGCAACGCTCTCGGGGTTGGAGTAGACGGCCTGCTGCTTAAGCTTGAGGAGATCGCTGACGACCTCGCTCAGTTCGTGGTCTAATGTTAGGTAATGAGTTAGTAAACTACCATTCTGTCCGAATCACTGCATCATTGTCTCTGCGAGTATCTCCCCATTGTGGCAGCTTATGAGCTGACAGGTAATTGCGACTCACCAGTGAACTTGGTCTGTCCAGCAACCTCGCCCAGGAGCTCTGTGAAGTATGGGAGGTCACCCGAGAGGAACTTGGCACGGAGGACGACGTTTTCGCGGGAGTGGGAGGAGGAGATCTCGCCGCCCAGCAGCTCGACCTCACGAGTGATGCGCAGAGCGGATCGCTTGAGTGTGGACTATTGAAGGCAGAAAGAGTTAGAGGAGTAATTCGGGCCAAAGGTGATAGTCAATGGATGACCGCGGGGATTTGGAGATTTGCTAACCTTGAAGGCAAACTTCTCAAGGGCATCAGAGAAACCGGGGAAAGGCTGGTAACGGGAACCAGCCTTGGCCACAAGGGCCAGAGTACCAGTAGCACCACCGACCTCACGGTTGGCGACCTTTACACCGGAAGCCTCGGAGACATCGTACTGGAAGGTCGGGTTAGCAGCAGAGGCCATGGCCCGACGGCCGGAGGAGAGCGCACGCGGCGCATTGCGGGCGAGGGAGGACCGCGACAGCATTGTGTGCCGGGGTGAGTGGAAGAAGAAAGGGAAAAAATCAGGAACCCCGTTGGGTTTGAAGGGGTGGGGAGACAATTGAGGGGAGTGGATGGAGTGAGAGATGAAGTCGACCCCCCGTGAAGGTCGACGACGAAAAGCTTCGAGGCGGTTTGATTACTCGCCTTCTGATTGGCTGGAGTGACGAGTCGGGCGGAACCGGAAATACTCAGTGCAGCAGTATAAAACAGAGTATAAGTTGGGTATATATACTTGTATTTATATTTATCATTAATTAATTGTATTCATTTTAATCATAAAATACATAAATTATATTATTGATAACTCACAGTAGCAATATATGTAGTACAGTTACATAGTGTAGAATAGTTGCAGTATGTATAGTAGTGTAGTGTAGTGATTATAGTAATAATAATATAGTATAACAACTATAGTAGTTATAGCTAGTAGTGCCTTAATTATTATTTTAAATATAATTGTTCTAACATGCCTTAACTAATGTACAGTATGCTATTCACTCTGCTGTGAATTGTGAATTGTGACTCTGCACATGCATGTCATGCTGACTCATGAGCTCACGTGACTGATAAGAAAAAAGTGCCCGCCTTAGATTCTTAGATCGATCCTATTGACATTCACAACTCACTCACAGCTACACACTGATGAATTATTCGCGGTGACCTTTACCCTTGTGAGCATCGAAGGTGGAAGGCCTTCATAATTCACCATGATGATGTCTCAGGTTCGACAATACCGCCCAGAATGCTCTAGATCAACATTGACGCATAGCTACAGCACGCCGTGGAGCTCTGTACTCTCCTCATCGAAGATAACTTTGGAGAGCTCTTTGCGGTAGGTCGTCCACTCGATTTGAGTCGCCTTGAATTGTATTTCAATGCGCTGAATGCTGCCTGTCTCGAACCTTGCTGATTTTCGCAGCGCATTTTCTCCACTTTGCAACGATATGAGCGATTAACCCTCCCCCGATTGAAATTCTACTCCCGACTCTCCGAAAAACAACTGCGCCATGGCCTTGTTGCTATGATTCAGCACCATCTTGTTTTCCACTTCACCTCGATTGATGATGGACATACCTACTATGAAGCGAACCCCGAGGCAGCATACTACCTCGTGCGCTCGGGGAAGATCCTCCAACTGGTGGAAGAGCGCTTGGGAGAATATGCCGCGAAAATGATGGAAACTATCATGTTCCTTGGTCATGCTTCTATTCGGCATCTTGAGAGCATGCCTGAACTCAAGACTATCGGAGGTGACCCTGTTGCGCAGCCAGCAGCAATGCCGAACGGAGTCTCACATGATGACGAAAACGAAATGGACGCAGAGGGCGCGGAAGAGGGCATGGAAGAAGGCGCAGAAGGTGCAGAGGAAGAAGCCGACGCCGAAATGAACGGTTATGAAGAACTTCCAGAGGCGAAGCCAGCACCTTTCAATTCCACTCTCAAAGCTCTCGCTTCTCATGGCTACATTCTCCGAGTTCGAGAAGCTTTTTTCCAAAGCCCTTCAGACAATTATTTGGATGCCAAGCGGATCATCTCCGTGAGATCTGATGTCAAGGCTCTGAAAGGAAAGAGACAAGAAGAAGCAATTGACGTCAAGACAAAAGAGCTTCTTGATGAGCGTACTGATTACGATCTTTCCGCAAAATACATGTACAATGGTCTTCCCAGAGGAGTTAAGAGAAAATGGACCAATGGAGGCTCTGCCCCCCACCATTCTCAAGCAGAGACAAATGGCAACGGTGTCAATGGAGATCATGCCGACGAGGAAGAAAATGACTGGTCTGAAGATGAGGATGGTTTCGATAATATTCCCATGGAGGTAAGCTTTTCTCGGATTTCCCCATTCACTTAAGCTCAACCGCTCTAACCATTCGCACAGTCCGGCCTAGTAATCCGAGTGAATTACGAAAAACTAGACGTCGCCCTCCGAAACAACCGTTTCGTAGACCTAGCCTCAACAGACGCACCCCCCGCAACAGTCGAAGTCTACGAAACCCTCCTCAAAAGAATCGAATACCTAACCCCCCGCTGCCGCGACAAATCGATATTTGGAAACGAGCACGAAATTCCCCGCGAAGGCGAAGAAGGCGAATCCTACTCCATCCCAATCGAAGTAATGAAAATCGTACACGACCTCGATCCAAATCTCGATTTATCTGGTGCAATTGCTCCAATTGAACCATTATCCGCTGCTCCAACCCGCGGAAACAAAAGATCTCTCGATAATGGAACCAATGGTAATGGTACACATGACACAGAAGAAGATGAAGGAAACACAATCTTCAACAGAATGACAGACGTCAATCAACACCTAAGCCTCCTCTCCCAACCCCCCTACAACCTAACCGGATCCAACAACACCGAAGGAATAAAATGGTACATCCCATTCCGTGGTCTAGCCCGAAAACTCCGACACCTGGAACTAGAAAGAATGATCGAATCACGCTACGGCGACGTCGCCCTCCGCGTAATCCGAGTCCTCCAAGCAAAAGGCAAACTTGACGAAAAACGTTTACAAGAAATTTCATTACTCCCCATGAAAGACGTTCGACAAACATTAGCGACTATGCAAAAGGGAGGATTTGTCGATCTTCAAGAAGTTCCTAAAGATGCACAAAGACAACCTTCTAAGACTATTTTCTTGTGGTATTATGATGCGGATCGGGTTACGAGTTCGATTTTGGAAGATACTTATAAGGCTATGTCGAGGACTTTGCAGAGGATTAAGACGGAGAGAGAGCGGAGTAGGGATTTTTTGGAAAAGACGGAACGGACGGATGTCAAGGGGCATGAGGAGGATTATTTGACGGAATTGGAGTTGGTGGAGTTGCAGAGGTGGAAGGATTTGGAGGCTTTGTTGATTACTGAGGTTGCTAGGTTGGATGATATGGTTGCTGTTTTTCGTGATTATTAGATCGCCAGCTGGAGAAGCAAAGCAACTCAGCTGTTCGGACAATCCGAAGGGGAAAGTTTTGGGCAGGTTACATCTACCTAGGTAGTTGTTTGCATTTATGAGCGATGATATGTCAGTGTTGAATTTCTGGTGATAGACTTGGTGGATGATACTCTTCATAGCATTACATCCTATGTAGTAGCTTGTACGAATGGATGACTTCAATCAGCACTTAGTTACTATTACCATATGTCTACATCTTGTCTACTAGGAGTCTACAAGTATTTTCAAGTCAATTTGATGAAATCATTTTTCAAAATATGTACTTAGAAGTAAAATCTATAGCTCAAGTTGAAGTTAAAAGCATGAAGAAATTCAACATAATCAGCATGGCGTCAGCAAAGCAGAGCAGAGCAGAGCAGAGCAAAACGAGACGAGACGATGAGACAGAAATAAAACAGAATCAAACCACCACCGAAAGAACAACACCATCGCTCAGACCACCCAAACCAAACCAGAGAATGACAAAGACAATGAACAAAAATGAACAAGATGAGCAAAATGGATAGCTTTGCTTGTTATGAAAGGAATCAGATACCACTTGTAGCGCAGCAGACTAGCATAGCTTTGCAAATGAGAAGAGCAGAGCAGAGCAAAGTAAAGAAAAGTAAAGAAAAGCATGAAAAGAATCATTCATAATCAAATCAGAAAACCCCCTCTCAACACCTAAATAAAAAACGCCATCAAGTAACAGTAAGAATCAAACCAAACCACCTAAAACCGAAAACCGAAAAAAATCCCATTTTGTACATATCACAAAGACCCATTAACCTCGCCCGAATTCGTCGTCCCGACAGTCGTTTTCTCAGTAGCAGCAGTATCTTTCTGCGTCTGCATTTGCATCGTAGCATCAGGACTAATAGCAGATTTCTCCGAATCACCCATCGAAGTCTCAGAAGAACTCGGCGTAGCCAATTTCGCTTCCGCAGCCGCTAACTTATTACTCGTTTGTTCGAGAGTAAGTTTCAAAGCCTTGATATAATCAATAGCCATTTCGACAGCACTTGCTTTACTGATTGCTTGATTGGCTGGTTTTTCTTTCTCGTTGGCTTTCTCCTTGTCGGATGGTTTGATTCCGGTTAAGGCTGCTTCTTTGGCTTGTTTTGCTTGGACGAATTCTGGTGGGATTAGAGCTTCGATTTCCTTTAGGGCATTGTTGATTCGGTTGCGACGGCCTTGTTCGGCTAGTTTGTGGTTTGTACGTTTTGAACTTAGGTTTTCGGCGAGGGTTTCGGGGTAGGAGACTCCTGAGGGGAGAGTTCCGTCTAGGATGTGTTGGTAGTTTGATTTTGAGGCGAGGTAGATTGCGTCTTGGGTTAGGCCTGTGGATGGCTGTGTTAGCGTTGAATTCGGGAATCAAAGGATCCTTTTTGAGGCTGTGGTAACTTACTCTCATTGCCGCGCATCATCGGTTGAATGCTGGGGCTGATCTTAGGTCGCAGTTGAGGACTGGCGTGTGTGGAGCTCACGCTGGGACGCTTCCTACTTGATACCGAAGATCGAGATGGGTCTGATCGCTTGGGCACTGGTCCACTGGGTGATGGCATGGCCATTGTGCGTGGACTCAGAGCAATAGATCCTGATCGATCAGTGGCCGCGGAACGAGGTTCCAAAGCTGGAGTCAGATTGGCAGAAATCGCTGGACTGGCTGTAGCCGTACTTGTGCGGAAGCTTGTGTCGATACGGTTCGCTTTGGGACGTGGCTGTATGGCCGGAGCGGCTGCCTCTGGAAGAGAGATATCCTCCATGATTTCGTCGTGGACTTCCAGATGCGCTCCACCGAACTGACTTGAGGAATCAAGGGCATGCTGCGATCGCTGAATGCGCATCAATGTTGCCGGGGTAGCAGCAGTTCCAGGTGACTGAGCTGGCTGCGCAGCCATGACGGGAGATTTCCTTGGGGCTGGCAATGCTGGAGGTGGCATCAGAGGTTCGGATAGAGGCTCGGGGGAAACTGAATCTTGACCAGAACCTTCAGTGCTGCTGACCTGCAGAGAGCGGACATCGTGATTTTGCGGTTTAGCCAACTCGTGCGACAGGCTATTGTAGAACTCTTCCGAAGTGGGGGTTGCTGAAGTGGATGTTGATTTCCCTTTATTGCGCTGTGTTTGCGCGCGAATTGAAGGCGATTGCTTCACTTTACTCCGAGGAGGAATTCGTGAGCTGGCAGCTGTCGACCCCCGCCGGCGGTTGGTCTTGCGAATGATACTGGGAGATGGCGGAGCAGAGGCGCCCGGGAGGAAATTGACCTCTGCGCTTGTCGGGACAAATCCGACGTCTGATACCTGACGGGCATGATAATAGGCATTGACGTTATTGACATTGTTGACGTTCGCATTATTGGAACTGCTGGAGTTTTGCGCCTCGAGAGCGGGAGAAGTGAGGGGAGTGAAGTATTCCCCCGGGATAGTATATTCCGGTAAACGGAATTGGTTCTCTAGGGGAGTCATGGCTGGTGATACCAGAGGAGTGTACAAAGCCTATATCAGAGTCAGAGAATGCCGGAAGAAGGGATACTGTACTATAAGGGTTCATACCTGCTCTTCATTGATTCGCGAATACCGATCGTACATCTCGGAGTGTTCATCCCGGTGGGAGTACCGGGCGGTGTTCCCGTGTAACTCCATGCTGTTCGGGGTTGGAGGAATCATTTGAGCCTGCATGTAGGAGCCATTGGTAGAAGGTTGTGAAGCATCCTGGGCACAAAATCCGGGGGTCATGCTGGGAGTGGAATACGGGATCGGGCCGATGTGAGTGTGTGACTGTGGCTGCGACTGCGACTGCGACATGGCGCCATGACCGAAGTCCATGGCGAGGCCCTCCATAGTAGAGAAGGGATGGGATCGGGAATCGGAGTTCATTTCGGCGGCAGTGGTAGTTGGAATGGCCAGTCCTTGCGCCTGTGCCTGGGCCTGGGCTTGGGCTTGGTGGTTGTGTTGCTGGTGTTGATGATGTTGGTGCTGCAGGGAATGTGCTTGTGCTGGCCCGTGCCCCTCGAGATCGGGGAAGTGCATATTGAACTCGAGGAAATTGGAGAACTCATCGTCCCCGGATGGGGCGATTAGGTTCTCTTGGATCTGTTCGGGCCAAGACATGGCTGGTTGGTCCATTGTACAGCGTAGTGTACAGCGTACAGCGTACAGCAGTGCAGAGTGAGTGGTGGTGCAATGTAGTCTCACTCAGTTCTCTCTCCTCAGGAAGTGTAAGTGGGGTCCGTAATTGGAATGAACTCCCCTCCGCAGAGAGTAAAAGAAAGAGTCACGGCGATGTCAGGGGAGAGAGGGGAGAACCAGAGAACCAGAGAAGAGACAACCGAGAACCAGCAGAATCCAGCGAAGGTGGAGGCTCTCGGGCGGAGACGGTTGTGTCCTCCACTAACTTGGTAGGACCCAAGTTAACCTGGTTAGCAGTGGTTGGTGTACTCCGTACTCTGGTTCGGCTTTTTTCCTTTTTTCGCGCTAGAGGCGTGTATTCTGCAGTCTGCAGTCTGCACAGTCAGAGTATATTATATTAATATTATATTTTACTATTCTGCTATTTTACTATTTTTTTAATATATTATATTATATTCTATTAATTATATTCATCTACATCTATTCATGCTTAATGTCTTAAGTCCCACTGAGGGTCGCTTCCACTTTTCCGGTGGGTTCTTTCCCCAAGACCCAAGACCCTCTAAACTGTCCACCCTGCTGACTAACCATCTAAAATGCACCCATTAGTCAGAGTCATCTGACATCCATCCATCCATCAGACATACAGCTGTATCTACTACTCTGCTAGTTACTCTGCTAGGTACTCTGCTCAGTGCTAGTCACTACTCACCACCACCATGATCCTCCCCCTCTTCGCACTGCTCTTCGCAGTAGCATCCGCCTCCCTAACAATAACAATCCCCCCCTCAACAAACCTTCCAAACCCTCACATTCTCCCCGCAACAACCCACGCAACCTTAACAACCGTCAGCGATTCGAACTCACTATCCAACATCCTCTCAACACCACTCACCCGCACCTCAACCCTGACCTTCCGAAACATCCCTTCTGCCGGTAAACCCGAATCATATTTATTGGACATTCGATCTCCAGGAAGTGGAATTGTCTTCGCCCCTTACCGCGTCGATGTTAGTGCCGATGGATCAATTGCTGGAATTTGGGAAACGTTCCGTGGAAATCCGTGGGTGAATCGTGGAGCGGAGAAATATGTTCATGATGTGACAAGTCCCAATTCGAAGAAGGGAAATGTTGTTGTTGAGGCTAAGGTTATTGGGAAGAAGGGCTTTTATGAAGAGAGAGCTAAATGTGAGCTTGAGCTGCCTTATCAATGATGCTAGCAGTTATGCTGGTGATACTGGCGAAAGTTGGATTGATTGAATGAATGCTAACTATTATATAGTCTCCCCGCTAAGCTTGGTTAAGAACCCAATGATCCTCCTCGCAATCGTCGCTCTGGTTTTCACTCTCGGCATGCCGAAGCTTATGGAGAACAGTACGTCCCCCACCAAGTATCCCCGGGTGTATTCCGCCCATTCTCTCTTCGCAATGCTAATCTAATACAGTGGACCCCGAAATGCGCGCCGAATTCGAACAGCAGCAACGCGCTTCACCTATCTCCGGTGCCAGTAGCGCAATGGCTGGTGGTGGATTTGATCTTGCGGGATGGATGGCTGGAACTTCGCCCAATCCTGTCGCAAGTGCAGGTGGCGCTGAAGCTGGCGGCGCGAGTGCATCGGGTCGTGAGGGTGGGAATGCGAGAAGACGGGGTTAGTGGATTGGTTTTGGACTGCACAGATTGTACAGATAGTACAAAGTGGGGGTAGTACATTATTAAGAATTGAATGGGAATAAAATAGTTGATGAAATGAAATCTAAGATATAGCATTTGCATTGTTGTATGTTGTCTGCTGTCTGTCTGCATAAGCAAATCCCATAACCATAAAATAAAATCATAAGTGATAATAAGAGTGATAGTAAGATTCCGAGCTTAAAAAGCAAACACCTGGTTTTTATCCGGTAAAATACCTCCCACCAATTTCGTCAAGTCAAATCAAATCAAATAGAAGAAAAACAAAGCATAACTCGTAGAGCCCTTCTGAGGGGAACAAATCAAATCAGATCAAATGCATCGCAGTGTGTATAGCATAGCATCGTATAGCAGGCATGGCATGCATGGCAACTAAAAATCACCACCCCCAAAATCACCACCACCATCATCATACCCACCCCCATCATGATAATCATCATGATCATCAATAGCATCAGCAATCAACATTCCACCAAGTAATCCACCACCAACACCCAACGCCGCCGCCCCAGCCGTCCCCATACCACCACCACCTCTCCTAGGCGGTTGTTGCTGATAACCACCTCCATACCCTTGTTGGGGATATCCATATCCAGGACCTTGAGGTGGGTACCCTCCATATCCTTGCTGAGGATATCCGTATCCTCCAGGTTGACCCTGTGGATATCCACCACCTCCACCGCCATAATATCCCTGCGGAGGACCTTGTTGATATCCTCCGTATGCTTGTTGTTGTTGATATTGCTGGGGACGAGAACTTGAAGATGAGCTTGCTTTACCCATAAGTTTACTCAAAAAGCCTTTACTTTTTGACTTTTCGGGTTGAGGCGGTAGTGGACTTGAACTTTGGGCGTAGGGTGGGATATTCGATTGTGATTGATTGTAATAATCGTTTGATGCACCTCGGTCTCCTCCAGCTCCGGGGCTCGGTCCAGCTCGAGCATCTTCTTCAGCTTGAAGCTTTGCAGCTAATTTTGCGTCTTCGTCGATACTTGATCCCGCGCCACCTGGAGCACCTCCGGCGGAGTTTGCAGGATTATAAGGATTATTAGAAGACATTTTCTTATCGCTGTTTGCTGCGGCGAGGGCGGCTGGGTCCGCGGTACTTGATTCGTAGGGTGGGAGGTCGGAGGATGATGCTGGTGGGGGAGGACCTGGTGGTGGGGTTGGTGTTGCGGGGGATGGATTTTCCCATTGGGATTTGCCGGTTGAGAGGTCTATGTAGAACCTGGGACAGAAAGGTTAGTGACATGCGAATTGAGGGAGGCAGAGGAAGGACTCACCATGCGTTGTAGCGATCGTCATATTGGGCTTTCCAGCCGTCTGGGACGGATGGTGGGGGTGGGCCTGGGGGAGGGGCGAAGGAGGACATGGGTAGCTCGGAATGTTGATGCAGATGTAGATTAGGTGTAGATGTAGTTGAAGAGATGTGGTGGAAGGTAGAAGTGTGGAAGTAAGTGAAGTGAGGGGAGTAAAGAGAGGAGAGAGCAGAGAGAGTATATAAACTCCGCAGTAGCCGTGGCCGTCGTAAGCGGGGAGAATCCCGCAACGCAATTGGTGGCGGTGTCTTGGCTGTGCTTGGTATTGTGGCTGTGCGTCATCATATGTTCTAGTGTATTCTAGGCTGTCTGTTAGGCAGTAGATTATGGGAATTTGGAATTGTAGTACTCCATATTACTGGAACATTAATTTGACTGCCTTGATAATTTCATCATAGTTACCTTGAATGGAAAGTGTAGATGGTACATTACCATCTAATGTAGGTCCACTGGGTACAAATAAGTAGGTACTATTTATACAGTGCGCATGGCCCACTACTAACCATATATTTAGTAGTTTTACTTTTGCGGCCTTATGCATAATGCTTAGCTAAACTATAATCTACAATCTACACAAATATACAATATATTTAAAGAGATGGAGAACTTTTTAAAGACTTCATTATCGTATCTCAACTCAACTCAACTCAGATAAGCCATCTACCTACTCTCACTACACCCTGTCTTCCCTCAACCCCATCCACGCTCAAGACAAATTCAAATTAGCATCAACAACCCTACTATCCGGCCACCAAAAATCATCATCTAGATTTTCCTTTTCTCTTTCTTTTTCCTCTTCTTTGATGATTCTGTCTCTGACTCTGTTGCTGACTCTGACTATGTTTCCGTGGGATTTGGCTTTGGGTGTATTACGTAGAGTTATACTAGATGCTTCAGACCTTGCTGGTGATCTTGCAGCCCGACCACTCGGGGAATCATGTCCATTGTCAACCATATCAACCATATCAAGTCCAGTCAAATCGATAACACCCCTTGGATTGTTGTCGTCCGTGAGATCAAAAACCCCTCGATCTATTTTGGTGATCACTCGTCTTTTTTTTGGGGGGGTGGCGGTGGCAGCATTTTTAGTCTTCCCAGTCTTTCCAGTCTTTCTATCAGCTCCTCGTTTTTTCTTTGGTGGATTTGATGCTTCTGCTGATGCATTTGCCTCCTCAATCCTCCGCTGAGCATGTTCAGCTCTTGCCCGAGCCGTATTGAAATATCTCATCAGATTGTCCTTTTCTTCCCTGTTCAGGCCATTTCGCTTTTCGACACGCGGTCCGTCGAATTGTCGGAGTTTGTATTGTTTGAGTAGAGGGATTTTGCGTAGATCTAGATCTTCATCTTCGTCCTCTTGCACCCCCCTCGCCCATCTAGCATATGGGCCGCAATATTCAGGTCCTTGGACAGGACCATAAATCGGATGAAGTGAGAGCTGATTCGATTTAAGGAGTTCATCCGCATAAGATTTTCCTATTCCAACTTCCATTTCCGCCTCAGTTTCCAGCTCCACTCCTTCGTCAAAAGAGGGCTGTCCTGCCTCTGACTGTGCACCTGTTGATGCAGCGAATGATCGATCCGCAGGGAAAAATTGCATTTCACCCGGCTCAGGATCACAACATGGACCCGAAGAAAGAATTTGAATTCCACCACCAGATTCACCGATCAGTAAATGAGATTTATCATCTGAGAATACTCCACATGTGATTCCAGCATTGAACGTCGCTGTACTCGTCACCAAGGCATCTTCGGTCGAGTATCGAATATCCCATTGCTTAAGAACACCATCTGAGCTCCCCGTGAAGAACTGATCAATGCAGTTTCCCCACACAGCAGCTCCGACACCGAAATCCACATTCTCGCTGGGGAAACCCGTTGATAGTGGTAGTAGTGATGGACCATGGGATAGTTTGTGTAATACTTTGTCTGCGACTCGTTCATCCCATACGTAAGTACTCCCATCGGTGCAGCTTGCTGTCACGTAGAACCCTCGCGGACAAAATGTTACTTCGTTTATATCCAGAGCTGGACAGGGGAAACGATGGGTCACGGTTGATTTGTCACTTGATAGGTCGTATATTTGAACAACTGAGCGTGTGCATCGGGGAAGACGAATTCCGAGAATAGTACCGGCTGTTGCGAATTGGTCTCGCGTGGGATGCCATTTGATGTCGAAGATGTGCTGAGAATCGGGGACAACTTTTTGGCTCGATATGGACGATTCGTCTATACTCCAGACTTGCAGGTGACCTCGAGGCCACATTTTGGCGTAATCGGGAGTTCTTTCTGCCGTGCCCATTCCTCCTACCAAGAGACGGGAAGTGTTGGATGTTTGGCCCCATGCCAATGTCGTGGAAACAAGATCGAATTCCTTTGAACGAGATTTTCGTTGAATTGGAAGAGGAATACAGGTTTGTCCATTTTGAAGATCCCATAGTTGGAATGATTCAGATGCAGTTGCAAGTATTGATGGAGAATGACTCGAATGAGCCATCCCAACAACCCTGGAATCATGCTTTAAGGTTTCGACACAACAAGCAGATGCAGGGGCAGAGGATGAGGATGAGAAAGAGGTAGAGACACATCCATCACCCGTGGTATCCCAAATCTTAACAGTTTGATCAAAACTCGCAGTGAAAAGCCGATCTTCAATCCATTGCGAAGCAGACACCGTAGTGAATTGAGGGTAACTCGCATGAAATGGGAACGGAGCATTGCTGTAGTATCGTTGAGAGAGTATGTGGTGATCAGGAAGTTCTACCAGAGAATTGCGCATGAGATCACCCAGGACTAGATTATTGCCGCGATTGTATTCATCATTATGAGAGACTGCACCTGCGGCAAACTTCGTTCCATCAGAAGACCAAGCGAGGGTCATTATGTCGTTTGATGCGCCTCTCCACCATCGCCATGGCAGGATGTTTGACGTGAGTGCAGAGTAAACGGGGGTATCTATCTTGCCGTAAATCTCTCGGAAAAGTCCTCGTAAGTTCTTCTTGTTGGGGAAATTAGGGCTGATAATGCGACGATAGGTGACGGGTGATTTGCTCGGCAGTTTTAGTATAGCCCTGGATCGACGGGGCTTTATAGGGGTTGAATCCAAAGAACGAGAGCTTTGAGTAGAGTTGCGAGGTGTTCGCCGAGGTCTGATCCTGCTGGGAGTAGCTGAAGGCCCAGATCGGGAAACCATCTTGTAGGAATTAGTAGGTACCAGTAGGTACTAGTGGGTAGGTCTGTAGAGTAGTCAACAAATCTGGAACGACTTGAAGGCCAGCAATAAAGAATTGGGAAAATGGGAATGATAGATGAAGTTGCTAATGTAGCAATTCAAGAAGTTCAGAAGTTGTGAAGTCGAAAGAAGTCGACCTGGAAGTTGGGGATCCAAAATAGGAAGGAGCAGTGAATGCACCTGCCACACCAACAATAAAATACAGAAAAACAGAAAAAACAGTAAAATATACAGATATTAGTATAAATACGTATTGATTAGTACTATCACAATAGAATCATTGAATGAAGATCAAAGAGAAATAGAATGGAGAATATATATACATCAGCAAAGAAGAGACAGTCAAACCCAAGATTGGATAATCTCAACTTCACAAAAGACTATCAACAAAGAAAATAAAGACAGTTTTAGCTGTTCAAAGACAGCTTGGTCAAAGTACCTACTCCGAGTGGGAGTACAATAGGACTAGGACGGCGGTGGTGATGGGCAGGTGCATCAATCAATGCCCACTTCCATCAGGATCGACAAACCAACAATTGGGTCAATCGACCTAATTGCATTGCAGGATGCAGAATGCAGACTGAAGCTGAAGCTGCACTGCTTACTTCCGAATAGCACCACGCTTACGCATAGCAACCATCGTATCATAAAGCACATCCTTAAACGCAAAGAGGAAAGCAGCTGTAATAGCACTCTGCGTAACCTTAGGTCCAATTCCTAAAGAAAAAAGCATTAGCATTAGCATTGCACTACCTCATTTCACCCAGTACTCCCAGGAAGTAGTTCATGTGAGTGCGTAGGCTGTGTTGACTCACCCTTATAAAGACCCTTCCATCCCTCCTCACGAATAATCCTCTTCAAGCTCCCATTCAAACTCTCCTTAGGTCCATCCTTACTAGCAACATGCATCCGACTCTTAATAGTAATATAAGGATAAGTAATACTCGTCGCAAGAATCTTACCCAGCGCACCCAAATAAAATGCATCCTTGGGAGTCATTCTTCGTCGTCGTTCAACAACATTCTTCAATTGTTCGAAAATCGTATATTGAAGAATCGGATTGATAACAAGCACCAATGCAGGAAGTACACCCGCAAAAAGAGCCTTGGGACCCTCAGTCCGAAGTAATTCCATCAACGTACTAAAAGTCGAGGCCTTTTTCGCAGGCTTGGATGCGCCGCCGGGCAAAGACTGTTGCTCATCGTCGGATTTCCGAGCAGTCATACGCGTATTAATAACCCAAATAGGATTCGTAATAAGAACCGTAGCCGAGCCAGCAATAGCGCCTGCAATCATAGATTCGATTGTAGACAATTTCTTTGCGCGACCAGCTTGGGTTGCGGCTTTTTCGAAGGTTGATCGAGTCCATTCGTACCAGTAGTAGTATACGAAGTTTGTGACGCTTATTCCGAAGAGAGCGGATTCGAGACCGGAGTAGAGACCGGCTATTCCTTCTCTTTGGACGATGCGGTGGACTGCGTCTAGGGCTGTGGATTGGGCGCGTTTGGATTCGACTTGGGCGCGGGTTGAGAGGGTTATTAGGGGGTAGCTGGGAAGTGTTAGTATTACATTATTATGGATATGGTTGGGGTATTGGTATTAGGATTGGTATGGATATGGGGTATGGGGTAGGTTGGGTATGGGGTTTCCCGCGGGGTAGAGGTGAAGGGGTTTGGAGTTGAGGTTGAAGTTGAAGTTGAGGTTGGGTAGTTATTTACGTTAGAACCATAGAAAGAATTCCACCTCCAGCACCGGCGAGCGCGTGTGCGATATTATCGCTTTGTTGGATTGCGGTTGAGGGCGCGTGGGGCGCGGGCTTCTCTTCACGTTGAGACATGGTGGTGATGAGGTGTATGGACCTGGGACACGGTGTAGTGGTTACAAGAAGGAAGAGTGAAAGAAAGGAGCGACGAGTGACGGGATAAGATGTAGTGTCAAAGCAACCCCTGGAAAGAAAAGAAGTAGCAGTAGGAGAGGAAGTCAGGAGACGAGGCGATAATGATTCGGCTGGGGAAGGGGAAGTTCATGACGTTTTGCCGAGTTCTGTGCCTCGGCTCCGGTCATCTCCACTGCATTCCGACCGACATGAGCTGGACTTCAACTCAGTTAGGGTGTAACTGGTAAGGATTTGCTGTTTGTCTGCTGATTGAGGTATGTGCTCTTCCACATGGCTGTTTTGAATGAGTATCCACTTGTTGATTACTCCGTGCTGGCACTGCGACGCGAGGGTTGAAGAGGCCGATGCATGTGATTGTACAGCAGGGAGTACTAGTTATATGCCCTAGTGAATTATAGTAGAACTCCTGTACTCCTGGCACACCTTACTTAGATGAATGTAAAGGGGACAGCTGCTAGATCGTAGATGATATAACCTTATCTTATAGCTGGAGCACCCTTCTGGGCATGGCTACATGCTACAGGTTACCCTGGTAGGGGCTAACTATAACTACTCTTGCTACACGATACCCAATGGGATACCTACATCACAAATAAAACAGTCATCGCCATTAATTCATTCAAGATGAATCCAACCTGAAAAACAAATGAAAATAAAGAAGACAAAGAAGAAGGGGTAAGGTAGGATAGGGGGATGGGAAGGGAGGCAGTGCAGGGTAAGAAGAAACAGAATGAAGGCCAAAACAGATGCGGCCAGGGAAGATAAACACCGGCGGTAATCACGAGCAAATTGAAAGAGACAGAACGCAGGCCGTCTAAAGCACAGGAGAAAGAATGAAGGGAGCAGTCAGCAGTCAGAGGTCAGAGAAAGCTGTCAGAGTCTTGATCCGAGTCAAGACAAGTGGACGTATGGAAATGCACAGCCTTGACAGCACGGCAGGTCTCTCAGTCTAGTCCAGTCCAGTACCTCATACTGTGTGCTGTATACTGCATACTGAATGCTGAATGTAACCCACTCATCCATGGTTTAACATTGCGCCAAATGAAAACACCGCACTGCACATAGTCATATCGTGTTTGTAACGACACTAGCAGCATCCGCCACCAGATCCGGACTGAACGCCCTGACCTTGACCGACTTGCACAGTAGGCTTGTTGTTGACGGTAGCTGTGCCCATACGCTCCTTAATCTGTCGTGCCATTGTGAGGAAGGCCTGTTCAACATTGGATGCGTTCTTGGCGGAGGTCTCGAGGAAGGGAATTCCGAGGCTGTCGGCGAATTCCTGCGCAGAGAAATAGTAGTTAGAATCGGCACAGATTATTGCGTGGCATCGCATGGCTCGGAAATTACCCTGCACACAACCCAAAGGTTATGGCATGGTGGATTGTGGCTGGTTGGCTGCTCACCTTTGCAACAGTGTACTCCACGACCTTCTTGTCTTCCATATCGCTCTTGTTACCAACAAGCAACTTGTTAACACCCTCGGTGGCGTATCGGTCGATTTCTTGGAGCCACTGCTTGACGTTGTTGAAGGAGTCCATGTCGGTCACATCGTAGACGACGCAAATTCCGTGTGCGCCACGGTAGTAAGATGAAGTGATGGTACGGAAACGTTCCTGGCCGGCAGTATCCCACTATGCGCTGTTAGCCTCTATCTTTCTCTTATTCGCTTTGAATTTCGCTTCCGCTTTCGCTTTCTCTCTCTCTATGCCTTTCTCGCTTCGCCAGGCTGAGTGAGATCGAGATTCCGCGGAGGTGGAGGTAGAGGTATGGGTATGTGCATACAATCTGGAGTTTAACGGTCTTTCCATCGAGTTCAATAGTGCGGATTTTCTGCGAGAAAGCTGTTAGCTTTTGCGTTTCCTATTCCATACGCTGCAGGCAAACAGCAAGCGAATCCGCAGAGTCCACCCGCAGTTCAGCCGCAGCCGCAGACGTATCAACGTACGAAATCAACACCGATGGTGGAGATGTAGCTCTCGGTGTAAGTGTCATCAGCGAAACGGAGCAGCAGACAAGACTTTCCAACACCGGAGTCTCCGATGAGGAGGAGCTTGAAGAGGTAGTCGTATCTAATTTGTCAGTCGGTGTTTGGTTTGGTTTGGATTCGTTGGGCGGGGTTTCGTTTGGGATTTTACTCTGCAAACAGGAGAAATATGTTAGCTTATTCGAATCCTAGAGGTTTAAGTTGTACTGAGCGATGGCATCGCTAGTCCCAGTCAACTCAACTCAACTCTCAGTCCCAAGACAAGTCGAACTGAGGACAGTGGCGGAGTCAAGCAAAATAAACGCCAGATATGACGATGACGAAGACAACAGCGGGAAACAGCGAAGTGAGGGTAGAAGACTTACCACTCGGGATTCATCGTGAAAAGCAAAAATATCCAAAGGTATTATTGAATATGGCCAAGGGAGACAGGCAAAAAGATGAGGATGGTTGGTGGAGGGGGGTTTGATTGATGAACGCCTGAAATGATAGGAGGTGCAGGTGGCCGGGGGCACCTGATCCGCAGCTTTGTTTCAGCTCACCGCCTTGGCAGCAGGAACAGTAGCAGCAGGTACTTTGGAGTAGTAAATATTACTAAGTAATTAATTATTTTATTAATTTGAAAGAGATATTTAAGTATTTTAGCTGAATTTTTCAAGTGATTGTAGTATTAATAATGGCTGTGTTGATACGTGACTACATGACACGACAGCAGCACGACAGTCACAGCCTCGTGGGACGGCCAGTTGCGCGTGGCAGGTGATCTACTTTTAGTATGACCATCAACTAAATACTTAGCAGATACTCGATAGCACAGTAATAGTCACAATAACAGTCACATTGCAAGAATCCCATTGCTAAAATTCATTGTACTCAGTAACTAAGAACCAAGAACTAAGTACTCATATTCTGCTCCCTCAAGCATATCCATGAGCCTTCAACCACTCCAAAGCCAAAGCCTGATCCCGCTCCTTATAAGAAGCATTAGTTCGAATATTATCCGAAACAATAACAAGAGCCCTAGCATAAGCCCCAGTATTCTTATTCTTAAAGAACTCAGCAATATCATCACCAATCTTGTGATCCGCAAACTTAGACAATCCCATCCGAATAAATCGTTCAAAAACAACGTTATTAGAAGAAAGTCTCTTCTCAACACTGTCCCAGTTGTTCTTGATATATTCCCAAAGGTGATGACGCATCTTGGCGTTTGCGGCGAGGGAAACGGCGCCGTTGTGGACGTCTTGGATGGCGACTTTGTCGGAGAAGACGAAGTCGAGATAATCTTGGACTAGTGCGGCGTCCTTTGTACGACCCATGGCTGAGAGGCAGATTTCCTTACCGTCGACGGAGTCGGTGCGGAGATATTCTGCTTTGACGGCTTCGTATTCGGCCTTTCCGCCTTCGGAAACGTTCAGGCTGAAGATTGTTGAGCGGAGGTTGGTGTGGATGGCGGTTTTGTCTTGGCCGGTGGACCAGAGGTTGAAGCGACGTTTGGCTTCGGCGACGGTGCTGAAGTAGTCTCGTTAGTAAATGTGTAGCAGTGGAATGAAGTATAAGGGGGAGCTTACTCGGCGTGGCCACTGTTACCAGTCATGCCGATGAGCAACTTGCGAAGTTGAATGGTGAGGTAATCCTCGTTGGGTTGGAATTCCCAGCCAATCTTCTCAGCGGATGGGCTGGCCAGCTTTTGAGTAAATTGTTTCAATCCGGTGGCGACAGGCTCGTTCTGCGCGAAGACGGAGCGCAGGTTGGCCAGGGAGGAAGAAACTTGAGACCAGACACTAGGAAAGTCAGTAATCATATCAAGGCTGAAAATCCGGTGCTTCAACTTACAGGTAGTTCTGTTCGTTCTTGAATCCCTCAAGCAAAGCCAACAAAGCAGGTGTAGTACCCTCGCCAGAAACAGCGAGAGCAGCAGCATCACCAAGCAAGCCAATCTTGTCCTCAGTGCTGAGCAAGCTGAGAGACTGACCCAACTTCTCGAGACGGGCAGGGGGGTAGTTAGTACGATAGAATCCAGAAAGATCCTTGTTGATCTTGTAGAATCCATCACTGCCGGCTCCGGCAACATTATCGGACTTCGCAGTTAGAGCACGAGTGTCCACGTTGGCTAGCTTATCACCGGACTTGATACCGAGGGGAATCCACCAGGTGGTCTCATCTTCCTCGGGCTTGGCATCACCGGTTGACAGGAATCGGTTCTGACGAACGCTGATCTGGCCGGGCTCTTCGGCGACGGTGACGACAGGGAATCCGATTTTGCGGATCCAGGGGTCCTAAATAGTCTTAGAATGAGGATATTGGCTTTCCGGAGATGAACTTACCATAAATCCATGAACATCTTGTCCCGAAGCCTTGCTCAGAGCGGACCAGAGGTCATTTGTGGTAGCATTTCCTGAGACAGTGTTAACTTAAGGTCAACTGTTTCGGTCAATCGTTTTGCTGCATACCGTATGCGTGTCCCTTCAGGTAATCGGCCACACCACGAAGGAATGTCTCCTGGCCAAGATGAACACTCAGCATGCGGATGACAGAGCTTCCCTTCAAGTAACTAATGTGATCGAAGATCTGGTCGACTTCGAGAGCATTCCGGACGGGCACTTCGATGGGGTGAGATGCTCGCAGTGAGTCGAGATGGAATGCTTGTTGAACACCTTCAGCCTGTGGAACAGTCAATAATGATCTTGGGATGAAAAGAATATACCTCGGGAACTGCGTACGACAAACTGAGACCAAACGTTCCATTCTGATTCGTTAGCTAGGTGTTTTATTCATTGAAATTTGGATGCGCAAGATACTCACCAGGATAGAAATGGTCAACGGCTAACCAGCCAACCCAAGTGGCAAAGCCTTCGTTGAGCCAAAGCTCATTCCACCAGTCCATAGTGACAAGGTTGCCGAACCATTGGTGGGCCAGTTCTGAATACATTAGACAGAATCTTCGTCAAAGAGGTGAATTACATACCGTGAGCAACGACGTAAGCGATGCGGTTCTTATAACGGTTGTCAGATTTCCCTTCGTCGAAGAGAACAGCCGTTGTCCGGTATGTCACCAGACCCCAGTTCTCCATGGCACCCATAGCCTATTCCATTAGTATTCATCTGGGATTAATGTTGGGTGAGCGGGTGAGTCTGAGACATACAAATTCGTGCACGGCCAAAAGATCAGCCTTGGGCAGAGGATACTCGATCTCGAAAATTTCCGAGAAATAGTCAACAGTGCGGTGAGCGCATTCCAGGGCGAATTGGGCCTGGTGCTTCAGACCGCGGGTTGTGTAGACACGAACAGGGATACTCTTGCCCTGGTACTTGCGTTCGGTCATAGCTTCGACATATTCAAAGTCACCGACAGCCCAGGCAAGGAGCTACACTGTGTCAGCGAGGATCCAAACTTTACCGATGGCTAGCTTTGCAGAAGCTGATACTCACATAAGTGCTCATAACCGGGGTCTTTTCGAAAGTGACAAATTTCAAACCAGCATTGCTTCCAACTCGTTCCGATTTGATAGGCATGTTACTGAGAGCAGTCTGGCCCTTTGGAATTTCAATTTCAAAATCGAAAGTAGCCTTGAGATTAGGTTCATCGAAGCAAGGGAAAGCTCGTCGGGCGTCGCAGGATTCGAATTGAGTGCTAAGCATGTAGTAGAAATCGCCTTCCTTGGGAGTATCGGGACCGGGCTCGCCAACGGGAGTGTACTTTGAGCGGTAGAATCCTGCCATGACATTGTTCATGGTTCCGGTGAAGTTGATGGAGAGAACGACATCTGCTGGAGAGAGTTCGGAGGGAAATTTGAGGGAAACACGTTCCGAGGTTTTGTCATATGTGATATCGCTTGCAGCGATGGATCCTGAGTCTATATTAGCAGGAATACAAGGCGAGTTGCTGTATGGGAGGTGACATACCATCTTTGCCTTGCACTTCAGCACTTTGCACGACGATATCCTTGGAGTTGAGGGTGATTTCCTTGGTAGCTTTGGTGATTGTGGTATCGATCTTGAGAAGACCCTTGTACTCCCAGGAACCACCGAGCTGCAGGTCGAAGAGGGAGACATGGTAGTTGGTAGGTTTTGCCCTGTACAGAATTAGCCGGGCTCAGCAATGATATAAGTTGTGAGCTAGAGTAGTAGAGCAGTTCCAGCTGCCATCGGCTGTAGTAGCTCCAGTATACAGCTGCCCGTAGATCAGATCTAGACAAGAGCTGTCCTGTCTACTACCCTATCCAAATACCACTCCAGCTCCATGCCATCTCCAGCACAGCTCCAATATTCAAGCTAATGAGGTCCACTTACACATCGGGCAGAGTATCTCGATCGGAGGATGCCATCATGCGAACTTCAGCGGAGCAATATCGGACGGGAGAGAATGTAGGAATTGTCGGCGGAGGCAATCTGACCCGAGGGCGAGATATAGAGGTAGATGATAAAGCAGGAGTAGATGTAGAAGAAGTAAAGGTGGAAGTGTGAAAAGAAGAGGGGGAGGAGGAGGGGCGGAGAGGAAGTCGACGGAGTTGAGCGCGTCTGGAGGAAATCAATCTTCTCCCCCACATCGCGTACGCTTACCGTCGGCTTCAATCAGCTACACTCAGTATTGGTTACCAGCTAGCAGTTACCAGTTAGCAGATGTTGTGGTGGTATTTAGTGAGAGTACTAATGGTCTAATGGTCTGATTGAGATATTCTAAATGCCAAGTTTCTCCGGACTTCCGTCGGAAGCTTGGACCTCCAATCCACTTTCCTTTATTCTTCATTCAACCCTCCAATCACTCCCAGTCAACTAACAGGCTGACCTGATTACAATGGCCGACTCGGACGAGGAATACGTGGGAGATGTCACTGAAGACGAGGATGATCTCCAAGTATCCCGAAATGATCGAACGCGATCAGGCAAGAGGAAACAACGCGGTGCCGCCGAATGGGAGCTCTCAAGGACTTGGGAGACTCTGGTTGAAGGTGCAGATGGAACAATCAGTTCGACTGTCGAGGGATTGTTAGAAGCTGGAAAGCGAAAGAGGTAAGCAGCTCTTCTCCATAACCACCACCTTATCTTTGATTTGGTTTGGTTTCGTTTAATCCTTTGCTAATCTGGTATCTGGTAACTGCAGACTCCTAAAAGACACAACACCCCTCCAACGCGGTATAATCCGACATCTAATCCTAATTATCGATCTTTCCCAATCAATGTCTGAAAAAGACCTCCGACCAACACGATACCTATTATCACTCCGATATGCGCAAGAATTCGTACGCGAATTCTTTGAACAAAACCCCATTTCGCAGCTCGGTGTGCTGGGTCTTAGAGATGGTCTTGCTTTTCGAATTAGTGATATGAGTGGGAATCCGACGGACCATATTACTTCTATTCAGGATCTTCGAACGCAGGATCCGAAGGGGTTACCTAGTTTACAGAATGGTCTTGAGATGGCTAGAGGTGCTCTTTTGTAAGTTCTACGCAGCCGTGAGGATTGAGCTGTGCGGGCAGCTAGCTCTGAACTGAACTGATTCATGCTATAATATGGGACTCGCTAACACTTCTTTCTTTTCTCCTCAGTCACACACCTAGTCACGGTACTCGAGAAGTACTAGTTATATTCGGATCCCTACTATCCTCAGACCCCGGAGACATCCATCAAACAATCAACACATTAATAACCGACAAAGTCCGAGTCCGAATAGTCGGTCTAGCAGCACAAGTCGCCATATGTCGAGAACTCTGCACTCGAACAAACGGAGGCGACGAAACAGCCTATGGAATCGCACTCAACGAACAGCATTTCCGAGAACTGCTTATGGAAGTAACAACACCACCAGCAACATATTCCGAGAAAAAATCATCAAGTTCGCTACTGATGATGGGATTCCCCTCTCGAACCGTTGAAGCTGATCCATCTCTTTGCGCTTGTCATTCAAAGCCATCTAGAGGTGGATATCTTTGTTCGAGATGTGGAAGTAAAGTTTGCAGTTTACCTGCTGAATGTCCATCTTGTGGATTGACGTTGATTTTATCGACGCATTTGGCTAGGTCTTATCACCATCTATTTCCCTTGATTAATTGGGCGGAGGTTTCTTGGGAACGAGCGGCGAAGGCAAGTAGTAATTCGTCGGCTTGTTTTGCTTGTGGGATTCCTTTCCCGCAGATTCCGCCGAAGGATCAGTGGGGGAATACGGAGAATCATACGAAAGGGATGAGTATGAGTAGTCGTTATGAATGTACTGCTTGTCGAAATCACTTTTGTATTGATTGTGATTTGTTTGCTCATGAGGTTGTTCATAATTGTCCTGGATGTCAGAGCAAAGTGCATGGCGGGGGCAATGGTAGCAGCAATGGCAGTGGGCAAACAGATGGAATGGATACATCAGCATGAGAAGGATTACTGCGTTACTGCATATAAGGCGTCTATGTCTAGGATTTACGAAAAAATAATGAGTTCAATGTACAACAATATATCATTCAATTTACTTGACCCTCCACCCTAGTCTACTTACAGTAGTGTAGTTACTTAGTGTATGTAGATCAACTAGTTAATTAGTGAGGGTACTATCAACCTCGGCTCGGAACTCCCCTCTTCCCCGACTCCCCACGTACGTCCTCCGCAACAACCTCACCTCACCTCACCACCTACCACAACCCAAACCCTCAAAATGGAATCCTCAACCCAATCCCCCCTAGAGGGCTCCCAATCCTCAGATAACACCACAACATACCAATCCCTAAAATCCTACCCCTTCAAAACAGACCCCGAATTCGCAACAGGTCTATCAATAATCCTCTCCCACCCCCAAACCCCCGCATCAGAATCTGAAATTGATCGTGATGATGATTTGGTTTTACAAGCTAAATGCTTCTTTTATTCGAGGTGGGTTACCCAGCACAGCACAGCCTACCACTAGGCTAGGCTAAGCTAGATTAAGCTTGAGTTGAGATACCAATGGGTGCGAGAGTTGGAGAGAGGCTAATGCTGACGATGTTGGTGGTGGTAGAAAATTCAATATCTCCCCCCCGATAAATTTTTCTTCTTATAAAGCTTGGCTTTTCAACACAAATCCGGGAACCGATACACCCGCACCCACACCAGCAGAGGGACAAGCTACTGCGCCAGCTACCGCTGCCGCCGGCGAACCAGCTTACCCATCATCATTCGCGCATATAGTCGAACTTATTACGACGGGACAGCCTATTCCTGGTATACAAGAGATTCCGGATACGGTTCTTGAGGGACATGATATTTCTAGTGAGAAGCCTAGGAGGAGGAAGCCTTGGGAGAAGGAGGAGTCGGTTCAGGGTCAGGCTCAGGGTTCTGGAGGGGAGGGAAGTGGTGGCGGTGCTACTGCAACTGCAACTGCAGCTACTACTACCTCTGGCGAGGCTACTACTGGCGATGCTACGACTACGACTACTGCAGAAAATGTTGCCTGAATAAGACTATCATTCTATTATCGATGTGCAAAGCACATCCTCATGAAGAGTATGAGAAAGATAAACTAATAGATAATGAAAATGAAAGTCAGCGGATCCTCACTCAGCCTTCACAGCCCACAATAAAAATCAGGAATCCAACTCTTGCCCTCCAAGATCAACGGAACATGTAGACATCCCACAACATGTATGATGTTACCGGGGACGTATCATACTTTGTCCTTGTTGTCAATCCAAGGGCTCCGGAAGGTAACGACCGATTAATTGCTTCGTATGCCGACGAGATAAGGCAACCGCAGGTGGATGGCAAGCAGATTGTTGTTGGTGTTGGTGATGTCCGAAAGAAAAAGAGAGATAGGACAAGTAGTTCAGTTTGAACGATTTGATTTGATTCGATAAGATAAAAAGACGATGCGTTGCGTTGCGTGCTCCTCACTTTGAAAACACCTCCGTAGGAAAGCATGGGTGTGACCAAGACTGGCGAATAGAAGGACCAGATGAATAGATCGGCAGTCTTCGAGATTGGTTTTGAATCAACTAAAAATGGCGTGTAAACACAATCGAAAATGGGTGAGTTAGCGAGCACGTTGCTTTGGCGGATTGGAAATCCGCATAAACTTGCAATAGCAAGTTCAAAACGACTGATGCGGAAAAATAACAAATAAAATTTCGTTGATGTCGTTGAACAGCTCGGTACGGCCATTCGTAGTTCGTTTCTTCGTTATTTCCGCGCGTTCCTTTTTTTTGGGTTCACTTTTTTTTCTGGTTTTCATTTTTCTTTCTCTTCTCCCCATTTTTCCATATCCTCCTTTTTTTCTACTCTCTTTTTTTCACGTTTCCTCGTCCCCTCAATGAATGTGTCGAAGTTGTCTAGTGGAAGGGCGGATAGCCTGAATTCCACTGATGACCTTGACCTCGGCCTCGACCTCCCTGGTTCGGGGCAAACCGATCTTGATTGTGCTGGTTGAAATGTCCAACCTGCATGCCGGTTCCGGGGCCAGGACGAGTGGTGTGCGATGGGTCACAGCAGAGCATGGCAACACGGGCTCCGTACTTGGATCCACGAAGCGAGACCATGTGCTTTCTGTAATAGTCAAATCAGTAATAAGTACAGCAAACAAGTACACCGAAAGATAGATCATACCGAATGTGGGACTCAACCAGTCGGCGCTGGTGTGGCTCAGAGTGCATGATGACCCATTGAATCAAGTAATTGCCATACTGGTCGCCAGCAACTATTCTTTATCAGCGTGGTCCAAGACATCCCATGTAATATCCAATGAATGATACTTACTATCGATCAGCGGAATGCGAGGTCGATCAGGGCGACCAGTGGTCACTCGAGCGAGATAATCGTCGAGGAAAGAGGAACCACCAATCTTGAGCAATTTCTCAACAATCTTGGACGCGTACTGATCCGTGCTGTAATCAGCAGCACGAAGGAGAACATGCTCCGTAGCTCGACTCTTGTCAGGCGGGGCACCATGTTCACAGATGTGTTGGATGCACCAATTACCAAATTGGCCATAGGCGAGCTCATCGATCTTTGCCAGTACCTCTTCGATGGCTGGGCGCTATAAGAAGTATCATTAGCATCGACTTGTGAGTAGGAATTTGGGCAGGTGGTACTTACCTTTTCCTCTTCTACGCAATTTTCGAAGATGTTCTGCACGACCAGACTACCGGTCTCGCCCAATGCAATCTCATTCCACCTTCCACAGAGAGTTTCATTCACCCTGGCCATAATTGGAGGCGGGGTTTGAGTCCAGCGAAGCTCAAAGAGCTTCTGCCAAACATGGCAAGCATAGCGGTGGTCGATAGTCTCTTCAATACCTAGCAGAAGTTCATGAACCATCCATGCTTTGATGTCCTCTGATACAATATTGAAAGCAGTCTGAACGACATGGCAGCCAAATGTATCCTTGCTCAGCATAACAGTCCTTCCCTTGAATACGCTTGCAATGGCAATAACTTGATCGGTGGTGCCATGCTCAAGGCAGCGCTGGACCAGAAAGTTGCCGAAGCGATTAATCATGAGATCAAGCGCCCTGACGATTATTGTCTCGATAATTTCAAACTTTTGCTCGGTCGTACCGGCCTTGAGCTTTGTCTGTAGGAAGATCGATGCCTGTTGATCATTGCTCCAGAGGATCTTATCGACAATGAAATTCCAATCACAGCTGACGTTCTTATCAAGAAGACGCCTGTAATTCAGAGGCTCGGCGGGCAGCATGTAGGTCTGAGTGGTGCTACGGCTGGTCTAAGGAATAAGTCAGTATGATTCTTTGTATAATATAACTTCTTCAATCTGGGGACTGCTACTAACCGCTGGGCCTGTCCATGCGCTTGATTCCTGACTGCTAGTCGTAAATTCCGTGGCAGTTGGCGAGAGCCGCGTTCCAGATTGTCGAGGCGCAAATCCCGGATATCCCCATGGATATCCGGCCGTCAGGGTGCTCGAAGACGAACTGGTCGAGGGGGCAATGGGTGACTTGGGTGTGGATTCCAAAGTCGACTCAGGGCTCCCACTGGACCAAGGATTGGCTGGAGATGGGAAGAGAACCCCGGCAGTGTTTTGCGGCCCGAAAGAACGACGTGGTACGGGATTCTGCACTTGCACTACGGCCTGAGAGTATCGAGGCGGTTCATCTGAAGGACGAGGACAGAAGCCATACGCACTGGTTGAGCTACTCGGCGCTCTCTGTGCTGGGACGAGGAAAGGAAAGGCAGTCATGCCGTTCCAAGGCTGCATGGGAGGCTGAGTTGTCGAACCAGAAACATATTGGGGCTCTCCAGAGCCCTTCTCGAGAGTAGTTTCATTACTTGCTGGATTGTGTGTAGACTGGGAGCTTGGATATGCAAGCTGGCCAGTCTGGTTCCACAGTAGAGTAGCTCGGCTAATAGCTCCAGGTGACAAAGGGAGGGCAACATCAGACCGCGAGTCTTCATTTGCGTTCCAGGCATTCTGGATCTGATCGAACCCATGATGAGTAGTGGCATTGGGGGTTCCTTGCAGATGGGTTAGGGCCTGATCTGTTACCTCACAACCACCGAAGTCAGCCTCAGAGGGAGAGCCGAGTGCTTGCTCGAAGGTGTGTTTGATAACACGGTTCTGGGCTAGCTCCTCTTCCTGCATAGCAAGCTGGGCTTTCGCAACTAAAAGTTCCTGCTTGAGTTGCTGTAGCTCCAGATTGTCATCAGATTGATGCACTTCTGCAGCCACTGCTGGTGCAGCCAGGAGGGGTGCTTGATTCATGCAAGAGTTCGAAGAAGTGGCCGAGCTATCTTTACCTGAAGCCATTACAGAAAGGCCCTGAGGTACGAGCCTTGATAGAATCTGTTCAAGATGAGATGGATTGGCAGTAGGTTCAGCTTGGGGATGTCCCATCTTCAGCTTCTGAAGGTGTCAGATCTCTTGATTTACATGAAGTTAGCTGTGAGGAAGACTGACCTTGCTCGAGGGATTCTCGGTTCCTTCCTTATCATGAGCGTGATTGAAGACGTTGATAGAGGCTTGCGATGCGTCGGATGAGTTTGTCCGATCGGCAAGGTGACGGCTGCCCTGGAGCATCAAGCCAGAGTTAGCAATGAGAAATGAGATACACCAGGTGTTTACAATTGATAAAACTCACGGAATATTCAGACCGAATGATCAATCCTCGTAAATCATGATCAACACGAGGGAAGTCTCCTTCCTGATCAATGCGATCGTTCTGGGCGGAACCACTGAGCGTTCCAGCCATGGCGATCGCGGTTAACGAGTTGAAAAGGGAAGAAAAAGACTTGGAGAAAAAAGAAGCTTCAACAGAGAAGTGAGCAGAGAATCTTGAGTAAACTTGAGATAGTTCTGAATGAAAAAAAGGATGAAGAAATGTGAAGAAGCTGGGAGGAAAAGAGGAAAAGAGGGAGGGACAGTGGGATGGATACAATAATAAAGTAATAAACACACCCACCACGGCAGTCACGAAGGCCCCAGGCCAATCCCACGATGGCTCAATCGGGAATATTACTCTAATAAATCCTCTCACTTTGCTTCACTACAATTAATAAACTAGAAGAGTCCCCGAGATGGAACAGAAATGATTACTCCAGTTGTATGAGAGTCGATATCGGCGTCGAGTTGATATGCCTCGAGGCGGGCTAGCATATGCCTTCATGTCATTAATTTGGTCTATGGAATAGAAGCTTCAATTTGATTAATGATAAAAATGGAAAGGCAACGAGGGTATGGCTGGTAAAATCCGTTTTAGACTAGGGTAATACGCATGATGCGATGGGAGGCTACCATCGCCGCGGTAACTTCAGACAAAGGCTACTTGCCAAATAAGAGATAGAACAATTGGCTGTAAACACCAAGGTACCGTGTTGTACAATATTCACCAAAATCTCGTTAATTTGCGTATTTTATAAAGCAATATAAACCAAAAAGTGTTATTGATCTCGGAATATGCGATGTAGCCTGCCCACGTGATCACGTGCGGGATACTATGCCAGCTACAAGTTCCCTACTAGTAAGAATACAAAAGAAAGTGAGCGTATTTTATTCTGAAAGGGCCAAAACGACTACATTAGTAGGCAGCGCTCGCCCGGTTTACGTTTTGAGAGTGTCCGGCATGAGAGTGACATCCAGGGCTCTCACTGCAGAACTAGGGCTCGGTATAGAAGGAACGATGCGGCTCTTCACTGCAATATCACTACTTTTCGCCTCTTCAACTTTTTCGGTCTGGATAAATTTAATAAAAATAAGAAAAAATTGCGTAAAAAGAAATTGAAGATTTTAATTATTCAAGGTCTATTGATATTAATATCCAATTCAATTTAATTCAATCAAATGCTCTTATACCTAATGTAGTCTAGCTAGTAGTGCATGCAGTGGCTAACTATACAGGTTGGGCACCTGGTGTGCTGGAGTAATCACAAAGCCAGTTAAATAGAGATCTAGATTGAATACTCTGGTGCTTTCAATCAACTAAATGGCTAATTTGGCTTATAATAAGTGTAATATTTCCTCTGGGTTCCAGACGGACCTAGAGACCAAGACCTATACCTATTGTGTTTCTTCATGCATTCACATCTAACCCACTCAGGCTCATGCTTTGTTTATTGGGATAAAAGGCGGGACTCATAACAACCCATGTCTTATCCCCATGACCATGGGTATCAATATAATAGGTAACAAAGCAAAGAAAGCCATTGTGATTTCCCCTTTGCCAGAACCAAACCATGCAGTGCATTTACTGTTTGCTACCCATAGCATCCATTCCAAATGATACATCTACAGAAAATTATTTTTGTTCTTGTCCAGAGGTCATACGCTGGTACTACAGGGGAGATTTTATCATCTACAAAATGAAATTCATTTCGTGATGCGGAACATGGGGATAGCACTTAGGGTTTATGACAGTCACTGGATCCTCGCATGGACTAAAGTGCTCCGGTATATACCGGGCTCGGAACAATTGTTCCGAAATGTACCTCAAACCAGCAATTAGGGTAAAACACCTCTTATATTATAAGTAGATACTATAGTGTACCCTTCGTATAGTGGCCCATTCAGGGCAGCGGGAGTTATTATCGGCTACTTTTCGGCTCAAGTGCGAGCGGTTTCTCTTTCTCGTGAGTACTATCTCCCTATATTAGGGAAGGTGCCCTGTACCCAGAACCTCTGCCATCAACCCGGGTTTCAACTCCTCAATGTCATGTTTCGCGAGGCTCAGTTGGGCGTTTCGTTGGTTATAAAGCGATCTGACCAGGGACTGTGATTTGTACTTCTCAATCTGTGCTTGAAAGACCGTGCGAGCAGCAGATTCTTTCTTTCCTAGTGGACGTTTTCGTTAGCCAGAGGATGTGTCGTTGAGAATCTCTGCGGCAACTTTCCCCTTGAGACTCTGGCTTTCGACGACTTCGGTTTTCTTGGAAAATAAAACTGCAGTTCGAGTGCTGTCAGTTTCCTTTGGCGCGTGTTTTCGGGATTGCCCACAAGCATTCGTCAACTCTGGGTTGGCTGTTGTGGTAGCTCGTACCTACGAGTAAGTTAGGTAACTTGTGGTTTTTTGATGTTGGATCGCCTCATATACATACTGGATTGATAGTTCCTCGGGTTATCCTTGACTTGGACTGTCTCAGAACTTCTGAAGGCGCATCACAAGTACCTGTCGGCAATAAACTCTGGCAGAAGTTCTGGGTACTACCTAGGTAGGTACCTGTAGTACAGAGCATCTCTTGGGGACCAGGGATCTAATGAATGTACAATATAGTATATGCCAATGCCCATAAGGATCAGGTGATCCACTATCGATATATATAGAGAGCAATGTACTTGCTAGTAGTAACTAGTAGCTAGCAGCGAATACTGTACTGGTATAAGCTGATATTAAATTAATTGAATTCTCTCATCTCTCTACTTCCGAGCCACTCACATTGTCGATCTTCGAATGTATTGAGATCCATGTTACTCGTCTGCTCGATCTTATAGATCGATGCAGTCCCTGGCTCCACTGTGTAATGACGGTATTCACATGACCCCCTTGCGAATCAGGTCCAGGCACCAGATGAAACAAGCATAAATTGATGTATACAGTATTTATTCGAGCATCTTAGAAATAAATAAATCAAACATGCCATATGAGAAGCCTCCAAATATACTAAATATCGAATTATTTGGTATCTATCCCTGAATCTGAATATCCCTAATCCACTCTCATTGGATATAGCTCAACGTTTATTGCTCGGCGGCCTCCGTCTTGTACTGAAACGGTATTTTGTAATGTAACGGCCGGTGGCGGTAGCACCGCAAATCACCCATGGACCACACACCCTCAATCCGGCCGTCGTCGTGTTTCCTTCCCCCCCACCCCTTTTCCTTCTTGACTTCTTCAGTTTTGTCTGGGGAATCTCATCCCAATTGCCCATGCGAAACCCTTGAATGACTTATCTCGAATATCCCCTGCCTTCCCTACCCTCAACGCCCATTCGCAGGAGATTCGTCATCGCCGAGACTAGTTGCGCTCACTCGCTCCACTAAGCCAAGCCAACGTCACCCCAGGAAGTCTGCGGTGTTCCCTACAACATCCTACAATACTCCTTTCTCCATCTCGCCAGGTTGATCGAACCAAGTGAGTACCGCGCTACCATAACACGGCCTGCCTTCCGTGTACTGCATATCTGACACTCTCCGCTTCAATGATAGTCGAACCCCAGATCTGGCTTGACGGCAACTAATAATGGCCACCACAACTGTGACCGGCCATGGACGCCGGTCGTCCATGCGACAACCGGAATTACAAGTACCCAACAAACCTTCATCGTCGCAGCCAGTGAGCAGTCCGATAGATAAATTCCCTCCCTACGACGAATCCCTCGACAATGCCCTCAATGCTATGGGGGCCAACCGACCCAACAACCCCAACCCCAACCCCTCGGTGAAATACGCGCCGAGTGAGACATGGGAACCGCGCAAAACATCATTTTATTCGAGAGAACATCCGAATGGGACGCTGAGGAATCCGAAACATCGACCGCGAAAGAGTATTAGTGAAGCTATTACGACGATTAGAACACGTAATGGTAGTGTGAGTGCCAATGCGCAAGAATTGGCTGAGGCATTGCGAGCTCCGGTATCTTATCGACTAGTGGTATGTTCAACAGTCAGAAGTTATTATCTGCGGGACAGAATGAAGCTGATTTATCTAGACCCTTTGCGTTATCTGGTACTTTACATCAGCCCTCACGAACACATCTTCGAAATCTATTCTGAATGCCCTGCCGATGCCAATCACGTTAACGATCATTCAATTCGCATTCGTCTCGATATGGTGTCTATTGCTAGTATATCTGTCTTCGGTGTTCCCACGACTACGGCAAAGCATCCCGGTCCTCAAGCATGGTATCCGTTACCCGTCGCGTGAAGTCATCTCTACTGCTTTACCCCTAGCTGTTTTCCAGCTAGCTGGTCATATTCTCAGCTCGATGGCGACATCCCAGATTCCTGTCTCCTTGGTTCACACTATCAAGGGACTCTCGCCTTTGTTCACTGTTCTCGCCTACCGAGTGCTATTCCGAATTCGTTATGCCAGAGCCACGTACCTCTCGTTGATTCCTCTTACTGCGGGAGTCATGCTTGCCTGCTCGACTGGAACATCGACGAATTTCTTCGGAATTATTTGTGCTTTTGGTGCCGCTTTGGTTTTCGTCTCACAAAATATTTTCTCCAAGAAGTTGTTCAACGAAGCTGAGCGAGCTGAAAATGATGCTCAGAATCCCGCACGACGAAAGTTGGATAAGCTGAATCTATTGTGCTACTGCTCAGGATTGGCATTTTTCCTCACCTTGCCTATCTGGTTCGTTAGTGAGGGATATCCTTTGGTATCTGACTTCGTGAAGGACGGTGCAATTGATCTATCAGGAAAGAAAGGATCATTGGACCACGGCGCATTGATGATTGAATTTGTTTTCAACGGCGTCTCTCATTTCGCGCAAAACATCTTGGCTTTTGTGCTTTTGTCAATGGTGTCTCCGGTTTCTTATTCTGTTGCTTCCTTGGTTAAACGCGTTTTCGTTATCGTTGTGGCTGTCGTGTGGTTTGGTAACTCCACTACTCCGATTCAAGCAGTCGGCATTGGTCTCACATTTGTGGGCCTTTACTTGTATGATCGCAATAGCCATGACGACGTGGCAGATCAACGAGCGAATACCGACCACTTCCGCGCACGGGAGGCCATACTTCCCATGAATGTTCGACACTCGAGTAAGCCATGGGATTCAAATGGTTATGCTTTCCCTGTGGGACGATCATTCGAGAGCTTTGGCAATGATTCTCATTCTGGAAACAATTCGAAGAAAGAAGATGGGCCGGGAAGGGTGCGAGCTCGTGGTGCAAGTGTGTCCCGGACTTGGTTACCTGGGACCAAACAAGAATCGACGTGGCAGGCCACTGACACTAAGGCAGCTGCATAGCATAGATTCTCCTGTTTTATTACGAAGGTAAGGACGGAGAAAATGATGGTGTACTATATATATATTTATATATCATGGCGTTTCAAATCTTTATTCAGAACGATTGCTGCCGGCGACAGTGTCGGGAATGGGTCCGCGGTATGTAGGATGTATATGAGCTCAATTTATGATTCTTTAATTTTTTTGGTCTGTAGAGTAAACTGTATTGTTGTAGTACGAGGTTTGTTGAATTGGGTTTCCTTAATTGCAGCCAGCGTTGGTTGAGGCAACGCGTTGCTGCTCAGTCGATTGCCCGTCAGTTACCCGCGGAAGGATAGCAAAGTGATGTAGCTACCGTCGGTAAAGAACATTGTCATAATCGGGTGAAACCCTTGACAGCTCCAGTTCGGCGCAGTCTGTTCTTGGGACTATGTTGCAGAGGAGACAGGGACAGAAAAAGCACCTGCATCCTACAATAAATCACGCCCGTGAAATGAGATGTTTTTCAGAATAGGATCCTAAGGGGCCGCGAGTTTTTGTTCTCCCGAAACTCGGATTAAGGGTTGTTCCGGGTAACCGAGCCCTGTGACCAATCATCTTCTGTGCATTTGCGAAAACTAGCTGAGTCAGCGGGCCAATGGTCAGCAAAACGCTCTCATTAGGTCCTTAGGTAAACCTCCCCAGCAGAATCCGACACTCTGAACAACAGCTCCTTCTTCCCCGTTCCCCCTCGTCCACCCTCCCCCCCATCTCCTCTCCCCCCAAACCCCTCCAATCCTCCCCCCTCCTCCTCACAGATCTCTTCGCAATTATGCGGCCGCAGCTGTTTCGTGCGGCCGCCCGGTCTCTCCGGGTCCCCCGGGCCCGGACCTTCGCGATGACCGCCCCTCGCGCGGCAGAGGTGGAACTTACCATTGGTATGTCTTATGCGTCGAATATTATCAATTGATGGTTGAGTTGGGCTTTATGCTGATAATGTGATACAGATGGAAAGAAGGTGTCAGTTGAAGGTAAGATTTTATCGAAGATTGCCCATTGAGAACGTTCACTCAGATTTGTTATAGCCGGCTCGGCTCTCATCCAGGCCTGCGAAAAGGCAGGCGCAACAATCCCCAGGTATGATATAATCTGATACAATCTCTTTGATTTACTTGATTGATGCTAACTCTTACTTTAGATACTGCTACCACGAGTACGATTCCCCGAATCCCTTCCTCCGATATGATCTCTTACTAACGTGCATCGATATAAAGGAAGCTGCTGATTGCAGGAAACTGTACGTTCCGATCTATTCCGCTTTTATATACACCAAAATAAGTGAAAGGTACTAACCTAGGATTCTAGGCCGTATGTGTCTCGTCGAAGTTGAGAAGGCCCCCAAGCCTGTGGCATCCTGTGCCTGGCCCGTTCAGCCCGGTATGGTTGTTAAGACAAGTTCGCCATTGGTACACAAGGCCCGTGAGGGTGTTATGGAATTCCTTCTCGCCAACCACCCTCTCGACTGCCCCATTTGTGATCAGGGTGGAGAGTGTGATCTCCAGGATCAGTCTATGCGTTATGGTGCGGATCGCGGTCGTTTCCACGAGACCGGTGGCAAGCGTGCCGTGGAGGATAAGAACATTGGCCCTCTGGTCAAGACCTCGATGAACCGATGCATTCACTGCACTCGTTGCGTCCGATTCATGAACGACGTTGCTGGTGCCCCCGAGCTGGGAACCACTGGCCGTGGAAACGATATGCAAATCGGTACTTACCTGGAGCAAAACCTCAACTCCGAAATGTCCGGCAACGTCATCGACCTCTGCCCCGTCGGTGCTCTGACCTCCAAGCCATATGCCTTCCGTGCCCGTCCTTGGGAACTGAAGCACACCGAGTCCATTGATGTTCTTGACGCCCTTGGATCTAACATTCGCATCGACAGCCGTGGTATGGAGGTCATGCGCATTACCCCACGATTGAACGATGATATCAACGAGGAATGGATTAACGACAAGTCCCGCTTCGCCTGTGACGGTCTGAAGACCCAGCGTCTTACCACTCCCCTGATCCGCCGTGAGGGCAAGTTCGTTCCCTCTACCTGGGAGCAGGCTCTTGTGGAGATCTCCTCCGCCCAGCAGAAGCTCCAGCTGGGACCTAATGAATTCAAGGCAGTTGCTGGTCACCTGGTTGATGCTGAGTCTCTGGTCGCTATGAAGGATATGGCCAACAAGCTTGGCTCCGATAACCTTGCTCTCGACCAACCCGGTGGCAGTGCCCCCATCGCCCACGGTATTGACGTTCGCTCCAACTACCTCTTCAACTCCAAGATCTACGGTATCGAGGAGGCTGACGCCATTCTCCTTGTCGCCACCAACCCCCGTCACGAGGCCTCCGTTCTCAACGCTCGCATTCGCAAGCAATACCTTCGCACTGACCTGGAGATCGGTCTTGTTGGTGAGGAGTTCGAGAGCACTTTCGACTACGAGAACCTCGGTGTCGATGTCGCTGCTCTCAAGACTGCTCTGGCTGGTGAGTTCGGTAAGAAGCTTGCCGGTGCTGAGCGTCCTATGATCGTTGTCGGTTCCGCCGCTGCCGAGCACCCCGATTCCAAGGCTATCTTCGAGGCTGTTGGTAGCTTCGTTGAGAAGCACGCTAGCAACTTCAACACCCCCGAGTGGCAAGGTTACAACGTGCTCCAGCGCGCTGCTTCTCGCGCCGGTGCTTACGAAGTCGGTTTCACTGCCCCCAGCCCCGAAGTCGCTCAGACCACCCCCAAGATGGTCTGGCTCCTCGGTGCCGACGAGATTGCCCAGAGCGAAATCCCCAAGGACGCTTTCGTCGTTTACCAGGGCCACCACGGTGACCGTGGTGCTCAGCTCGCTGACGTCGTTCTCCCCGGTGCCGCTTACACCGAGAAGTCCGGTACATACATCAACACTGAGGGTCGTGTTCAAGTTACCCGTGCCGCTACCTCCCTCCCCGGTGCTGCCCGTGATGACTGGAAGATCATCCGTGCTACTAGCGAGTTCCTCGGCGCTCCCCTTCCTTATGACGATATTGAGGCTCTCCGTGACCGTATGGAGGAGATTAGCCCTGCTATGCGCCGCTACGATGTCGTCGAGCCTACTTCTCTCAGCGCTCTGAGCAAGGTCCAACTTGCTGACCAGAACAAGGGTGCTTCAACAACTGGTGCTCCTTTCAAGAAGGTTATTGAAGACTTCTTCTTCACTGATGTTATTTCCAGAAGGTATGCGCCATCTTCCACTACCCCTGTTACGATTTGCTTTGCTTTGTTGTTCGCATGCTAACTCCTCTATTCCAGTTCCCCAACCATGGCCCGTTGCTCAGCCTCAAAGGCAACCGGTAACCCCGAGACAAACTTCATGGCCGCAGGAGAAATGTCTCCTCAAGCCCTTTACGGCTAATGGCTACATAGTCTGATGATATCTTGTGCTTGCGTTTGCACTTGTGTCAGCTTTGCCCTTGCTTTGCCCGGGTGCATGTGCTTGTGCTAGACTGATTCTCTATTGTGCTTTTTAATGGTCGCAGGCGTTGTCTTGTCTTGTCTTGTCTCTTGTTTGTATCTTACTACACCTTTTTTTTTTCCTCCCCCGATGTATCCCTTTCCCTTTTTTCTTTTCTGTTTGAATCGAATCTGAATCTGATTCCCGGCTTCGGACTTTGGTCTGGACTGATTCCAATAAGATTATGGTCCCTTCCCCGTTACCTTGCCTGTGCCCTTTTTTTTTCTGAACTGGACTGGATTGGACTGGGCTGGATCTATGAGAATAATGGTCGGGGTTGATCTTGTATATAAAATGATTGAGGCCAACAAAATTTATCTTTCAGGAATTAGTGATTTGGTTGTGTATTTGTGTAGTGTGTTAAAGAGTGAAGTGTGAAGAGTAAAACAGTTTAAACAGTTTCTACCTAGAATTAGATCGAATAAATCTATCTGCTTTCATAGATTTAAATTTATCTAGTAGATTTATTTACTAGATGGAATCAATTCATAGATCAAAGATCCAATATCAAAGCTCATCATCATCCGTCTCTCCGCCTGTCTCTTCACCAGTCGATACTGATCCCTTTGACCTCGTAGCTGTAGCCGGAGCCGCAGCTGGCTCTGAAGCCTTAGCTGGAGCTGGTCGTCTGGTAAATGGTAACTCCCGTCTGGGTGGAGGCGCATTTGTCGGAGCAGGAGTATGAGCGTGTTTACTTTGCGATTCATTCGTCGGAGGCTTTGACTTCTCTTCTTCTTCATCTTCTTCGACTTCAGATCCGGATCCGGAACCGGAGTCCTCGTCAGTTGTTGCATTAGCCTCATCCTCATCTTCTGATAAAGTCTCCTGATCTTGGTGATGATCTTGATTCCCATCTCCATTCTCATCATCGGAATGATCGCTGCTGAGGGTTTTGGTATTTGTCTTGGTTTTGCTTTTAGCATTGTCATCAATTTCCATTGGTTCAAAGCCATCCGAGTCATCTGTTTCTGTGTGTTCGCGTTTCAGACGTGGGGATTCTTGGGATTGTTTTGTGGATGTTTGGAGTTGGGCAACTGGATAAGTCAGCTTGTGCTTTTGCTACTGACACCACTGACATGTCGTGTTGTATGTCTGGGGAAATGGCCTACCTTTCTCGGGATCAGCGGTAGAAGTAGCAAGTAAGCGCTGTTGATTCCTGGTTTTGAGTTTCTTTTCGTTGAGCAATTGAGCAAAGTTTGCGATTAACGCGTTCTCGTGCGCGGTCTTTGCTTCGATGAGTTCGTTGAGTTGTTGAGTTAATTTTGATACTTTTTCTTCGGATTCGGTGAGAGATGCGGTTAGATTTTTCATGTCTTGGGATAATGATGATGCTTTTGATGCGGTAATTCCGGTCCAGTCGAATAAGGAGATTTCGGCCTCGGAATTCTGGAGCGTGATTGTTCCTAGTTTTTGCTGGGGGCGTGTTAGGGAGGGAACAGGGTTTGTTGTTGTATGTAACGTACAGTGATGTCTTGGACTCTTTTTCGGATGGTGATTATTATTTCACTTTCCTCGGCAGTTTCGTGGACATTTGCTGTGGCTTCTAAGCCTACAGACCATGAGCTTGAGCTTGAGCTCGAGTCATTTTTGATTGGCTGATGCTGGGCTTGGTCAATGCCTAGAATATGGCAGATTATTTGTGACCATTCCTCGTCTGAGCCTTTGTATGTCTTGGATCTGAAGTTGTTCAAATTCGAGTCGTTGACTGGAGCAATGTTAGTGGTTGTATTATGGGATCTCTTTCTTTCACTTACTTGAGGCACTATATGCGGCTTCTCCCTCCGTGGCGGTTAAGGTCAGATTGAGAGAGAGGGATTCATTATGCACTAAGTGGACTAGAATAAATGAGTCTTCTTCATCTGTTCTGTTGAAGCGTAGAACTTGAGGTGTCATGGTTGTGGTGGTGAGTGAGGAGTTGGGGAAGTAAAGAGAGAAGAGAGAGAAGTAGTGGTAAGTAGAGAGTAGAGAGTGTCAGTAGGCAGTAAGAGGCACAAGGCAGAAGTCACTGGATCCACAATTATATACAGCTAACAGTTAACAGTCAACAATAATAGTAGAATAATGGTATTTAATTATAATATTAACTATAATTATAACTATAGAAATAATAATAATAATAATAATAATATTATTATTATATAGGTAATAGCTATAGTTAATAGCTAATACTAATAGCAATACTAATATTAATAGCTGGTCAATAATCCCCACTAAACACGCCAAGCACGTTCCTCTTCCCACGAGGGCCACGTCCAGCCACTTTCGAACTTCACTCATTCACTTCAGCCTCTCGAGACAGCACTCCCTCCCCTTCACCCTGCTGAACAGGGAAACAGTTACAGCTGAGTGAATAAGATCAGACTTATTCCGCTGATCAGCTGCTCTCCAGCTGTTCCCTGCTCCCCAGCTATCTGCTCTGCTGTTTCCTCTCCTGATCCATCCAGCTCGCCCCATCCGCCCACCTCTAGTCGCCTATCCAACACCCCCTATTCTCAACAACTCCTTCGAATCAACCCGGAATGACGCTCGATCCTCCGCCTTCTCGCCTTATTTGAGCGCCTTGAATCGCTACTTCCCCCCTCGGTCTCCCCCAGCCCACATCGCTCTGATCAACTTTCCTCCAAATTCCCATTTTATGATCGCCGTTCCCGCCGCTCCTCCCGCTCCACCACGTCGCTCCCACCATGGAGTCACTGGGACACCAGCCACGATCGGTCACAGAGGAATCTATTGAGTGCTGGGATGATGACGGGGATCTCCAATTCGCCGAGGGCCTTCAATTCCGTGCTACTTCCAGCGCCGGCTCAATAACCAATTCCTCATTTCGACCTTCCGGACATCGCGACTCGATCTCATCCCGTCGCTCTGCGCGCTCAGACCTGGACTCCAACGCGGGCGACGAAGACTGGCAAGTCTTTCTACAAGATAATGACGAATTTTCCAAGGAAGAAGCACTCGTGTCCGCGAAAAACGCCGGTATCCCCATCCCAGCAGACATTCCCAGCTCCGCCCTGATCGGCGGCGCGATCAAACGCCTGTCGACGCGAAAGCATAAAAGAACCTTTGTGGATGACTGGTCCGAAGATGTGGAGCTTCCAGATCCAGATACAGTCTTGGAATTGAGAACTCCGCAAGATACCACCTTCCCGGACAATTTACGCCAGATTAGCTCGGCTGCGACGAGTCCAATAAAAACAACTGCCTCGCCAGCCTGGAATGAGGATATATCTACCCGCTTACAATCGGCATTTACGGGTCTGGATCGATACCAAGATGAAAATGATAGCCCTACAAACCAAATTGTGCCGACTATCAGACCTCCAGTTCCTAGATCGCCGGAAAAGAAACCCGCCAGCAGTGGCAGAACAACAACCACAGCAACAGTTGCAGCAACAGCCGCAGCAAACACTTTTCAGGAAGCAGACGCGGATGATGACTTTGATCTTGAAATTGAACTCCCCCCAGATCACCAGCCTCTTCAATTGTCCCAAAGAAAGCAGCATACGGGTGTTTCCAGCCCCACTCTGGAGGACTTTGATCTAGAGTGGTCTGAAGGCAGTATCGGAGTACGCGTCGGCGGTACTACGAGAGATGGTCGGTCTGTTCCAAGTTCATCCATATCCATCGCGAGCCCCAGTGTTTCAAGTTGCTTGACAGGAGAAAGTGAGGAAGATGGACTCGATGGCATCGTTTTCCCTGAAGGACCCCTGGATTTCTCCGCCTCCCTCAAGAAACGACAAGATGTACAGACTGCACTTGAACCAGAGACTCAAACACCTCCGCCCTCAAAGCCCAAGCAGCAGCCCCTGTCGTCAGATGCAGATGCAGATGACTTTTTTAGTGGCATTGAAGTGGACAGCGGCAAGGCATTCTCTTCGGGGAAACTGGCATTGAACCCAAATGTGAAGTGCAAAACTGAATGGCCTACGAGTCCAACACGCCGACCTGCAACAACCTTGACTTTCACCAATTCCACTACATCCCCACGCACTCGAATTCCTCGTCTGTCTGGCCACGACCGAACCCATTCTACTAGCCTCGAAACCGTGTCAGAGAGTGGTGCACCCTTGTCAAAATTTAGGAGATCCCAATCTCGACTCGGTCATTCAGCCCAGTCCTCAGTATCGAGTCTTCCAGCCAGTACAACACCCTCTACATCCCCAACTCCTGCTATCTCAACTTCTAGAAGGCTTCTTGGACAACGGGCCCCAGCCTCAGCCCCATCCCCAGCCTCAATCTCCAGAGAGCCAGCCTCCTCCGCTGGACCTAATCCAGCTGGCCGGCTTCTCCGAACCAAAAGATCTCTGCCCTCAATTCGAGGAGTCAAGGCTGCCGAAGCAGCACAGACATCTCAAAGATCCCCGTCTCATCCAGATGGATACCTTCGGTCATCATTCGGGAGACCTAAAACACCGGTCGACCGCACTACTGTTAATGACGGAAGACCTTCTAGCCGCAGACCACAAGCGCCATTCCTACCCGCCGGCGCAGCAGATCGACAATCACACCATGCCAGCGTCAAGAGCTACCGTCCGTCACGTCGCACCAACTCGGACGGCTCTGGCGATCTTTTGAGCCCGCAAAGCACTTTTTCACGACTTTCGCGCTCAAGTCGTCAGGATAGCCACCGGTTGAGTCTGGGTGATAGCAGTACGGATACCATTTCGCCATCTGGCAAGCGTACTCTCACTCGACCAACCAAACGACGTAATTTCGGAGATGGAACCGAATTAGAGTCCTTCGATGACCTTCCCACATCCGTCTCCACGGAAAGTAGATACACCAAAACCCCTATCGGCCGAGGCGCACCTCGATCTGTGCGTGCGAAACTCAGCCAGAGCCGCAATACCCCCCCTGTCGAATCCCCTGGCCAACTTTCGACTCCCCCGTCAACTTCAAAACCCTCAACCTCGATACCCAGATTCGCCCGTGATACGAATGCATCCCGCAATGCGAGAGAACAGCGCATTGCTTCCATGAATACCAGGAATCGGGACCCGACACCTCTATCCTCCTTCAATTCTAATTGGAAACCACAACCCATTACCCGCCTCTCTCCTAATGCAGCTCCTGTACGAAGCCGAAAGAACAGGTCAGAAACTAAGAGCACGTCAAAGCCCCACCTGATCAAACCCATGGGAACCGGCGTTCAAGAAACAAAATGTAAGTGGAGACGTTCCTTAGTGCCTAGCGCCTGCCCCCGGGATCTGCCTCTGCCTTTGCCTTTGCCCCTAGGCAAAAAGCGAGCATGAGTGCGCCAAGTGAAACTGAACCATTGCTGACGGATTGCATGTAGCCGTGCGAGGTATGCGGTACAACCCGAGCACATACCGTTGGGAAGGAAATGAAAATCAAGTGCAGGAGTTTGATACGGTATCAACCTCGAGATCACCCAAACCTGCACCAGCCCTCATTACAAATGTAGGCACGATGCAAAATGTGCAGACTGTTGGTGGGATGATTTTCGATCCTCATCGTATGTGTTGGCTTCGAGCAAATTCCAAAGGTCAAGGTCAAGGCCAGGGTCAACAAGGTCATGGTCAAGATTCGACAGCAGATGATGAGGATGATGTCTTTGCTGGATTAGATGATCTTGAAGATAAAGTTGTTGGACGGGTCTCGACTTCTATGAATGATTTCAATGCCGGTGCCGGTGGCAATGGCAATGGCAATGCTAATGCTAATGCCAGTGGCCTTGCAACCGGTGAAGAGCAAAGTGCGGGTGAATCTTCTGATGAGGGACCTATTACTGAGGAATTTGATGTCGGGCCGGAGTTTGTTCGACGTCAACGGGCCGAAGAAGAGAAATGGAAACGTAAAGTGGATCATTGGGTAGGCTCTGATCGTGGTGATCGTGAAACATGGAGATGGGCTATTCGCGATCTGGTTGCTGGTGGTGTTTAGCTGTCTGTCTGCTTAGCTGCTTGAGCTTGATTGTTTCTGCTATACTGAGGGTGAGAGTGAGCTGCTGCTGCGAGATGCTGCTGCGAGATGCTGGATATGGATACACACGAACTTAATGACTGGAGGCGAGCGATGTTCGATGATTTCTTCCTTACCATCCCCCTATTGGCCTTAATGAAACTAGCCAAACGAATTTACGGTTAGACCTGTAACTATATCATTGTTTATGCATTCTTCATTCTTATTGATTCTTGTTCTGGATTCCATACATACTTTTCCATCTTTTTCAGCATTGCTGTTTCTTTCTTCTTCCTGGATTGAAGAGAATTAGGGCTGGGAGACTTCCACTTCTCTCCCCATTCCCTCCTCGTTTCATCGTATCTCCTACCCGGGTTCATACCTCGTACGGACCCGATGAACAGGGAGTATCCATGCTAATAGTGACTCTGACTCCTCGGGGGGATTCACTCTCCCCATACGGAGTGGAGTATGTACCGAGAACAAGTCGTTCTGTTCTGCTCTGTTCTGTTTATTCCCCAGCCAGATCCGAAACACTCTCGGACTCGGAACATCTTAGAAAGACCAGGGCTTTGTTTCCCTTTCTTTTCTTTTTCTAATTTTGGACTTTGGTGATTTGGTGAACCCTTTCAATTCCTTTCCCTGTTGGTACTATCACTGTGGCGAGACGATGCGAGGAGGCGTATTCTCCCCAGTTCATCCCATCTCATCTCATTTCATCTCTATCCCGGGGGTTTGGACGGCTCACGCTGACCGGGAAGTTACAGAGTGACACCGGGTGATAGATTGTATAACATTCGCCAAGGAGTTCTGATTATGATTATGATTATGATTTTGGGGGTATGGGGCTATGGGGGTATGGGATTAGGTCACTTTTTTCGATTCGAAGCTTCTCTCCCAGATTGCTTCCTCCGAACAGACAGAATTGAACAGCTGTGAGGGTCTGCGAATGTCTGCGAAGTCTGCGAGGGTCCGCAATGCCAAGTGCATAAACACGGTGTCTCACCTGTCGCGGACGGGCCAAACGCATGCAATCCTGCCATCCCGCATGCTGGCTGCATTGATTGCCCGTCAACAAGACCCAATCCACTTCGCCCTGGCAGAGACGCCACGTCAAGGTCACGTCGACCTCTCCCTGACAGCACACGATCTGGCCTTGCTTTGACTTGGTGGGACAACAGGCCCGACAAGGATACGTTGACTTGCCATTCTGCTTTCTGCTTCTGCTTCTCTCCCAAGTACTCCGTGCAGTACTAACTAACTGACAGCAGACAGCAGTCAATGTTTACCCATGAGGTATGAGGTATGAGGTACAGGTACCGGGGTGTTTCTTTTCTTTCCCCCTCATCATCGCCCCCATCGGCTTTCGCCCCTTGCCCCCCGCGCATGCGCGGCAACGCAACGGCAGACTGAGAAAAGTCTTGCTTGATGCCCTAGAGATTTACCTAGCCTAGCCTGAGCCATGCCTGAAGAATGAAGGCGAAGACCTGCCTGGAACACTCGCCTCACCTTACCCAATTCCAATCCCAAGTCCCTTCCTTCCTTCTCTCTCCTCTTGCTTTGCTGCCCTCCCCCAACCTCCCCCATCCATGTTCTCCGGCGCGGATACTTGCATGTTTGGACTTTTGCCGGAGCAATCTTCCAGTCCGTCTTTTGTTTGACGCAAGCAAACCTGCAGAAACAAAGCCCTGCAAGTAATAATATTACTGAATTTTCTTTTTCCTTTTTTTTTTTTCGTTTCGTTTCGCCTCCCTCTTCTCCGGCATGAATGTTGTTCCGTCTCATGGATCGGGGAGCTTTTGATCGTCCCCCCGGTACTTGGAGCCTATTTGTCTAGTCTCTAGTCTAGTCTAGTCTAGTCTAGCTTGGGAATCGATCAAGATCGAGTGGTCTTGTACTTGTGTTTGTACTTCTTGTACTTCTTTCTAATAGGTGGCCTCGGTGACTTTGCTTGACAGGACATCGATTGATTTGCTTAACTGGCCATCTACTGACTGGCTCTGATCTGCCTCGACTGGCTCTGACTCTGGATCTGGATCTGCCTCGATTGCCTCGACTGGCCCAACGTGGCTCTCTCATGAGGCAAATGGTGGCGCTGGGCATTGAAGTGGGAATCCGTATCACCATTGCTTGTGTGCGCTGTCGTATCAGTCTGTCTTCAGGTCTTTTTTCTATTTGCCTCGGCGGGTCGGAAAGATTTCGACAGCGTACCCCAGTCATCAAGTTTGATGTTCGTTTCTTTTTTCTTTTTCTTACCATTTAGGAAATTTGGGTAAAATAAAATAAAAATAATATTATTTTTGGCCTGCTCTACTCTACTGATTGCTTGCTAGCTGCTTGCTGCTTGCTCCTCCTGCTTCATCCATGCTACTTTCTTCTTTCCTGCAAGCTTGGAACCGATACCCTTTCTGGCTGTACTGTACCTGACGGAGTGGAGGATTTGCTACTCGATTCGCCTAACCCTCTTCCATCTATCGTTTCTTTTTTCTGTGAAATATTTGCTGTTGGTCCTCCAGGGATTCCCTCTGTTGCCCTTCTGCCTACTTCTGTTCTTGACATGGTCTCGTGCACTTTCTTGGGCATCGGGGCATGTCCTGCAAGATTTGCCTGGGGGGGAGGGGAGGGGGGGAGGGATGTCCTTTTTTTTTCACTATTCCTTTTTTTCCCTTTTTTCTTTTCTTTTTTTCTTTTGGAACTTATTATGCGGGCCCTTTTAATACCAATGATGGCGTTTATGAATATCCCAATTCAATCCTACCTTTTTGTTTAAATCTGGCGAGGGTACCTCAATGATTTAACGCAGATCTAAGTATTTCATCTCGATCATTTCGATTTATCCCGACTCGAGTTTATCTCTATCTCTATCTCTACTCTATTCTATTCATCTTGTACTATTCAAGACATTCTTTCAGTCTTCTTCACTTTCTTCCATTCGTTAAAAAGTACTACTACATACTTCTCAATCTTTCATTCAATTGCCCACCATCTACATCAATCATCACCAACCTCAACTCAACTCAACCAACTCAATCAACCTCAAACGATGAGCAGCTTCTCAAGACGAAATGACGGTAACGACACCTACCTCATGAACCAAATGACCGTAAACCCTTACCCATCAACCGAATCCCCCCACGACTTCACAACATCCTCATACCATTTCCCCGGTTTCAATCCCTACGGTTCAAGTTTCTCCGCTCCCTACGGCTCCCAGCAAACCCTTGGCATGCAACATTTGCAATATGCCCAGACTGACCATACGATCCCGTCAATGTCCACGGCAGACGACTCAATGCGTGCTGCTGGCGGTGGAATTGCTGGCAGCGGACTTCATCCACCGCAGTATATGACTCAATCGAGATATTTGTCTTCTCCGAGGTACTTGCCGTTGAGGGAGGCTCTTGAGACGGAGATTGAGAATCAGGAGTCGAGAAATGAGGGGACGATGCTTTCTGAGGCGGTTGTTCCGGCTTTGGATGGGTTTCCTGATGTTAAGGAGTTTGATCAGTTGATGCAGAGGTGAGTAGTGGGAGAATTCATATTTGGAATTGGAATTGGAATTGAGGGATTGACTAAATTGTTTTTGTGGTATAGCTATGTTGATGATCTGTCTGTGAAGAAACAAGATAAGGCTCTCATTCATGCTAAACGGGCACGAAATATTCGAACTGTTTTGATCGATCCGAAAGATACGGCTGTTGAATCTGCTCAATTCAGGTAAGTCATTTCTTGCAGATCTCGAACGAATATGCATGGATATACTTTATACACATACTCGATGCTAATCATTGAATAATATAGATTCTGGGTCAAAAAGATGTTCAAACTTCAAACTGTCGGTGTTGGTACAACAGAGGTATGTATGAATCGGGCGGCTATACATTGAAGTATACATGTAGTATACTTATCTACATGACATTGGATTTGTCCTGACTTACACTATTTTCTCAGTGCCGAAAAATGATCTGCCACGAAGGAAAACCAGTCGCCATAAGAGAAAAGCTCTTCAAAATCCTAACAAAAGCCCACCAGCAATGTCAACATGGAGGTCGAGATAAAACCTCTGCACAAGTCCGACGAATTTATTCATGGTAGGCTCCCTAAAACAGAAAAAAAATGGTTCAAAAGGCGTATTTTATGCTAATACCTTCGTTTTTTTTCTGGGTGGTACAGGGTCCCTAAAGAATTAATATCCCGCTTCGTCAAAATCTGTCCAACATGTCAAGTCCGTCGCGGTGGATCAAGATTAACACCACCGAATTCTCGTCGAGGATCACCACGTCTAGAAATGATTCCTCGATCACCGAAATTACCTTCTCCACCAATTTCTCGACGCGAGTCTTCGTTCTCGGGACTTCCTACTGCTAGTGCTAGTGCTAGTGGGACTAGTAGCAGTGGTGCTGGTGCTGGTGCTGGTACAGGTAGTGGTGATTATTTTGGTCAAATGGGTGCTACGCATTGGATTGATCAGGTTCATTCTTCGAGGTCTGTTCATGGTCATGGGCATGGGCATGTTGGTAGCCATGGACATGGTCATAGTCATAGTCATCATGGAGGACATGGAGTGAGATCGCCATATGGAATGCCGCATTCGATGGGGTCGTTGGATTTTTCGAGTGAGTTGACTGTTCCGCCGGGTCAGTTGACTTATGGGGGAGGGTATGTTTCTCATGGAAGTGGGACGCAGAGGGAGTTTTAGGAGATGAGATGAGATGGGATGAGATGAGATGAGATGAGATGGGATGAGATGAGATGAGATGGGATGAGATGAGATGGGATGAGATGAGATGGGATGAGATGAGACGCAGATGAAAGAATGCGAAGATGAATGACAGATCAAGGCAGATCAAGAGATGGAGGAGTATACATGGAAAATATTTCAAAAAAGTTCTGTATTGGGGGATTGTAATGGCGTGAATTGAATTGAATTGCATGGCTGATGGATCGATGGATCGATGGGAATCATTTTCATTTTTATTATTATTTTGATGAGGACAAAAAGAGGGGAATAGGTACTCATTTAATGCATGATGCAGAAAAGAAAATAAAGAAAAAGATTATATCTACGCAGCAGATACACAGCAGATAGGAGTTCAGAGTAGCCTAGCATAATGAAACACAATGAATGCGCCTTATTGTGACATTTTCCGCTTTCGAATCAAAAAGGACTACCTAACTTATCGAAAACAGATAGAAAGACAGTCGGATAGTACACGTTAATAGAACAGAAAGGAAAGGGAAGAAAAGAAAAGAAAAGAACTAAACCAAAAAGGGTTGCATGGTCCTGGTCCTGGTCCTGTCTTGTATTGGCCCGGCCCGGTCTTAGCTTCGAGTATCAAACTCAATTCGAATGAATGAAGTCGAAGGTGGTTCCGGGTACAAAGTGAAAGCATCAATTCATAAATTCGATCTTGAAGTCCGGAGAGCATAGTGGACAGCGGGGGAAGATAGGGAGAGGGAGAGGTTGAGAAACCAAACCCAAGTCCGAGTCCCGCCAGACCTGACTCTGGACAGCATGATTGAAGATAGTGGCTCTATCGGATCTCATCCATGCCACATCGCATTCATTCGTTTAGACGGGGAGAGAGAACTTCTTTCCTTTCAGGACTCTGCAATTTGTTAGCGATTGCTAATGGCATCATTGGCTGCGGCGCTGCAGCTTAGCAGTATCCAACTTACTTGTTGTAGTAGATATAGAAGAAGTCCGAATAGAGAAGTGTCTGAATAATACCCGCGAGAATCGGAACAGGCTGGAACGACCGTTGGAAGGCAGCCTCGGTGAAGTATCGATACATCCAGTTGGGAATATAGAGGGCGCGATAGATTCCCAGTGCGAATAGGTAGTGTGTTGTGATTGTGTCTGCTTCACCGGTTCGTTGGAGCATGAAGAGTTGGGGGAGAATTGCGACTGATTCGAGCCAGATTGAGAATGTCCAAAGGATCTGCGAATTGCAATTATGTTAGAGACGAACACCATGGGGCTGAGTTATGGGGGTCGGTTGGGTTGGGTTGGGTTGGTGGTAGGCTGGAGGTCTCACCTCGGAGAGACGGTAATCATGCGGGAAAAGGAGGGCAAGGACGGCGCTGATTCCGAGAAGGTATTGGACTTTGAAGGTATCCAGGTTGGGGTCGTGGGTTGGTTTGAAGTCGTGTAGCATGAGGTAGATGATATAACCGGAGGAACCAATGAAGAGGAGTTTGAAGGTGGTGAGGTAGAGAGAGTCGGTAAGGGTCCAGAATAGATCTGTTCAAGAGAAGACGGTTCGATTAGTACGCGCATGATGCGATGCGATTGTGGTCGCGGTGATCGCGGTGGCTGTGACCGTGACGGCGGTTGCGCTGGACGTACCTAGGTAGCGAGTGACGAAAACCAGTAGATATAAGACTTGCGATTTGAAAGATAACCCGGAACAGCTCTGCGATTCGAATTAGAAGGGAACTGGGGGGGTCGTTAGGACAGGGTGGAGCTCACGCTACTCGACTTCATCTTCTGAAGAAGAATGAAGATCGAGGCCAGGTGGGAGAAATCGGCTGATAGAGTTAGTGAATTGAGATGAGGAAGAAGAGGCGAAGATAAGGCGTACCTAGTAACCTGAAGATATTCATGGTGGATGAGAAGGGTGGAGGTGGAGAGAAGAGAAGTAGAAGCAAAGAGGAAGCCGAAGGTGAAGTTGTTGACACGAAACCAAGAAGGGGCTTGCCGATCGGATCCACAGTACATACATCACTCTCATACTTAAGTACTATATTAGTATTACTGGTACTCCAATCTGCAGAAAACAATATTATAGATAGTAAATAAATGGATATTTAGTATATATATAAAATTTACGTTAAAATAAATTATATTAAATAATGCTGGAGTATGAGTGTATCATACTGGAGTACCTATACTATCTCACGGCGTGGTTGATTATGGAGGGCGGAGTGGAGAGCGGAAAGCGGAGAGCCTAATCGAGTAATACTACATACTAATATAGTATTATACTAGTATACTCATCTATAGGTAATGTATAAGAGAAGTAATAAGAAGCACGGGGAATGGGAACAGAAAGTATATATGTGCTGTGGCAGTTTCCATCACCTGAATTAACACTTGATCAGACAAACAAATGAACTATTTCGGAATCAGAATCCTCTTGTAGAGATGAGATGAGATTAGTGCTATTGTAATTCTAGTATGTAGCTCAAACGACGATAAGGCTCGCTAGGAGTCATAGGAAAAATTGACTTGGACTGGATGATCTCTCTGATTGTATTGTTGACAAGGATGAGATTATTACCAGGGGAGTCGCTAAGAGTTGATATTTCATCGATATAGGGTTTCCCGAGGATAGAGACGGCGTTTGTTTATGATTCTAGTTGCTTATTTCCGCTGACTAAAATGCAGAAAAGCCAGAGTCTCAGGTCTCAATGATACGTTGACAAAGTGATCCGATTGTAATATCTCTGCTCGACCATGGCTACTAGTCTACATCATGCGCCCAACTTGGCTTATGTCTTTGGCCTTCCTGACAATAGAAGGAATTTTGAATCGCCTTTAAACCAACATCTCGTCAATATTACTCGGCCCTTCGAGAAGCTAGAAGGGCACGGCGCAAAGAAGAGGTTATGAAAACAGGACAAAAAACTATCACTCTAATAAACGAAGTCTTCGGACTCTGACGGAGTCGGGAGAAGGACTCAATTTCCATGTGTTCGGCCGCTAAGGGCCCCTCCATGGTCTTGCTCATCATCGTATCACTGCCTGGAGGGAAATCGTGCTCAAAGACCGATGACCGGTTGTTAATTTTGGTTCAAAGGCAGGGATGGCTTTCACGGCAGCGATCACTTGCCAAAGGACTGGCAAAAGAGATCGAAGAACCTTTTTACATGAAGCTTGAGTTCGTTCAATATCCATACGATCGATACGTGGGTCGGTCTCTTCGCTATTCGACGGAGACAGCGTAGCGGCCTCTTTGATGATGAAGACCAACAGAGGATGCAACGCATACAGTCGTGATGCGTACATTGCGGAAGATGCACCGAGTACTAAATTACGAACGTCAGCTTTGAAATCGCAGTATGAAGAAGGTGTTCAGTCGGCCATACTACACTGCAATTGTTGATCTGGATGAACCTGAACTCATCCGGAGAAGCTGACCCCGTATACCACACTTGTCTTCCCTCATATCCTTGCGCCCCTTCCAGGCCATGCCTATTCCAAAAATCCATCACCGGTCAGTCAAATATTCCTGTCGAGATTCAAGGCTTCAAGGCAGTTTTGCTTACCCATATAAAGTACTAACTGGGTCGTTCCACCCTCGGCCAAGGGTTAGCCTCAAAGATGACTAGATTTGTATCGATTCACACGGTTTGGCGTGCTCTGAGGATTCATCTATGCCGTTTTTGGTAGCTTGATGAATGGTTGGAGAAGTTGAATTGGTAGAATTGTTTACTGTTGATCGAAAAGACTAAGGCTAATCATGATTACTGGATCGATCCTGCCAAAATGTAGGCGGATCAACGTCATATGCTGATACCGTACTACCTACAAGTCTGGAAGGTACGCCTTGCAGGTATCCAATCTCGCAATTAAGAACTTTTCTTTTCAGTCAGACAAGTTGTCTTGTGGCTTAGTAGACAGACAGGTAGATTGTGCTAGGGTGGTAACTGTATTGTATAAGGTATACACTGTTGACAAAATCGCCAACTTCCTGCGACATGCAATTCTAGCAATCGTTTGTCTATAGCCTATAGCCTGTCCGCAATATCAGTAGGAGTTGGAAACTATTAATCAAAAAGACTCGGAAGGATAAATACAGTCGACTCGGATTGAATAGAAAGCAGTTACGACAACTGCAGCTAGAATAGAGAGGTGGCCAGTCATATAGTTACGATGCTATCGGAGCCTTGATAATGGTACCCTTAGGGTAAAGATTGAAAACTGATTAAAATGATTTTGATCTCCCATGGTATGCCTCAAACTCCGCAATAAAGTACAATCAATCATCAATAGTACATCGTACACTTGAATACCCTCAACAACCTTGAAGACAAGCTCAGTTTGTCCTGTTGGGTATGAAATTATCCTCTGTCTAGTAGACAGTCGAGTCAATCAATACAGAACTCCACCTCCAATACTTTCATCCGCCATTCGCTGTAAATGTCCCTCAGCCAGTTCACTCTTCAAAGCACATATCGAACTCTCCCGATCCAACCGATCCCAATCACGAAGTCCAGCTCGTCGAGGCTTCTGCGTCGCGGCCATCTGCTCAACTAACTTTTCTTGATCGGCTTCTAGTTGGGCAAGTCGTCTTTCGGTTGTTACGTCAAGTGCTGAAGGCAAAGCCCGACCCCCAGGAATAATTGATGCGAGTCCCGCGAGGTAATTGGGAGGTTTGGGCGTTAATGGTGATCCGCCGGATACTGAGCTTCCTTGTCGAGGACCCGAGTATCGATATCCTGCACTCGGTCCACTGGGTATCGGTGGCGTGAAGGATGCTCTTGGGCCGGATGGTGCTCCGTGCGATGGCATTGTGGGTGGTGGACGACGAGGGCCTGCGTGTCCTCCGCCCATCCACGGCCCATCTCGAGAACCGCCTGCGTGGCGGGGTCGGGTTGGTGCTGAAAGAACGGAAGGGCTGTGAGGTCCGCGAGGTTGAGATGGAGGCCCTTTCAAGCCTTGTGATGGTCCGAGTGGAGGTGTTTGGCTGAGACCAAGGTTTCGGGGCTGGGTTGGGATATTTCGACTTAAGCGGGGTCCTCCTGGAGTTAATTGCTCGGATGACTCTCTTCTAGACATTTCGCCGGAAATTGATCCTCTGGCATGGTCTCCAACGGGCGTTCCTTGCGTTTGATCGCGAGGAGATCTTCCTGGTACGGGAGAGCGACCCGGTGCTGGTCCTGGTGCTGGTCCCCGGTAAAGAGGTGAGTGCTGGGCAGGTGAACGGCTGCGACTTTGGAACGGAGGTGGTCCACCTCGATCGGGATGACTATAAGGAGATGACATTCTGGATGTATTATTAGATTCATTGGCGAGACCGTGTGGAGGAGATGGTTGTCTGGATCGCGACGAAGATCCAGGTCCAGGCCCAGGTCCAGGCCCAGGCCCAGGTCCATCTCTACTCAAATCGGCATTTTGCTCTCGGCGATAAGGCTGAGAAGGACTTTGCGATCGAACTGTACTTGGTTGCGGGGCCGAAACTGGAGGCCTTGGAGATGGCACGCGGCCATTGCGATCGCCACTGGGGACCGTAGGTGTACTTCGCCTCGCTCGAAAATCCGGGGACGTGTCGCGGGGACGGCGCGGGCTACTCCGACCTCGTGAAGCGTCGCGTGACTTGCTATCACTAAATGGAGATCTTGATCTCCATGAAGGGGGAGGTGATCTGATCCTTTCGTCCCTTCTTGGGGAGAATCTTCGTGGTGGAGGCGGAGACCGTCGTCGACCATACGGAGGAGGACCTTGGCCGTATCCTCGTGGTTGGAAGGGAGGTGGTGTTCGGGAGCGTCGACGGTATCCTATCGGTGAGCGACTTCGAGGCCGTGCGAATCCTCGATTTGATGGTACCCAGGTATCGGCTCTAGGACGAGATCGATTGCGTGGAGGAGAACGTCGTCGTCCTTCGTATCCTCGAGATGGTGACCGAGCGGACCGGTCAGAGGGGCGGTAACTTTCCCCTCCTCGACGGTCATCGAATCTGTTATGCTGTCAATAATAATCTCAAAGCATACAGAGAAATGGTAACCCACCTTCTGCGATCTCGATCCATTCCAAGAATATTCTGTGAATTCGCAAGGAGGCCCGAAGTCGCGCAAGGCAAATGGCAAAATGCGACGAAACCCTCGGGCGGTGAAAATGTGGCTGGTGGGTGTGGCTTACTCTTGTGGCTGTGCTAATGGCTACATTGTAAGGAAGAGATCAATGATCACCTTGTCCAAAGATTGAGTATTGGGCATACTGTGGTAAAGTAAAAATACAGGAATAGCTAACATCTTGATGATCCATAAGAGAGTGAGAGAGTAAGAGAAAAAGAATTATAACAGGGGAAGCATGAGTATCACCGCTTGCCCTTTCGCTCTTCAGCTTGTCGTAACCGCTTGCGACTTTCCTGTGAAATCATATCGCTAAGATCCTCTTGGAATTGCCACTGAGGATTGTTCTGCTGCTGTCTCTGTGCCTCGTACAGATTTTGAAGGTTCGCCTTATCCAGACCCTCCCCAGATTGAAGAGCATCTAGATCAACGGATACATCGACATCACCAGGCTTCTTGCGCTTGCGATTTTGGTCATCCACGCCAAGAACGGGCGGTTTTCCGGAAGACGAGCTAAGGTCATATGTTCTGTCTCCACCGAAGAATCCTTGGACATTGGCTTGTCGCTCAGGAATGACCTGGTAAGCGCTTCGTGGGTGAACAGATTCCTCCGTCTCTGTTCCTCGGTGATGTTTCCGGACATCGAACTCTCCGGCGATATTCTCAGTTCCGATGGGTTCTGATGGAACGGCTGAGGCCATACCACCGGGAGTTTCCAAGCCACTAGGGGATTGTCTTCCAGACTCTTCATCTTCATCCTCGTCCTCATCCTCGTCTTCTTCCTCTTCACTTTCTTCTTCCGATTCTTCTTCCTCTTGCAACTCTCCCCAAAGATCCTTCTCAACTGGTTCTCCTTGCTGCACATTTTGTTGAGGCTGCAGAACACCGAAGATGTCACCACCATAGAGTGGCCTGTTATGCTCGTCTACGGGTGGCTTTCCATATCCGCCGGGGTGGTAACCCCACATCGCCCCAGGTGGGGGCGGCGCGTTGAGACCTGGAATTTTCAAAGCAGGGTAGGAAGGAGGGGGTCCATATCGTTGCTGGTTGATGAGCCATGGAGGAGGTGCACCAGGCGGCATGTTAAGAGCCTCCTTCAGTTCATCGCTGAGATCACCGGGATGAAGATGTTTGAGGTTGGTTTCGTATTCCTTGCCCTCGTAGTAAATCTCGCCATATCGAGTCAATTCCGGCTTTGTTTGGAACCGGAAAAAGGCCTCGTAGAGCTTTTGATAATCAATATCCAATCGCCCCATCTTCGGTTGCACCCTCTCGCGTTGTTTTTGTTTGAGAGAGGATTGCTCTTGTTTGTCTAGCGCAGCATCGCGCATTTCGGAGATTCCAGTTTCTGAAATGAATTTCGGGAGAGCAAAAGGCGCTTTCTCAACACCACGCTTGGATGAAAGATATTCTCGCTTGAGGGACCAGTGCGTGGGTACTGGGACCACATTTCGATGTGCTTTGAGTTGGATCAGAAGCCGAGGATCGGCTGCCGAAGTATCTGTCCATTCAACAATCTCTGGTTTGTGAACCATGGCTTTCAATTCGGCCACGGATAATTTGTTCAACTCTTTTCGCTTCTTTTTTGAGATCTTGGGCTCGTTGCCTTCTTCTTCATCCGGAATTTCATCTTCGTCGTCAAAAAATACTTCTGGTTTCTCAGCCTCCTTTGTAGGTACGCCGTCCCCGTTCTCGTCGAATTTATTCACGAGACCCTTGTACATCTCCCATAGTGGGTCATCGGGTGCTGGGACATCTGCAGCGGGTGTTACGGACGAAACATCTTCCTGGGCTGCGGCGCGGGGTGGAGGTGAAGAAGACTTTACATCCTGGGAATTCTCAACAGGTGCATTGGCAGCCTAGTGACGAATACAATGTCAGTAACAGAGATCACATCAAATCATTTGCGACGGGAACAAGAGTCAATCTCACCTCTGCCTTTTGGGCCTTCTTTCGAGCTCTACGAAGCTGATTCTTGTTCTGCTTCATAATTGCTGACTTTTGCCCCACGATGACCCGTGGGAACTCAGCTGTGGAGAAAGGCTGGAAGAGGATGTGAAGTTCAGGATGGAGTCGCGCCGTGATTCTCAACTTCCGCGAATGCCAAGCTATCTCAGTCCCGACGATCTGATTGGTTGGTGAGCTCACCGCCTACTGATTTTCAAAATTGATAACCTCAAGATATCAATCCATAATTTCTATCTTTTAATGAGATTCAATGAGATACCAAGGGCGGTGATCATTGCGGAGGTACACTGGTTTAATAGCTCATATGGCTGTATTGTTGTCTATTGTACATTGGTAGGTAGGACATGCTAAGATAGAGAGAGTGCGCCCATAAAAGCACAAGAAAAAAAAGACCGAGTAACCGCCTCATGTATCTGCCACCGCCATATCTTTTTGGCTTGGAGGACAGCACGTTTAATGCATGGGGATAATTGGGCTGCCACCGGTTCGTAAGGTAGTGTTTGTTGTGGTGATGCGAGTTTACCTCTTCTTCTTCGCGGATTTCGATTCTAGAAGGTCGTTAGTGAGTGATCACGGCCGGGTGACATTGAAGGGTCAATTTACCTGCTGCAGTTCTCTTCTTCTTTGGTCGACCTTTCCCTCTCAGTTTGGCACTGTAAAATTGAGTCAATTGATGGTCCTGTGGTCCAAAATTTGCGTGTCACATACATCTGAATAGCTTCCTCTCTGTCATCCTCGGCTTCGTCGAAAGTCGTCAAGCCAAGTGGCTTGTATGTGTTTTGCAAGTCTCTAAATGAGACATCCTTCTTCGGGTACCATGCTGCGAGCGCTGGGCCGCGCAGGCGTTGTCTGAGGATCTTGTTTCCGAGGCGGAGTCTTTGGGGGTTGAAGTTGAGGGAGAAGATGCGACACTGGGTCTGGAGAGTGAATTTGTCAGTGATTGGGCCATTAATACCATTGAAACATTAGTCAATCCTACCTTCACCAACTCGAGAATCCGAGGTTGTGACATCTTCGCACGGCTGTGAGGGTTTTGCCGTTTGTGAAGTGAAGACGAATCGAGTTGAAGCGGTTGGAGTTCCGCGCGCCTCCCCGATCGAGTCACGTGGCTGCGACTGTTTGAAGGTGGAGCCGCGGCGACGCATCTTCCTCCGTTCATCATCGACAGAAAAATGAGCTCCAAAAGATCGCATGATGCTTCCGATGGAAAGCGGCACAAGGGAGAAGCTGAAAAACGAGTCAAGGTATTTAAATAAGTCGTTCTGCGTTTCGATTTTAGGTGGCGCATCGAGTTGAATTAACAATATCTCCAAGACAAAACATTTGACGACTTCAGATCGGTCAAACGATTCAAAGAAAGACAAGAAAAAATCAGATTCCAACTCTTCTCAAAAATCAGAGTCAATACCTCATCTTTTGCGCTTAAGAGAGAACATCCAAGAGGTCAAAAATGACACCAATCTTCTTTCATCTAAGCCCGACATCGCATCGGCAATTTCCATTCTTGACACTGTACTGAGTCGAAATGAAGCACAGTCACTGTCCCATTCCAAGAAGAAAACCCAGGAATCTTCATCCAGCGCAAAAAAATCTGCAACTGGCTCACAAATACCCGATTTGCCGCCCATTTTAGATGTCAACTTGGAAAAGGCTGTCTTCACTCATCCTACGCATAATAGTAACCCTAATGCAAATTATGACCGACTGGAGGTCCTCGGAGATGCATACATCGAACTTATGGCGACAAAGCTGGTCTGGGATACATTCCCAGGTATTCCCTCCGGCAGGGTATCTCAGATCCGAGAACTCCTCGTCAAGAACGAAACCCTCGCGGCCTTCGCTGATTTGTATGGGTTTTCTCGCAAAGAAGTCGGACCACCTCAATTCGCCCAGAACTCGAAACTATGGCTCAAAGTGAGGGGTGATGTTTTTGAAGCTTATGTAGCTGCAGTCATACTCTCTGATCCTATTAACGGACAAGGGATTGTGGAGCGTTGGTTGACTGGTTTATGGTTGCCGAAACTTGCAGACCTGGGACATCAAAAATCAGAGCTGCAGTCTAAACAGGAGCTGGCTAAAGTGGTTATGGCGAAAGGTATCAAGCTTGATTATGATGAAGAGAAACCATCACTCCATGCAAAGGGGACCGGTAGACAGACCTACTACATTGGGGTTTATCTCACTGGTTGGGGTTGGGTAAAAAAACATCTCGGTTCTGGTCAGGGTTTGAGTAAGAATGAGGCTGGTGATGAAGCTGCGAAGAATGCTCTTTTAAATACGGATTTGATTTCACAGATAAGCTCGGCGAAGAAAGCTTCGTTGGATAATAAATGATTCAAATACCAGCCATTCATGTGCATCACACTGTATTCTATCTAATTCATGAAAATTTACAAGAACCTTTTTTGAAACAGAAGCCAAGACTCGAGCAGGATTCAATTTTCATAAATTAATCTCAAGGACGTGCAGTCTAACAGCATATACCTCTTAGACTTGCATATTTTGAAGCTTTTACTAGATACTCGAAGTCTTACTAACAACGGTATAATCTGAAATGATGAATTGATTGAACCTTCCGTTCCGACATTCCATATACATCAAATGAATTCAAAGCTCCAACCCTTACTTCAACCGGGAAAATAAAGCAAGAGCATTCTCACGATTAATCTGAGCAGCCAAACTAGGATCTTCAAACGGAAACTTATCCTGCCGGGACGTATGGAAATCGACTATATCGTCATTCGCATACGGAGTATCACTTCCATACAGAATATGGCCCGGCTTAGCGAATCTTTCCAGTACTCGAAATACATTCTCTGTACCTGCCACAGCAGTATCATAGTAAAAGTTCCGAGCATCATCCCAGAATGTATCTAATTCCTCTTGGTTCTTGCAAAAAATGCTGGCGGGACGACCGATGAGGAAGGGCAATGTGCCTCCGCCGTGTGAAAGAATAATCTTACAATTCGGGTTGTTTCGTCCGGTTTTGTTATACAACATGTCCAGAGCTGTCTGGGTGGTTTCGAATGGATATCTTATCACTGGTTGAGGTAGCCCGCTTACTTTGGCGGTGTCGACGGGGTGGGTTGGATGAACGAAGACGACAGCGGAACGACGGTTGAGCTCGGCCCAGATATCTTTGAAATCGGGATGGCCGAGATAATGGTTACCTTCGCCGTAGCGGGTGAAGAGCGTTACACCGTCTGCCTTGAGTACGTCGAGGGAATAGGCGATTTCCTTCAAGGTATCTTCTTTGTCGAGAAGGTTGGGCAAAGCTGCGAAAAAGCCATATTCTTTGGGGTGCCTGTCGCGTAATCCTGCCGCATATTCGTTTGTCTTACGTGCAAGCTCTGCTGCCTTCTTACGGTCCTTCAAGATGCAGGCTCCAGGAGCAGTGAGTGATAAAATAGTTGTTGTGATGCCGAACTTCTTGTTGACGGTGGCGTCGATTTCGGGAGTCCAATCTGGGACGTACCATCCAGATGGATCTCCGCCTGAGACTTCGACGGCTATATAGTTGATGATCAGTCTTTCCTCCAAGGGTGTTATGGATTATGAATGGCATTTCAATATTTTACCTTCGCGGTAGAAATCGGGCACGAAGTGGTGGTGAACGTCAATTCTGTTGGGGCCGGTCATTTTCTTGGTTTTATTGATAAAATTCTTGATATATTTCTGATTTGAAATCTGTGAAATTGATGATATTTAATAAAAATAAGAAATGGGGAGTGTTTCTTTATAAATACCGGTTGCACATCACAGGACCCCTTTTGCGGGGGGATGCCATCATTGCTGATGATGCTAGAATGGAAGACCCTGCAGGGCCGTTCCGGCCCTCTTCCGGGTGCAAAACTGGCCGGCTAATAGGATAGCCTTCAGGTATGACTAGCTTTGTCAATCCGGAATTGGACATTCTCCAGCCAATATCAATTGAAACTTGGGGCAAACCTTACCCGGGAGTACATCCGGCACGCACCCGGCAAGATAACCGTCGGCCGGTTTGTATAGTCCGGCTATGTCTCTTTATTTCTTGGCAGGAGTACTATTACAGCACTAAATATCAGCAATTTCTATAGTTTTGACTACCACGCTTCATCCTTGTTTTTATGTTTCTTAACCATGTCAGACCACATCAAGGATATCGTCTACGATGCCATAATTGTCGGTGCCGGCATTTCAGGTATCAACACCGCGTACCATCTTCAAAAATCGCTGCCTGGCCATAAATATTTGATAATCGAAGGTCGGAACAATATAGGGGGGACATGGGATCTTTTTCGCTACCCAGGAATTCGATCGGATACCGATCTTCATACTTTCGGTTTCAGCTGGAATCCTTGGGATGAAAACCGTGCTATTGCGGATGGCAAATCAATTGCGAATTATCTTATGCGATCTGCTCAGAAAGAGAACATCTACGATCGTATTCTCTTTGAAAATCAAGTCGATTCCGCGGATTGGTCCAGTGAGTCGAAGCTCTGGACTCTGAAAGTCGAAAACAAAAGTGGTACGCTTCGCATTCGAACCCGATTTTTAGTTCTGGGCACTGGATATTATGATTACAAACGAGCTTTGGAACCAGAAATTCCGGGGTTGGCAACCAAATTCAAGAATACCGTCGCGCACCCACAGTTCTGGCCTCGAGATCTTGACTATGAGGGTAAACGGGTCGTCATTATTGGAAGTGGTGCAACTGCTATTACGCTTCTACCGAATCTTGCCAAAAAAGCAGCACATGTTACTATGTTGCAGCGCAGCCCAACTTATATCATGTCTCTTTCCAACTCAACCGGGGGCTCTTGGTATCATAAGATCTTACCATACGCATGGTCTTTCAAGATAGACAGGCTGATTTTCATGTTGATGATCATGTTTCTCTACAACTGGTGTCGACTATTTCCCGCCAACTCTCGAAGGTCGTTGCAAAACTCCATGGAGAGTCAATTACCAGAGCACATTCCAATCGATCCCCATTTCCAACCTCATTACAAACCGTGGGACCAACGAGTGTGTTTTGCTCCAGATGGCGATTTTTTTAAGAGTCTCAAGAGCGGAAATGCACATGTGGAGACAGGAAGAATCAAGGATATGACGTCGGACTGTATTATTCTCGAGTCCGGGGTGGTTCTTGAGGCGGATGTTATAGTTCCAGCGACTGGTTTGAGACTTTCAATCGGCGGGAATATTGACATTAGCGTCGACAAAAAGCCCATTTCATTGGCAGACAGTCATGCATGGCGTACTACCCTCTTGCAAGATATACCTAATCTTGCATTTATGGTGGGCTATGTCAATGCATCCTGGACACTTGGTGCAGAAACAAGTGCTCAACTCGTATGCCGTCTTTTGAAATATATGCAGAGACAGGGCTACGATGTTGCTATTCCTCGCGTGCCATCTGACTCGAATTTCCAATCCAAGCCAATTTGGGATCTGGAGGCGACTTATGTCAAGAAATCCCGGAGCAGTTACCCTTCTTGTGGAAATTATGGGCCTTGGAAGGGGAGAACAAATTATTTTTGGGACCTTTTAAAGGCCAAGCACGGAAGTATTTCTCAGGATATGGAGTTTCAAACAGCGCTCAAGGACAAAATGATGTGAGCGAATGATGTGTTGAGTAAGATGTCTGCATTTATTTGCGTATAGAAGTGACCGTTCTCCGCTCTCCTTTGTACTTTTACACGATTTTTAAATACTTCTCTTCCCTCCAATAGAATATTCAATTTTTTAATACTGCACTCTGTTCCCTGTACATATGCTTTTGTCCATAGTAGATCGACGGAAATCCTTGACAGTCAAAACTTGCTTTACAGAAAATACGTCTTAGCACAGGGATAGGAAGAACAAAACCTTTTGTTAGTCTTGAAAGACTGAGCAATCGCAGTGGATATGGAACAATTCTAGTTATCATGATCACCAGAATTCCCTGTATAAATTTAGACTTCAATTCCTTTTCCAATCAACAAAAAAGAAAGCCTCGGAAACGAACATGTTCGCATCCGAAATCAGGTCAAGTATTTGGTTTAATTCTACTGGAATCTTTATCTCTGAGCACAAAAATTGCTTCTCATTTTCTATTGTAATCTCCGACTAGGAGTTTTAATGCATCATGGTAAAGCATTGCCCTTGGGAGTATCCACCACAGCATAGCTAACAGAGCACTTTGTGCGCTTTCCAACCATTGCTGTAAAAAGGCTTCCCTCTTCTTCGGAGTACCAATTGGTGACCAAGTACAAGGTTTTGCCATCTTCGCCTCCGAGTGTACAGGCAGTGGCATGTCCTTTAACATGAATTTCATGGGTAACATTGCCTTCCTGGTTGACGCGAACATACTTTTCCAGTCCAAGCATACTGAGCCATATACCTCCTTCACTATCCATACACCCTCCATCAATCCCAACAATACCATGAGGCGTGTGCCCAATCATACCATTTGGTGAAATACTCGCGGGCGACCAGTGCAATTCGCGATTCGAAAGTTCTCCCTTTGGTCCAATATCCCACTTCAACAGACCCTCGCCAAATGTCTCTGCACAAAATAGCTTCTTTCCATCGGGAGTAATACATAGTGCATTAGGAAACATGAGGTTCTTCTCGGCAACGCTTACGGACCCGTCTGTATCGACCATAAGCAGCTGGCCTGGTCGTGGCTTTTCGCCGTGCAAAACTCGGGCACCGACGTCGTCGAGATAGATGCGGCCGACACTGTCAATGACCATATCACCGCAATATCCCGTCATAATATCAGAAAGGTCTGCATAGAGGATTTCTTTCCCAGTAGTATCACGACGAAACACTTTTGCATCAAACATTGAGGAGTAAATGAGGGACCCGTCAGCGGCGAAACACATGCCATTCGGCTGGTTCGGAACCTCGCGGAGTACCTTCTTTGTGCCGGATCTATCGATTGTATAGATGGTTTTACCGGTCATATCGCTCAGATATAAAAGGCCATCGCGATATCGAGGCCCCTCGCCGAAGAACATGCCATCGGCTAGAGGAGTGTGGTTGAGCTGCTTGGGGGTGACCATCTTGAGTGATGAAGGATATGAATAAAACTTGAGTATATAATTGAGTAATTAATAGGAGTATTGGGTTCCTTTGTGCGTTTTTTATGTGTTTCTGTCTCATTTGAGTGCCTGAGAGTGCTGGAGTCGCGGGGCCCCGCAATAATGGAACGCCGTGGGGTCGGATCAATTCCCACTGACGGAAGTATTCCCGGGGTACATCGCGGATGGTTTCATTAATTGCATGCCATATGATAGGAAACAGAGTCACATTGAAACTCCCGTAGAAATGAACAACTCTCCGTTCGAAAGGAAAGGATGTTTTTTCGATGTTTCGGCCTCAGGCCGAAAATGTTTGATCTGGCAACATTCTGGTAAACACAATTCTTTGTATAATTCTTTTTTTTTTTGAAAACTTTCTCTCTACCCAAAGACAATCATATTTTTTAAAGCCCCGTAACTTGAAGTATTGGTACAGAGGAATAATTTTCAATTCTTTATCTAAACGTGGAATCCATGTTCCGATATTCTCTTTATCAGTGATCTTTCCACTTCAGCCTCATATTCAGCCATACCTCCGTCACTCATATCTGGCGGTGGAAGATTGAAAGCAGGAATAACTCGATTACCTTTCACTGTAGCTTCAAGGATTGTACCATCACCATAAACAGGATCCTCCAACAAAATTAGCATTGCATCAGCAATCTGCTCTGGGGAGGCAGCCATATCGTTGGTTCCCATATTCTCCTTCGACTTGTCTAGTTTTCCATTCCATAATGGTGTCTTTAGATTGAATCATTTAGTTAGCTGTGGACTAGGAAAGACACGAATTTCCAAAATTACATACATCGACGACCCCGGGCGCAATGACCATAGACCTGATACCCAGAGAGTCTCGAAGACCACCGAGGCTTCGGATAAAGGCGTGAACTCCGTGTTTACTTGCGAAGTATAGCGGTGATCCTAAGCCGTGCATGTATCCAGCCATACTGCCAACAACCAAAAGTGAGCCCGGTATTTTATGCTTTGTCCAGTGTGCAATTGCCAATTGACCCAGGCGAATAGGGTGTGTCAAATTGACATCTAATACGGCATAGTGTCCTGGATTCGCTTCTCCATCGTCTTTGGAGTTACTTTCCGGGTTTGTTGGTGATTTTGGTGGAACCCAGAATGAGGACCAAGTAGGCTCAAATATCCCAGCTCCAGGTACAACGATGTCGATATTTGACCAGCGCTCTTCTCCTCGACGAAAAAGAGCCGATAGTTGTGGCCATGAAGTCACATCCGTTTTTTGAAATATCATTTCCGATGATGCCGTGGAAGAGGGACTTGCATGCCGTCCTAACAATTCCTGGGCTTCGGGTCCAAGGGCCAAATCTCCGATTAAGACAGAGCAACCTCTATTCAGTAAATTTCTGGCGAATGCCAAATTGATGCATATTTCTTTTGTCAATTTTACGAATGAATTGAAATAAAATTATCAATGAAAGTATGCCTACCTGATCCACCCCCTGTAATGATAGCATGTTTCCTAGCAAGCGATAGTGTCATTTTTTGGTGTAAAAAGTTCAATGGAATGGGATAGGATAGGATAGAATCAAGTTGATTTCCTGCCCAGAACTCGAGCTTTCCTTGCAATAGAACGCATATAGCTTCGCCGTGTGCCTATGTGTTTGATGGGGGCTGCGTGCGGCCTCCGGAAGCTTTCCGGTGCTCAGAAAGGGGTGGAGTCCCGGATATACATCCGGATATAAAGTCTTCTGCCCCGACCTCACTTCTGCTTTCCAAATTTCCGCTGGGCCGAAGGTGGCTTCGTATTAACGGAACTAATGAACAGAAGAAGTGTTTGTGAAGGGGGAAAGTGGTCTGGGTGAAAAATAGACCGTGTCTTTGGGGTAGTATACTTATGAGTGGATGAGGCTCGTATACATACCTAGCTTAAAGGAGATTTTCACAGTCAATCCATGTAAACATCTTTTCGATATCTTCAGATAGATTTTATTATGAATAAATTCCTACATTTTATCAGTCTATTTAATGCAATTTTCATGCAGTTCCATGCAGATATGCACCAGTTTGTTCGGATTTACATCAAGTGACGAAACTCAACAAGACCCACCCCCGCATGAGATCCACAGCTCATTGGCGAATAGCGAGATGCTACTGGCGTCCGTCTCTCGGTCTAAAGCTTCCTTGCGATGCTTCCCATAGGCGGCAAAAGCCGCAAAAGGCGGGGGGCGCGTCTAATTATTCACCTGGGTTCTTCTTGGTGCAGTTCCCTTGCGAGCAAGCAGCGAGTCAACTCCGGATACTAGGCGGGCATAAACACCCATTTCCTCGGAGACACTAAGAAAGCCCAGCGGTTGAGGTCCGTTCCCAAATAATGAGAGCAGCATCACGCGAGTCTCCGGAGTTCCCGGATCCCCCGAAGAGGCGACGAACAGTTCTAGCTTGCAACGAATGCCGCGAGAAAAAGCGCAAGTGTGATGGTATCAAGCCCATATGTAGTGCATGCAAACGTCGAGACATTCCAGCTTGTGTCTGGGATGAGGAACGAGTTAATAAAGTCTGGAACAACCGGTAAACTGAAGCTCTTGTCTTTGTTCTTATATAGTATGTATGCATGTGTGATTAGATACTAATCCTCTCTAGGTACATTCAATCCCTCAAGGAGCGCATCAAAGAGCTAGAGTCGAAACAGCAACCCATATCACTGCGCGAAGGGGATCAATCTACTATTTCCATGTCAATTTCACCCGAGGAATCCTCTCCGACACATTTCGGCAAAGGCCAGGAATGTGTACAGGGTATTACAGAGCCAACCCAACATCCTAGTCATGAATCTCCTATTTTGTCCGAAAAACAGCACCACTTACAGGAAAGCGAGGATCCCGGCATATATCACGACGACCTGCCAATTTTTGACTTCAATGTTCCAGGTGGCAATTGCAATTTCGAACAGCCAATAAATAGCCAGTCAACTCCACCTGATGACAATGAAGTCACGGCGACCGAAAATGCCGACGACGATGTTGATGCCATGGGCGTCATTTCCCATTTTCCCAATCCGATCAATGGACGCAAAAGAAAGCTATCTAACTACTTTGGCCCTTCAAGTACAAAGGGCCTCCTTGACAAGGCTCATGGTCGGTGCCCGAGTCTTTCTGAAACTTGCACAACATCCCCTAGCCAAGTAAGGGGCAGTTTGACTTCGCATGCCTCACCAGCCAATACCCATGGGTTCAAAAGCAATGGCGGCGTCTTTGGCATGGTTATACCATCGCGCGCTGAAGCTGACAGCCTTATCAGTAGCTATTGGCATTGGACACACTCCCTCTATCCCTTCATTCACCGGCCTTCCTTTGAACAGCGATATCTCACAGTCTGGTATCCTCATACTCAAAGTTACACGACCGATAAATCCCGAGATTCGACTACAGCTGAAGGGATATATGCAAATATTAGTGATCGGTTATTCTACTGTATACTCAATACTGTGTTCTCTCTGGGTGCACTCTTCAGTTCCAGAATAGATCAGGAAGATCGAGCAAGTGTTGCCTACACTTTCTACGAGCGTGCTAAGCAACTTCTGGACATTGATTTGCTCGCTGATGGAAGCTTGGCTCTAGTACAAACTCTCTTGCTCATGGGTCAATACCTTCAGAGTACGGATATGTCAAACTCATGCTGGAATATTATCGGCCTTGCAGTTCGTGTGGCACAGTGTATTGGGCTGCATCATGATCCCCAGGCTTGCGATCAAGGTTGTTGCTCCACGCAATCATTTGAACAGGTGGATATAGAGATGCGAAGAAGAGCTTGGACTGGCTGTATTATGCTGGATAGGTGAGAATGTTCCCTGGCTATTCTATTCTATCTGCTTACCGTGGGATAGAGTCCTATCTCTTACATATGGACGGCCGTTGATGGTACATTCGACAATTTCTCAAAGCCACCTCATGCTCCCATCTGCTATCGATGATGAGCATCTCGATCTATGTTCAGGCAAGATTGGATCGCAGCCAGTAGAGTCCCCCAGTCTCCTGGAGTGCTACATTCAAGCCGTGCAGCTACAGGAAATACTAGGGCATATCCTGACTCAATTATACTATGGAACTGTGTCAGGCAAGCAAGAACAAATCATTACTGACTTTCCTTTGAACCAAACAAAAGAACAGGTGGGTAACAACCGGGGAGGTAACACAGATCTCCAGCAGATTTTGAAGATTGATAAAATTCTCGTGGCATGGCACAGCAAACTGCCAGCTCACTTGAAACTCGAAAATTATGAGAAAAATCTAGAATTTGTATCTGCAGATACACATAAACAGGCAATATTTTACAGGCAGTCAACTGTACTGGAAATGAGGTAGATACCGAGTTATTCCATCTCTTTATATCAGCTAATCAAGAGTCTAGATTCCTCCATGTCAGGATGATGATGCTACGTCCAGTACTGCCCGTCATCGGCGACCCTGAAAATAATCTGCAAGAGACGGTAGCTTCACTTGATACGGCATCATTCAGCTCCAATATCGAGCTGAGTATGCTTCTCAAAGCACGTACAATGTGTATGAATGTTGCTCAAAAACAGTTACGAATCATTGAATCTGGAATGCATTACCAGGAATGTCCACTTCCGCCTCCCTGGTATACAGTTTTCTGTAAGTCTCCCTTCTTTTCTTATCCAGATCTTGGGATCATACTGATACAAAATTCATTTCTAGATATCCATAGTTGTGCTCTTGTACTACTCACAGTGCTACTTTGGGCTCCATCAAGGACAGGGTCCACAGAGGAGACTCCGATTTCAGCTTTCAATCGCTGCTTAGCAGCACTCCATGCCTATGAAAGTCAAAGTCGTACGGCTCGTCAATGTAGCAAGTCCCTCATCCGTATAAAGCAAGCTTTATCTAATAATTTACATCAAAAAAGTGAGCTTTTTCATCTTCCATCATGGCTTTTCACAGGCTAACTTATTCCTCTACATGAATAGATTTGGGACGAAAAAAGAACAATCCCGCGGATTCTGTGCCGATCTTTACTGATGACAACGCGATAAGTGCCAACAATGAGTATTTAGCATTTGATTCTTCACTGGGAAACGACGACTCGCTTCCAGGATATGACTTGTTGAATGACGGCAGCTTTTACCAATACGCCTGGATGCCTGATGTCTCTTTGTGTTCGCAAAATGATTTTGGTGATATAATGTTCTAGTCACGATTACCCATCTATTAAATTTTGCATATTTTAGAGTGTCACTTTATGTAACCTTTGTCGGTGAAATTAATTCACAACACTGTGTCTGTAGTCTGCTGAATTCCGTCTTCGAGAAATTAATAGAAGGAACTAGAGGGGTGGTCAGAGACCTATGTCGAAGAGACGGATCCTATCGGTATAAAGTAAAACCAATATCAACACAAATTTTTCACTTGCCTCTAACTTCATGGTTCGGGTTGTGTTCCGGACAAGTGAGCTACCCCTTGCCGGAACCCGGCTATAAACCCGACACCAACGTAGCTGTCAATGCCACCCGCGATCCCTCGCTTTAAAGATTTCTTTCATGCCATTCATTTTATTTCAATCTTTCCAAATTATAGCATTTACTATGCAGGTCTCAAAGAATATCCGCACACAGGCGTATGTTGTTCACTCGAAAGGAGCGCCATTTGAACTTCAGGATATCATACTTGATGATATACAACCAAATGAAGTACTTGTTGAGATGAAGTACACTGGTATTTGTCATACAGTACGTCCAACACAGTCCTTGTGTTTCAGATTCTCATATTTTGATAGGACATCGTCGTTCAAAATGGCGGCATGCCTATTGGCAGTTACCCTGCCGTTCTCGGTCACGAAGGCATGGGAATCGTCCGACGGATTGGTTCTTCTGTCGCCAACAAGTCTCTCGCTGTGAATGATACGGTATGCCTCTCATTTCACTCATGCGGCGAATGTACAGCGTGCAAGGCGAATAAGTGTGGGAGTTGCCCTGGAATGACGGAGATCAATTTCTTGACTTCCGCTCGGAGTGGCGCTGGATCGCGTTCTCCCATCTTGTTGCCGGACGGATCATCAGTCCACGGGCAATTTTTTGGTCAGTCCTCTCTTAGTCGAATGGCAATTGTTACCGAGACTTCGGTCGTGAAACTAGATACAAGTCCGAAGGAGATGCCTTTCCTCGCTCCTCTTGGGTGTGGATACCTTACCGGCTCGGGAACAGTGCTGAATGTACTCAAACCTCTTCCGCAGGAGAGCATCGTAGTGATTGGGCTTGGAGCAGTTGGACTTGCTGCCTTGATGGCAGCCAAGGCACTAGGATTGCAGAAGATTATTGCCGTCGATCTCCTTGGTGCGAAGTTGGAAATTGCCTCCAACCTTGGTGCAACCGATCTGATAAATACTTCCATCCAGTCTGACCTTGGAGCAGCATTGAGGAAGATTGTTCCCTCCGGGCCTAATTCTATCGTTGACACAACAGGATCAGCGGCTTTATTGGAAATATCTGTGAAAGCCTTAGGGCATGCCGGGACCTTGGCCCTCGTTGGGGTTCCATCTCCTAGCGCGACACTAAGCATCAATGCTTTGGATCTCTTGTTGTCCTGCAAGCGAGTCGTTGGTGTTATTGAGGGTTCCTCGGATCCACAAGTGGTATCTTTTGGGCTATCTATTTCGCATTGAACATTTTCTAACAATCGTTCTAGCTGGTTCCCCAACTTTTGAGGCTCTTTCGCGAGGGGAAATTTCCGATCGATCGTCTGGCCAAAATTTACCCAGCGGAACACTTGCCACAAGCTAATGAAGATTTGAAATCTGGCATTGTAAGTGAGCTTGGAAGGCTTCTTCGTAACATTCCGCTTATCTTTACAAGGTCGTTAAACCGATACTGTCGTGGTGAGGTGAAAGACGGAATGGATTTCATAGTAAATTACGATACTTAATTCATACCTCAAGTGCGTTGTTGGTATATTTCGTCCCCTATCCTAATTGAATAAGTGCTCACAGAAAGTGTGGGCTTCACTATAATGCTCTGAATTATTCTGTTGATGGATGGAGGTTTGTTGACGCTGCCGTACGTGTTGAGGCACCTATTGCAGCCTTAGGTATACAGTACGCCCATCCTTCACTCACTATGCCAATGTTGCTGTTTCTCTCTTCGTAGAAATCACCATCACCATCAATCAATCAGAATCTGCACCCGTCGGATTTAACAGGTTCTACATAGGACATTGGGTATATTCACTTCTCATTCGGGAGTATCTTAGACTATGGAAATGGCCCTTCTGCTCAGAGAATTATTTGCATCTTTTTTGGATTACAGTGCATTTCTTAATCTCCCGCATGCCGCACGGGTTATTTTATCTGTTCTTGGCGTAGACCTTCATACACCTTCTGCTCCACATTCACCCATAGGTTTGCAGTCGTGGGGTCTGCAAAAGGAAGCAACTGAGAACCAACAACTCCGGCAACTTTCTTTTCTCTATCACACCACCAAAATATGTTCGATAAACCCGACCAGCTACCCGTGGAGTCAGAGCGACCTGTTGGCCCCGGGGATATCAAGAAGCTCAGGCCCCATCCCTGGGGATTTGGATATTCACATGGGGGATAAAGTGCATCGGCAGGATATACAAGGTCTGGTTTCACGGCAAGCATATTCTGCCGGGCGAAATTAGGCCAATGCTCAAGTTGATTGCGGAACATTTCCTTGATCGTTGTTGGTTGTAGAATAGTTGCCGCTGTAGCCGGACTAACTCCATCATTAAGAAGTGTAGCAAGAATCTCTGCAAAGACAATTTGATCAGTATAATATTGAGAAAAGCAAACATCATCTTGAATGCGAACCGGAAAAAGCTTCCAGGCTCCCAAAAAGCCCTGCACCGCCACTACAAAATGGATTACTCTGCTTGTTTGACTGAGGTTTGAGCGGGAATTCTCGCTGAGCCAAACGACCCTCATTATCCCGCTGCCAGATACCAAGGAGTCGTTCTTGCAGGACATCAGATGGGTACATCGTAATATCTTGGATTCCCAAAGGTTCGAAGATATGAGACTGCATATAGTCATTGAGATTCAGACACGTCACGCGTTCAATCGCTATTCCAACCCAGTCCATACTGATCTTAATGCCAGCGTTAGTACTTTTATGGTATGGAATTGAAAACTTGAATCACATACACCATACTCAAAGGTTTCGCCCGGGTTATTCACCAATGGTTGCTGGAAATGATTTTCTTGTCCCGAGAACTCATCAAACTCGCCTTCTTTGCCAGTCCTTTGACAGTAAGCTCGGAGTTTTGGGTCGAGAAAGGAATAACCGAATCCCGCTTTGTGAAAGTTAGTTGCGTAATAATAATTATTTCTTTTGCATTCAACATTACCTGTATGGGTCATCAACATCCTCAAAGTAATACGCGCTGTCTTTTCCTTAACAGATCCATTATCCTGCGCGACTCGAACGTCTTTAAGCTCCGGGCAAAGGGTTTCTAGCTGAGTTTCGTCATCCAGAGATAGAACTCCCTTTTCAAGAAGCTGCATGCATGCGATAGAAGTTACTAGTTTCGTGCAAGATGCCAGCCAGTAGATATTCCTAGCAGAAGTAGTCTTGCTCGTCTTTTGAGAGCCCCGCGTATATGAGAATAGCTTTCTTTGGGTTCGAATTCCATCCCCGACAATATAAGCGCCCACACAAGGTAGCTCTGGATTTTCACCTGTGCAGTATCTATCAATCAAGTCATGGATCTCTGACCTAATATTCGCTGTGATATCTGCGGGTGGCATAGCGACCGACGTACTCGATATCGTAGATCATGTAATGTTCGAACCTTTTAAAAAAGGTTTTTTTTTTTTTCAAATTCAATGGAACTAAGATATCTGTGCATTTCAATCCACCGGAAAGCATCCGACGTTGAATTAGGGTCCGGATTGTAATCCGGGAGCTATCCGGACAAGATGACTGCATACATTTTAAGCTAGCCCTAATTTAGAGAATCTATGTAATTCAGTACCAGGCATGACAATTCCGCATCAAAGAATTCTCACGATTGCGACGCAATATTGCAGAAGCTGGTTGATGGCTTCAATGCATAGTCCCGAATCTTGCCAGCAACTCTATTAACAACAGCGACAGCAGAGAGACCTGTAGTGTGAAGACCCTGAACTGTCTACGAAACGTCAAATCGAAAATAAATGAGTAAAGGTTTTCCTACAGCAAGGATCCTCCGAGTCTTCCTTATGGCCTACGTCTTCATCAAGAAGGCTTCACAAGTGTCTGAAGACGTCTGCCAGGTCCTGATTTCGTCCCGCTTTGAGAGTTCTCTAAAGATTATTCTCAGTAGCAATATAGCCTAGTTGCTACTTCTTTTACTCTCTTTAGAACAACATAAAGAAGTGTTTGAAGCATACCGACTTTCGTTCTTTAAGCGAATGCTGTTGTATAGGCACCCAGAGATGAAAATGAGAACCTAATATCGTACGATCGGGGAGATCTGCAGCTTCATTAATAAAAAGCTCTACTATGGACTACTTGAAACCGGCCTGTCCTATGACAACCGACCTTTTCTCTGCTAATGCCAAAATTACAACATAGCCCTATCGGCCCTTTAACACTGAGAAATTTTCTCTGTCGTCACCATCTCCATCATCGATTGACGCAAGAGCTTTTATAAGTGGCTTTCTAAGTTCATAGTAGAGATCTACAGTTACTTCCATCGGACATTCTTCTTCTTTGCCAACAAAGGGCCAGCTTCCGTCATACCGAAGGGAAGGACATCTTTTATTATCAACCCGCAATATACATGTTTCATAGGCGAGCTGCTGGGCAAGCTCGGAATCTGGGGAAAGAACTCTCTTCCTTCGGAGCCAAGATCCTCAAGGGTAGAATACTTGTCCTATATCCTATTTGTAACCAGGGACACAAGGATCTGGCAAGACTGTTCAGGAATCTAGGTCTCTGGGATGTCCTCGAGAAGAGTGTAGACTCTGCGTGGAGGTCAAAGGCAGATATCGTGATACTTTCTACGATACGGGGGGCACTGGTCTTGGCTTCATGATCAGCCTGAAGCGTGGATGCGTGGTACTTAGCCGCGTCCGATCTATACCGAATGGGTGAACGGCCAACGGGGTGAATAAGCCCTCTGGGTGTTAGAATAAACTGTTATTGGAGAAGCTACCGCTAGCATGGCATTTTCTAGTTCGGCATTGATATCAAATTTGGTTTACAATTCTTTCAGAGTCACTATGTGTTTGACAGGGCCCTACTCTCTTCAAGTGCCGGCTGCCCCCAGCCTTTTATCCGTTCGGAGTGTAATACCTGCTGTGCTGTCGCTCTTTCGTTTGGCCGGAAAACGAGCATCGATCGAAGTATTTTATCAAAAGCTCTCTTCTCCTGCTCTGTTATAGCCTCTAGGCCCGCATCAGTGCGAGGGTCCTGGATGTAGTCGCTAAATCTCACTTCCTATGTCCGGCGTATACTATCCTGACCTGTAGATGAGCCTTTTTCCAAATTAAATTCCCTATCCTTATTGAACTATTCTAGCCTTTTGTCCTAATTTTTCTACTACTTAGGAGGTAATTGACCTAAGACCTTGACTTGCTCTGCGGTGACCTAGTCTGCGGTGGGATAAAAAGCCTTAAACAGAGACTGTTGACTAGAAACCTCCTATATAGTATATATAAGTGTCTAAATATCGGAGGCAAAAGAGAGAGGCTTGTCAGAGAATCTGGCCTTAGGCAGCTGGAGGATAGGGAGAGTTTTTGAAGATGATCTGAGGGTTTTATATAGGTTAAAGGCTTCTCTAAAATCGCTGATAAGGATCTTCTCCTCTCCTAGGATAATATTATAACTAGAAGTACTAAACTAACCAGGAATATATACACTAGCTAGTATACTCTCAGACAATTTATTTCTATTAATACAGATAATAGCCTCTGGCTCTGGCTCTCTGAATTTATCGTGTAGGCCTAATATCGATAAATAATCAATTATTTCGGAAAAAGGTACTAAAATATCTCCTAGATAAAGGTCTAAGATAGTTAGCTATATAATCTGGTTACGATAAAGCACATATATCACATACTACTGTATACAATATCTTTACTGTAAAGAAACACGACTCTACAAATAAGTTAAGTAATAATCGACTGCGCGACTTTCGGTCGAAAAAGTCTAAAACACAAAGCCTCTTTTGCATCAAAAAGACTCATTCGCACCGGCAGAGTAATGAGACACCTATACTTTCCATTAGGGCCAGTAGCCCAGAATTGCTCGATGAGGTGTGGAATAGTTTCTTGTCCCGGCTTAGATGGCGAATTTTCAAGAAAGCCTAGAAGACTAGCCTCAGACGCATTAAGGCAGGCATCAGCTGTAATAACCTTCACAGTAACATATCTAGCTACCTATAAATCACAGGCTAGCCATATAGTCGAGTATCCTCCGTAGCCAAGTTTATCAACAATTCGATACCAGCCGTCTTTTAGGTTATCACCAACCTCTAATAGATGATAGCCCCCAGGCCTGTATCTTTCAAGGTCTTCCACATATTCAATCAACCTGTACTTGTACTGTCTTGTTGGGTTTTATACTCGATATCTGAGACTTGCTGTTTCTATCTGGATCACCACACATCTTTGTATTAAGGGGCCTGGAAGTGGATATTGAGGCTTGTTTCCGAGCAAGAGACTGGATTAAGACAGAGCTGTATAGCCACATAAAATATCGTCGAATATTAACGTAAGTATAAGCAGACATTTGTGCAGACAGCGTTCAGCATAATGATCAGGACCACTGACAGTCCTTAAACGTGTCTATACCGCTTGATGACTAATATATATGTCTAAGGTATCGATATACTATAGTTATATTAGTATACTTGTTTTTCTATTATTCCCCTTATAAGATAAATAAAGAACTTAAAGTAAGATCTTACTATACTATCATATATATATTCTATTTTAAATACTATAGTTTAGCCCTTAGTCTCTAGGGTATACTTAATTAGATATAAGTAGATAGTATAACTACTAAAGCACTATTAATCTTACTTCTTATTTTAATAAATACTATAGATAACTACTAAGTTTATATTAGTACTATTATAAGTAATTATATTAGATAGGTCTAAGATATTATTACTTTAAATATAATAAACTTTAGCTCTATTTAATCTAACTAGTTTCTAAGAACTATATAAGAGTCTAAGAATAATAGATTCTTAAGTAGTTTAATAGAAAAATATTCATATACTTTAGAAGAGCTTAATTAGTTAAGATAAATTATCTCTAGTATTCTATATAACACTCTTTTTATATTTAGTTATAAATTACTTTTAATTCTTTAAAGTTTTTTTTAAAAAACTAGTTTTTATTCTATTTTTAATAACTATTAAGTCTTGTTCTATTTTTTTATTTTTTTCTATTTTAGTAAGTCTATTTAATCTTTATAATTTTAATTTTTTAAAGAGACTATTTAAAAAGAAAATAAAATAGTTTTTTTTTAATAATATTTATTAAAAATTTTTATTATTATTCTAATTAAACTAAATTTTTTATAATAAAAATAAATTATTAATAAATTATTAATAAATTAGTAATAATCTTTATATAAATTCTAATTAAGAATAATTAAATCTTTATTATATAAAAAATAAATCTATAAAAAAATATTATTTTAATATTTAATTTTATAATTAAATATATATAGAATTTTATTTACTATCTTAGTAAATACTCTTTAAAGATATAATAGAGAGTATCTTTAATAGTAGTAGATTATAGCTTTAATAGTACTAGAAGACAGCTTTAATAGTAGTAGAGTATAGCTTTAATAGTACTAAGAGATAGCTTTAATAGTACTAGAAGATAGATAAGAATAGATATACTAATTAGCTACTATAAATATAGATCTAAGTATATAGTATAATTAATTAATTATAGTTATCTAATATATATATATTATTAGAGAGGTTTTTTAGCTCCTAAGTAATCTCTCTTCTCTAAAGAACTAGGTTATATAATCCTGCTGTCCTAGAGAAGAGGAGAATTTCTCTATATTACTTATACTCTTTAGATATTTATAATTAATAGATTATATTACTAGTATAATATAATAGAGAGTTAAATATAATCTATATATATATTTTATAGTCTTTTAGTCTTAGACTCTTAAAAAAAAAAAGTTAGAGATCTCTAGAATCTTAAGAGATTATAATTTAGTTATAGTTATTATTATTACTATTTTTTATCTTAATTAATTAATTATAGTCTTTTTATCTTCTATTATTATTATTTTTCTATAATTAGTTTTTTTTATTATTTAAATAAAAAAGAATAAAAATAATTATATTAATTTAGAAGAATAAAGTCTAAACTAAAAATAATAATAAAAAAATACTATTTTATAAATAAATACTTTATATAGTAAAATTACTATATAAAAAGAAATATTAATAAATCTTTTTATTAATAAAATTAATATTTTAGATATAAATTCTATATTTATTAAATTTAATATTCTTAATATTTATAAAAATAATAATACTAGATTATTTAAAAACTCTAAAAAAAATATATTTCTAGAAACTAAACCTTTTTAAAATACTATAATAAAAATCTTAAGAGAAATATAATAAACTATTTAAAAGAATAAGTAACTCTTAAAAAAGAAAAAATACTAAACTATATTATTATAACTAAAATAGCTAAAATTTATAAATAATATATTTAAATAAAATAAAATCTTTATAGTCTTCAAGATTAATAAAAACTAGATTAAAAAAAATTCTTTAAAAATATTAAAAGAAGTAAATTAAATTAATTAATTAAAAGATCTATATAATATAAATAAAAAATATAAATAAATAATTTAGAAATTACTTTTAAAAGTAATTCTAAATTATATTATATTAAAAAGATCTAAATACTTATAACTATTTAATATTTTAATAGAGACTACTAGAAATAATAAAAATAATAAAAATAATAGAAATAATATAAAATAAATTATAAACTATTTAAATATATTTATAAATAAAAACTCTTTTTAGAATAGAAAGTTTTTTACTATTTAGTCAAAAAGACTATAACTATAAAATATAATTAAAATTTGAATAACTTTAATATAATAATCTTTATATATTATCTAAAAGTTTTTATTATAAAATAGAGTGTTATAAAATCTAAATAGTAGTTATTTCTAAATTAGAAAAAAAAAATTAATTTTAGACTAGATTATTTAAATTTTTAATTAATTAAGTTAAAAATAATTAAAAAAAGGCTCTATATTTATTTTAAATAAGTTATAATTATAATAAAAAAATATATATATTTATAATATAATTAAAATAATAATTTTTAAAAAAAACTTATATTATATAAATACTATTAATAAAATTTATAAAATAAATTTAATAAAGACTAAAAGTTTCTAAATAAAAATTAATTATTAAAAAAATATCTTTTATAAATAAATTATAAAAAAGAGAAATTTTTATAGAAAAACTTTTTTATAATAGATACTATAATTATTATTTTAAAAACTATTAAAAACTAGATTATTTTAAGTTTAAAAAAAATAAAGATTTAAAAATTAAAAAAAAAGAATATCTAAATTTTAAAATTATATTATATCTAAACTATATTTAAAAAGTAAATAAAAAAGGTTATATTTAATATATATATATATATTTTAAATCACTAATAATAATAAAATTTTATATATTAATTAAGATTAAATTAGTTATTATTTATATTAGTCTAAATATTAATTTTAAAATAGATCTAATTAACTATAGTTTTATATATAATTATAATTAAAAACTAGTATTTAAAAATATATTTAATAGAATTAATTTAGTATTAGAACTAAATATTTATATTTATAATATCTAAAAAGTATTAATAATAATTTAAAACTTAAATAATACTAAAAAATAAATAATTTATAATTATATTAAGATAATACTATCTATATCTATCTCTTATCTATTCTTACTCTCTTACTCTCTCTCTCTACTTAGTTATAATTTAAAATCTCTAAAAGAGGACTTATTAATATAGATAAAAATATATAAAAATTAAGAAAATATCTTAAAATAAATACTATATTATAGTATTTTATACTCTAATAATTTTCTAATCTTATATCTATTCTACTTTATAAAAACTATTAAATATTCTTTATAGTCTAAATAATATTTTTATCTTTTCTAAAAGTAGAGATAAATATATATTAACACTAAAAGTATTATTATAGATTCTATATAAATTAAAACTATTAAAAATTAGAAATAACTATAATTCTATTATAATATTTAAGTATTTTTAAAATTTTATAACTTCTTATAATAAAGAAATATTTATATATTCTCTAAAAAGGACTTAATTAGTCTAGATATATTATCTCTAGTACTCTATATAATATTCTCTTTATATTTAGTTATAAATTACTCTTAGTTCTTTAAAGTTTTTTTAAAATTAGTCTTTATTCTATCTTTAGTAATTATTAAGTTTTTTTTATCTTTTTATCTTTTTCTATCTTATTTAGTCTATCTACTTTTTATAATTCTAATTCTTCTCTAAAAAACTATTTAAAAAAGAAATAAAATAGTCTCTTATAAGAATATTTATTAGGATACTATTATTTTATAAAATAAAGAACTTTTTATTATTATTCTAATTAAACTAAATTTTCTATAATAAAAATAAATTACTAATAATTTTATAATAATTTTTATATTAACTTTAATTAAAGATAGTTAGATCTCTATTATATAAAAAGTAGATCTATTTAAATTATATATAAAAAGCTATAGTAATAAAGTCTAAAATTAAAATAGACTTTTCTATATTAATAAGTTTATTAAATTATTTAGTTTCTAGAACTATAATATTTAGTTAATTAATTTTAACTACAATTTTTAAAAAGATCTTAATATATTTAGAAATAAATTAATAAAGATTTTAAAGTAATTAAATATTTTAATTTTAAATATTAATATAAGTAGAATAGAAAAAAAAATTTAAACTAATTAAAAACTAGTAGAGATTTAAATAAAATTATTTTATTTAATAGACTATATATTTTTTATTTAATAAAAAATTTCTTAGTTTAAATTAATAATAATCTAAAAAGAACTTATATAAAATAGTTAAAAACTAATTATATTTTATTAAGGGTAATACTATAGTGACCCCCCTCTTGTCTAGAGTAACCCCCCCTTCTGCTTAGTTATCAAATTAATCTCTTTATAAAGAGCTAGTTATAATAGCTAAAAATCTATAAAAAATATTAAAAAATACTTAATATCTTATTCTTAAATATAAAAAAAATTAGATTTTTCCTATATCCTAATAAGTCTTTATAAGATATTAAAGTATAAAAAACTAGTTTTTTAAAACTTTTTATATATAATATTACTAATATAAAATCTAGAAAAATATATATCATAGAGAGTTTAATCTCCTATTTTATAATATTTTTTAAAAAATTTTATCTATTTAATTAAATAGTATATAAAGAAAAATAAATATTTTTCTTATTTAGGTTTAGCTTAATTTTTTAGTTAGAATATTTATAATTTAAATTATTTAGTAAATATAAAATAGACAAAAATTTTAAAAAAATACTAGAAAATATTATATATTAAATACTATTATATATATTTTTTCTAGATTTCTCCTAAGTCTTAATAGATATTTATAAGATATTAAAGTATAAAAAACTAGTTTTTTAAAACTTATATATATAAAATTACTTATAAAAAGTCTAGAAAAAATATATATAATAGTATTTAGTATATAGTACTTTTAAGTATTTTTTATTAATTTTTTATCTATAATAACTAGCTCTTTATTGAGAGATTTATTTGATAACTAAGTAGAGAGGTTACTGTAGGTACTATATCTACCTACTGAGTAGGCCACACTACTAAGTAGGCTATCTAATATGCTACCCTATAATTTATTAATAAAATACTACTATAATAATATAATATTTTTATTAAATATTAGTATTACTAAGTAAAGGGTATCGATTATATTTATATTCTAGTTCTCTGTAATTAGTATAGTACTAGTGTAGCTAGGGCAGTATCTGTATAGTCTTAGTACTCTATATTATAAGAATACTATTTTTACTTTTACTAGTCTCTATACTATACTATAGCTATTATTAGACTAATTAGGTATTTATACTAGGTTTATTAGTAATTTGAGTATTATATATAGCCTATTAGCGCCTTTTTATATTTAATTTAGTCTAGAATTACTTAACTTACTCTTTTAGTATTATAATCTTATATATAGTCTACTCTATACCTTTTCTGAGTTAATTAAGTAGTTACTATAGTATATTTAGGAATCTATTAGATAATAACTACTTAATAAATAATATCTAATATCGAATTTTAGTAGGTTTAGAAAGTATTTAGGGCTACTATTTTGTTAAATATAAGATTATTAGAGATAAAGATAATAATAATAATAGCTATATATCTAGCTTATTAAGTACTTATTAGGGGTCTAATAGAATTAATTCTATTACTATAAAGCTATTTTTAATTATACTAGCCTTATTAAAGACCTTTCTATATACTAAAGAATAGATTTTAAGAAAATTAAGCTTATTAATAGTATATAGTCTACTCTATATTTTGTCCTAAAATAATTAGCTATATACTTACTTAATAACTAAAAAAATCCCTATATCTAATAGTTATAATAAATAGGATATATATACTAGTATAACTAGAGAGATAATATAGTACTACTTATAATAAAAATTAAATTTAGCTATAAGATAGCTATTATATCTATCTATAATAAGGAGTTACTATAATCTATATTTAGTACTCTTAGTATATAGAATAAAGTAGGTTTAGAGCTATTTAAGACTAATCTAGTTTATAGTCTATCTATTTTTTAATATTTTAAATTACTAGTACTCTAGAGCTATAGTATACTAGGCCTAGTTTAGAGTTTTACTCTTAAAAATAATAAATAGTAGAATAGTATTTCGACTATTTAGGCTCTTAATTACTATAACCTACTTATACTAACTAGTCTAGAGAACCTTTCTTTTTTTATATTTTACTAAACTTATAATAACCTATATACTATTTACCTAACCTATTATAAACCTAGTTTTATTAAAATTATAAATATCCTCTTTATTAATCCTATATTTAGTAATTATATCCTAAATATTATTAAACTACCTCTTAATTAACTACTTATTTTTATACTATATATATTTATATTTATAAGGTCTTAACTAATAGGTATATAGATTAGAATAGTATTTAATAAATTTTATAACTTAATAAGTACTAATAGTAATAATCTAGTCCTCTAGATTACTATATTACTTAAGTAAATAATTAGCTATATTCTATTATAGTAGAGTAAGTCCTTACTTATTAAAGTTAATAATCTACTTTTCTAGAGATTCTTCTTTAATTACTATTAATTTATATCTATTAGTATATAGTTTATTATAATATAGTTTATTATAATATAGTTTACTATTAAGCTAGTTCTAGAGACTACTATATAGTACCTTAAAAATCTTTATAGCCTTATAAATACTAGATATTTATATATTTTATAGGGCTTAGATAGTAAGTTAAATATAGCCTTCTTTACTAGGGTTATTTTAACTTAATTAATATCTAGATAGTAGTATTTTAATATATTAATAGTGGTTAGGGTAAGATTTAAAGATAGGATAATAGATAGGTAGCCTACTTAGTAGTATAGTCTACTTAGTAGGCAGATATAGTAAGAGAGAGGTTACTATAGTATTACCCTTTATTAATAATTTATAATAATTAAATAATATCTCTTTGTAATATTAGAATATAAATATACTTAATAATACTATTTAAAAATATATAAAACTTTTATATTTTATATTTAATATTTTATAATAAACTCTCTAAAAACTTAAAAAAGTTAAGATAATATAAAAGTAATAAAAATATAGATATAATAATTATATAGTATAGAAATAAAAGTTTTTTATATATTTATAAAGTATTTAAAATACTAAAGACTAAATTTATATATATAAAGAAATAAAAATAATATATATTTTTAAAAAAATAAATATTTATTATATCTAAATTATAAAAAATAAGACTTAAAACTCTAATTTTTAAGAAAGATAATAAATTAAGATTTATAACTAATTAATATAAAAAGAAAATTTTATATAATAAATATTTTAAATATAGTTTTAAAGACTACTAAAAACTTAATTATCTAAAATTAAAAAGTTAGTAATTATATAAAAAATAAAAGTAAGTTATATAAAAAAAGTAAAAAAACTAAAATAGATTTTACTAATTCTAGTTTATAGTCTACTATAAAAATCTAAATATAATTATATATTCTTATTTATATTAGTAAAGATATCTAAATATATATATATATAGATTTTAATATATATATTAAATTTAATTATATTAGTATTATTTTATTAAAAAATATAACTTAAAATATATATTATATTATATATTACTAATAAGAATTATAAACAAAATAAATATCTCTATATAAAGAGATTAAAATATATTTATTATATTAACTAATACTTAAAAAACTATTAAAATATATATTCTATTAATTCTAAATTAAAGTTTTTAGATTTTTAGTTAATATTAATAAAATATTAATAGATCTATAAAGAGTCTCTAATATATAAAAATAGTCTAAATCTAAGTTTTATAGAAATATCTAAGTCTTTATTAGATTTTATAATTTTTACTAATAATTTATCTATAAATTTTTTCTAATTATACTCTTTTTTACTAAACTACTAAAAAAGAATTAAAATAAAAAAAAACTTAATAAAATTATTTTAAATAATTATTAATATATTATATTCTATATATTAATTAAAGCTTTTATAAAGATATTTTATTATAATTTTTAATCTAAAAAAATTTATTTATTTTAAGATTAATATTTTAAAATAGAATATAATAAAAATTTTATTTTAAATAGATAAATAAAATATTTAGTATTTTATTCTATTTTAGTTATATAAGTTTTTTTTTATAAAAAGAAATTATAAAGTTAGAAACTAAAAAATATATATTATATTAAAGTCTTATTTAACTATTATAATTTAAAATTATTTATAAACTAAATTTAATTAAATAATAAATAAGTTTATTAATATTTCTCTTTAACTTTTTATAATTTTATAATTTATTATTAATTTAGTAAAACTAATTTTATAAATAGACTATTAAAAATATTTAGAAAAAAATTTCTTCTAGTTAAAAAATTATTAGATCTAATTTATAATTATTTTTTAATAATTTAATAATAATAATTTAAATAAAATATATAGAAAGTCTTTTAAATATAGTAATAGTTTTTTTACTAATTTATAAAATATTATTTATATTTAGTTATTTAGAATTATATTTATTACTAAAATTCTAAAAATTAAAAATAATATAACTAAAAAATAATTTTATATTATTAGTTAACTTAAATAAAATATAAATAAATTATAAAAATAATTCTAATATAAATAATATTATTTATTTTTATTTAATATTTAATAATATTTTTATATATAAAAATAGAATTATATTTATAGAAAGTCTTTATTATAATTTAATAATTAATATTAACTAAATAGATTATTTTTAATTTATTAATTAAAAAATTATATAACTTTTAATAAATAATATAAACTAACTTAATAAATTATTATATAATTTAATTAAAATAATAAAAGACATAAAAAAAAAAGATTCTACAGTTTATAAATATATTAAGACTATTTTTAATAAAATTTCTAATAATAAATATTAGTTAATTAATATAAAAAGTCTTTTTTAATTTAAAAAGTATCTCTATATTCTAATTTTAAATATTATTTATATAAAATTTATTAAAATATAAGTATTAAGACCTAAATTTTAAATAAATAAGAATAGTACCTAATATAAAAATTATATACTATCTATTAATATAATATCTAATATATCTCTTTAAAGACTATTTAATATACAGAAGAAGCTTATAATATCTTTTATTTACTAAGTAAGAATAAGCTTATATACTATCTAATTATAAATATAATTTAAAGAATACTACTAGATACTCTTATATTTATATTATTATTAAGTAGATAAATAATTAGATACTACTAACTCTTAGTAATTTTCATCTATACTAGTATCTCTATTATCTTAGAGAGACACTAGTAATTAAGAGTACTCTTTTAGTACAGAATTTTAAAAAGATTTAAGACTATAGCTAGCTATTAGATTAGTAAAATAATATATAATCTTAGCTATCTTAACCTATACTAATCTAGTATTCTATTTAAGTACTAGTATCTTAACCTCTCTAGTTATTTCTAGATATATTAATAGACTTAACACTATTTAAATATTTAATATAGTATTAACTCTCTAAGATATAAATTATATTTTTAAACTGTATCTCTATATATAGTATAGGATATATTATTTTATTTCTCTTATTATAGTAATTCTTTTAATCTACTTTTTTTTATTTCTTATCTTATTATAGTAGTTACTATAGTAAAGAAGAGTGAGAAAAATAGCTCTAGAGCTCTCTAGCTAGTATTAGAAAACTCTATAATCTAGGATCTTAAATTAATAGCTATAGTAATAGTACTATATAAAATAACTGTTATTTAGAAAGCTAAGACTTTATCTAAATATACTATTTCTTCTTCTTTAGTACTATTTAAATATCTTAATACTATTACTACTCTAATAGTAAAGATTAAAGATAGTAAACTTTTTACTAAACTTTTCTATATCTATACTTTACTCTCTTAGTATGATAATAAGTATATAAATACTATTTATTAAATATAAATTATAATTTAATGGTAACTCTCTTTTTTATTTTCTACTACTATTAATATAGTCTATATATTCTTAGCTATTAAAATATAATTATATATAGTAGCTAATATTTATTAGTATTAGAATAGATAGACTAGATCTAAATCTAAAGTACTTTAACTTTATTAAATAATATTTTTTTTAATAGTAATACTATAGGGCAATACTATCTATACCCCCTCTAACTCTATTCCCATCTCTCCTAGGTCCTATTCCTACTGCCCCCCTTCACCTATTCCTACCCTCTCTCCTAATATAGTAATTTTAATATTTATATAATAAAATTATTAAAAAAATACTATAAAATACTAATTTTAGTAATTTATATTATATATATTTTTATAGACTCTATATATATCTTTATTATATAATAAAATTGAAATTAACTATATAATTTTAGTTTTTATATATAAGATTACTAATAAAAATTCTATAAAAAATATATAGTATATATTATTATAACTAACGTTTTATTATATTTTTTATTGATTTTTATTTATTTGATTAAAAAGGATATAGAGAAAAATAATTTCTATTCTTAATTAGGTTTAGCTTACTTTCTTAGTTAGAATTTTACTAAATTTAATGATTTAGTTCTTCTTATAGAATATAAAATATATAAAAATATGTAAAAAATACTTAAAAATTGTAGATAAAATTTAATAATATATATATATATATATTTCTAGAGTTTTTATTAGTAATCTTATATATAAAATATAAAAAATATAGCTTTTTTTTACTTTATTAAATTATAGAGATCTATTAAGATATAAATTCTTATTTTTTTATATATAAGATAAGATATTATCTACTATTTTTTAACAATTTTTATAATTTTTTATCTTTACTAGTAGGTCTTATTCTAAAGTTTTACTAGAGAGAGGGTAGGAACAAGAGAGAGAGGAGATAGGAATAGGATCTAGGAGAGATAAGAATAGATTAGAGAGAGTTATAGATAGTATTATCTATACTATATTACTAGTATTATAAGAGAACTTTAGTTAAATTAAGTTTAGTTTAGTTAAGTTAAGCTTAGTTCTTATTTATATATCTATTAGAGCTAATCTCTAATATAATAGTAGAACCTATAAAGTAGTAGATAGACTATCTTATTTATAAAAGAGAAATTATATAATTATAATATCTTATATCTCTAAATTCTATATTTCTAGTAACTATTGTAACTCTTATATATAAATCAAATCTATTTTATCTACTATATCTATTAATAAATAGTAAAATATCTCTATTCTAATTAATTAATTTTTTTTATATATCTAGAGTAATACTATCTATACTCTCTCTCTGTCTATTCTTACTTTTTTTCTACTTAGTTAGAGACTATTATTTAATATTATTTATAATATATATAATATTTAAAATATTATAATAGAAATTTAATAAATATAGAGATTAACTAAAAATAATAAAATAATATAAATAGTAATAAAGAGAACCTTAATAATAGTTAGAGCTTTTTTAATAAAGATTTTAATAAAAATTGTAATAAAAAAGAAAAGAAATTAGAGACTTCTTTATATATTTTAATAATTAATAGATCTAATAAATAAATATTAATATAAAAGTAGATCTTTTTAGTAAAATACTATAGAGTAATAATAATAAAAAAATATAAAAAAAGATATCTAAAACTATTTAAAAAGTAGGTTAGAAAATACTAGTAATATAGTTATAAAAATTAGATAGATTAGATAAAATAGAAATAAATAAAAAGATAGAACAAAGACTAATTTTTAAAGAAACTTTAAAGAATTAAGAGTAATTTATAGCTAAATATAAAGAGAATATTATATAGAATACTAGAGATAATATATCTAGACTAATTAAGTCTTTTTTAAAAAATATATAAATATTTCTCTATTATAATTTATTTCTTTTCTTTATAATATATTATTTAAATATTAAAAGTTTAAAGCTATTTTATTTATAATTTCTTTTATAGTATTATATATTTTAAAATTTAGGATATTTAATAAATAATTACAGTATTACTATATAAAAAGAATATATATAAAAAATAAGTATAAATATTATTAATAATATATAAAGAAAAAAAGATATATTTATTTAGTTTTTTATTTAGTATTAGAGTAATTAAATTTTTATAGAGTTTTTAAGTCTCTATTTTTATAGTATATTATATTTTTTAACTTTATATTATTTTCTAATTTGATTAATATTTAGTTACTCTTTATATGTTCTTTATTAATATTTTATTTTATTTTTAAAAACTAATAATAGAAATAGTATAAATAATAGTAATATAGATATAATTATTATAAATTTAGTTTTTTATTTTTTTAATATAGACTTAATATATAAGATCTAAATATTTTATTTATATACTATATATTATAGAAATAGTAAATTATTTTAATAGGATTAGTATTAATATTTTATATTTTAATTATATATATAAATTAGTAGTATTGTTTTATTATATCTATTATAATTTAAAAAATTAAATTTATAAATAGATAAATTAGTTTTTTTAAATTTTATAATAGAGTTCTTTATTAATTATTATTATTTTATAGATTTTTTTACTATTATAGCTATATCTTTATTAATATTCTTTATTAAACTAAATAGATATATTTTATATCTATAAAAAAATATAATACTATATAGAATACTAATAATATTATTATTATATAAAATAATAGTATATAAATTACTACTATTAAAGATTTTTTTAAATTTATAGTAGTATTTGAACTACTTTTTTCTACTTATTTTTATAGTTTAAATTAAATTAGTAAAATAAAATAAATTTAAGAATACTAAATATTAAGATTTTTAATATACTCTTTCTATTTATTATTTAGAGTACTTTTATAATATCTATTTTAGTAAATTTGGTTAAAATAAAAGATATTATAAATCTTTAATAATTTATAATTATTTTAACTAGAAATTATAGATTTTTCTTATAGTTAGATAATAATGTTTTAAAATATTATAAATATCTTTTTTTTTTAAAGTTAGTTATTTTTAAATAACTTATATAAGATTCTTTTATATTTTATAAAATTTATTAATAGTTAGTTTAGTATTTTTAAGATTTTTAATATATTTTTAATAGATTTTTATATATTATATTTATTAAGCTAGTTTTTCTATTTAATAATATAATATAATAAATTATAGACTTAATTTAGTTAATTATTTAAAATAAACTAATAAAATTTATAATAATTTTTATATAGTTTTAAATTATAAGTTTTTTATAAATAGTCTAACTATATCTTCTCTTTTAAATTTTTTTAGAAAATATCTTTTATTATAATCTTTCTATTAAGTTTTTTATATATATTTAAAATATTTTAAAGCTTTTTTATAGATATTTTAGAAAAGAGTTAGTTATTTTTTAATTATATATACTTTTTTATAGAGTTTACTATTAAAAGATTTTATTATAAAGTTAGATTTATAAAATATGAGAAATAGTTTTTTAAAATCTAGTTTATTTTTTTAGTTTAATTATTAAATATTTATATAAAAAAGTTTAAAACTAACTAATAAAAAAACTTTTTTAGTCTATAATAATTATTTTTAAGTTTTTATAAAAGAATTTAACTTAATTATAGAATAAAACTATAAGATTTATTATAATTATTATATTTAAAATAGAAAAAAATAGAAAAAAATAGAATATATTTTATAAATTAATTTATAATAATAAAAATTATGTTTATTATTTTATTTTTATATATTATAGAAAATAGTTCTATAATAATATTTATTAATATTTTAATAAAGAGTTAGATTAAAATTAATAAAAATTATAATTTTCTATAAAAATAATAATATAGTCTTTTATATTCTTTAAAAGATATTTTTAATAGTAATATTTTTAAAATACTATTTTAGTTTAGTTTTATCTAAAATATTCTATAAATTTATTATTATATAATATTTTAATAAATTTTATATAAAATAGTCTTAATATATTTATAAGCTATAATATTTTTTTCTATAGATTTTTTCTTATTTTAATTAGATTATATAATAATTTATTAATATTTATATAATTTTTAGACTAATAAACTAAAAAATAATTTATTTAATTAATATTAATTATTAAACTATAGTAAATATTTTTATAAATATAATTAATTTTTTATTTAGTATAATAAATAATATAAAATTACTTTTTAACTAAATTACTTTTAATTTCTAGAGTTTTAATAATAGATATAAATTTAAATAACTAAATATAAATAATATTCTATAGATAAGTAAAAGAGCTATTACTATATTTTAAAAAACTTTTATATATTTTATTTTAATACTATAATATAAAATAATTAACTAAATTATTATTATTAAATTATTAAACTAATAATAAATTATAAAGTTATAAAAAATTAAATAAAAAATACTAATAAACTTATTTACTATTTAATTAGACTTAATATATAAATAGTTTTAGATTATAATAGTTAAATAAGACTTTAATAGAATATATATTTTTTTTAAAATACTATTATTAATATTTAAATAAATAAATAATAGTTGATATTTTATAGGTTTTTTTTAATAAAAAAGAATTTATATAACTAAAAAATAATAGAGTATTAAATATAATACTTATTTATTTAAAATAAAATCTTTACTATATCTTATTTAAAAATATTAGAAATAAAATAAATAATCTTTATTTAAATTAAAAAATTATAGTAGAAATATTTTTATAAAATTTTTAATTAAGATAAAAAATATACTATATTAATAATTATCTAGAATAACTTTACTAGATTTTTTTTATTTTAGCTTTTTTTTAATAGTTTAGTAAAAGAGAGTATAATTAGAAAAAATTTATAAATAAATTATTAGTAAAAATTATAAAATCTAATAAAAACTCAAATATTTCTATAAAATTTTAAGTTTAGACTATTTTTATATATCAGAGACTCTTTATAGATCTATTAATATTCTATTAGTACTAATTAAGAATCTAAAAAATTTGATTTAAGATTAATAAAATATATATTTTAATAGTTTTATAAATAGTTTAGTTTTTTTTTTTAATTTTTTAAATATTTATTAAATATAAATTATAAATATATTAATTAAACTAAATAGTATTATTATTATATATTTAAATAGCTATAATATATATAAAAAATAGTCTTTTATTTATTTCTTTTTTTAATCTAAATATAGTAATAAATATTTGAAATATTAATTTTACTAAAATATTTAATATTCTAAAAATAGTTAAAAATCTCTAAAATAAAAAATAGTAAATAGTAATTCTTAATTAAAATTTAATTAAGTTCTTAATAATTAATATATAAATATAATTTACTATTTTTTAAAAAAATAAATAAAATTAGAGTTCTTATAAAGTTTTTTGAAAATTTACTTTATTTATTTTTTAAATTTTTATTAATATAATTTTATAGCTCTATTAACTCTATTTATAAAAAAAAGTAAATAGATCTATATAGTAATATAGTTTTTTTTCTAAACTAATAGTATAATTTATTTATTTATACTATAATATAATTTTTAATTATATAGTTTAAAAAATATTAAATTATTTCTATAATTTAAAAAAAAGTTAATATAGATTTATATTTAATTTATTTTTTTTATTCTTTTAAATCTAAATATATCTATTAATATATATAATTATATAGTAAATTAGAAAGTAAAAATAAATAATATATAAAAAATATTACTTTAGTTTAGTTTAGTTTAGTTTTTATTTATATATTTATTAAAAGTAATCTCTAATATAATAATAGAACTTATAGAGTAGTAAAGAAATATTACATAATTATAATATTTGATATTTTTAAATTCTATAGGGTAATACTATCCCTACCCTCTCTCTAGCTATTCCTATCCTCTCTCTTAATATAGTTAGAATACCAAGAATTACTATCACTACTATTTAAATAGTAGTGTTAACCTTTTTTATTCCTATTATAAATATTAATAATATCTAATACCTCTACTTTTTTTTCACTCTCTCTATCCTCTTATTGTTTTTTAATATACTTCTAGACCTTAATACCTATAATTTATTATCTAATAATAATAATTTAGCTATTATAGCTACTAAAGCTACTATAGTAACTAGACTGCAGCATACCTGTAGATATAGGTATTAAACACTACCCTCTACTCTCTTTTGAGGGTAGAGGGTAGCATTTTAATACCCTTATCTGTAGAGGGTAGCTTGCAGGTTACCTATAGGTATCCTGAGGGTACCTATATACCCTTAATAAGCAAATATTAAGGCAAACAGTATAAAGATACTAAGCTGCTAGCTATTTATAGTTAGTATCTTAGTATATTTATACTAGTTACCTTAATGTTTACACTGTTTGCCTTAATATTTACTTATTAAGAGTATATAGATACCCTCACCTATCTGCAGGTATAGGCAGGGGTCTACCCTCTACCCGTAAAAGAGGGTATAGGTACTAAAGTGCTTGTGTACTACCCTTAGGGTAGCAGGTACTCTCTACCCTCTTTACCCTACCTGCAGGTATACTGTAGTCTAATAGTAACTAAAACTACTATAATAACTAGATTTATTAATCTTAGTCCTAATCTTTTTAATTAGTCTCTCTTATCTATACTACTATCTCTAATTAACTAATAATTTACTAACTCTAAAAGTACAATTAAAGAGATTAATCATCTTATAAAGCCTACTAGATATAGAGTTATAAAGACCTAGAGTAAGAAAACTAAATATAGTATTATTAAAAAAGTCGTTTTATAATATAACTAGAATAATAAATATATACTAATAACAGATAAGACCTAAAAGTATAAAACTACTATCTATTTATATAAATATAAGTTCTAAATTATACTTTAATATCTTTTAATTAAGTAAATAGTACTTTATCTCTATAGTAATATTAATTTATATATACTATAGTATTTAATATTTAAGAATCTAGAATATAATAGATATAAGATATTAGAAATATCTATATATATACTATATTAATATTATAAAATAATCTAATAAACTTATACTATTAAATATAACTCTAGCTCTAAATCTCTATATATATATTAAAATTTAATCTTAATTTATAAAGTAAACTCTAAATCTTATATTATTACTAAAGATATTAATAATCTATAGTTTAAAATAAACTAGAAATTCCTAAATAGCTATATTTTTATCTAAGTACTACTAATAGAGCTTCTATTTAATAAAAAATAACTATTCTATTATTTTTTAGATAATAAATAATAGATCTAGACTCTTTTTACTATATAGAAATCGAGTTTAGAGATACTAAAATATTACTTATAGCTTATTTATATAGATTATACCTATAAAACTAACTATTATAATATATTATTACTAGATATAATTAGATTTATATATATAAGTACTTTATTCTATCTTATATAGATCTTTTTAATTAATAAATAAGAGTCTTTTTATAAAATTATATTTAATTATCTAGTAGAGATTTATATATATATTTAGTAAAATCTAATACTAATACTATTACTATTACTATTACTAATACTATTACTATTACTATTAGATTCTTATATAGTCCTAACTAATAAAGAACTAAAGTTAATTGATACTATTTATACTATATTCCTAAATATAGATATTATTATTTATATTTAGTATATAAATATAAATTTAATAAAATATATACTTCTAGTTCTCTATAAGATAATTACTAAAGTATATAAATTAGAAGATATTTAATAAGATAGTCTTAAATTACCTAGTTTAGATATAGACTCCTAGCTATTAAAAAAGATACTTAAAGAGGTTCTAAATAAGATTCTTTATAAAGAATAGTAAAAAATACTATAATAATAGAATTATTTAATTTCTATACTAAAGACTAAATTTAATACTATATAGTAGTACTTCTAGAATATATATGATATACTAATTTATAAAGAATTACTAGTATATATTACTAAAGAATAGATTAAAGACTACTCTGAGTTTTTTTTAAAGATATATACTAATAAGATAAATTATTATTACTATTTAAATAAAAATAAAAAATCTCTTACTGCTATTTAAATAGTAGTAAGAGACTTTTTATTCTTATTTAAATACTCTTTTATTATAATTTAAATACTAATAATAAAAAAAATAGTATCTCTATCTTAGTAAGGCTATAATATCTTATATAGAGGTATTATACTAGCTACTAAAGTAAGATCTTTATATATCTATAAAAGATCTACTTATAGTACTTAGAAATTTTAAATAGATAATATCTCTCTAATAGATATATAAATAAAAACTAATTAATTAACTAACTAACTAACTAATAGATAATAACTTATTAATATATAAGTATTAAAATCTAAATTATAAATAAATAAGAATAATACCTAATATAAAAACTCTATACTATCTATTAATATATTATCTAGTATGTCTCTTTAAAGGTAATTTAGTATATAGAAAAGACTTATAAAACCTTTCTTCTACTAGATAAAAATAAGCCTTAGATACTATCTAATTATTATTATAATTTTAGAGATACTGCTAGATACTCTTATATTTATATTACTATTAAATAGATAAATAGTTAGCTACTGAAACTACTAACTCTTAGTAATTTTTATCTATACTAGAATCTCTATTATCTTAGAGAGATACTACTAATTAATAGTACTCTTTTAGTATAGAACTCTAAAAAAATTTAGACCTATAGCTAGCTATTAGATCAGCAGAATAATATATAATCTTAGCTATCTTAATCTGTACTAACCTAGTATTCTATTTAAGTACTAGTATCTTAACCTCTTTAGTCTTAGTTATCTTTAGATCTATTAATAGACCTAATACTATTTAAATATTTAATCTAATATAAGCCTTTAAAATTTAAGATTAAATTATATAGTTTAAACTAAGGCTATAGCTATAGCCAGGACAGTAGTAATACATAGAGATATTTAGTAAAAAGAGTAAAAACTACTAAAACTACTAAAACCACTAAAACAGTAAAAAAACTAGTTACAGAGCCTAATTATAGTAATAGTAGCCTAGACACAGAGGCTATAATTAATTCAGATAATAATAAGTATATAAACTAATATAAGAATAAAAAAAATTAAGAGAAAAAAAAATCTATTACTACTATTCGAATAGTAGTAATAGTAATTCTTAGTATTCTAACTATATTAAGATAGTAGTCTAACTATATTTAGGAGAGGGGGTAGGAGTAGCCAGAGGTGGGGGTAGGATTAGCTAGGGGGGGGGGGGAGGTAGAGATAGTATTACCCTAATTTTAACTATCTATATTTATAATTTTAATTTTTATATTAATATATTTATTACTATAGACTTTTAAATATCTAAAAATCTAATAAAAGTAAACTAAAATACTATAGTAATAGAGTCTTTTAATAAATATTATAATATTATATATATAGATTTAACTAAAAAAACTAGTTAAAATATTTATATATTTAAATAAATATTGAAAGATGGGAATGCTCGATGGCAGTCTGTCAAGCAGATGGGTCGATCGCAAAGGGACAAAACCACCACACACGAAGTGTGCAGGACAGAGATGGGCAGTCGTGACACTGAGATGAATAGGATAAGATGAACAGGACACGATAGGATGAGTAATAAAACCTTATGTGTAGTAAATACTATACTGCTACCTTAGTATAAACCTCAGGAAAACATATTCAGAAAAATAGTGATCGCGAATTCGCAGTTGAATTAGATAGTTAACTAGAACTAACAGAACACGAACTACTTATCCTCGCATACAGAACTGTAACATGACATAATATAACATAGCAGAACAGCCTTGTTGTTAAGGCCTCAATCACATAACAGGGGATTCCAGTGTTGAACCGTAAATCCCCACTACAATATCTAATTATTAATAAAAATAGTAAACTAATAGAGATTTTTAAAATATATAAATACTAAAAATTACTATTTAATATTATTCATAATACTAACTAGATATTATAGAGCTTTATATTATATATTATATATATCTAGAAGTTTCTAAAATATATAATAAATATATTAAATAAAATAACTACTATAATATTTATAGTAGTTTTTAAACTACTACTATTCATAAATATAATTATAGTATTTAGACTTTAGAAGCTTTAAAAAACTTAACTATATATAATAATAATAGTAATTTTATTAGAAATAATATAGATTTAAAAGAGTTACTATTATAGAAATATTACAAAAACTTAATCTATTCTATTATATCTATATAAATATATAGTTTGTAATATATATAATATTTAAAATATTATAATAGAGACTTAATAGATATAGAGACTAACTAAAAATAGTAAAATAAAAAGTATAAATATTAAATAATTATTATAGAATCTAGAATTTTATAGTTATAAAATCTAGTATTATATATAGAGTTTAAGTTTTGTATATATCTATTATTTTTTATTATTAATACTAAACTTTATTAACTTAACTTAATTTATATAAATATAAGATTAATAAATTATTCTGTTAATATAAAATAATAGTAAATTTAAAATATAATCTATTTATATATTTAATATACTTTTAACTATATTTTTTTTAATATTCTATATTTCTTTTAAATTTTAAAAATTAGAATTTAATTATACTTTTTTATAATAACTACTATTATTTTTATTAATTAATTAAATATTTCTTTTATTTATTATTATTATATTTTTCTCTATAAATAGTCTTTAGTTATCTTATTATTTATCTAATTTATTAGTATTAACTAATTAATTAGTCAAACTCTATTATATTTTTAAATTCTCTTTTTTTATTATTTAAATAAAAAAAAATTAAAATAAATATAATAACTTGAAATAGTAAAACTTAAACTAAAAATAGTTTCTAAAAAAATAGTATTTTATAAATAAATTTTCTATAAAATAAGACTATTATAAAAGAGAAAACTAAATAAATTAGTCTTTTATTTAGTAAATCTAATAGTTTTAAATCAAATTTTAAAAAATAGCTCTTAATAAAATCTAAACTATACTAAAAAAAATAAAAAGTAAAATCATTTTATAATTAAAATAGTTATATTTTATAAATAATATATTTAAATAAGTAAAAAACTAATCTAATATAAATATAAAATATAAATAAATAATTGAGAAATTACTTTTAAAAATAATTCTAAATTTTATTATAATAAAAAAACTAAAATTTATAATACTATTTTAGTATAATAATAAGTATATAAATACTATTTATAGAATATAAATTATAATTTAGTAGTAACTATCTTTTTTATATTCTACTACTATTTCTATAGTATTTCTAGCTACTTATAGCTTTAGTTACTAAAATATAATTATATATAGTAGCTAATACTTATTAGTATTAAAATAGATAGACTAAGTTTAAATCTAAAGTATTTTAATACTATTAAATAGTATATTTTTTAGTAGTAGTACTATTTTAGTACTCTAGGAGAATTTATAGATATTAATTTATACTATAGATCTTATTACAGTAAACTCTCTCTACTATTTAAATAGTATATAAAAATAGTAAAATAAATAAATAGTACTATATAAATACTATTTAGTATTAATACTATTATCTTTATTCTAATTAAGAGTATAATAATTAGTAGTAATATTTAGTTCTATACTACTAAGTTAGAGAATATAGAGCTATTTATTACTATAGTCTATAAGATAGTTTCTAGCTAGTTAATATAGTATTAAGTTTTTAGAGAATATATAAGACTCTAAGAGTCTATTTATACTATTATTATATATAAGATATCTATAGTATTATTTAATTTATATAAACTCTAAATAGATAATATATAATATATTTTATATCTAAGCTCTATTTTAAGAACTAAATAGTTTATTTAATAATATAAGATAGCTAAAATATAACTAGAAATCTTAAAAGTCTTTATATATCTATAATTATAAAATTATTAAATATATAGTATATATTAACTATCAAAAGAAAAATCTAAAATACTTTATATTTAATTATAAATACTCTATATATATTGAGACTATCTTATATAACTAGTAAGTAGTATTAGTTAGATAGATCTTAATTATATACTATTTTTATATAGTAAGTCTATAGTATTTTTTATAGCTCTATTAATACTTCTACTAACTATTTTAATATTTATCATAGTCCTTTTAATTACAGAGTACTAATTAGATATATAGCTTAAAAGTTATTTAGCCTCTCTCTTTAGTAGATATATAAGAGATAGTTATATAATCGTACTAGATAGTAACTTTAATAACTAAGGCCTCTAGATAGCTAAGTAAGTCTAAAATATATAGATAAAAGTCTAGCTCTACTAATTAGATAGATATATTAGATCTATATTTATTAGTAAATTATATATTAGGAAATTAAGCTACCTATTAAATCTTTAAAGGATAGCTCTTTCTATTAAAGATTATTTCTAGTTACTATTAAAGCGTATTCTCTTCTAGTTAAAGACCTCTAGTAAAGATCTCTAGTAGATATTACTTCTACTATAGTAATATAGATACTAATTAAATACTTAGTTATAGCCTCCTAGACTATAAGCTATAACTAAGTATCTAATTAGAACTCTATACTAAGACTAGAGGTCTAGAGAGTGCTTAGCTCTCTAGTAGTATATATCTCTAAAGCTCTCTCTATAGTCTATATTTTTATAGTTACTATTTTAATTATTTCTAATGTCTTTTTTTTATAGCTCTAGTTAATATTATTAATTTCTATAAAAGATCTGTCTCTCTTTTATATATCTATATATATTATAATATTTTATATAATTATTTCTAATTTTAGATTATATAGAGCTATAGTACTAGCTATATAACTAATAAGTATCTCTAGATAGCTAAAAGTAATACTAAAAATACTATAAATAAAGATTCTTAGACTACTATTAAAATAGATAATATCTATATAAATTTACTATACTAAGTTAGGCTTTAGATCTTAGTCTTACTATTTCTTAAGTCTATTTCTTCTATTATTTTTATCTCTAATTACTTCTTTAGTTTTATTTAGTATTAAGTCTTAGTATTATTATAATAATATCTACTATAATATTGAATCTAAAAATAAATTAAGCTAAAAAGTACTATTTTATATTTCTTAGTACTATAAACTATAGTAATTATAATCTAAATCTCTTTTTTATAAATAAGAGATACTGTTTAATATTATAAATAAATATAGATTAATTAAGAAATAAAATAATAATATATTTATTTAGTAAAAGATAAGTATAAAATTAAAAGATCTTTACTATTTAAGAACTAGAGATTTATAAAATATGAAATTTATTAATAATATTCCTAATTACTCTTAAAAATAGATTTTATATTATACTAAAACTAATATTTTATATTAATTATAATATCTAATACTTTTAAATAGTTTTTTATATAAATAAAAAGATAGATATTAAAATCTAGTCTATCTAATATTATAGTAGAGATTTTATTTATACAATAACTAAGAGATCTATATATATAATATATATATATATATATTTAAAGACTAGTAATACAGATAAAAATTAAGTATCTATATAAACTATAGTCTTACTCTTTTATTTATTAGATATTTATTATATATAATACTAGAGAGTAGATTATTATTAGAGATTTTAATCTTTATTATCTACTATAGTTATATATAAGATAAATCTAGTTATAAGATAATAATATAAATAATATAATTAATACTATAGAAAATTATAGTCTTAATTTACTTATAAAATAGAGAATAATAATCTTTAAGAGCTTTATATAAAGTAATTATATTTATAGTATAATTAATTTTATTTAGATATTCTCTATATTAGTTAGTTATTATATATAATATACTATATAACTAAAATAGATATATAGTATATATATATTTATTTTTATAGAGTTTAATTTAGATCTAGTAAAAATATTAGTTTATAAGTACTATAAATAGAAAAAGACTAATTAAGATAGATAAATTAAGATTTTCTTAGTCTAGTATAGTTTATACTATATTATCTATATTTTAATTAATTATAAAATAATTAATATTAGTATTAAAGTTTTTATCTAATTTTTTAATACAGCTATTATTAAATATATTTATAACTACTATTATTTAGTATATATATTTTTTATATATTATTTATTTCTACTTTCTAGTTTATTATATAACCATTATTTATTAGTAAATATATTTAAACTTAAAAAAGAATTTATTTATATACTATACTCTATATTACTAATTAGAATAAAAAATAAAAAAATTATTTATAAAAATTATTTATAAAAATTAATATTAATATACTAAAATAGTTAGTATAGATTTTAATATCTTTTAGAAATTTATTAAATATATTAATAAATAAAAGATCTAATCTATATTTATTTTTATTCTCTATAATAATAAATACTAATTTACTACTAATATTAAAAAGATAGATCTTTTCTATAGTACTCTCTTTTTTCTAGTTTTTATAATTAATCTATTTAATATTAAAAACTATTAATATCTAATCCCTATAAATACTCTTTTTATTATTTTATATAAAATATTAGCTATTATTTAGTATTCAGCTATATTTAATATTTTTAGATCTAATAGTATTGTTAGGAGTAAAAGTAGTTTTATGATTTTTCTGGGTTTTTATAGGTTAGTTATTATGTTTTGGATAAACTATTTTTCTGGGCTTTCTGCTACTCTGGCAGTCTAGAAGCTATTCTCCTAGAGATAGAATCTCTAACTTTTCTTTAGTTCTATATATAATCCTCTAATTAATTTACTTTTTAGGTCTCTACTGCTTTTTCTTCTTTTTTAGTAGTAATCTAGTCTGTAGATTTAAGTAGATAGTCTTAGATAAAGATTAACTAGAGTTATAATTATCTTACTATTTAACGTTTATTACTTTAAAGAAGTATAAGTAACTATACTATTTTGATTAGAATTTGTTTAAAAATAGTATAAGTCTTATTTTGATCTTAATTCTGACTTTTATTATCTCTATCTCTCTTAATAAGAATAAGAAGTCTTTATATTTTATAGAGCTTAGTCTAGTTACTATAGAATTTAATTAATTATTCTAAGCTCTAGATATATTAAAGTTTTAAAAACTTAGTTCCTAGAAACCTAGTCTAGATATCTCTACTCTTAGTCTTTTTTTTATTCTTTCTAGATAGCTATATCTAGAATCTTAATTATAACTCTAGTTAAGATTACTAATAAAATATTTATAATTACGACTTTATCTAATAGTAAAAGAAGAATTTTAGACTTTAGCTCTTAAAGAAATATCTAGAAGCTTATCTCTAAATCTATTTTTCTAGTCTCTCTAGTTAGAGATTACTATAATAATAACTCTAATAAGTCTCTATTTTATAAGACTACTATATAAAAATATTAATATATATATTTATTAATATAAAATAATATATATTACTAATTCTCTTCTAAAAGATAAGAACTATAAAATATACTAGATATCTATTTTATATAGTAGACTTATAAGAGTAGCTATAATATTTACTTTATCTCTAGACTCTATTATTTTATATAGCTTTATTAAGTTTAATATAGTATTTAAAAGTTAAATCTTCTAGAAACTAGTTAAGATCAATACTCTAATCTTAATAATATATTTCTACTAGTTAAAGTAAGAATATAAGATACCTAATAAATATATTAAAAAAAGATATTAGATTAAATACTTTATTATAAGAGAAACTACTCTAGTCTTTATAAATATTTAGACTTAGAGCTTAGTAGATAGAGCTTTATCTATAGTAATATAGTTAATATAGGTCTAGTAAAATAGAATTAATCTAAGTTTATTAACTTTTAAAAATACTATTAATAGTATATAAGAAATAAGTCTAGGATAAGTTTAAAAAGATCTAAAACTCTTATTAAATAATACTTAATAATTAACTAAAGTCTTATCGAATCTAGAGAATAAAATAAGTAACTTAATAACTTCTATTTAAAAGTTAAGCTAAGTGTAGTCTATCGAGATTTAGTAATAACTTTAAATTAATTACTCTAATAATATTATATACTTTAAATATAGATATATAGGTTACTACTTTAATAAGTATAAAAGTAAGCTTTTTTTAGTAGAGTAGTAGTACTAACTCTAAAAGACTATATTTAACTAGTATATAAGAGCTAGAGAGATATTATATAAGAATACTCTATTATTCTAAATATTTAGTTATTCTATTCTATTAATAGACTCTAGAAGTATTATTTTAACTTATATAGAGATATTATCTGAGCTTTAACTTTGGTCTAAAGTATTATTATAGACTTTACTAGTTAATCTATCTACTATAAACTTTATTAATACTATTCTCTTATAGTCTCTTATATATTCTTTAAAGTCTCTTAATAGCTCTTATTACTCTAGCTAGTCCTCTTAAAAGTTCTTTTAAGATCTTAATTATAATAATACTCTTTATATTAAGAATACTCTTACTAATTTATTTTATACTATAAATAGGATTACTATTATTAGTAAAGATAAATAACTTTAATAAGTTAACTTAGATAAGATCTTAATTAATAGTAGAGTAAATATAAATATTATTTCTTAGTCTCTAGTTAATACTCTTAAAACTAAGACTATCTTAGTTATTAGTTATAAAATTATATTAATAGATAGTTTAAAACAGAAGCTATTAGAAATTATATAGATTATTTTAGAGCTTACTACACTATATACTAGATTATTAGTACTATTATTATAGATATACTTATATATTTCCAGTTTTTATTTAGTTACTCTATTGTAGCTATTTTTACTTTCTATAATAACTATAAAAATAATTCTTATACTATATATAATTTAAATAGAGACTATATTTTAGTTTCTTATATTAGTTTAAAGAGATATAATTATTATCTAGATATATTAGTCTAATCTTATATCTACTAGATAAGTTAAGAATCTATAGACTTTTCTAATTCTATTTTAACTAAAAATATAGACCCTAATCTAAATAATATCTTTACTAAAATTAAAAAAAATACTACATTTAATAATAAATCTAATTCTTACTACTCTAAATCTAACTTAGATTTAGAGTTTAAGTTAAGAAACTAATATTATTCTTAAAAACCTAATCTCTTAAAGACTAGTTCTATTATAATAAACTAGAATAAGATTCTAATTCTAGACTATTACTTATTAAAACTCTAGATACTATTATATCTAAAACTAGATATCTCTCTTTTACTTGATCTCTTCTAACTTTTTTCAAATTCTATTTTAATATTAGAGATACTAACTCTATTAATAAAAACACTTATTATTAATTTTACGACTCTTATATAATTAGAGATAGATATATCTATCTAGAACTATAGTATATATTAGTTATAAGTAATAAGATTATTAAAAAAGAGTTAATAGAATATAGAGCTCTTAGTTATCTTATTAAAAACTAACTCTATTACTACTATTAAGAGTTATCTAAAAATATGTAATATAATGAAGTTTAAGAAGTATTAGAATAGTTTAATATCTAATCTTATCTAGTTAGCTATTTAATTAGTCTTAATACTCTAGAGTATAATATTCTTATATTAGTTCTATTTATATAGTATAATATATTTATTACTTATATCTAAAATATATCTAAGACTAGGTTTATTATCTACTAGATACTTATCTAAATATTATTCTATAAACTACTAAATTAACTTACTATATCTCTAAAAAAAACTTAGTAGTAGAAAAAATATATCTTAGAAATAGAGAAAACTAGTATTATTATAAGATATTAATTACTCTAGTTATTAAAAATAAAATTTATACTAAAACTAAGTAGAATTAGACTCTGGATAGTCTATATATATTATTAGCTTAATTTAGTAACTATTAAACTTAACTACTTATTAAAGAGAATTAAGTCTATTTTAAATATAATAACTTAGAATAAATAGAATATTTTCTTTAAAACTAATATTATAAATAGATACTAAATAGTACTTCTAGTCTCTAAGTATATCTATAAAACTATATTCTCTTATATTTATAGCTAGTACTACTATAAAAAGATAGAATAGAGTCTTATAAGAGTACTTATAATTTATATATAACTAAAAGATCTGCTCTCTAGACTAATTCTACTTCTATACTTTAGACTACTTTTAAGTTCTAAAAATATTAGCTTTAGTCTTTTTATTAATAATAATATAGATATAGCTTATAATATTCTAGAACTATTAGTATTTCTATATAAAGACTATTTTTCTTATCTCTCTTTTACTAGAGTTACTCTAAGTAAAAAAAAGACTAAATTTAAGATTATAGAAACCAAAATCTTAAACTATTCTTGCTCTATTACTAGAATATAGCTATCTATAAGTAAAATAGAGACTTTATTATCTATAAAATTACTTAAGAATAAGAAGTAATTAATAAGATTAATATAGGTACTACTCTTTCTTTAAATATATATTCTTAAATATATAGATATAGTATTAGTTTTAAAGTTAGCTATCTAGTTAACTAGATATAATAAGAATTAGGTTATTACTAGTTATATATAGAGTACCTAATAAAAATAAGTATTTTAGAGAATTAAAGTGCTAGTATAATTAATAGTTCTATTAAGAGAAGATCTTAAAGTATAGTATTATTTAGCTATAGATATATTAGATTATAGACTAAAAGAGATTCTATTTTAAGTCTTTAACTACTCTCTAGAGATAAAATCTATTAAAAAGACTCTAATAGATAAATAAGTAGTAATATTTATATTATTTACTTTATCTACTATAGAGACCTAATAGCTTATTAAGAGATCTTCTTTTCTAACTCTAGTATATACTAATTATATTATATTAAAGTCTATTTTCTCTAACTAATTAGATTCTACTAGTTAATTAGTTTAATAGTAGTTTTATTTCTAAAAATATAATATAGTTATTGAATATATTCTAGAATACTCTCTAGTAGTTACTAATAGACTATTTTAATTACTCTATTAGATAGTTCTAGTTAAAATAGATAAAGAGATCTTTATAATACTAGTAATAACTATTAATACTACTATAGCTATAGTTCTAGTCTTCTAAACTTAAGATAATAATACTTATCTTAATATATCTCTCTTTAAGATACTACTTTATCTATATATACTAAATCTCTAATTCTATTCTCTCTTACTTAAAACTAGACCCTATTCTCTTATTTTTTAGAGTCTAAATAGTATTCTAATCCTATTTCTTAATTATTAAATAGCTATTTAGAATAGTCTAATATATATTTTTATCTCTTTATTATTAATAGAGCTAGTATTCTAATCTACTAAAAAAATAACTAGACTCTATTAAGATATATTACTAAATCAGAACTAATATAAACACTTTATAAGCTTTATAATATTTATAACTACTTTATAGTCTAGATCTCTTTTAACTATATAGTTAGATATTATTATTAACTAGATTAATATACTAATATTAAATAATATTGATCTTATCTATTATATTAATTTATTAGTTTAAACTTATTCTACTAAAAACTACTTATAATAGTAGTTATAGAACTTATATATATATTTATATTAGACTTTATTAGACTTTATTAGACTTATTACTTTTACTTCTTCATTAAAGTATAATTTTATCTTAATAAGTATTAGCTATATAATCTACTATATATTTATAACTCTAACTACTATGGTAAATTAGAAGAATATTTTTTCTTTCTTTTTAAAGTTTTATTTTACTCTTAATTTTAAGTAGCTAGTAATAATCTACGTAGACAATAGATACTACTTTATTATATAAGAATTATATAACTATTATACTTTTTATAGTATTAAATTTATTTTTACTCTTTGTAAGACTCTCTAGAGCTCAGATTTTATAGAATAAATAGTATAGCTAGTAATAAAGATTTTTTAAACAGATACTATTAGTAATATTAATATCTTTACTAAATAATATAAGTATATTTAATCTATAGTCTAAATAATTAATTTAAAGTCTCTATAAAGTTATAGTTTTACTCTATATTAGTTATTTCTAAGATCTTAGTCTAGATATTATAAATAAGCTTCTCTAAATATAGGCTTACTTAATAAATTATTAATAGAAATCTTATCTAGTTCTCTAGATTATAAAAACTAAATTAGTAATCTAGACTTAGTCTAGAGCTTAGTCTAAATCTAGATTTAAAAATATATTTATTAAGTCTTATATATCTAATATAATAAATTCTAGTAAGAACTAATAAGACTATTATAATTAGATAATTTTATCTTACTCTAGAACTATAGTCTTAATCCTAAATATAGTTAAAAATTAGAGACTAAATAAAAGAGTCTTTTCTAGATTTACTAAATACTAAACTATTACTAGTCTACTTTACTAGAAGATCTTATAACTAAAAAAGGTATTAGAAGATATTATATCAATTATTTAAAACTATTTATTTTTCAAAATAAAGTATATATATATTAATATAGAAGCTCTATAGTTAGCTAAATAGATATAGTACGACTAGTAATAAGTATAAAAAATAAGATAATTAGTATCTTAGATAGACTAGATCTTACTAAAAAGATAAATAGTAATTAATACTCTTTTAACTAGTAAAGAGTACTTAAAGTAATATCTATTATTATAACTTAATAAATATTATTCTGTCTCTCTCTTTCTCTCTCTTTCTCTCTACTTCTTATTTCTTCTTTTCTACTATTCTTCTCTAACTTTCTTCTACTCTCTCTTTTTTTAACTCTTTTCTATTTTAACTTTCTATTCTTCTTTTATCTAACTATTCCTATATTTATACTTAATAGTCTTCTCTTTCTTTAACTTAGTTTCTCTTTATTAATTGTTAAAATCTTACTATTTAGAGCTCTATAATTCTCTCGTTTAATTAACTTTATAATACTAATAAGTATTAGTAATAAGAAGTTATCTCTTACTTCTAATAGTCTACTTTTCTTACTTTACTAAGTATATAGTTTTTACTAATATCTTTCTTCTCTTACTTTTATCTTTATCTAATATACTTCTTAAGACCTTAGTAAAATAGATAGTTTTATAAACTAGAAATAATAACCTCTAACTCTTTACTATATATTCTCTACTATTTAATATCTCTATTCTTAGTAAAGTATTATTCTTACTAGACTAGTTCTTTATACTATAAACTTCTTTACTTATCTATTTCTCTAATTTATTTTTATCTATTATATCTCTTTAATAAGTAACTAAATTAAATCTGTTTACTATTATCTCTATATTTTATTACTTCTCTCCTCTTTTTATTTAAATAAATAATTTAGAAGCTTTGAGAACTAATTATAAAGATACTATAAGACAGAAATATATAAGTAATAATATTATCTTTACTTAATAAGCTCTAATTATTTAAATAAACAAGAGAAACTATCTACTTTTATAGAGAAAATAGTTAGACTTCTTATTACTTATAGTAGAACTGTATATACTGAATATCTAGAAGTGTTAAGTATAAACAGATATATAAGAGTAAAATAGGAATATCTAGTTACTAAATAGATTAATAATATCTATATCTTTAAAATTTTATATTATAAATTAAATATTAAAAAGTACTAGAAGCCTCTTGAAATATAACTAGTACTAATAATACTCTAGATACTCTTAGTAAAGCTACTTTAGAAATCTAAGATCTTAACTATAGCTACTACTAGAACTAGAAAACAAAAGAGACTATAGGTGAATTAAGTATAGTCTAAATAATTAAAACTAAATACTTCTTATCTACTACTTCTAACTTATAATCTATCTACTTAATTTACTACTAATACTTAAAGATAGTGACCTACTTACTTATTAGTTACTATACTAGTCTCTATATAACTAACTCTTATAATTACTACTTCTATTACTATCTCTACTTTTAATATATCTAGTTAATAGACTCTATCTAAAACTAAATAGATACTAGTTAATAAGTTTAATAAGACTATATAAAAAGACTTAAAAAATATTAGTAATATTTTAGCTACCCTTAACTAGAAGAAAGAAAGATACTAGAGAATATAAGAGTTATTAGAATCTTTCTATAAAAGACCTTTAGCTATTAAAAATTAGACTTATTCTCTAGTAGTAGTCTAGAATATACTAATTATTCTATATCCTACTTTTATATCTATAAATACTAAACCTCCTAAATACTAAATTATAGACTTGAAAGAGAGATTTAATAGTAATAATAAAAAGATCTAACAGTATTAACTTTTTTTTTAATTATAGAAGATATAGAGATCTAAAATTAATTTTTATTAGTAGACCTTTTAGTCTTTAAGAGCCCAGGCTCTAGATATTAGAGATAAAAGTAGTTTTATAATTTTTCTAGGTTTTTATAGATTAGTTATTATATTTCAGATAAACTATTTTTCTACATTTTCTGCTACTCTTATAGTCTAGAGGTTATTCCTTTAGAAGTAGAACCTCTAACTTTTCTTTAGTTCTATACAGAACTCTCTAATTAATTTACTCTTTAGATCTCTACTACCTTTTCTTCCTTTCTAGTAGTAATCTAGTATTATATACTAGTATATATAATTATCTTCTAGAGAGTCCTCTGGTATCTAGGATATCTTAGTATTTCTAATATTATATTTAAATATACTATATAAATATTTACTATTCTCTATATTTAGTAAGACTTTAGAATCTATAATAACTAAATATTTTTCTTATTTTATTAAAATCTATAATTTACTATCTCTAATATATATAGATAGTAAAGTTAGCTACTCTTATAATTAAACTTTTTATTTATTATATAAAAATATCTATAAAATCTAGTATAAAGATTACTATATAGTTATAGTTTTAATATTAGATCTTATTAGAGTTTTTAATAATATCTTCTACTAGTATTTTTTTACTATTTATAAAAATAGTATATTTTAGAGACTATATACTAATAGATAGTCTTTTTTTAATAACTACTATATCTAAATTCTATTATAAAAAAATAAAACTAGAAGTATAGAACTAGTAACTATAGATATTTTCTAGAAATTTTTTTTATTTCTAATTTTTTATCTTTTTTATAATACTAATTTAATTAATAATTTCTATTTAGTAAATTTTAGTCTCTATAATATAGACTTTAATAGTTATTAGATTATAATAACTAAATATATTAATAATATTATTATTCTAATATAAAAAGACTCTATATAGTATTACTACTATTATTTAGAGTATTTATATAGAATATATAAATATTAAATCTAATATTATATTACTATACTTTAGTTAGTCTCTATTATAATATTTTAAATATTATGTATATTATAAACTATATATTTATGTAAATATAATAGAAGAGATCTAATCTTTCATAGTATTCCTATAGTAGTAATTTAAAACTTAATATAAATATTATAGTAGTTATCTTATTTCATATATTTATTATATATTTTAGAGATCTCTCTATATATATAGTATATAATATAGAGCTCTAGAGTATCTAATTAGTACTATAAATACTACTAGATAATAGTCTCTACTACTCTATAGACTCTAGAAATCTATAAAATCTCTATTAGTTTACTATTTTTATTAATAATTAGATATCTATTTAGATATATAAGTATCTAGACTAGTTCTCTAGCTAAATCTATATATATATATAATATTATAATATCTATTAAAGTCTTTATTACTATAGTATTTTAATATATCTCTATTAGATCTCTAAATATCTAGAGATCTATAGTAATAAATGTATTAATATAGAAACTAAGACTATAGTTACTAAAGACTAGAACTAGTCTATAATAATATATTTTATACTTATATATATATATCTCTCTATAAAATAGTCTTAACTAAACAGACTATAGTATAATATTATAGTAATTATAGCTATATAGTATTTAAGCTATTTCTAGAGTCTATAAAAGAGATATTTACTCTATGTAAAAACCTATAGTATTTTAGTAGTATAGTCTTTATTTAAATATAAATAAATAAGATTACTCTATACTACTATCTAACTATAATTAATTAATAATAGAAAAAAATATTAAAAAGAAACTTAACTATAATCTAGCTCTTTGTCTATACTTAGAAAATTAAATATAAATAGTTTAATATATTCTACTATAATACTCTATATTTATAGAGCTTTAGATATAGATTCTAGAGATCCTCCATAATTAAACTAATTAGATTAACTAATTTATGAAACTAGAGTCTTTAAAAAAAACTATTTAATTTATATTATAATCTAGACTCTTTAATTAATTTAGAGCCCTTCTATTTATTTTTTTTATTTTATACTATCTATAAAATCTATTTTCTATATCTATAGACTATTAAGTACTATAGTCTAGTCTACTTATATATATATATAATATAACTACTAGTATAGTTATTTAGAATATAATTAGATAGAAATTCTATATATAGAATTTTTATATATTTATATCTAGATAATTAGTTTTAGTTATATAGACTAAATATCTTTTTAGGAGTATAGATATACTAAAAAAGATTGATTAATTTAAGTAGAGATATCAGATTATAAAGTTTTTACTATTTATTAGTAGATATAGCAGGTAAGATAGGTCTATATAGAGATTATTAGTAATAAGTATTAGAAGTATAGGAGTTAGAAGAGATAAAGTATTATAATTATATAATTTTTCTTTTTATAAATAAGATAGTCTATCTATTACTCTACAGGTTCTATTATTATATTAGAGATTAGCTCTAATATATATATAAATAAAAACTAACCTAAAGTAAACTTAATTAGAGTTAGATTTAATAATAGTACTAGTAGAGTTAGTACTAGTAGAGTTAGTACTAGTAGAGTTAGTACTAGTAGAGTTAGTACTAGTAGAGTTGGTACTAGTAGAGTTAGTACTAGTAATAGTAATAGTATTAGGTTTTACTAGATATATATATAAATCTCTAATAGATAATTAAGTATAATTTTATAAGTTGTCTCTTATTTATTAATTAAAAAGGCTTATATAACATAGAATAAGATACTTATATATATAAATCTAGTTATATTAAGTAATAGTATTTTATAATACTTAGTTTTATAGATATAATCTATAGAAATAAGCTATAAGTAGTATTTTAGTATCTCTAAACTTGGTTTATATATAGTAAAAAGAATCTTAATATATTATTTATTTAAGATATAATAGAATAGCTATTTCTTATTAGATAGAAGTGCTATTAGTAATATCTAAATAGAGATATAGCTATCAAGAAAAATTTTAATTAAGGTCAAATTAGAGATTATTAATATTAGTAGTAATAATATAGAATTTAGAATCTATTTTATAAATTAAGATTAAAATTTAGTATATAGAGATCTAAAGTTAGAATTATACTTAAATAGTATTACTAATAGTTTACTAGATTATTTTAGTATATTAGTATATTAAATATGTAGATACTTTAGATACTTTATATCTATTATATTTAGGGTTCTCTAATATTAAATACTATAGTATATATAAATTAGGAGTACTATAGAGATAGAGTACTATTTATTTAATTAAAGGATATTAAAGTACAATTTAAAACTTATATCTATATAAATAGATAGTAGTTTTATGCTTTTAGCTCTTATCTCAAATAAATAGGATATATGTACTACTCTAGTTATATTATAATATAACTTTTTTTATAATATTACTCTTAGTAGTCTTATTTTATATCTTTATAATACTATATCTAATAGGCTTTATAAGGTAATCTCTATACTTAGGATAATATTATTTCTACTTCTCTTTCTGCTTATTCTTATTCTCCTCTCTTTCCTGAATATAGATAGAATACTAAGAATTGCTACATATATATCTCTAAAAAATACTACTACTACTATTAAAATTTCTATTACTACTATTTAAATAGTAATAGTAAAGACTATTATTTCTATTATAGATTCTAACAATATTAATAATAATAGCTGCTACTATCTTTTCTTCTTATATTTTATTATTGTTAATATACTTTTAGGCCTTAATATCTAACTTATTATCTAATAATAATAATTTAGCTATTATAGCTACTAAAGCTACTATAGTAACTAAATTTATTAATCTTAATTCTCCTTCTAATTAGCTCTCCTAGTCTATACTACTATCCTTAACAAACTAATAACTTACTAATCTTAAAACTATAATTAAAGAGATTAACTATATTATAAAACTTACTAGATATAGGATTATAAAGATCTAGAGTAAAAAGACTAAATATCGTATTATTAAAAAGGTTATTTTATAATATAACTAGAGTAGTAAATATATCCTAATAGTAGATAAGACTACTTAAAAGTATAAAACTACTATCTAGTCATATAAATATAAGTTCTAAATTATACTTTAATATCTTTTAATTAAGTAAATGGTATCTTATTTCTATAGTACTACTAATTTATATATACTATAGTATTTAATATTAGAAAATCTAGAATATAATAGATATAAAGTATTATATATATCTATCTATATAATATATTAATATTATAAAATAAAGTAGTAAACTAATATTATTTAAATATAACTCTAGCTCTAAATCTCTATATATTAAATTTTAGTCTTAATTTATAAAATAAATTCTAAATTTTATATAATTACTAGAGATATAAATAATCTATACTACTAAATAAATTAAGCCTTCTTTAATAGATATATTCTTATCTAAGTATTACTAATAGAGCTTCTATTTAATAGGAAGTAGTTTTTCTATTATACTCTAGATAACTAATAATATATTACTATTCTTTTTACTATATATAAATAAAATTTAGAGATACTAAAATACTATTTATAGCTTATCTTTACAGATTATACTTATAGAACTAACTATTACTAGAGTACTAGATATCTAGAGATACCTAGGAATTATACAGATACTTAAAGAGATATTTACTGAGATAGTAAATATTTTTTAAAGACATAGTAGAGAGTAGCTTTAATAGTAGTAGAGAGTAGTTAAGAATAGAGACACTAATTACCTACTATAAATATAGATCTAAGAGTATAGTATAATTAGTTAATTATAGTTATCTAATATAAATATATTATCTAGAAGATTTTTTAGCTGTTAAGTAACCTCCTTCTCTAAAAAACAATTTATATAATATTGCTATACTAGAGAGGGGGGAAGAGAGAGAGAGGACTTCTCTATATTATTTATACTCTTTAGATATTTATAATAATAATATTGTTTAATTTAATTAGATTTATATATATAGATACCTCTTTATGTTTTATATAAGTATTTTTGATTAATAAATAAGAAGCTATCTATAAAATTATACTTAATTACTTTTTAGAGATTTATATATATATTTAAGTAAACTTAGTACTAACTCTATAATTACTATTACTAAATCTAATACTATTAGGCCTTTATGTAATTCTAACTAATAAAAAACTAGACATAATTAATATAATTGATACTATATTCCTAAATATAGATACTATTATTTGTATTTATTATATAAATATAAATTTAATAAAATATATATTTCTAGTTCTCTATAAGGTAATTACTAAAGTATATAAATTAGAGAATATTTAATAATATCGTCTTAAACTATCTAGTTTAGCTTTTTAGCTATTAAAAAAAGTGCTTAAAGAGATCTTAACTAAGATTTTTAATTAAAAATAGAAAAAAATACTACTATAGTAGAATCGTCTTATTTTAATAGTATCTCTATTTTAGTAAGACTACTATATCTTATTCTAGGAATATTATACTAGCTACTAAAATAAGATCTTTATATACTTATAAAAGACTTACTTACTATATTTAAAAATTTTAAATAGATAATAACTTACTAATATATAAGTATTAAGACCTAAATTATAAATAAATAAGAATAATACTTAATATAAAAATTATATACTATCTTCAAATATATTATTTAATATATCTCTTTAAAGACTATTTAGTATATAGAGCAAACTATAAGATCTTTATATCTCTAGATAAAAGAAAGTCTTAAATCCTATTTAATTATAATTATAATTTAAAGAATACTACTAGATATTTTTATATTTATATTTTTATTAAATAGACAAATAGTTAACTACTAATACTACTAACTCTAGATAATTTTTATCTATACTAGTATCTCTATTATCTTAGAGAGATACTAGTAATTAATAGTACTCTTTTAGTCTAGAATCTTAAAAAGATTTAGACTTATAGCTAGCTATTAAGTTAGTAAAATAATATCTCTTAGCTATAATCTATACTCTATTCTAGATAGATATTAGTAACTTAGTAACTTTAGTCTTAGTTATCTCTAGATCTATTAATAGGCCTAATACTATTTAAATATTTAGTCTAATACAAGTCTTTAAGATTTAGGATTATATTATATAGTAGTTCTAGTAAAGGCTATAGCCATAGTATAATTAAAAGTATATAGAGAGTTTAATATTTAGTAAAAAGTAAAGAGTAAATAGTTATTAAGTCTAAATATAGTAATAGTAGCCTAGATATAGGTACTATTATTAATTTAGATAATAATAAGTATATAAACTAGTATAAGAATTAAAAAATCAAGAGAAAAAAAAATCTATTACTCCTATTTAAATAGTAGTAATAGAACTTTCAATAGTAGTAGTAGTATTTTTAAAGAGTATATAGATAGCAATTCTTACTATTCAAACTATATTTAGAGAGAAGAGTAGAAATAAGCAGAAGAGAGAGTAGGAATAGATAAGAGAGAGGTAGAAATAATATTACTTCTATAATTATACTTTTAGAATTAGTAAATTATTAGTTATTTAGAGATAATAGTATTAGTAGAGAGAACTAATTAAGAGAATTAGAATTAGGATTAATAAATCTAGCTACTATAATAGCTAAATTATTATTATTAGATAATAAATTATAGATATTAAAATCTAGAAGTATACTAATAAATAGTAAGAGATAAGAAAGAGTAGTAGCTATTATTATTAATATTATTATATCTATAATAGAAATAATAATTTTTCTATAAAGATTATTACTACTATTTGAATAGTGCTAATAACTATTTAAATAGTAATAATGGCTATTTTAAGAGTAGTAGTAGAAATTATATAACTATATTAATAGTAATTCTTAGTATTCTAACTATATTTAAGAGAAGAAGTAGGAATAAGGAGAGAAGAGATAGAAATAAGACCTATAGAGAGATAGGAATAGATAGAGAGAGAGTATAGATAGTATAACTCTAAATAATAGTTTCTAATATTTTATAGATTCTAGAAATCTCTATTAGTTTATTATTTTTTCTAATAATTAGATATCTATTTAAATATATAAATATTTAGACTAGTTTTTTAATTAAATTTATATATATAATATTATAGTATCTATTAAAAGACTCTATTACTATAGTATTTTAGTATATCTTTATTAAATTTCTAAATATTTAGAGATCTATAATAATAAATATATTAATATAAGAACTAAAACTAGTCTATAATAATATATTTTATATTTATATATATATTTTTTTCTAAAATAATCTTAGCCTAATAAACTATAATATAGTACTATAATATTTATAGTTATATAATTTTTAAGCTATTTTTAGAATTTATAAAATAAATATTTATTCTATATAAGAGTCTATAATATTCTAATAATATAGTTTTTATTTAAATTTAAATAAATAAAATTACTCTATATTATTATTTAACTATAATTAATTAATAGTAAAAAAAAACTTAGAAAAAACATCTAATTGTAATTTAGCTCTCTATTTATATTAAAAAAATAAGATACAAATAAATTAGTATATTTCACTATAATATCTAATATTTATAAAGTTTTAAATATAGATTCTAAAGATCTTCTATAACTAAATTAATTAGACTAACTAGTTTATAAAACTAGAGTTATTAAAAAAACTACTTAATTTATACTATAATCTAGACTCTTTAGTTAATTTAGAAATCTTTTATCTATCTTTTCTATTTCATACTATTTATAAAATCTATTTTCTATGTCTATAGATTATTAAATATTATATTTTAATCTACTTATATATATATATATATAGTATAGTTATTAGTATAATTATTTAGAGTATAGTTAGGTAGAGATTTTATAAAATTTTATATAGTTATATATAGATAATTAGTTTTAATTATATAGACTAAATATCTTTTTAGAAATATAGATATACTAAAAAAGATTAATTAATTAAAATAGAGATATTTTACTATTTAATTTTTACTATTTATTAATAAATATAGTAGATAAAGTAGATTTTTATAAAAATATTAGAATAAAAAATAATAGTTACTAAGAATAAAGAATTTAGAAGAGATAAAGTATTATACTTATATAATTTCTCTTTTTATAAATAAGATAGATAGTCTGTCTACTACTCTATAGATTCTACTTATATATCGGAGATTAGCTCTAATAGATATATAAATAAAAACTAAACTAAACTAAATTAAATTATTATCTAAATTAATTATAGTACTTATATCTAGTCTACTATTACTATAATTAGACTCTATAACTATTATTTCTTCTTTTTTTACTATTTTAGCTATTTTAGTTTTTTTTTACTAAATATCTTTATATACTACTATAGTTATAATTATAGTTTTAGTTTAAACTATATAATATAATTTTAAATTCTAAAGGCTTATATTAAGTTAAATATTTAAATAGTATTAAGTCTATTAACAGATCTAGAAATAACTAGAGAAGTTATTATATTAGTATAATTAAGATTATATATTATTCTACTAATTAAATAACTAACTATAAGTCTAAATCGTTTTAGAGTTTTATATTAAAAGAGTATTATTAATTATTAATACTTTTCTAAAACAATAGAAATACTAATATAAATAAAAATTATTAAAAGTTAGTAGTATTAGTAACTTAGTTTAATTTAGGTTTTATTTATATATCTATTAGAGCTAATCTCTAATATAATAGTAGAACCTATAGGATAATAGATAGGCTATCTTATTTATAAAAAAAGAAATTATATAATTATAATATCTTATCTCTTCTAATTCTTAACTTTCTAATATCTATTATAATAACTACTATCTTAAATATACTACTAGATATACTACTATCTATCTTACTTACTATATCTACTAATAAATAGTAAGAATTAGATAGTAAAGTATCTCTACTCTAATTAATTAATCTTTTTTAGTTTATCTATTCTCTTAAAAATAATATTTAATCTATATAACTAAAACTAATTATCTATATATAACTAAATAAATAAAAATCTTATATAGTAAATCTATATAGAATCTCTATCTATCTATACTCTAAATAGCTATACTAATAGCTATCCTATATATATATATATAAAAATAGTCTAGACTATAGTATTTAATAGTCTATAGATATAGAAAATAGATCTTATAGATAGTATAAGATAAAAAAGATAAATAGAAGAGCTCTAAATTAACTAAAGAGTCTAGATTATAGTATAAATTAAGTAGCTTTTTTTTAAAGACTCTAGTTTTATAAGCTAATTAGTCTAATTAGCTTAATTATACAAGATCTCTCTATATCTAAAACCCTCTAAATATAGAGTATTATTATAAGATATACTAAACTATTTATATCTAGTTTATAGAGTATAAATAGAGAGCTAAATTATAGTTAAAGTTTTTTTTTAATACTTTTTTTTACGAATAATTAATTATTACTAAATAGTAGTTAGTATAAAATAAATTTATATTTAAATAAGAATGATATTACTAAAATATTATAGACTTTTATATAGAATAAATATATCTTTTATAGACTCTAAAAATAATTTAAATAGAGCAATAGTATATCTACTCTCTCTTCTAGCTAATCTTATCTATCTCTCTAGTTATTCCTACTCTCTCTTCTAAATATAGTTAGAATACTAAGAATTACCATTGATATAGTTATATAATTACTATTAGTACTCTTTTTTTTCTTTGTAATTTTAAACTAGTTTATATACTTATTAGTATCTAAATTAATAATAGTACTTATATCTAGACTACTATTACTATAATTAGATACTATAACTATTATCTTCTCTTTTTTTACTATTTTTACTCTTCTTACCAGATATCGCTATATACCACTATAGCTCTAGCTCTAACTATAGTCTTAGTTTAATCTATATAATATAATCTTAAATCCTAAAGACTTATATTAGGTTAAATGTTTAAATAGTATTAGATCTATTAATAGATCTAGAGATAACTAAAGAGATTAAAATCTTAGTACTTAAACTAGTACAGATTAAGATAGCTAAGATTAAGATTATATATTATTCTGCTAATCTACTAGCTAGCTATAGACTCGAATCTTTTTAGAGTTCTATACTAAAAGAATATTATTAATTATTAGTATCTCTCTAAAATAATAGAGATACTAGTATAAATAAAATTTAGCTAGGGTTAGTAGTTAACTATTTACCTATTTAATAATAATATAAATATAAAGGTATCTAGTAGTATTCTTTAAATTATAATTAAGATTTATTTTCTTCTAGAGATATAAAGATATTATAGATATTTTTTATATATTAAATAGTCTTTAAAGAGATATATTAGATAATATATTGATAAATAACATAGAGTTTTTATATTAGATACTATTTTTATTTATTTATAATTTAAGGTTGAATATATATATTAATAAATTATTATCTATTTAAAATTTTTAAATCTTATAAGTCTTTTATAGATATATAAAGATCTTATCTTAGTAGTTAGCATAATACTTCTATATAAAATATAATAGCTTTACTACAATAGAAATACTATTTATAAATATTAATATTTAGTAGGTGATGTTATAGCGACCCCTCTCTGTTGCTTACAGCGACCCCCCTTTTTGCTTATAGCGACCCTCCCCGCTCTAGGTCACCTAATTAGTTTTAACTAATTATAGCTTAGGGTTTCTACTAAGGCTTACTGCTAGATTACCTACTAAGACTTACCACCCTATCTCTGTAGAGGTACTGCTGATCTATTTTATCTTATTATCTCTGTTTACAACCTTAGTAATTAAAATATCTCTCTTCTCTCTATTAAAATCTCTCTTATTACTGTTTAAATAGTAATAAGAAATCTCTTATCTCTCTTATTACTATTTAAATAGTCCTAAATATTATTAACTATCTCTCTTCTAAGAACGAATTACCTATCTTATCTATCTTACCTACTATCGAGCCTAATACTAATACTAATCTACTAATATCTTTATCTCTCTAAGACTAGTAGTATTTAGATCTCAATTTAGCTATTATAATTATTAATCAATATATATAAAGCCTACTAGATATATTGTTATAAAAGGCTATAGTAAAAAGACTAAGTATAGTATCTTTAAATAAGTAGTTGTATAGTATAATTACTATAGTAATTACTAAGACTATATTCTCTAAGATTCGTAAAAATAATAAACTAATATCTATATATTAGAATATAAATTTTAGATTACTCTTTAATATTATACTAAGGCTTAGCTATTATTATTTACTAATATAGTCTTAAATACTCTATAGTATCTAATAATTAAGAATAAGACTTATAATAGCTATAAAATCTCTAAAGATATATCTATCTATTTAAAATACTATCTTAATAAAAATATTATTAGTTAGAAGAAGGGATTACTACTTAGCTATATCTCTAAATTCCTATATAATAGATTATTATATTAATTTATAAGAATAACCTAAATTTATATCTTATTTCTACTAATATTAATAACTTCTATACTAAACTAAACTAGGATTTCTTAAAGAGATAAATCTCTATCTAGATATTACTAATAGAACTCCTAACTAATAGTAAATAGATATTTTACTATTCTCTTAATAAAGATAAGTATATTACTACTCTATTTACTATATACTATACTAGTATTAAGATATTAAAGTACTATCTATAGGTAATCTCTATAGATTATACTTATAAAATAAATTAATGTAATATATTTTTATTAGATATTATTAGGTTTACTTATACTAGTACTTTAGTATATCTTAGTTAGACCTTTATCTAAAACAAATATAAAGAGACCTATAATACTATTTTCTGTTTTTTTACTAAGATCTATATATATATTCTATTAATACTAATATCTATAGTAATTACTATATTATTTCTAAGTAATCCTTATATAGTACTTACTAATAAAGAACTAGAGCTAATTAATACTATTTATATAGTATTTCTAAATATAGATACTATTATTTATATATAGTATATTAATATAAATCTTTAAAAAAAGTACTACTATTATTCTATAAGATAATTACTAATATCTATAATACTAGTATCTTAGAATACGATAGCCTATTATTATCTTCTAATTAATTAACTAAAAAGGAGTTAGATAATACTCTTAAAGAGGTCTTTATTAAAAGATAGTATATTATAATAAAGTAATAGAATTATCTTATTTATATATCTATCTAAGCTAAGTTTAATATAGTATAGATAGTCTTCTAAAACACTTATAGGTAAGATTTTTATAGATCTATTAAAATATATTACTAAAGAATAGATTAAAGGTTACTTAGTAAATTTTTTAATAATATATACTAAGAAAGTAAGTTATTATTATCTCTTAAAAAATCTCTTATTACTATTTAAATACTAATAAAAAAAATAGTATCTCTATCTTAGTAAGGCTATAATATCTTATACTAAGGCCTCTTATTAGCTAATTAAGTAAGATCTATATATCTTAATAAATAACCTTTTTATAGTACTCTATAATTTTAAGTATATTATTATATACTAATATACTAAGATTAAGACTAAGATTATAAATAACTAAGAATATTAGCTAATAAGGAAATTATACTCTATCTTTATACTAATTATTAAGTAGGTTTCCTAATAGGCTATTTAGTATATAAAAGAGATATATAATATATATCTCCTATCTATAGAAAATAAGTCTCTATTATCTAAGATAAATAATAATTATTCTTATAATTTATATAATATATTAGATTTTCTGTATGTCTATATTATCTTATAATAGATTATAGAAGAAAAGACCCTTATAATTAAAGACTTCTATCTATACTAGTAACTATATAGACTTAGTAAGGTATCTATAATTAATCCTATATTATTAATCTAGAATCTACTTACTATATACTATTATAGGTACTCTACTAGCTCTCGAAATAATATATCTTTATAAATAGTATCTTTATAAATAACTGCTCTATAATTATCTCTAGATCTTCTTATAGTACTACTACTTATATCTTCTAAGCGCTTAACTAGATATAAACTATCTGTATTTAAGGTTACAGTAAATATAGTATAGGGTTATAGTTATAGCTATAGCTGTAGTATACTTATATATAGTAGTAGTATCTAGAAATACTAATACTAGCTAAGCTCTAGTATTTAAAATAATAAGGTAATGATTAAATCTTTCTCTAGTTCTCTTAGTAATAGTACTACTAGTAATAGTAGTTTAGACTATTATTAATACTAATAATAATAAATATATAGTATAAGTAGTAAAATTAATTAGCTTAAACCTTTTCTTTATAATACTATCATCTCTTATTAGTATTTAAATAGTAGTAAGACTTTTTTAAGAGAGATAAGAGAGATGTTTTGATTACTAAGGTAGTAAACAGAGGTAATAAGATAAGATAGATTAGTAGTACCTCTATAGAGGTAGAGTATTAAGCCTTAGCAGGAACCCTAATCTATAATTAGTTGAAACTAATTAGGTGACCTAGGGGGGGAGGGGGGGTCACTATAAGCACTAGAGAGGGGTCGCTATAACGAAATTAGGGGGGTCGCTATAGGGAAAGGGGGGGTTGTGCTAGGCAGGGGGGGGGGGGGTCGCTGTAACACTACCCTATTTAGTAATAAGAAATCTTTTATTACTATTTAAATAATAATAAAAAATCTCTTACCTCTCTTATCACTTTACTTTATTAATATATATATATTTCAAAAAAAAGAAAAAAACTTAAAGTAGTCTTTAATTTATTCTTTAATAATATTTACTAGTAATTCTTTAAAAATTAATATATTATATATATTCTAGAAGTATTATTATATAGTATTAAATTTAGTCTATAATATAAAAATCAAATAAATCTATTATTATATTATTTTTTACTATCTTTTATAAAGAACTTTATTTAGAATCTCGTTAAGTACTTTTTTTAATAACTAAATATCTAAACTAAGTAATTTAAGACTATTCTATTAAATATCTCTTAATTTATATATCTTAGTAATTACTTTATAGAGAACTAGAAGTATATATTTTATTAAATTTATAGGGTAATACTTTAGTGACCCTCTCTAGCAACCTCCTCTCTAATAGCTATTGCGACTTCTCTTTTTAGCTATAGCGACCCCCTCTTTATCTAATTAGAGCTCTTTTTTACTAATAGTAGATCTACTATTTATCTATAGCGATCTCTCTCTCTCTCTCTCTTCTCTTTTCTCTATTCTCTTAGATACTTAAGAGTATAAAGTACTAAGTATAAAGTAATAGATATAAAATACTAGATATAAGGTATCTAAGCCTAAAAGTACTAAGTATAAGATACTAGATATAAAGTACTAGATATAAAATACTAAGTATAAGGTACTAGATATAAAATATTAGATATAAGATACTAGATATAAGATACTTAAGCCTAAGAGTAAGAGGTATCTAAGCTTAGGAGTATAAGGTACTTTAGTAGAATAGAGAGTTCTAATTAGCTATTCTATAGTTAGATAACCTAGAGAGGGTTATTATAGCTAAAAAGGGAGGTCACTATAGCTATTAGAGAGGGGTTACTAGGGGAGATCACTATAGCCAAAGTAGGGGTTGCTCTAGCTAAGGGGGGGGGTCACTGTAGTATTAACTAATTTATATTTATATATTAAATATAAATAATAGTAATTATATTTAGAAATAGTAATAGTAATAGTAATAGTAATAGTACTAGTATTAAATTTTATTAAATATATATATAAATCTAATTATATTAAATAATAATATATTATAATAGTTTATTTTATAAATATAATCTATTAATATTATTTATAAATAATATTATAGTATCTCTAAACTTAATTTATATATTATAAAAACAACTTTAATATATTATTTATTATTTAAAAAATAATAAAATAACTATTTTTTATTAAATAAAAGCTCTATTAGTAGTACTTAAATAGAGATATAGTTATTTAAGAACTTTTAGTTTATTCTAAATTATAAATTATTAATATTTTTAATAATAATATAAAATTTAATATATAGAGATTTAGAACTAAAATTATATTTAAATAGTATTAGTTTATTAAATTATTTTATAATATTTATATAGTATATATATAGATACTTTTAATATTTTATATCTATTATATTCTAGATTTTCTAATATTAAATATTATAGTATATATAAATTAGTAGTACTATAGAAATAAAGTCTTATTTACTATTAGTATATATTTTACTATTCTAATTATACTATAAAATAACTTTTTTAATAATACTATATTTAGTTTCTTTACTCTAGATCTTTATAACTCTATATATAGTAGACTTTAGAAATAATTAATCTCTTTAATTATACTTTTAGAGTTAGTAAATTATTAGTTAATTAAGAGTAGTAGTATAGAATAAAAAAATTAATTAAAAAAATTAGAATTAATAAATCTAGTTATTATAGTAGCCTTAATAACTAGAATAACTAAATTATTATTATTAAATAATAATTTATAGATATTAAGGTCTAAAAATATATTAAAAAATAATAAAAGAATAGAGAGAGTAAAAAAAAGAAAAAGTATTAGATATTATTAATATTTATAGTAAGAATAAAAAGATTAATATTACTATTTAAATAGTAGTAATAAGTACTTAAATAGTAATAATAGATTTTTAGAGAGCAATAATAGATTTATTAATAGTAGTAAGAAATAGAAATAGAGATAGAAATAAGATAGTCTTAGTACTATCTCTATAGAGTATAAGAGAGTTACTAAGTAGATAAAAAAATAATAAAGAGACTAATTATAGAAAAAAAGTAATAGTAGAAAATAAAAAGACTATAATTAATTAATTAAAATAAAAGATAGTAATAGTAATAACTATAACTAAATTTTAATCTTCTAGATCTTAGAGAGATCTCTAGATATTTAAAAAACTAAAGTTAGAAGACTATAAGATATATATATATATATATAGATTATACTTAATTCTCTATTATATTATTATAGGCTATATAATATAAGAGAGCTATAACTTATAGATAGACTACTAAGAGCTAACTATTTCTAGAAAAAGTATATAAATATAATTATATAAAGAAAGACTAGAATTAGTCTCTAATATACTATATTAGAGAATATTATCTTATATAAAAAAATAGCTATATTTCTATAGATATTTAGTTTAATAGAAAAAATATAGAGAATTATAGAGTTAGTATTTATAGATACTATATAACTAATAATCTACTATCTACTAGTACTAAAAGAGAGTAGATAGTTATTATAATTTCTAGAGATACTCTTTAAAAAGTATATATAGAAATAGAAAGAGCTAGATATATAAAGATATCTTTTTATATATATATATATTTAGTTCTTTATAATTAATCTATATATTATTATTATAGTATATCTTTAGACTATTTTTTAATTAGTAATTTTACTCTTTAATAAATATACTATAAATAGAAGAGCTCTTTAGACTAATCTATTTAGTACTCTATCTAGTATATTCTTTAAAGTTATTTAATAAGATTTAAGTCTATATAAGACTTAATATAGTAATAGTATAATTATAAATTAATATTTAAAGATTACTAGTAGTACTAGTATAAGACTAATTTTAGTTATCTTCTAGTAAATTATAATTCTATTCTTATAGAATAAAGTATATCTATTAACTAACTAACTACTAACTATAACTAGTTAGTAATATATAATATATATTATACTAGTAGTATAATTTATTAATAATATATTTATTTAGATTAAGCTATAATTAATAATTAATATATATAAATTAAGTTAATAAAGCTTAATATTAACTATAAAAAATAATAGATATATATTAAATTTAGATTTTATAATTTTCTATTCTCTTTAATTCTTTTTTAAAGAATAGTTTTTATATTTAAATTAGTAATTTAAAGTAAGCTATTTTAAAAAAATAACTATTTTATATATTTTAAATATAAAATAAGTAGTAAATATATAATATAGTAGTATTTTATAGGTTTTTCTATTATAAATAATAAAAATAAAATAGATATAAAAAACTATAAAAATCTTTTAGCAGAAAAAAATATTTTAGAAAAAGTCTATTCTATTTATATATCTTTAAAATATTATATTTAATTTTATTTTATTTTATATTTTACTATAACTAATTATAGATATAGTAGAAATAGAAATTATTAATATAATTAAAGTTATAATAATAGTAGTAATAGTAATAATACTAAAAATAGAGATAGAAATAGATATAGAAATAAATAATAATTCTAGTTTAATAAAGAACTATTTTTAAACTATATAGAATTATTTTTATATTATATATCTAGACTATATTATATATAAATTTAATTTAGTAATACTAATAATAATATTTATTATTTATAATATTTAAAATTATACTTATTTTAAAAAGTATATTTACTATTAAGCTCTAAATATAAAAAATATATATAATATAGTATATAATTTAACTATATCTTAAATAATATTTATTAATAGTTAGTATAGATTCTATTTAAAATATTAATAGATATTTATAAATTTTATATCTTAATTAATTAAATATTTAAAATTATCTTTAGATTTTTTTTTAATATTATAGAGAATAATATAAATACTATTATTATTTAGAGTTTTATTATTAGAATAATTATAATATATAAATTATATATTTTAGTAGATATATTTTAAAAAACTATTATATAGTATTAGTTTAAATAGAGACTAAAAATCTATAGAAAAATAATAAAAAATTTAAATAAATTTATCTTAATAAAATAAATAACTATTATTAGATATTTATTATTTTTCTATTTAAATTCTATCTAGTATATAGATTTTTAGTTTCTATTTAAATAAATACTTAATTACTAGTTATAATTCAATTTTTATTAGATCTTAAGTTTTTTAATATTAAATTTAATTTATAGTAAGATATTATTTAAAACTTTTTAGACTTTTTAATACTAATAGTATAGCTAATAGAAATAGTTAAAGGGTAGTAGTTATTATTTCTATATATAATCTAAATATAATTCTAAAATAAAGTAGATAAAAAAAATTAAATTAAAAAAATTAAATTAAAAAAATTAAATTAAAAAAATTAAATTAAAAAAATTAAATTAAAAAAATTAAATCAAAAAAATTAAATCAAAAAAATTAAATTAAAAAATAAATTATATTAAATAAAATAATATAGGTAAATAAAATAGTAGAAAATATATTTATATTTTATTTTTATAATTTTTTTTAATATTTTTACTCTTTTTTTAGAATTTATATTTTTAGAAATTCTAACTAATATTTAGTTTATCTATAGAGCAATACTATAGCAACCCCTCTCTAGCTACTATAACCTCCTCTCTACTTAGTTATAAAATAGATCTCTTAATTTAAGTCTAATTATAATAGATAAAAATTTCTAAAAAATATTAAAAAATACCTTATATAAGACTCTATAGAATATATTTTTTATAGATTTTTAGTTCCTAATATTATATATAAATTTCTTATATTTATAGGTTTTTTACTCTTTTCTTTTATAGATATTTATTAAGACTTAGAAAAAATCTAGAAAAAATATATATTATAGAATTTTATATAAAATATTTTTTAGTATTTTTAACAAATTTTTACCTATTCTATATTCTAAATAGTTTAATTATAAAGAATTCTGACTAATAAATTAAGCTAAACCTAAATAAGAAAAAAGATTTATTTCTTCTTATATCTTTTTTTCTTTAAAAGATAGAAATTTAGAAAAAAATATTAGGAACTACTTAATATAATACTATATTATATATATTTTTCCTAGATTTTTTTAAAGTTATAATAGATATTTATAAAAGAAAAAAGTAAAAAAAAATCTCTAAATTTAAAAGATTTATATATAATATTACTAATTAAAAACCTAGAAAAAATATATATAATAGAGTATTATATTAAGTATTTTTTAATATATTTTTTGATTTTTTATCTGTTATATTTAGGTTTTTATTTAGATATTTAATATAGAAGGGGGGTTACTATAGTACTACCTTATCTATATTTTATTTTTAATTTTTTTAAGAATTAAATTATTATTTATTATATATTCTATATATTTTTTCTAATTTTTATATATTACTTTTTATTTCTAATTTATTTTTTAAATTAGATATTTCTAGAATTATATTTAAATTATTTATAATCTAGTTATAGAGTAAAAAGACTAAAAATATATTATATAACTAAAAGTATTTTTTAAATAAAATTAAATAATATATTTATTTCTTATTATCTAGTATAAACTAGGAACTATAAGCTAATCCTTTATAGTCCTAATATATATTTTAAGTCTACTATCTTATAACTATACTATTACTATACTAAGTCTTATATAAGCTTAGATCTATAGAGTAAGTCTTATAGATATACTAGTTAGTATATACTAAATAGATTAGTCTAGAGAACTTCTCTACTTATAGAGTATAGTTATAGTTATACTATATAGAAGTAAAGATATACTTAAGTAACTTATTAAGATTAATTATAAAGAACTAAATATATATATATAGAATTATTCTTATATATCTAGTCTCTTATAGTATAGTATATTAGAGAGTATAACTAGTAGTATACTAGATCTAACTCTTCTATTTATCTATTAGTATACTATATAGTATACTCTAATATTATATAAGTCTTATAATTCTTTAGTATTATAGTATAGTAATACTATTAGTAGAATAAATACTTATAAAGATATTATACTAATTAAGATAGGTTTATAACCTTTTTATATAAATAAGTATTAGATAGGTTAAGTTCTATCTAGTAATTATATCTTAGATAGATACTAGATCTTAGTCTTAGCTATTACTTTAAAGATTAATAAAGACTAATTTATACTAGAGGCTAGTATTAATAAACTTTATAAGATTACAGATCTATAGTATAATTAGATTTCGATAATAATAAAATTAGAAATAGGATATATCTTTTATAAAGTACTAGTAATACTTAGATTATAAGTAATATATTTTGTATTCTCTTATTAATCGTCTCTCTAGACTATTTTAGTATAGTCGCTAGTAGAGCTTACCTTAAGTACCTTAAATAGCTTTTATAGACTAAGCTAAATTATATATATAAGACAGAGTATTTTTAGAATAATAGTATTAGGATCGAGATTTTTTTCTTTATAAGTCTTAGCTAAGTAATCTATTATAGTACTATTATTAGATATATTATCTACTATAATAGAATAGATATACTCTAGTAACTAATACTCTTCTAATAGACTTAGTACTTCTCTACTAAGTCTATAGCTACTATACTATCTCTTAAGAGGCTTAAAATCTAATAAAATCTCTTAGTATTCCTAGTTATAATTAATAAAGTACCTAGTAATAGCTATAAATACCTACTAAAAAGGAGAGGTCTAATAATCTAAGCTAATAGATAGCTTAGTATTTAGAAGAAGTTTTTGTAGTATTAAGATTTAAGAGAATTTTGCTTTTGTCTAAATATAATATTAGAGTATTTAGCGAGAAGATATAGTAATAGGAGTAGAGGCTTTTTAGATAAGAGTAATAAGTTTTTAAAACTTAGGCTATTTAATAATTATAAAAAGTAGACAGAGAGTTATAATAGTATTAACTAATTAAAGATCCTACTATTCTTAAGAAAAGGTGATTAGGATAATTTTAGCCTAAAGTAATAATATAAGGTTAGTATAATAAAAAAAAGTATTTAGAGAGAGATAGTAATTTAGCTAAATTACCTAATATTATAGTATAGTAGTAATAGGAGAACTAGCTATCTAGCTACCTCTTTTTTTATTTATTTTATATTTATTAAGATATACCTAAATTAAAGATATACTAAGAAGAGTTACCTTATATTTATAATTAAGGTATTATAGAGCTTAGCTATATAGCTAGTATATTACTTTAGGCTCTCTAGTCTTCTTATTTATAATAGTTATTATATTTTTCTAAATATCTAATAAGTACTTATCTTTCTCTAAAAATTTAGAGGTAAAATCTTTAGATTAATACTTACTTAGAGGTATTTATAAACCTACTATTATTTATAGCTACTAATAAATAAAAGTTTTCTTATTTATATTATTAAATATTATCTAATTCCTATCTTATTAAAGATACTTAGAAATAAGATTAAGATTAAGAGATAGTAGTATAGATAATATACCTAGATACTTACTAAAAGAGAGTATTATATTACTTTCTATATATCTAGTATTACTAGTAAGATATTCTGTCTTAGGATTAAGAAATAATAAAGTTTTAGGATTATATATTAACCTAGAGACAAAAACTCTACTCTATAATATAAACAATATTATATATAGATATAGTCAAAATTATTAAATTAAATAAATATTTTATAGAATAGATAGAGAAAAGAGCTAGAGTAATAGAAAATTATTATAATTAAAATCTAAAAACACTAGTATATATCTTTTAACTTAGTAAAAAAAATCTGTTAAATCGACAGTATAAACAAAATTAAAATTAAATATATATTTAAGATACTACTTAGTCTTTAATTAGCTACTAGAAAAGAGATACTTACTTTAGTCTCTATATTAGGTCTATTATAATTAGTCTATATAATAAGTACTTATAAGTACTTATAAGTAACTTATAAAATAAGTATCTATCTTATTTTTTTAAGTTAAATATCTACCTATACTAATAACTATACTATATAAAAATATTTTAAATATCTTAACTAATATTTAATATAGATATAAATTTCTAAAAAATATAATAAAAAATATATTATATAAATTATATTCTTAAGATTTCTATACTAATATAAAAATAAAATTATTTAATAAAAAAAAAAAGAGATAATATTATAGCTATATAATAAGAAAGATCTTTAGTATATATATATATATATATATATATATTAACTTATAATAAAGTAGAATATTGTAATTTTTATAATTCTCCTTAGTTAATTATTTATTATATAATAACAAAAAATACAGAAAAAAAAATAATACAAGTTATATAAAAAAAGTAGGTATAAAAGTAGGTCACGAGTAATTATATAAGTACTCATATGAGTTAAGATTTTAGCAGAAAACTCATAAGTCGAGTCAAATTTTTTCAAAAAACTCATAAGCCAACTCGTGCCCAGGTCTATCTACTAATTAAAGATCTATCTAAAAAATAGTAAGTAAAGATATTAAAGTAATATATTCTAAAAGCTTACTCTTATAATAAAGTATATTAGTAAGTTTAGATAAACTTATATATTAAAATAAATATTTATTAAAAGATTAAATAAAAAGAAGCTATACTAGTTTCTTTAACTAAAAAATAGCTATTATCTATATTTATACTTCTATATTCTTCTATTTTAACTATTTCTATTATAATATCTAATAATTAATAAGAAGAGTAAATCTTAAAAATAATTAATAATATAGTCTAGAGATTAGAAGCTCTTATAATAAAACTAGATATAAAAATAGATTATAAAAATAACTATTGTAATAGGGATTTGTGGTTTAACACTAGAATCCCCTGTTATACGTTTGAGGCCTTACTAATAAGGCTATTCTGTTCTGATTATATTATGTTATATTATATTATATATATAAGGATAAATAGTTTATACTTAGTTAGTCCTAGTTATTTAAGAAATTAGTTAAGCGAGTTAGTTAGCGACTTAGGTAGAGATTTAGTAAGCGATTTAGGGAATCGTATTAATAATCTAATTTAATTACGAATTCATAATTACTATTTTTCTGAATATATTTTTTAGAGGTTTATACTAAAGTAGTAGTATAGTATTTACTATATATAAGATTCTGTTATTTATTCTATTATATTCTGTTTATCTTATCCTATTTATCTTAGTATTACGACTACCTATCTCTATCCTATATACTTTATATATAGTAGTTTTGTCTCTTTGTGATCGATCTGTCTACTTAATAGACTACTATTAAGTATTCCTATCTTTTATATAGTATCTCTAGGAAGGCTTATTTAATAAGAGTAGCTAAAAGTAAAAACAATTCTATTATAAAAAAGATAGGTATTATATTTAATCCTAAGAGGATTTAATAGAAAAACAGCGATTTAGATATATTATAAAGGGTTTCTGAAATACTACTATTAGCTAAATACGAGAGGTTTCTAAGATTAGTACTTACTAATTAGTATAGTAGAGATACTATAGTACTAGAAAAGATATTATAAATAATAAAGGGTTAACTATATAAGATAGTAGTTAAAATATACCTAGGTATTAGCTATATCTAGTATACTACTCTAAATTAGATCTTTTTATCGATTATATTATATTATTTATTTAAAAAGAAAGCAGATATATTAGAATTACTATTAGTATAGTAATTATTAGAGTTCTTATTATTATTATTACTATTAAGTATAAAAGCTTCTATTCCTAGTTCTATTTTTCTATTATTATTATCTGTTTCTGTTTTAAATTCGGTTTCTATAACTATTTTAGTATTAGAGTTATTCTATTAGGCTAATTTATTCTCTAATATTATATCTGTTTATTCTGTTTATTCTTCTATCTCTAGGTTTCTTATAGAAAAACGATCTCTAGAAACTATAGCTATTAATAATAGTAGTAATAATAGTAAACTTCTTAGTAGAATAGCTATATCTATTACTACTATAGAATAATTTACTTAGTTTCGAGAACTACTTCCTAAAGCTTCTAGATCGACTATTAGTAAACTATCTTATCTTATAAGTTCTAAAGATACTATAAGAGCTCCTAATCTCTCTCTTTCTTACTCTCTACTAATAAAGCTAGTACTAGACTCTATACTATCTATTTCCTATTATACTATTCTACTATCTTAACTAATATATTAGATAATATATAGTATAATACTAGTACTAGGATCTTAGAGAGTATCTACTTTTAATAAGACTAATATATCTAATTTTCTAAGAAAACTAGAGAATATATACTATTAAAATAGTATTACCTAACTAGAGATAATTATAGATCTTCTTTTCTAATACTACTAAAGACTACTATATATCTAGATAGAGAGTTAATCTATATAGAAGATAAGAGATTAGATATCGTTTTATAAGGAATTTCTAGACTACTATTATAATTAGGATAATAAATAATTAAGATATAATAAGAAGTATTTTAATAAGCTTACTAGTATAAATTAGTCTACTAATAATAAAATTAGATACTATTTAAGTAAGTTCTATAAGATTTCTACTAAGGTATTTCTGTTTAGTTACTTAAGTAATAGTAAAAGAGCAGATCTACTAATTAAAGGTCTACTTAAGAAATAGTAAGTAAAGATATTAAAGTAGTATACTCTAAAAGTTTACTCTTATAATAATAAAATTTTATATAATAAAGTATATTAGTAAGTTTAGACTAACTTATATATTAAAGTAAATATTTATTAAAAGGTTAAATAGAAGGAAGCTATACTAGCTTCTTTAACTAAGAAATAGCTATCTCCTATACCTATATCTCTATATCTCTCTATTTTAATTATTCCTATTATAGTATCTAATATCTAATAAAAAGAGTAAACTTCTAAAGTAATTAATAATATAGTCTAGAGATTAGAGGCTCTTATACTAAAACTAGATATAAAAATAGATTATAGAAATAACTACTTATATAAGTAAAACTAAAGAATACTGTTAAATAGTATAGGAGTAAATCCTCTTAGAGAATACTAGATATATAGAGAGCTATATAATAGTACTTCTAAATAATATAATACTATTCGAGATTTTAAAGTAAAAGGTATAATCTATTAGAATAAAATAACTAGTTAAACTACTTTTAGAACTAAGGCTAATCCTAGTCTAGAACTAAGAGTAAGAATAGAAGTTCTATAAAAGAACTTAATTCCTAAATAATTTATAGTATAGATAAATTAAAATACTTACTAATTAGGAAGTAATTATATCTAGTTAGTCTCTTTAGTACTTATATAGTACTTAGAGATATTATTAAACTATACTCTTAGTAATAATTATTATATAGCTCTAGTATATTATATTACTACTTCTCTTTTTAGTTCTGAATCTATATAAGAAAAACTATCTGAGAGTAAAGAAGAATATAGAGATAAATATTAGATAGAGCTAGTTAATACTATTAGAGGATAGGTTTAGAAAGATTATATTAAGAAAGGAAAATAGTATACTCCTAAATATATATATACTTAGAATACTTAATAAGACTAGTTTTAAGCTCTAGTTAAGAAAGCTAATAATATTAAACTAATAGTAATAGTACTAGATAATATATAGAAAATATCTTAAGATTAAATCTTATAGGATTTTTCTATAGGAAACTCTTCTTCTAATAATACTCTATATTATATTAGAGAACTATAGAGCCTATTAATAGTAGAGAAGTATTCTATAATTACTAATCTAATACTATAAAAGATCTAGGAAACTAATATTATAATCTCTATTAGTAAACTACTTAGTACTATATCTTATATTTAAGTAGAGGTTAGTAAAGATATTAGTATTAAAGCTATAAGTTAGAGACTTACTAATATTATTAACTAAGTACCTATTAATACTACTACTATAGATCTATCTTAATATATTAATATCTAGGTATAGGACTTATAGAAGAAAGTATATAATTAGTTTAATATCTTTAGTCTAGATAATATTTTAGCTTCTCTATTTATTAGTTTATTAGTTAACTTCTAAGTAGTTTAGGTTATTAATACTCCTATAAAGTTATCTTAGAAATATATATAAGATTTTATATATATAACTATAGTAGTAGAAGACTAAATTATTAAAGTCTTAATTAATATAGGAAGTATAGTTAATATTATTTATTAAAAGATAGTTAAGTAAATAAGTATATTATTTAATATATAGCTTAAACTCTATCTTTAGCTTATTCTAGTAGATAGAGGTTATAGAATTAGTATTATAGTCTATCTTAAGTACTTACTTATTACTATTAGTAGTATTATAGTTAAATTCTATACTATAGTAATAGATAATACTACTAATAAATTACTTCTAAGCTAATTATAAATAAGTAATATAGAGTTATAGACTAAGGAAATAATAGATAGCTATATTATATATACTATTTTTAATAAGGACTATAAGTAATAGATATTATTTATTACTTATTACTCTAGAGATAGTAGATCTATCTTTAAAGATTAGTTATAGCCTTAAGATTTTGTTTCTTTAAATAATAAATAGAGTATATAGGTATATAGTTACTTCCTATTTTAGTATAGAGTATAGAGACTTTATTTATCTGTCCTAAATTACTGTTTTCTAAATCTAATTTATTAATCTTATTTTTTTCTTACTCTCTAAAAATAGTAATCTACTAACTTAAAATATTTAAAAATAAGAAAATCCTATAAAAATAATTATATATAATACTAGCTTAAGAATTTCCTATAGAAAAAATATCTTTTTAAAATATACTATAATTATATATCTATAATAACTAGGCCTAAGAATATTATATAGAATTCTCTTTTAAAGATATTACTAATATCTAGTTATTATACTCTAAATATAAATACTATTATTAAATACTTATTAATATACTCTATAAAAGAAAGACTAATAAAATCTGTTCTATAAATTTATCTAACTTAGATAGTATAATTCTAATTAGTTACTCTAATTAGTAGAATAAGTATCTTAAGAAGTACTATACTTAATTCTGTATAGCTAATATTAAAACTAAGTTTAATTATTTACTTAAATCTTATATCTCTAAGATTATAAGAAGTATCTGTCTTACTCTAGAATAAGAAGTAATATTATTAGTAGAGAAAGATCTACTACTATATAAAAGAGTACTTTTCTAAGAACTATTATTTAAAAGAGAAGAAGTACTAGTCTAGGAGTAGAAATATATTTATAGAATCTATAGTAAAGTAATACTTCTATAGTATATTAAGACTATTCTATATAAAATTTGTAGTATCTAGAGTTTAAGATTCTATATACTCTAAATACTATAGTTATCGAAATACTAAGAGACTAACTATAGAAAAGTATACTAGAATCTTATAATAGTCTCTACTAAAACTTATAGTTCCTAGTTAGAAAGAAGTAAACTAGGAAATATTAGATAGTTAATATAGCTATAATAATTAATAAGGTAATAAAGTAAGATACTAATATACCTTCTATTATAGATAAGTTTACTAAAGAATTTATAGAAATAGTTATTATATCTATAGTTAATCTCTTTTCTAGCTATAATTAAATTAAACTATATAAAGATAATTAAGACTTTACTACTATTTAAATACTCTTAGATTTACTTTATTAGACTATAATTCTTTAGAGAGTAGTAAATTTAGTTACTTAGTTTTAATAAGTTATATCTATTATTTTATATAGTATCTTTAGTACTAAAGCTTACTTTTATCTTAATAATATTATAGTTAAAGGTCTCTAAATAATATATAATAATAAGTTTATAAAAGAAAGTATCTAGTAATATATCTTTAAATATATTTAAAATCTTGATAAAACTCTATATCTCTTAGAACTAGTAGATATAGTTATCTCTACTAAAAAATCTTAATTTATAATAAAAGGAATTAAAGTTATAGAATAGATCTATAATATTAATAGTAGGAGACTTAATAAAGTAAAAGTAGTAAAGATTATATAGTAGCCTATCTCTCTATTAAAAGATAAGCTTTAATTATTTATTAGTCTTATAGTCTACTTCTATATTCTAATTAAAGGCTTCTAAATTATTATAAAATCTCTCTATAATATTCTATATAAGAATACCTATTTTATATAGTCTAAAATATATTAATATATATTTAAAGAAGTAAAACTATATCTTTTAGAATTTCCTTTAGTCCTATTAATAGACTATAACTATAGTCTATTTCTTATAATTATTACTATAGATACTTCTATAAAAGAATAGAGAGAAGTACTTATATAAGTTTAAGATAGTGTTTATAAATCTATAAGATATAAATCTAGAGTTTAGTCTAATACTAAGTTAAAATATAATACTAGGAAGCTAGAATACTATATAGTTTTAATAGTATTTAAGAAATTTTAATACTAGCTATATAGTATATACTTTATCTTAAAAACTAATATAAATACTTTAGTAGTCTAGTTAAACTATACTATAACTAATCTCTCTAGTATTCTAGTTATATAATAGATTATATAGATTTAGCTATTTAATTTCGATATTAAATATATATTAGGTACTAATAATAGTATAGTAAATACTCTGTCTTATTAACTACTTACTAAAGAAGATATAGATAAGAAAGCTTAGGAGTAAGATATTAATAATTTTATTAATATAGAAGTCTTATATCTCTATATAAGCTACTATTTAGTTACTACTAATATTAAGGATCTTAATATTTATATACTATATAAAGAATACTCTATTAAGTCTAAGTAAATTACTAGATATCTAATAATCTTATAGAGATCTAAGTATATAAGTCTATCTAAATTCTATTTATTTAAGAGAAAATATATAAAGTTTATTATTTAGGAGCATTATTTATTTTAATATATTAAGAGGAATACTAAATTACTATATAGGATTTTAGATAGTAAAGAAGATTAGTAGACTATATTAAAAACTATTTATAATAATCTTAGCTATAAAGAATATAAAGCTATATATATACTAATTAAATATTACTACTAGTAGTCTTATATAT